>CM062817.1:1013365273-1014047207 GCA_031772625.1 Pinus tabuliformis
TAAAGATAACTTTCAGTAGCTACAAAATGACAAATTTTGTTATCTCAAAAATCACATAAGGACAACTTTCCATCATTGTAGAATGATAAATTTTCAAAAGTATCTGATCACAGAAAGAAACTTTTGGTAGTTGTAAAATAACAACTTTCGGTTGCTCATAAATCAGAGAAAGGAAACTTTTAGTAGCTACATAATCACGACTTTTCCTAGCTTGTAGATCACAGAAAGAAAACTATCAGTAGTTGTAGAATGACGACATTTGGTAGCTTGTAGATCATAGAAAGACAACTTTCAATAGCTATAGAATCACGAGTTTTGTTAGATGTAGAATGATGCTTTCGGTATCTCGAAAAACACACAAATGCATCTATCGATAGTTGTGGAATGACGAGTGGTAGATCACAAAAAGACAACTTTCGGTAGCTACAGAATCACAACTTTCAGTAGCTGCAAAATGAGAACTCTCAATAGCTTGTAGATGATAGGAAAAGAACTTTTAGTAGCTGCAGAATGATAAATTTCGATGGTATGCAGAGCAAAGAAAGACAACTTTCGGTAGCCATAGAATCAATAATTTCGGTAGTTATAAAGTGATGACTTTCAATAGCTCACATATCACAGAAATACAACATTCAATAAGAAAATAATTAGGAATTTTGGTGGCTCAAAAATCACATAAAGTCAACTTTCGGTAGTTGCAGAATCACGACTTTTGGTAGCACACAGATCATAGAAACACAACTATCGGTATCTATAGAATCACGACTTTCGGTAGCTCTAAAATGATGACTTTTAGCACCTTCCAGATCACAGAAAGACAACTTTTGATAGTTGTAAAATCATGACCTTCGGTGGCTGCATAATCAAGAATTTCGATAGCTTGTAGATCACACAAAGACAACTTTTGATAGCTGCAGAATGATGGCTCTCTGTACCTCGAATATCATTAAATGAAAAATTTCGTAGCTACAAAATCATGACTTTTGGTAGTTGCAAAATGACGAATTTTGATAGCTCACAGATCATAGCAAGACAACTTCTGGTAGCTCCAGAATGACAAGTTTTGGCAGCTCGTAGGTCATAGAAACACAACTTTTGGTGGTTGCCGAATCACAAATTTCAGTAGCTCGCAGATCAAAGAAAGACAACTTATGGTAGTTGCAGAATGACAACTTTCGATAGAGTGTTGATCATAAAAAGACAAATTTTGGTAGCTGTAAAATGATGAATTTCGTTAGCTCACAGATCACACAAAGAGAAATTTCAGGAGATAGAGAATCACTATTTTCGATAGCTACAGAAAAATGACCTTTGGTAGCTTTCAGATCATAGAAAGACAACTTTCAGTAGTTGTAGAATCATGAGTTTCAGTAACCTGTAGATCACAGAAAGACAACATTCCGTAGTTGTAGAATGATGAATTTCAGTAGCTTGCAGATTAAAAAAAGACAACTTTTAGTAGCTGCATACTGAAAAATTTTGATAGCTCACAAATCACGGAAAAAAACTATCGCTAATTGTTGAATCGTCAATTTCGATAACTCACGCACAACAAAAAGTCAAATTTCAATAGATTCATAAGGATGACTTTTGATAGCTCATAGATAATAGGAAAAGAACTTTTGGTAGCTGCAAAAAGACAACTTTTCGTAGGTCATGGATAAAAGAAATACAACTTTCGATAGTTGCACATTAACAACTTTCGGTAGCTATAGAATGACGACTATCGATAGCTCATACATCATAAAAAAGATAAATTTTTGTAGCTCCAGAATGATGTCATCATAGCAAAATAACATTCAGTAGCTCGCATATAACAAAAAGGAAACTTTTAGTGGCTGCAAAATCACAACTTTTGGTAGCTACAAAACGAAAACTTTGGGTAGCTTGCAGATCACAGAAATGAAATTTGTGGTAGTTATAGAGTAGAGACTTTCAATAGCCCATAGATCATAGAAACACAAATTTGCGTAGCTACAGAATCAAAACTTTTGATAGTTGCAGAATGAGGTCATTCGATAGCTCACAGATCAGCACAAGGCAACTTTCAATAGCTACAAAAGGAGTACTTTCGGTATCTCATAGATCACAAAACAATAAATTTCAGTTGTTGTAAAATGATGACTTTCCGTATCCCATAGATCACATAAAGTTAACATTCCACATCTATAGAATGACGAATTTTGGTAAAGAAAATTGTTGGTAGTTATAGAATCATGACTTTCAATAGCTTTAGAATGATGACTTTCAATAGATAGCAAATTACAGAAATACAAGTTTTAGTAACTGCAGAATGACTGATTTTGGAAGGTTGCAGATCAAAGAAAGAGAAATTTTAGTAGCTGCAGAATGATGACTTTGAGTAGCTCGTGGATCACAAAAAGATAAATTTCGGTATCTGCAAAATGACGACTTTTGGTAGCTCGCAGATCACAAAATGAAAAAATTCAGTAGCTTTAGAATGGTGACTTTTAGTAGCTGGAGAATGATGACTTTTGATACCTCGCAGATAATAGAAAGACACCTTTCTGTAGCTATAGAATGACGACTTTTGGTTGCTCACAAATCACAGTAAAAGACAACTTTTTATAGTTGCGGAATCACAATTTTTGGTAGCTCGTAGATCATAGAAAGACAACTTTTGATAAATTTTAAGAGCTCGCAATCATAAAAAGAAAGCTTTCGGTAGCTAAGAATGATGACTTTTAGTAGATCAAAGATCATAGAAAGACAACTTTTGGTAGCTCCAGCATCACGAATTTTGGTAGCTAGAGAATAATGACTTTTGAGAGCTCGCAGGTCATAGAAAGACAACTTTCGGTAACTATAGAATCACGAATTTTGGTACCTCACAGATAACAGAAATAAAACCTTTATTAGCTGCCAAATGATGACTTTCAGTTTCTCGCTGATCAAAGAAAGACAACTTTCAGTAGTTATAGATTGATGACCTTTGATAGCTCGTTGATCACAAAAAGACAAATTTCAATAGCTACAGAATCAATAATTTAGATAGCTATAGAATGACAACTTTTGATAGCTCACGTATCACAAAAAGATAACCTTACATAGCTACATAATGATGAATTTCGGTGGCTCCCAGATCAGAAAAGAGACCTTTCGTTACCTGCAGAATGATGATTTTTTGGTAGCTCAAAAATCACAAAAAGACAACTTGCAAAATCACAACATTTAGTAGTTCAGAGATACAAGAAGATAGCTTTTAGTACTTGTAAAAACATGAATTTCGGTAACTACAGAATGACAACCTTTCATATCTTGCAAATCACAAAAAAGACAACTTTTGATAGCTCATAGGTAAAAAAACACAACTTTTTGTAGTAATGAAATCATGGCTTTTGGTAACTAACAGATCTAAAAAAGACATATTTCAATATATTTAGAATGAAGACTTTCGGTAGCTCTTAAATCACTCAAAGAAAACTTCTAGTAGCTTTAGAATGATGACATTTAGTAGCTCGCAATTCATAGTAAGATAAATTTTGGTAGATGTAAAATCAAGACTTTCGGTAGCTGGTGAATGACGACTATCAATAACTCATAGATCATAAAAATACAACTTCTGGTAGCTACAGAATCACGGATTTCCGTACCTCACAAATCATAGAAAGAAAACTTTCCATAGTGACAGACTGATGAATTTTGGTAGCTTGTAGATCAAAGAAAGACACATTTTAGTATTTGTAGAATGACAACTTTTCGTATCTCATAGATCATAGAAAGATAAATTGCGGTAGCTGTAGTGATCTGGATCTTGGGGAGAGGCCCCCAAGATCTAAAAAACCAAAATTCGAGAATAAAAGAGGAGAACACAAAGTAAACAAAACCTCAAAAAACTCTTCATTAAAATATAGAATAATTGTAAAAGCTACATTATAATGGTGGACAATCTATCCTTTTACAAAATGTGACTTGTTACTATAGACTTTTTTAGTTAAAGTACCACAGGTAAATGAATACCATGGGTGGATGTCACTTACAATACCATGGGTAAATTCCATAGGTGGATGCCACTTACAATACTATGGGTAAATTCCATGGATGGATGAATACGAAGGGTAGATGCTACTTTCTATTTGGATAAGGTGGAATGAAAAATTTTGGTGGCTTGTGGATATTAGAAAGATAAATTTTTGTAGTTGTATAATTACAACATTCAGTAGCTCACAGATCAGAGAAAGACAACTTTTCGTAGTTGCAGAATCATGACTTTTGGTAGTTGTAGAATAAAATATTTAGGAAGCTCATAGATCACAAAAAGGCAACTTTTGGTACCTACAAAATGAATTCTTACAATAGCTCGTAGGTCATGGAAATACAACTTTTTGTGTTTTAAAATGAATGACTTTCAGTAGCTGCAAAATGAGGACTTTTGATATCTTGGAGATCACAGGAAGAAAACTTTCAGTAGCTATAGAATGACAACTTTTGGTACCTCACAGATTAAAGAATGATAACTTTTGGTAGCTATAGAATGATGACTTTCAGTAGTTTACATATTACAGAAAGAGAGCCTTCGACAACTACAAAATGATGACTTTTGGTAGCTTGTAGATCACAAAAATACAACTTTCAATATTTGTAGAATGACAACTTTCGGTAGCTTGTAAATCACAAAAAGACAACTTTCAGTAGCTACAAAATGATAACTTTTGATAGATAAAAAATAACATAAAGACAACATTCGATATCTATAGAATCACAAGTTTCAATAGCTACAAAATGATGATTTGTGATAGTTCGTAGATCACAAAAAGAAAAATTTTGGTAGATGCAGAATGAAAACCTTTGATAGCTATAGAATGATGAATTTTGATAACTGATAGAACACATAAAGATAAATTTTGGTAGCTATATAATCACAACTTTGGGTACCTCACAGATCATAGAAATACAAATATCAGTAGTTGTAGAATGACAACTTTTGGTAGTTCAAAGATAAAAGAAAGATAACTTTTTGATACCTACAGAATTGTGACTTTTGGCAGCTCGTTGATAATGGAACTATAAATTTTGGTAGCAGCAGAATACTGAATTTTGGTACCTTGCAGATCAGAACCTCCCTTCCAAACTTCATAGAAGCATGTCTTGCTTCATCAAGCACACAAGCTTCAACATTTTTCTTGCACAAAGGCAGCCTGTCGATCATAGCTCGATGAATTCCCCTCACAGGTTGATCACCCAGACATGGTCCAGTTGCAGGTTGAGCATCTCCCCCAAGAAATTATACAATTCTTTAGAGAAACCAGCCTTGCCTCCAGAAATTGCGTAATCCTGACTAGTAGCCTACCACGCTCCATAATTGCGCAATTCTCGCAGTAAACACTCATAGTGAAAGTTGCGCAATTTTCCCCAGCAGGGCTGCTCAACCCAGAATTTTAACAGATCTGGGCAGTAGTAAGATGCTATGTCGCGAAATTGCACAAATCTTCTGGACAACCAACCCAGCTCCGAGACAGAAATGCTCATTTTCTCCCAATAGTCGAACAACCTCTTGCAAGTGTAGCTGAGTTGACTGGTTCCCTCCAAGACTGAGCAAAAAAAACTTGCATGAATGGGTTGCCTCTCCCAAGGTAGCATGCAAAGGCATCCCTTGTTTCAAGGATCTATTTTTAGCAGTTGGAGGTTACATGCAATGATCATTTCAGAAACCTCCCACCAAGTGTCGCTTTCCCTAGATTTTTGGCATGCGTGTCACAACCTCGGTGTTATCAAAACTCTTCAACCAGATGTCATAGATCTCATTCCTCACATCAACCTTGTAGCTCTGACATACCACATCACATCTAGGAGTTATCGGCACATTCATCCCATCTTTTTTGGGGTAAGCATGCCTTCTATGTCTTGTGTTGCACTTCTAGCACTTTTTGTATTTCGCTTCATATGAATGTTGTCTACTTGATTTCAGTGAGCGCTTGTTGTCATTTTGATACATATTAGCTTGTACTAGCACTGTTTCATTTTTCTTTGCTATCTCACTGCCATCGCATGCATGAAACTATTTTTCACAAACGGTCATCGATTCAGCGACTCGCCTCACCCACATGTCATTTCGTATCAATCACTTATGATTACACTTAGTATCACCATGCATTCACACTCACATTCGCGTTCAGTTGCCCATTGGTGATTCTAGGAAAGCTCGGTCGAGGCTCCACCTTCATTGAGAAAACATTACGCAATCTTGGGAAGGAAGGCTCTGTCTTCCTCTCCATAAATGCGCATTTTCACCCAACAACTGTCCTCCAAGACTATTTTGCACATTTCTAAGGGACGGTAATTGCTGGCCTAGAAAACTGTGCAATGCAGTCACTGAGCCTATAGCCATTGCTAGTTGAGATTGCACATCGAAAAATTCCAAAAGTCAGCAGCCAGACTAGACTGTGCATTGCACAGTTCCAGTATCTAGTCAGTCTACCAGTAGCCTAGTCTGCTCCTTGTGCAATCTTGGCAGTCAGTCTCGTGGCCTCCCGTCGAAAATTTCACAACCTTCATGATCAATTACATAGGTATGTTGCAAGTCAGTTCTGAAGTTAATTTTTCTTTTCGACTGACAAATTTCTTGCCATGTGTATTTCCATGTCTCGGAGTATCACAGGTGTTCATCTACCTCTCAGCAACATAGGTACAATGGTTTCCAGGAGAGCAGAGTTGAAGACACCATTCATAGAACACTTGGGGATGCAGTTGATCAAGTGTCTATGAGCTTTCCTATTCACAAAGACATTAAGTTGTTGATAGGCAAGGACATCAAGATATGACAGCAACAACATCACAACGAGCAACATCATGAACGGCAGCTAAAGGTAGCATGTTGGATGTAGTGAACATAAGAGGAAGATTGTTGAAAACACAGAGGCAGAACAAAGTTGCAAGCTCAAGCAGATCCATTGGTGATGAAAGAAACTTTGGAGACTCAGTATATGAGGTGACGGCGTGACATGAAGATCATGCGAAGACAGAGAATGGAACAAAGGAGTTACATGTGCTGAAGCAAAAACACAAGAGAGAACATGAACCTACATAGAAAAGTGAATGAGTTGTAGCAGGAACAAGAACAACAGGGAGTGCAACATACATTCGCAGATGAAACTGCACTTGTACAAGTTAAAGATCCCCCCTAGCAGCTGGCATGGATTAGTCGTCGTGGGTAGTGTTGTTGGTCACATGCAAGGTATTCAATAGCATGCATGTCATTGTGCACATGCATATGACCCAAACGATTCATCACACTCACAAAGGCGAAGACAATAAGCAAGTCTAACTGGAACTAAACATGTACTTCAGCAAGTTGATGCGCATGACCACCATCATACACTTGAAGACCAACACAAACACTATGCATCAGGGTGTTGTTGGTTTAGCCACACCCAAAAATACCATGCGCATGTTAGAAGACAAGTTGGATGAAGGATCCATACCAATGCACTAGATGAAACGGAGGCAAGAGTTCACTTCAGCAAGATGTTACCATGGGGTGCATGCACACCATCATGGACGTTTAAGCTTCGCATCAACTCACCACCATCACCATCACAAGCATGGAAAAAGAGTTGGTCTGACCACAACAGATCGAGTGTGAGTGGTGTCTTGCATGCCTTGCTCAAGCCATTCGTCTCACATGAGCACATGTGCATTGTATGTAATGTCGTGTCAAGTGGAAGTTCAACTGTCAATATTTGGATGTAACAGTCAAAGAGTAGATTAAGAGTCATGAGAGTAGATGAACTGTCACAAAGGGGAATGTCAAGGGTCACCCCACCCTTTGCTATAAATAGAACCTCATAACTCATTGTAAGGGCTTTTGGTCAGCCAAGCTTCCAATAAGACTCTCTTGGAGAGAGCTTGGACAGTATTGTAACGAGCCTTGGCTTCCCCACTGTGCAAAGATAGTACATATCTTTGGAGGAGCTGGCGAATGTGGCTGTAACATTCCACTATTGGGGCTAGTAGTTGGACATGGATGTATTGTATGACCAGAACTTACACTTCTTTATATAATAAGAGCCAACACGTTTCATGCATATGTTGTATTGTATTCCAGCTATCTTGTTTACTCTAAATGGCATATGTATTTGTTTGCTTATGCATGCATGTATGGACAATTCTATATGAGTATGTATGAATCTTTCTAAAATGTATTTTTGGTTTAACCATCACTTTGGATTGCTTGCTAACTTGCTTTCTAGTTGATGATTCATCTTTGCTCGTGTGTTCCCTTCCAAGTCGAGTACTATTACAGGTTTCCAAGGGGTGCATTCATCTCAACCCCCGTGTGTTAGAACATCTCCTGCACCTTCCTTGGCTCACTGCAGTTGTCACACCCTTGCTACCAACAAAGTCATCTTACTTGTCTTTCTATGAAATCACATACAAGGCTTTACCATATGACCCACTACTGGGAGTCCTACACCAAATAGTGTCAGGTCTAATTGGGACTTCTTACTGGGGAGATCCCCTTACATGTTGGTGGGTCCAACACCATCAAAATTTTGGTGCTAGAAGGAGGGCTAGATGACAATATGAGTCCTCAAATCTATTTTGAATCTCTACACATATATCAAGACTAACTACCAAGTTTCTCTTCCGGAGCGCATGTCCTATGGAGATGACTTCATTATCTCAGAAAAGCTCTCGGATAACTTGTCCCATAAAACATTTGATGGTGGAGGCTACGTATCCTTGGTTACACACATGGATGGCATTGTAGGTTCATGCGAAAGACATGGATTCTTGGAAGAATACATGAGCTGCGTGCTATTCATTGACATGCTCGAAATACCTATTTATTCTCTTTCTTATCTGGTCACAGAGATAGACTGTTCTTTCAATCACTTTGACCGTAAAGTACCCAAAAAAGAAATTCTAAAATTACGAAAATCACATAATGAATCCATTGATCAGCTTTACACACTCTTTTGTAATCTTTCATACTGTTTCCCTGAAGTGGATATTGATTGGGAATTTCTTGATGGAAGATTTGGGTATCTTCTCCACATATCTAAACCCCGCTCAACACACATTGGTGATGGAGCTGCGCAATCATCGGAAGGCACAGTTGTTGTCACAAATGATTTTCCTCCTTCACCTCATCAAATAGCTCCACCACCGTAGAGTGATGTGGGAGATCATGCACACACATTTGTTGAACTGTCACATCATCCCACCCCACCTGCTCTTGATATCTATGCAGATTTGCCTTGCAAGCCAGTTGGTTTTCATGTGGATTCATTCCCTTGACCTTCATCCTTATGTTATGTTGATCCTCTGGATTGTACAGTCTTGTCTTCTTCCATTTCAGACTCCTCATCTGTTGTGCACAAGGATCAAGATGTCGACAGAGCTGGTGTTATGTAGCCAACCCAAACCATCATTCATGATGAGTGTGTGCTGGGATCTAAAGAAGACCTTGCTGTGAAGGATGACTCCTTTTCAGCCTCACCTCATCCGGTTCATATTGACATCCCTTGTGATTATGCCACTGTCGCTTTCCCTTGTGAAAACTCATATCCATATGCTTCTACTTCCAATCAGTCACATGACACGTCAGATATCAATCTGTCATTATAGTGTAAAGAGGACACATATTCTTTGAAAAATCAGTCGAATATGTCATTTATCTTTCTTGAAAACACAGATCGTGAACATATTTGCTTCTCATCAACCCCTCTCCCTGATTCATCAAATCATGAGGATGCAGATGAACATCTCAATTTTTATTATCTCGTTTTTCGTGATCTATTCACTTCCTCATCTGATCACGATGTTGATTCAATCATTGTTAATCTATCCAAGACACTGGTCTATAATGATCTATTTGTCAATGAAGTCGAAACCCCCGAGATGGTCGAGGCAATTGAGCCCGAGTTGATGGTTATGTTAGGCCCTCCTTGTCCTGAGGTTGGTTTCACTTTCGATCAGGAAATTGTTGAAACACTCAAAGCTCCTCATCACTCTCTTCTTTGCATAGAAGATCAACCAAACAACCATATTTAACTTCACTCGAACTACATGATCCCATTTCTCATGTGTTGGAGGAATCTTACACAGAAAGAACACATGCACAACAAAAGTGGTCTATCTTTCTCAAGTTTGCTTGCATGTCATAGTCAAGAGAATGCATACACTTAACATCTACATTTAGTGTAACACAACATCATGGCAGCTCCACAGAATTCATGTCATGAACTTTCACTCATTTTTGTTCTGTGGTCGCTTGTAAACTCGGAGTGTGTTTGTCTTCACTGTTATATATTTCTTGTTTGTTGGTTCACATAGTTGTCTTGTTCGCAAACCATGGCTTCACCAACATGGGTCAACCAATGCATCGGTGGCTACATTGGAAGTATCACTTCACATAAGATGACCCATGCATTATTAGCTTAGGAGTAGGAGTAGTGTTTGCTTTTGAGTTGTTTTCTTGCATGCTTGTTTTCTTACTTGCTTGGTTTGTTTGTTTGTCTGCTTGCTTGTTTGCTTACTTTCTTTAATTTTGCTTTTGCTTTTGCTCTTGCTTTGCTTTGTTGTTTGTTAGTTCACTTGTTTCTTTCGTCGGTTAGTTTAGAGTGAAACCATGTATGTCTCTTGAAACAAGCTGGGTAAAGTAAAATAGGGCTTGTGTAGGTATCACTACTTGGTTATCTGTCATCTTGCCTATGTATGAAGAACTTATTACTTTAAGTCCATGATACATTGAAGGAAAATACGTACTATTCGCAGCGAACCTTGGTGAAAACACAATGCTTGCGTGCTAACTAGTATCACCTACTCTAGTCTATTGTTTCTAGGTTAATCCTTGTCAGCTCAGTCAACTAGAGTAAGGTAAGGGGGAAAAAATTAATAGGCACATTAGAGGTATAATAAACTCCTTCTCTATGGGAACAACCTATTCTACTTTCAATAAGTCGGGATTCCTCTTCCACCTCTGAAATGAATACGTGTTATGCATAGTTATGAAGATGAAAAGTCAAAAAAATGAAAAAGTGAAATTTAAAAAGAAAAATGAAAATAAATAAAGCAAGAGAAGATAAAGGCTTCCTGCGTAGAGAAGTCATTTGTGTAACTCCACTGGGGTACTAACCAGGCTCGCTAGCAGCAGAGCCATGATTGTGTTCCTATGTGACTCCACCAAGGTATTGTCTAAGCCTGCTGGTAGAAGAACAACACCAGAGATGAAACTAATACTTTGATGACTATACTCCTTGTCCACCAATATACACCTCAACCACAATAAAAACAACTATGTTGGAATGTGTGTCAATTGACCAAGAGCTTCACAGATGCACCATCTTACAATCAAGATAGTTTGGAAACCAAGAGGACTTGAGAACTAAACAATACTTTTGAAGGTGTTAGACTTCCTTTTCATGAACAAGTTTCATTCAGAGAGATGGAGTTCTACCAGTGTGTCGCAAAATGTTGTAGTGGATACAACCACCCTCTAAAATTTTTCCTTAGCTTCATTTTGGAGCCTCCCTTCCAACCTTCACAGCAACATGTCTTGCTTCATCAAGTACACGAGCTTCAGTGTTTTTCTTGCACAAAGGCAGCCTATCGATCACAACTCAATGCATTCCCCTCACAGGCTGATCACCTGGACTTGCTCGAGCTGCAGGCTGAGAAACTCCCCCAATAAATTGTGAAATTCTGAAGGGCAACCAACCTTCCCTCCAGAAATTGAGCAATCCTGACTGGCAGCCTACTGGGCTCCGGAATTGTGCAATTATGGTAGTCAACACTCACAATTAAAATTAAGCAATTTTCCCTAACAGGGCTGCTCAGCCTAGAATTTATGCAAATCTAAGTATCAATTAGTTGCTCTACCCAGAAATTGTGCAAATTGTTTGGGTAACCAATGTAGCTCCGAGCCAAAAATGCACATTTTCTCTCAGCAGTCGAAAAACCTCTTGCATGTGTAGCTGAGTTTATCAGTTCCCTCTGGGACCAAGAAAAATAGACTTGCATGCATGGGGTGATTCTCCCAAGGCAGCATGTAAAGGAATCACTTGTTTCACAGATCTATTTTTAGCAATTGGAGGTTACACGCGAGGATCATTTCAGAAACCTCCCACCAAGTGTCGCTTTCCCTAGATTTGTGGCATATGCATCACAACCTTGGTGTTATCAAAACTCATCAACCAGATATCATAGAGCTCATTCCTCACATCAACCTTGCAGCTCTAACATACCACATCACATCTAGGAGTTGTCGACACATTCAGCCTAGCTATGTTGGGGTAAGCCTGCCCTCTATGTCTTTTGTTGCATTTCTGGTATTTTTTGTGTTTTGCTTCATATGAATGATTTCTGCTTGATTTCAGTGAGTGATTTCTTTTATTTTGATACAAATTAGCTTGTACGAGCACCGTTTCAGTTTTCGTTGTTATTTCACTGTTGTCGCATGCACAAAACTATTTTTCATGAATGGTCGTTGATTTGGAAACTCGCCTTACCCACATGCATGCCATTCCATTTTATTAATCTATTATTCACCATTACATGCATGATCATTCGCTTGTGCTTACACTCAGTATGACCATGCATTCCCACTCACATTCACATTCAAATGCCCATTGGCGAGTTTGAGAACCTCAGCCGGGCTCTGCCTTCACTAAGACAACATTGTGCAATCCGAGGAAGGAATGTTAGGGTCCTATACTACTAGTGTAACCCCTTGTTGTTATTAGTACAACCCCATTATTATATTGTTGTGCCCATGTAGTCCCCAAATTATTATTATTATTATTGTGCCCCATAGAAGCGCACTATTGTTATTATTGTGCCCTTACATTACTATTGTTATGTTGGCTCTAATTATATTATGACCCCTTAGACTCCTATATATAGAACGAAAATCTTGTCATTTTTATCATCCAATAATTATTCATTTGTGTAACTTAAAGGTGGTTGACCCCTCGAAGAGGCTGATTTCTAAGGCGTTTATCTTTCTTTTCTATATTTTTGTGAGTTGGTTTCATAACATTTGGTATCAGAGCTTTGGATTCTAGGGTTTTGCTACTCCAAATAGGTCATCGTGGAATATTTGCTATAACCTTTTTTCTGCGATGTTTCAGAAGTGCAAAAAGAAAACCCATTTGAGAAGAAATCGTGTTGAAGCTCGAGTCCAAATTTCAGATCTTGTCTCGCTGTATTTTAGGATATATGGTATGAGGAATTTAGGGTTTTTGCAAGCTCCAAACATTCATCCAAAATAAGTCATCATGGAAGTTTCGCTATAACGTTTTTGCTACAAAGTTGTAGAATATATAAAAGAAACCCATTTGAGAAGAAGTCGGTTTGAACTTCTGGTCCAAATTTCATATATTGGATCGCTAAATTTTTGGATATATGATCTTAGGAAGTTAGGGTTTTTGCAGACTCCCGAATTACCTCCTAAAACGGTGACCTTGAGAAAACAGTCATAACTTTCTCTCTGCACATCAAATTGCAATTTCGTCAGAAGCTACATAAAGTAGATGAGCTTTATTTTGTTTGGGTATAATTTTTAGAACCTAAGGTTGAAACAATGACACGTGGCACATCGTATAAGTTCACACTACTGATCTTGTCTATAATTAGGCCATCGTCGGAGATCGGGAATAAATCTTTCTTCGGGAATCCAGTTGTGATCTGACTTGTGGAGTTAGATAGAGGACTCAAATGGCTATTAAATGCTGAAATTTTAGAACTTAAAGATAAGAAATTATAGAATTACAGTTGTTTCAGGATCGAGATCCTAAAATCAAGAAAAAAGAGATGAGGAAGTTTGATGGAAAGGATCCGATAAATTGGATATTACATATGGAGGAATATTTTGATCTACATGGTGTACCACTGTTACAAAAGGTACATATTGCATCTTATTATTTAGAGCTGAATCAATTTTTATGGTATAAAGGGCTTTGTTCTCGTAAACCACTTGTCACGTGGTCAATTTTCTTGGAGGAAATGATAACACATTATGAGGATACCTAGAGCAACACATTCTTTAGCCAATTGATAATTCTTAAACAAAAGGGTTCAATGGTAAAGGACATTGAGGACTTTCAAAAATTGAATATAAGGGTAAATGCTATTCTAGAGAAGGAAAAGATAAATAGTTTTATCTATGCCATGGAAGTTGATATCAATGGTATGAAAGCATATTGGAAGAAAGGCATGGAAGATTTGAAGAAAGACATGGAAGGTTTGAAGGAAGATGGAACAAAGCTGCTACAGGAAAGGCCTCGTAATGATGAAAAGGATCAAGAAATGTCAAAAGAAGAGGATGTAAACGGGGAAACAACCCTAGAGAAAGAGAAAATGAATCCAACCATACCTTGTATTTCAATGGAAATAAGTACCACTCCTCAAACTCTCAAGATAGAAGGACATACCAAGAAGAAGAAGGTTCAAGCAGTGAAATAACAGGAAGAAAAGTATCAAGAAACGTCAAAAGAAAAGGATACTCACTAGGAACTAACCCCAGAGAAAGAAGAAATGAATCCAACCATATCTTATAATGTGTTTGTCAGAATTACCACTTCTCAAACTATAGAGATAGAAGGACATATCAAGAAGAAAAAGGTAATAATGTTGATTGATTCGGGTAGTACCCATAATTTTATTCATTGTAAGATAGCCAAGGAATTGAATTTCTTCCTATATCTAGCACCAGAGTGTCAAGTGACAGTTGTAAGTGGAGGAACCATAAATTGCTCTAGAAAGTACCATAATATCAAGTTATCCATGGGAGAATATGTATTGAATAGCCCAATGCTTTCCATTCCAATGGGTGGTACTAATGTTGTACTAGGAGTCCAATGGCTATAATCCTTGGGTACAATAGCTTTTAATTTCAATAACTTTTCATGAAATTTGTTTCGGAAGGAAAGGAAGTTGAATTAAGGGGTGTCACAGGGAAACTAGGAAAGATAATTAGGTCTAACAAAATGACAAAGCTTCTAAAGAAAGAACAGTGAGGCGTAATTGCACAATTATGTTCGCTAATGGTTCCCACATCGAAACCATCTATTTCTATAGATCTTCAAAATGTCTTGGACAATCATTCCAAGGTATTTGAGACTTCCAAAGGTCTCCCACGTATTTGTGATCATGATCATGCTATTCATTTGATTCTAGGAAGTGTCCCTCCAAAAATTAGGCCTTATAGGTATCCATATGCCCAAAGGAGTGAAATTGAACATTTGGTTGTAGAAATGGTAGAGGTTGGTATAATTATCCAACCAAATTTGATAAAAAAAGCAAGAGATGAATGGAAGAATGGCAAAGCAGGGTGGCCACTCATTCAAAAGTTGTCGAAGATCCCAGTTCCAACAATATTGCTAGAACTTGATAAGGAAGGAAAAATCATATTGGAACCTAAAGAATTCACTGGACCAAGAAGTCGACAGCTACGAAATCGATCAATTTTAGAGTATCTCATCAAGTGGAAGAACTTACCCATTGAATATTCCACATGGAAGAATGAAAATTTTATATAGAAGCATCAAGAACTACTCAAGCGTTGAGGACAACGCTTTTTGAAGGAGAGGGGCATGTTAGGTCCCTATACCACTAGTGTAACCCCTTATTGTTATTACTACAACCCCACTATTATATTATTGTGCCCATGTAGTCTCGATATTATTATTATTATTATTGTGCCCCATAGAAGCCCACTATTGTTATTATTGTGTCCTTACATTATTATTGTTATGTCGGTTATGATTATATTATGACCCCTTAGACTCCTATATATAGAACGGATGGCTTGTCATTTCTATCATCCAAGAATTGTTCATTTGTGTAATGCGAAGGAGGTTTCCCCCTCAAAGAGGCTGAAGTCTAAGGCGTTTATCTTTCTTTTCTATCTTTTTATGTGTTGGTTTCATAAAAAGGAAGGTTTTGTCTTCCTCTCCGGAAATGTGCATTTTTGTCTAGCCACTTTCCTCCAGGACTGTTTTGCACATTTCTGAGGGACAATGAATGTTGTCCAAGAAAATTACATAATGCACTCACTGAGCTTGCATCCATTGCCAACTGAGATGCACATTTCCCAATTCTATTAGTCATCAGTCAAACTAGATTGTGCATTGCATAGTTCAAGTAGCCAATCAGTCTCCCAATAACACAGAGTGTGCCTTACAAAGTCTTGGTGGTCAATCTCCCAACCTCCCAGTGGAAATTGTGTAACCTTAATGATCAATTGCATAGGTATGTTGCAAGTCAATTCTCAAGTTCATTTTGGTTTTCAACTAACGGATTGTTGTCCATGAGTTTTGCCATGTCTCTAGGTATCGCAAGTGTTCGTCTGACTCTCAGAAACACATGTATAATGGTTTCTACGAGAGAAGAGTCGAAGACATCATTCAGAGCGCACTTAGGGATGCAGTGAATCAAGCGTCTATGTGCTTGCCTACCCACAAAGGCATCAAGTTGTTCATAGGAAAGGACATCAAGATATGGTAGTAGCAACATCAAAACTAGTAGCATCATGAATGGGAGGTGAAGGCAACATTCTAGATGCAACAAACACGAGAGGAAGGTTTTTGACAACACAAAGGCGGAAAAAGGTTGCAAGCTCAAGAAGATCCATTGCTGATGAAAGAAACTTTGGAGACTTAGGCTATGAGGTGACGACATGACATGAATATCACACGAAGATAGAGAATGGAACAAAGAAGGAGTTTCATGTCCTGAAGCAACAACTCAAGGGAGAACATGAAGTTGTCCAGACAAGCGAATGAGTTGTAGTAGGAACAGGAACAACAGGGGGCACAACGTACATTCATAAATGAAACTACACCCATACAAGTTAAGGATCCATCCCAGCAGTTGGCATGGAGTAGACATGGTGAGAAGTGTTGTTGGTCGCATGCAAGTGATTTAGCAACATGCATGTCATTATGTGCATTCATTTGGTCCAACCCATTTAGCACACTCGCTAAGGCGAAGATAAGAACAAATTCCAACTGGAGCTAAGCATGTACTATGACAAGTTAATGTGCATGACCACTAGCACACACTTGAAGATCAACACGAACGTTATGCATCAGTGTGTTGTTGGTTTAGTCGCACCCATGAAGACCATGTGCATCTTAGCAGACGAGTTCGATGGAGGAGCCATACCAATGCACCGGATGCAACGTAGGCAAGAGTTCACTTTAGCAAGATGTCACCATGGGGTGCATGCACACTATCACAGATGACCAATCTTGGCATCAACTCATCACCTTCACCATCACAAGCATGTCAAAGAGTTGGTCTCACCACAACGTACTCAGTGTCAGTGATGTCTTGCATGGCTTGCTCACGTCATTCGTCTCACATGAGAACATGTGCATTGTAATGTAATTTCATGTCAAGTGGAAGTTCAAGTGTCAATAATTGGATGTAACAATCATAGAGTAGATGAAGAATCATGAGGGTAGATGAACTGTCATCAAGAGGAATGTCAAGGGTCACACCACCCTTTGCTATAAATAGAACCTCATAACTCATTGTAAGGGATTTTGGTCAGCCAAGATTCAAATAAGACTATCTTGGAGAGAACTTGGATAGTATTGTAATGAGCCTTGGCTTCTCCGCTATGAAGAGCTAGTACATCTCTTTGGAGGAGCAGGCGGATGTGGTTGTAACTTTGCACTATTGGGACTAGTAGTTAGACATGGATGTATTGTATGACTAGAACTTACACTTATTTATATAATAAGAGCCTACATGTTTCATGCATATGGTGTATCGAATTCCATCTACCTTGTTTACTCTAAATGGAATATGTATTTGTTTGCTTACGTATTCATGTATGGACTGTTCTATATGAGTATGTATGAATCTTTCTGAAATGTGTTGTTGGTTTAACCATCACTTTGGATTGCTTGCTAACTAATTTTCCAGCTAGTGATGCATCTTTTCTCGTGCGTTCCCTTCCAAGCTGAGTACTATTATAGGCCTCCAAGGGGTGCGCTCATCTCAACCCCCATGTGTTAGAACCTCTCATGCACCTTGCTTGACTCACTGCGACTATCACACCCTTGCTACCAATGGATTCATCTTACTTGTCTGTGTGTGAAATCACGGTCAAGGAGTTACCATACGATCCACTGCTAGGACTCCTACACCAAATGGTTTGATGTCTAATTGGGACTTCTTACCAAGGATATCACCTTGCATGTTGGCACGTCGAGCACCGTCAAGAGTATCACATAAAGATAACTTTTAGCTGCATAATCACGACTTTCAGTAATTTCGAACTAAGGGCTTTTGATAGCTCGCACATTATAGGTAGATAAATTATAGTAGCAGCTAAATGATAACTTTCAGTAGCTCGCAGATCATAGAAAGGTAAATTTTAGTAGTTGCAGAATGATAACTTTTGGTAGCTTGTGGATCATAAAAAGATAACTTTGGGTATTTGTATAATGATGGCTTTTGATAACTTGTAGATCACAAAAAAAAAAACTTAAAAACTTCTGGTATGTAAGAGCCTCGAGTTAAAATTTCATGTAATAAAGTTAATAAATGAAAATAACAACAAGGTCATGGGATGCATATTCCAAGTTGAATGTTGGGAAACGTATCCTGGTGGGTATCACTTGTTGTTTATTTTGGCTAAGGGGAAATTGGAAAAGGCATTGGCAAAAGCATTGAAAAGGAAAAAAGGAATTATTTCCATTTATTTATGAAAACAAAAGGAATTTAGGAGAAAAGGGAGGTGAAAAGTCACAGGTTTCATATGAGAAGGAAACTGATGGAAAATTGAGGGAAAATGAAGAAATTAGAGGCATCAATAATAAAAATACATTAGAGCATTAGTTTGGGGGCTTTTGTCAGTTTGGATTTGGACTTAATATGAGAGAGGAGAAAAGGAAGGACAAGGAAAGAAAAGGAAAGCCAGGATCAAGCAAGGAAGAGGTAGATTAAGAAGCTTCAACATGAATACTTGAAGGTAACAAGTTGGATGTGTGATTTCCTAGCTAGTTTTGGGATGCATGGCACATGCATGTGTGTATTTGGGTCATTTTTTGTCATTGGCATGGATTTTTTTGTGTTTGACAGTAACTTTGGCCTTTTCTTGCCATTTCTAGATAGCCATGGTGTGATGGGGTTCATTCTTTGCTGAGCATTGGATTGTCGAAAGGTTTTGGATCCAGGTGAGGTGGTCTTACGAAAATCCGAAGGATTGGGGTTGGAGATGGTTTTCTCTGAGAAGCCCCCAATAGGTGGGTGGAGACAAGAAAATTCCTCAAGGGATAGTGAAGGAATTTTGATGCATCCATTCTTGGTTTGGTTTTGTGAACTCAGGAGCAGTTTAGATGAGATCATGACAATGTTAGGGTGAAAGTGGTTTAAGCTTGGCTGTTTATGGATTGGTTTATCCCATGAGATACCACATTCATGCTTGGAATATGACATGGGGTTGATTGGTTGAAGGAAATATTTGGTTCAACCCAATATATGGTCGGGTGGTACGTGGAAGTCCCTAACTTGGTTGGATTTTGCATATGGTTAATAAGAGATAAATTTCTCCTGTATTTTATGAGTAAATGTACTTGTTATTATGTGGCTTTGATAGTTGTTCTATCATTGTTATTATTCTGGTTATATGTTGGTTCTAACCATGGTTTTATGTCATATTCAAGTTATGGCTCTTATCATGTGTAGATTTCTAAATTAATGGTTGTTGAATCCACGGCCTAATAGATGTTATTGTAGCTATTGTGAGAGGGAACTATTATGTCTTGATGAACATTAGATAATTTTAAGATCTCTATGTTCACATATGCATTCAAGATCTGCAATATTACATGTTCTCAATGTGTTTCATGGACTGACTGTCATGGTTGGGATGGGTCAGATTGAGTCCTTGATCAAGTTTTGTGTTAAAGGATTTGTCATTGTGTTTTTTTATCATTTCTTAGAGTTTCATTAAGTTCTTGGAAGAGGTTTGGATCGTAGCCCTAAAAACGTGGCTCAAATATTGAGGTATTTGGCACATAACTGAGTAATTTAGTCTGCATTCACTGGGAAACAAGATTATGGCAGTGATAGGAGGGTTATAGTCATTGGCTTCCCTTGTGATTGGAGTTATGAAGGACCTAGTTCAATAAAAACGATAGTTAACTCAGGGGTTGGGCACCTAGAGTGGTTGGTGTAATATTATATTTGATAGCTTATAAATCCTTGACCTTTTAAGTAGATTTGATTTGATTTTGTGTTATCATGTTTGATGTTGTTTCTTGCATGTTTGTTTCACGTACTTGAATGGAAGGAACGAAAGGAAGCTGGAGAAAGGAAGCAAGATCACCATTAACTGGATTACCATTATAAGAGGTAGGCCCTCTTATTCGGCACTAATATAAGGAGATTTACATTAGATTGTCTTGTTTGTGGTTAGACCCACTCTCCTGGGATAGAGGGATCATATTTGTCCACAGAGAGGATATTCCTACACCACAAATTGGCGACTCCACTCAGGAAATACATCTCCTTTTCATCACTCTGTTTTTTCTACTTGTGTGCCTAGTTTGTTGATTTATGGTCTTCTGGATCTGTATTCACTTGTTTGAATGCATACACACACTATCCCACCCTCTGATGTGTTAAGTCTAGCCCTGTGTGAAGTTCTTTTTTATTTTTTATTTGAATCCCTCGACCAACGCTAGTTTCGGCCAAATAGTTGTGTCGATCAGGCCAATCAACACTAGTTTTAGCCTTATAGTCGTGCTGGATCCCTCGATCACCATTAGTTCCAGCCCAAAAGTTGTGCTAGTCCCTAAGTTAAGAAAAGATCAAATTTTCTCCCATTCTAGTGCCAGTGTGTCTTTACCCTCAAACTCTCTTCTTCTACCGACATGTGACTAGGATGCTTTGTTTGCTGGTTTGATTGATCGATTGGCTTGAAGTTTCATTTCTTGATAATTTGAGTTTTTGGATGGTTCATATGACCCCAAGGCATATAGGACAATTACCATTCATTTGTTTGATTACTCATTGTGTCAAGTTTCTAATTTGTTGCTTCATTTAATCCATGTTTCAGTCGCAACATATTCATTGCTTTATTTTCAATTGAATGATTGAAAGTGTCTCGTTTGTTCTCTTATTTCGAGTGTCACTTTTCTCTTTCTAAGAATATGTTAAATTTCTTGGTTTTTCGATTGAAAAATTTATGTGTTTGGTTTGTTTGATTCAGGGAAGAAGTTTCTTTTAATTTCATTTACCATGCTTTGGATTTGATCGATGCTTGTTTGTTTAGAATTATGAAAATTTTCATTAAAGTTCTTTATGTGAAAGATTTACTTTGCATTTTTTGAAAAGAATAACATCATTTTAGTTTACTTAAGGGAAAATATTGCATTAGTAGCGTTATTGAGAAGCTAGAATTGCATCATCATAAGCATTGGAAATGAAATGAAACTTCTTTTGTTGTTAAGGGAAGACTAAGTGCATTTAGGACATGTATTAGTGAAAGATTTCATTATTCAATTGTTGCATTGATTGTGTGGTCTCTATCCCTCAATTAGTGTTAACTTTCATAAAAGAAAGATTCCTTTTCTCATACAACTACATATGGAAGTTTTCAGTTGACAATGGTAAGGCCTTGCAATTGAAAACTAATTAAAGATAGACCATTAAAATTTATTGAATTAACCTAAGGAAGCATTGAAACTTAACACTCAAATTTAGTGTTCTAGGCTAGAGACGTGTTCCGACGTTTCTCAACCTAGCTGCTATTGTTCGCAGCGATCTTTCAATAGACAACACTAGCACGGAATTGTGCTTCCCGTACCATCATGTATATAAAGGGAGATTCCTATAGGTTGCAATACTTTATCCATAGGAATCCAAGTCTTCCACCTTGTAAACGTGATACACCGAACACAACATTCAGGGAGATTTCCTGCTCATACATTCTCAGGAGGTATTCTGCAATTCATGGTTACCTGGTAATCCTTTATGCATAGAGTACCTTGAGAAACCATTTTGGTCTCTTTGACTCTTTAAATTTAAAAGATCATCGAGCACTTGTCCTTTCAAGCTTGTTAAATCTAAAAGTGACTATATTCACCTTTCATCCTTTTTCTCGACTCTTAAATTATGAAAAGGCAAATTTTTATTTTAGTGTCTTAAAATTAACTACTCATGAAATATTTTTGGTTCAATTTATCTTCCTTAGTGGTTATTTAAGGGTCGATTCCAATAGCAACATTTCCAGAGCCTACCAGTTAAGGATTCCCCTCAGATGGGAATCTTGGTCCTTTTCTTTCTTTTGGAAATGCTGGTGCTCCTTATATGGCAACATTGTCCCTTTCTAGGTTAACCATTGGTTTACCTATCTAGTTATTTTCGACCTCAGTGGTCCCGAGTGTCCCAACTCCTGCCCAACCATATCTTTCATTTGAACCACATCACGTTGATTCTAAGGTTGACCTCTCACCTTCTTCCCCTATTCCTTCACCTTCATTTTCTACTTCGCCTAATGAAGGTTTGAAATCAAATAAGGAGGAGATTAAGAAGAAGAAGATGAAGAAGAAGATGAAGAAGATGAAGTCAAATAAGTGAGAGGCCAACTGTGCAGCTATTGCTCCAAATTCACTTCCCATTGACAAACCTTCTGATCCTTTGCAAAAGGTAAAATTCCCTTGCAGGCTATGTAAGGGTGATCATCTCCTTCGATGTTGTCCTCGTATTCCTAGAGTCTTAGAGGTATGGTCTCAAAATCAGGATCAACCATCCACATCAACCCCTAGAGATCATTTCGATTCTACACCCTCGGCTAGTGATGGTAAGAAGAAGGGAAAAATTAAATTCCCCTATAGGTTATGTCAAGGAGAGCATCTTCTTCACCTTTGTCCTTTTATAGATAAAGCTTCCAAATTTTTGGAAAACCTTACAGCTCCTCAACCCCAACTTCCTGTTGGTTATCAGAGGCTTTCTTCTAACCCTCTTCTTGAACATGAATCTCTTTTGTCTACTCCTGACCAACCATTGGTTGAAAAGAGTGTCGACTTGGCTCCGCCTTCACTTGTTCACTCTGTTCCTAAAGAGAGTAGTGATCATACTCCTCATGTTCTTCTCATCTCAGATTCTCATAAATTGAAGAGTGACCCTCCTGTCTTGGTTCTTCAGGAGAGCTATTCTCCTATTCCTGCAGAGCATGGAGGGAATCATATGATACCCCCACTAAGTAGTTCTATCATTTCTTTTGATTGGAGCCAATTGAATGCATTCTGCCTTCCATATTATGTGCCTTTCCAGATCACAATAAAATCCTCTAATATGGTAGTACATGACACTATATTAGATGAAGGCGTGCATGTTGGCATCATGTCCTCTACTACTTGGCAAGCTTTGGGTTCCCCACAGTTTGTGCCTGTCACCCGGAATTTGTTGGCTTTGAATGGAGGAACTAGCCAGCCCTTAAGGATCCTTCCGAAGTCCCCTATTACTTTGGGAGGAAAAATAATCTATATAGAATGAAGAAATGAGGAAACCTCAAAGTCCTATCAATCAATTTTCTGGTAACACAACCCAGTAAGGTAATTATTCATTCCTTGGATTCAGTTGAATAATAAAATTTGGTCAAAATATGATTAAAGTGAATACCCAAGTGAATCATGTATAATTCATATACGTTCTCAGTGCACTATCAAAATGCAAATCATGCATGATTTATAAGAAAATAAACTAATTTCCCTAAGCATCATAGTGATCCAAGTTCCCCCTACCGTTTACCCCTCTTGACACAGAGATAACCCTTGAACCTGGACGATAGTGGGAAATGACACTCTCCTTTCTTGCATTGGCCCATGAGCTTGCTTGCTTGCATTTTAGGGGGTTGGTTGACAACATTATCACAATCAGGGAAATAAAATGGATTTGATTATTTAGTCAGAATGCCCCTTCATGTAGTTTCTCTATGAATAGAGGCGATATGAGATACCTAATTCCCCATGTTAAGAAGGTTCTCTCGGGATGCCATCATTAAGAGTAGGTTTAGTCATGGAAACTTTCTCTGTTGTTCCAGTAAACTCAATAACAAATAGGGGAGTGTCGCTTTTTGTTCAACATAGAAAGAGAGAAAGAAATGTTAGATAAAAAGGCAAGTTATTAAAGAAAGCTAATATCTATACCCTACCTTGGAACTAAGGTAAGTAAGGCTAAGAATACTAAGGTTATTTTTTTACCCTACCCATTACTATGGGCTACTACACAGTTTAAGAAGGCATTTTTCAAGGTCCCTTAGATTTCAATATTATCATTGGACGTGACTATGTTTATGTCATGAGAGCTCTTGTTTCTTCGGTTTTGCATGTGGTTTTTTTTCTACATGAAGGGAGAATAGTGACCATTGATCGATTGTTTTTCATTGCTCACCAGATGACTCCTATGCAACCATCCTCCCCTATTAGTTCTTATTTTCAAGAAGTACCCTACCTACCACAGGTAAATTATGTGGCAACCTGTTCCATTTCCACATATGTTTATGATACATAGATGGTATAGTACATTATGTACTGGGGGCATTGGAAACCAATTTGTCATTAGTATGAGTTGACATGTATTCCTCCCAAAGAATAGTTCTCCCGTCTAGTGAGGACCTCATGTGAGCCATGTTCTCATATGGTCCATGAACAAGGGATATGAGCATAGTCCCTTTTCTAGTGTCAAGATTGTTAAAAAATGAAACAAGGGGTTGGAGTAGAGTTCCTTGTCTTGTGTCAAGCTACTTAAAAAATGAAATAATGGGTAGAGGATAGTTTCTCCCTGTATCAACCTCATTAAAAGATGAAATAGATATCCGAGAATAGTTTTTTCCTATATCAACCCTGTTAACAAATGAAACAGATGTCCGAGGATAGTTTCTTCCTGTATCTACCTCATTAAAACAATGAAATAGGTGTCCAAGGATAGTTTTTTGTTATATATACCTCATTAAAAAATGAAATATATGTCTGAGGATAGTTCTTTTATTGATTCAACCTCGTTAAAAATTAAACAACTCCCTTTCCAAATTGAGTCTTTGATTAAGATCTCGTAAAATCCCAGTCGAGACTTTCCTGGATCTCAAAAGTGAACCCTCATTCCATCCACCTAGCTCAATGAAATGAAGCCTCGGGGCATGTACCTCAAATTGAGTCATTATGCTTGGGGCATGCAAACTTAACTCAGGCATAGTTTTTCTTTGTTTCAAGCTTGTGTAAAAATGAAACCATACTCAAGCATAGTTTTTCTTTGTTTAAATCTTGTGTAAAAATGAAACCAAACTCAGGCATAGTTTTTTGTTTCAAGCTTGTGTGAACATGAAACTGAATTCAAACAGAGTTCCCCATTGTTCAATATAGTGTAAAAATGAACCCATCTCCATTTTAACCCTTATGATTGCCATTTTTATCAGCCTCTCCTGTGAGATAAGCCTTGCTTTCTTTTTCTCCATTCCATCGCCACCATCTCTTTGGCAAATCATTTGCTTTCACTTGGTTGTTTTATCCTTTCTTGAGTAACCAAAACAATGAGTGGTTTTACTAGCCAGCCTCTTAAAATTTCAGTATTTTGAGTAGTTCCACCATGACCGGAACCAATTGCTACCCTTTATACCAGTCATTCCTCTAGGATGAGTCACCTTTAAGTTCTTTTCTGACTCGTAAAAAATGAAAAGATTGCTGAGTAATTTTCCCTTTTAGACTCATTAAAGAAAATAAATGTAGGGAGTCATATTTGAGCTCTTTTATAAGTCTCAAAATATGAAAATATTGTTGAGCTCTTGTCATTTTGAACTCATTAAAGGTTCTGAAACATCATTTACCTAGTATACGTTTACCCCTTTTTCAATCTGGGATAAAACTATTTACGAAAAAGGTATACCTTAGTCAAACATGACTAGGAGGTTCTCTTGAATATTGTTTTCTACCTTTTCAGGTTCGAGAGACAAATTTACAAAAAGGGACCCTTGGAGTTTAATTTTTCATGTCCTTTTCAAACTCTCTAAACATGAAAAGGATTATGAGTTTCACCTTTGTCGAACTCGTTAAAAGATTAAACAAGATAGGACTTGTCATTATGATGAGACATAACTACTCCTTCCTAGGGCTCGTAAAGGTTACTAGGATGGATTAATCTGAAGGATGGACATGTATTTCAAGCATATGCTGTTTCTTTAATTTCGCTTTTGCTTTTTTTCTTGCTTTGCTTTGTTGTTTGTTAGTTCGCTTGTTTCTTTCATAGGTTAGTTTAGAATGAAACCATATATGTCTCTTGAAACAAGCTGGGTAAAGTAAAGTAGGGCTTGTGTAGGTATCACTACTTGGTTATCTATCATCTTGCCTATGTATGAAGAAATTATTACTTTTAGTCCATGATACGTTGAAGGAAAATACGTACTATTCGAAGTGAACCTTGGTGAAAACACAACGCTTGCGTGCTAACTAGTATCACCTACTCTAGTCTATTGTTTCTAGGTTAATCCTTTTCAGCTCAGTCAACTAGAGTAAGGTAAGGGGGAAAAATTAATAGGCACATTAGAGGTATAATAAACTCCTTATCTACGGGAACAACCTCTTATACTTTCAATAAGTTGGGATACCTCTTCCACCTCTGAAATGAATAAGTGTTATGCATAGTTATGAAGATGAAAAATCGAAAAAATGAAAAAGTGAAATTTAAAAAAAAAATGAAAATGAATAAAGCAAGAGAAGAGGAAGGCTTCCTGCGTAGAGAGGTGATGTGTGTAACTCCGCTGGGGTACTAACCAGGCTCGTTGGCAGCAGAGCCATGATTGTGTTCCTATGTGACTTCAACAAGGTATTGTCTAAGCCTGCTGGCAGAAGAACAACACCATAGATGAAACTAATACTCTGATGACTATACTGCTTGTGCACCAATATACACCTCAACCACAATAAAAACAACTATGTTGGAATGTGTGTCAATTGACCAGGAGCTTCGCAGATGCACCATCTTACAATCAAGCTAGTTTGGAAACCAAGAGGACTTGAGAACTAAACAATACTTCTGAAGGTGTTAGACTTCCTTTTCATGAACAAGTTTCATTCATAGAGATGGAGTTCTACCAGTGTGTCGCAAAATGTTGTAGTGGATACAACCACCCTCTAAAATTTTTCCTTAGCTTCGTTTTGGAGCCTCCCTTCCAACCTTCACAGCAGCATGTCTTGCTTCATCAAGTACACGAGCTTCAATGTTTTTCTTGCACAAAGGCAGCCTATCGATCACAACTCAATGCATTCCCCTCACGGGCTGATCACCTGGACTTGCTCGAGCTGCAGGCTGAGAAACTCCTCCAATAAATTGTGAAACTCTGGAGGGCAACCAACCTTCCCTCTAGAAATTGAGCAATCCTAACTGGCAGCCTACTGGGCTCCAGAATTGTGCAATTATGGTAGTCAACACTCAAAGTTAAAATTAAGAAATTTTCCCTAACAAGACTGCTCAGCCTAGAATTTACGCAAATCTAAGTATCAGTTAGTTTCTCTACCCAGAAATTGTGCAAATCATTTGGGAAACCAATGTAGCTCTGAGCCAAAAATTCAAATTTTCTCTCAGCAGTCGAACAACCTCTTGCATGTGTAGCTGAGTTGATCAGTTCTCTCCGGGACCAAGAAAAATAGACTTGCATGTATGGGGTGCTTCTCCCAAGGCAACATGTAAAGGAATCACTTGTTTCAGAGATCTATTTTTAGCAGTTGGAGGTTACACGCAAGGATCATTTCAAAAACCTCCCACCAAGTGTCGCTTTCCCTAGATTTGTGGCATACGCATCACAACCTTAGTGTTATCAAAACTCATCAACCAGATATCATAGAGCTCATTCCTCACATCAACCTTGCAGCTCTAACATACCACATCACATCTAGGAGTTGTCGACACATTCAGCCCAACTATTTTGGGGTAAGCCCGCCCTCTATGTCTTTTGTTGCATTTCTGGCATTTTTTGTGTTTTGCTTCATATGAATGCTTTCTACTTGATTTCAGCGAGTGATTTCTTTTATTTTGATACGCATTAGCTTGTACGAGCATCGTTTTAGTTTTCGTTGTTATTTCACTGTTGTCGCATGCACAAAACTATTTTTCATGAATGGTCGCTGATTTGGCAACTAGCCTTACTCACATGCATGTCATTCCATTTTATTAATATGTTATTCACCATTTACATGCATGATCATTCGCTTGTGCTTACACTCAGTATCACCATGCATTCCCACTCACATTCACATTCAATTTCCCATTGGCGAGTCTGGGAACCTCAACCGGGCTCTGCCTTCACTAAGACAACATTGTGCAATCCGGGGAAGGAATGTTAGGGCCCTATACTACTAGTGTAACTCCTTCTTATTATTAGTACAACGCCATTATTATATTTTTTTGCCCATGTAGTCCCCATACTATTACTATTATTGTGCCCCATAGAAGCACACTATTGTTATTATTGTGCCCTTACATTATTATAATTATGTCGGCTCTGATTATATTATGACCCCTTAGACTCCTATATATAGAACGAAAATCTTGTCATTTGTATCATCCAAGAATTATTCATTTGTGTAATTTAAAGGAGGTTGACCCCTCGAAGAGGCTGATTTCTAAGGCGTTTATCTTTCTTTTCTATATTTTTGTGAGTTGGTTTCATAACATTTGGTATGAGAGCTTTGGATTCTAGGGTTTTGCTACTCCAAATAGGTCATCATGGAATATTCACTATAACCTTTTTTCTACGATGTTTCAGAAGTGCAAAAAGAAAACCCATTTGAGACGAAATCGCGCTGAAGCTTGGGTCGAAATTTCAGATCTTGTCTCGCTATATTTTAGGATATATGGTATGAGGAATTTAGGGTTTTTTCAAGCTCCAAACATTCATCTAAAATAAGTCATGATGGAAGTTTCGCTATAACGTTTTCGCTACAAAGTTTCAGAATCTATAAAAGAACCCATTTGAGAAGAAGTCAGTTTGAACTTCTGGTCCAAATTTCATATCTTGGATCGCTATTATTTTGGATATATGATCTGAGGAAGTTAGGGTTTTTGTAGACTCTCGAATTACCTTCTAAAAAGGCCACCTTGAGAAAATAGTCATAACTTTCGCTCTGCACATCAAATTGCAATTTCGTCAGAAGCTACATAAAGTATACGAACTTTATTTTGTTTTGGTATAATTTTTATAACATAAGGTTGAAACAATGACACGTGGCACGTCGTACAAGTTCACACTACTGATATTGTCTATAATTAGGCCATCGTGGGAGATCGGGAATAAATCTTTCTTCGGGAATCTAGTTGTGATCTGACTTGTGGAGTTAGACATAGGACTCAAATAGCTATTAAACACTAAAATTTTAGAACTTAAAGATCAGAAATTATAGAATTACAGTTGTTTTAGGATCGAGATCCTAAAATCAAGAAAAAACGAGATGAGGAATTTTGATGGCAAGGATCCGATAAATTGGATATTACAAATGGAAAAATATTTTGATCTACATGGTGTACCACTGTTACAAAAGGTACATATTGCATCTAATTATTTAGAGTTGAATCAATTTTTATGGTATAAAGGGCTTTGTTCTCGTAAACCAGTTGTCACGTGGTCAATTTTCATGGAGGAAATGATAGCACATTATGAGGATACCTAGAGCAACACCTTCTTTAGCCAATTGATAATTCTCAAACAAAAGGGTTCAATGGTAGAGGACATTGAGGACTTTCTAAAATTGAATATAAGGGTAAATGATTATCTAGAGAAGCAAAAGATAAATAGTTTTATCTATGCCATGGACGCTGATATCAATGGTATGAAAGCATATTGGAAGAAAGGCATGGAAGATTGGAAGAAAGACATGGAAGGTTTGAAGGAAGATGGAACAAAGCTGCTACAGGAAAGGCCTCGTAATGATGAAAAGGATCAAGAAATGTCAAAAGAAGAGGATATACACGGGGAAACAACCCTAGAGAAAGAGAAAATGAATCCAACCATACCTTGTATTTCAATGGCAATAAGTACCACTCCTCAAACTCTCAAGATAGAAGGACATATCAAGAAGAAGAAGGTTCATGCAGTGAAATAACAGGAAGAAAAGTATCAAGAAACATCAAAAGAAAAGGATACACACCAGGAACTAACCCCAGAGAAAGAAGAAATGAATCCGACCATATCTTATAATGTGTTGGTCAGAATTACCACTTCTCAAACTATAGAGATAGAATGTCATATCAAGAAGAAAAAGGTAATAATGTTGATTGATTCGTGTAGTACCCATAATTTTATTCATTGTAAGATAGCCAAGGAATTGAATTGCTTCCTATATCTAGCACCAGAGTGTCAAGTGATAGTTGTAAGTGGAGGAACCAAAAATTTCTCTGCAAAGTGCCATAATATCAAGCTATCCATGGGAGAATATGTATTGAATAGCCCAATGCTTTCCATTCCAATGGGTGGTACTGATGTTGTACTAGGAGTCCAATGGCTACAAAAATTACCCATTGAATATTCCACATGGAAGAATGACAATTTTATACAGAAGCATCAAGAACTACTCAAGCATTGAGGACAACGCTTTTTGAAGGAGAGGGGCATGTTAGGTCCCTATACCACTAGTGTAACCCCTTATTTTTATTACTACAACCCCCTTATTATATTATTGTGCCCATGTAGTCTCCATATTATTATTATTATTATTGTGCCCCATAGAAGCCCACTATTGTTATTATTGTGTCCTTACATTATTATTGTTATGTTGGTTATGATTATATTATGACCCCTTAGACTCCTATATATAGAATGGATGGCTTGTCATTTCTATCATCCAAGGATTGTTCATTTGTGTAATGTAAAGGAGGTTGCCCCCTCGAAGAGGCTGAATTCTAACGCGTTTATCTTTCTTTTCTATCTTTTTATGTGTTGGTTTCATAAAAAGGAAGGCTTTGTCTTCCTCTCCGGAAATGTGCATTTTTTTCTAGCCACCTTCCTCCAAGACTGTTTTGCACATTTCCGAGGGACAGTGAATGCTGGCCAAGAAAATTACATAATGCACTCACTGAGCTTGCATCCATTTCCAACTGAGATGCACATTTCCCAATTCTAGCATTCATCAGTCAAACTAGATTGTGCATTGCATAGTTCAAGTAGCCATTCAATTTCCTAGTAGCCCAGAGTGTGCCTTACAAAGTCTTGGCGGTCAATCTCCCGACCTCCCAGTGGAAATTGTGTAACCTTAATGATCAATTGCATAGGTATGTTGCAAGTCAATTCTCAAGTTCATATTGGTTTTCAACTAACGGATTGCTGTCCATGAGTTTTGCCATGTCTCTAGGTATCGCAGGTGTTCGTCTGACTCTCAGCAACACAGGTATAATGGTTTCTAGGAGAGAAGAGTCGAAGACGCCATTCAGAGTGCACTTGGGGATGCAGTGAATCAAGCGTCTATGAGCTTGCCTACTCACAAAGACGTCAAGTTGTTCATAGGCAAGGACATCAAGATATGATAGTAGCAACATCAAAACTAGTAGCATCATGAATGGAAGGTGAAGGCAACATTCTAGATGCAACAAACACAAGAGGAAGGTTTTTGACAACACAAAGGCAGAAAAAGGTTGCAAGCTCAAGAAGATCCATTGCTGATGAAAGAAACTTTGGAGACTTAGGCTATGAGGTGACCACAGGACATGAAGATCATAGGAAGATAGAGAATGGAACAAAGAAGGAGTTGCATGTCCTGAGGCAGCAACTCAAGGGAGAACATGAAGCTGCCCAGACAAGCGAATGAGTTGTAGTAGGAACAGGAACAACAGTGGGCACAACGTACATTCATAAATGAAACTACGCCCGTACAAGTTAAAGATCCATCCCAGCAGCTGGCATGGAGTAGACTGGTGAGAAATGTTGTTGGTCGCATGCAAGTGATTCAGCAACATGCATGTCATTATGTGCATTCATTTGGTCCAAACCATTTAGCACACTCGCTAAGGCGAAGATAAGAATAAATTCCAACTGGAGCTAAGCATGTACTATGACAAGTTAATGTGCATGACCACTAGCACACACTTGAATATCAACACGAACGTTATGCATCAGTGTGTTGTTGGTTTAGTCGCACCCATGAAGACCATGTGCATGTTAGCAGACGAGTTGGATGGAGGAGCCATACCAATGCACCGGATGCAACGTAGGCAAGAGTTCACTTTAGCAAGATGTCACCATGGGGCACATGCACACTATCACGGATGACCAAGCTTGGCATCAACTCATCACCTTCACCATCACAAGCATGTCAAAGAGTTATTCTCACCACAACGTACTGAGTGTCAGTGATGTCTTGCATGGCTTGCTCATGTCATTCGTCTCACATGAGAACATGTGCATTGTAATGTAATGTCATGACAAGTAGAAGTTCAAGTGTCAATAATTGGATGTAACAGTCATAGAGTAGATGAAGAATCATGAGGGCAAAGGAAAAATCATTGAAAAGCAAAAAAGGAATTATTTCCATTTATTTATGAAAACAAAACAAAATTAGGAGAAAAGGGAGGTGAAAAGTCACAGGTTTCATATGAGAAGGAAACCGATGGAAAATTGAGGGAAAATGAAGAAATTAGAGGCATCAATAATAAAAATACATTAGAGCATTAGTTTGGGGCCTTTTGTTAGTTTGGATTTTGACTTAATATGAGAGAGGAGAAAAGGAAGGAGAAGGAAAGAAAAGGAAAGCCAGCATCAAGCAAGGAAGAGGTAGATTAAGAAGCTTCAACATGAATACTTGAAGGTAACAAGTTGGATGTGTGATTTCCTAGCTAGTTTTGGAATGCATGGCACATGCATGTGTGTATTTGGGTCATTTTTTGTCATTGGCATGGATTTTTTTTGTGTTTGACAGTAATTTTGGCCTTTCCTTGCCATTTCTAGATAGCCATGGTGTGATGGGGTTCATTCTTTACTGAGCATTGGATTTTCGAAAGGTTTTGGATCCAAGTTAGGTGGTATTACGAAAATCCCAAGGATTGGGGTTGGAGATGGTTTTCTCTTAGAAGCCCCCAATAGGTGCGTGGAGACAAGAAAATTCCTCAAGGGATAGTGAAGGAATTTTGATGCATCCATTCTTGGTTTCGTTTTGTGAACTCAGGAGCAGTTTAGATGAGATCATGACAATGTTAGGGTGAAATTGGTTTAACCTTGGTTGTTTATGGATTGGTTTATCCCATGAGATACCACATTCATGCTTGGAATATGACATGGGGGTGATTGGTTGAAGGAAATATTTGGTTCAACCCAATATATGGTCGGGTGGTACGTGGAAGTCCCTAACTTGGTTGGATTTTGCATATGGTTAATAAGAGTTAAGTTTCTCCTGTATTTTATGAGTAAATGTACTCGTTATTATGTGGCTTTGATAGTTGTTCTATCATTGTTATTATTCCGGTTATATGTTGGTTCTAACCGTGGTTTTATGCCATATTCAAGTTATGGTTCTTATCATGTGTAGATTGCTATATTGAATCCACGACCTAATAGATGTTATTGTAGCTATTGTGAGAGGGAACTATTATTTCTTGATAAACATTAAATAATTTCATGATCTCTATGTTCACATATTCAATCATGATCTGCAATATTACATGTTCGCAATGTGTTTCATGGAGTGACTGTCATGGTTGGGATGGGTCACATTGAGTCCTTGATCAAGTTTTGTGTTAAAGGATTTTTCATTGTGTTTTTTTATCATTTCTTAGAGTTTCATTAAGTTCTTGGAAGAGGTTTGGATCGTAGCCCTAAAAAAGTGGCTCAAATATTGAGGTATTTGGCACATAACTGAGTAATTTAGTCTGCATTCACTGGGAAACAAGATTATGGCAGTGATAGGAGGGTTATAGTCATTGGCTTCCCTTGTGATTGGAGTTACGAAGGACCTAGTTCAATAAAAACGATAGTTAACTCAGGGGTTGGGCACCTAGAGTGGTTGGTGTAATATTACATTTGATAGCTTAGAAATCCTTGACCTTTTAAGTAGATTTGATTTGATTTTGTGTTATCATGTTTGATGTTGTTTCTTGCATGTTTGTTTCACGTATTTGAATGGAAGGAACGAAAGGAAGCTAGAGAAAGGAAGCAAGATCACCATTAAGTGGATTACCATTATAAGAGGTGGGCCCTCTTGTTCGGCACTAATCTAAGGATATTTGCAATAGATTGTCTTGTTTGTGGTTAGAACCACTCTCTTGGGATAGAGGGATCATATTTGTCCGCAGAGAGGATATTCCTACACCACAAATTGGCGACTCCACTCAGGAAATACATCTCCTTTTCATCACTCTGTTTTTTCTACTTGTGTGCCTAGTTTGTTGATTTATGGTCTTCTGGATCTGTATTGACTTGTTTGAATGCATACACACACTAGCCCACAGTATCATGTGTTAAGTCTAGCCCTGTGTGAAGTTCTTTTTTTATTTTTTCTTTGAATCCCTCGACAAACGCTAGTTTCGGCCAAACAGTTGCGTCGATCAGGCCAATCAACACTATTTTTAGCCTGATAGTCGTGCCGGATCCCTCGATCACCATTAGTTCCAACCCAAAAGTTGTGCTCATTTCTGAGTTAAGAAAAGATCAAATTTTCTCCCATTCTAGTGCCAATGTGTCTTGACCCTCAAACTCTCTTCTTCTACCGAGATGTGACTCGGATGCTTTGTTTGCTGGTTTGATTGATTGATTGGCTTGAAGTTTCATTTCTTGATATTTTGAGTTTTTGGATGGTTCAGATGACCCCAAGGCATATAGGTCAATTACCATTCATTTGTTTGATTACTCAACGTGTCAAGTTTCTGATTTGCTGCTTCATTTAATCCATGTTTCAGTCACAACATCTTCATTACTTTATTTTCAATTGAATGATGGAAAGTGTCTCATTTGTTCTCTTATTTCGAGTGTCACTTTTCTCTTTCTAAGAATATATTAAATTGCTTGGTTTTTCGATTGAAAAATTTATGTGTTTGGTTTGTTTGATTCGGGGAAGAAGTTTCTTTTAGTTTCATTTACCATGCTTTGGATTTGATCGATGCTTGTTTGTTCGGAATTATGAAAATTTTCATTAAAGTTCATTATGTGAAAGATTTACTTTTCATTTTTTGAAAAGAAGAACATCATTTTAGTTTACTTAAGGGAAAATATTGCATTAGTAGCGTTATTGAGAAGCTAGAATTGCATCATCATAAGCATTGGAAATGAAATGAAACTTCTTTTGTTGTTAAGGGAAGATTAAGTGCATTTAGGACATGTGTTAGTGAAAGATTTCGTTCTTCAATTGTTGCATTGATTGTGTGCTCTCTATCCCTCAATTAGTGTTAAATTTCATCAAAGAAAGATTCCTTTTCTCATACAGCTACATATGGAAGTTTTCAGATGACAATGGTAAGGCCTTGCAATTGAAACCTAATTAAAGATAGACCATTAAAATTTATTGAATTAACCTAAGGAAGCATTGAAACTTCAACACTCAAATTTAGTGTTCTAGGCTAGAGACGTGTTCCGACGTTTTTCAACCTAGCTGCTATCGTTCGCAGCGATCTTGCATTAGACAACACTAGCACGGAATTGTGCTTCCCATACCATCATGTATATAAAGGGAGACTCCTATAGGTTGCAATACTTTATCCATAGGAATCAAAGTCTTCCACCTTGTAAACGTGATACACTGAACACAACATTCAGGGAGATTTCCTGCTCATACATTCTCAGGAGGTATTCAGAAATTCATGGTTACCTGGTAATCCTTTATGCCTAGAGTACCTTGAGCAACCATTTTGGTCTTTTTGAATCTTTAAATTTAAAAGATCATCGAGCACTTGTCCTTTCAAGCTTGTTAACTCTAAAAGCGACTAGATTCACCTTTCATCCTTTTCTCGACTCTTAAAATATGAAAAGGCAAATTTTTATTTTAGTGTTTTAAAATTAACTACTCATGAAATATTCTTGGTTCAATTTATCTTCCTTAGTGGTTATTTAAGGGTCGATTCCAATAGTAACATTTCCAGAGTCTACCAGTTAAGGATTCCCCTCAGATGGGAATCTTGGTCCTTTTCTTTCTTTTGGAAATGCTAGTGCTCCTTATATGGCAACATTGTTCCTTTCTGGGTTAACCGTTGGTTTACCTATCTAGTTATTTTCGACCTCAGTGGTCCTGAATGTCCCAACTCCTGCCCAACCATATCTTTCATTTGAACCACATCACGTTGATTCTAAGGTTGACCTCTCACCTTCTTCCCCTATTTCTTCACCTTCATTTTCTACTTCTCCTAATGAAAGTTTGAAATCAAGTAAGGAGGAGATTAAGAAGAAGAAGAAGAAGAAGAAGAATATGAAGAAGATGAAGTCAGATAAGTGAGAGGCCAACCGTGCAGCTATTGCTCCAAATTCGCTTCCCATTGACAAACCTTCTGATCCTTTGCAGAAGGTAAAATTCCCTTGCAGGCTATGTAAGGGTGATCATCTCCTTCGATGTTGTCCTGGTATTCCTAGAGTCTTAGAGGTATGGTCTCAAAATCAGGATCAACCATCCACATCAACCCCTAGAGATCATGTCGATTCTACACCCTCGGCTAGTGATGGTAAGAAGAAGGGAAAAATTAAATTCCCCTATAGGTTATGTCAAGGAGAGCATCTTCTTCACCTTTGTCCTTTTATAGATAAAGCTTCCAAATTTTTGGAAAACCTTACAGCTCCTCAACCCCAACTTTCCGTTGGTTATCAGAGGCTTTCTTCTAACCCTCTTCTTAAACATGAATCTCTTGTGTCTGTTCCTGTCCAACCATTGGTTGAAATGAGTGTCGACTTGGCTCCACCTTCAGTTGTTCACTCTGTTGCTAAAGAGAGTAGTGATCATACTCCTCATGTTCTTCTCATCTCAAATTCTCATGAATTGAAGAGTGACCCTCCTGTGCTGGTTCTTCAGGAGAGCTATTCTCCTATTCCTGCAGAGCATGGAGGGAATCATATGATACCCCCACTAAGTAGTTCTATCATTTCTTTTGATTGGAGTCAATTGAATGCATTCTACCTTCCATGTTATGTGCCTTTTCAGGTCACAATAAAAGCCTCTAATATGGTAGTACATGGCACTATATTAGATGAAGGCGCGCATGTTGGAATTATGTCCTCTACTACTTGGCAAGCTTTGGGTTCCCCACAGTTTGTGCCTGTTGAATGGAGGAACTATCCAACCCTTAAGGATGCTTCTGCAGTTCCCTATTACTTTGGGAGGAAAAATAATCTATATAGAATGAAGAAATGAGGAAAACTCAAAGTCCTATCAATCAATTTTCTGGTATCACAACCCAGTAAGGTAATTATTCATTCCTTGGATTCAGTTGAATAATAAAATTTGGTCAAAATGTGATTAAAGTGAATACCCAAGTGAATCATGTATAATTCATATACGTTCTCGGTGCACCATCAAAATGCAAATCATGCATCATTTATAAGAAAATAAACTAATTTCCCTAAGCATCATAGTGATCCAAGTTCCCCCTACCTTTTACCCCTCTTGACACAGAGATAACCCTTGAACCTAGACGATAGTGGGAAATGACATCCTCCTTTCTTGCATTGGCCCATGATCTTGATTGCTTGCATTTTAGGGGGTTGGTTGACAACATTATCACAATCAGGGAAATAAAATGGATTTGATTATTTAGTCAGAATTCCCCTTCATGCAGCTTCTCTATGAATAGAGGCGATATGAGATACCTAATTCCGCATGTTAAGAAGGTTCTCTCGGGATGCCATCATTAAGAGTAGGTGTAGTCATGGAAACTTTCTCTAATGTTCCAGTAAACTCAACAACAAATAGGGGAGTGTCGCTTTTTTTCAACATAGAAAGAGAGAAAGAAATGTTAGATAAAAAGGCAAGTTGTTAAAGAAAGCTAATATCTATACCCTACCTTGGAACTAAGGTAAGTAAGGCTAAGAATACTAAGGTTATTTATTTACCCTACCCATTACTATGGGCTACTACACAGTTTAAGAAGGCATTTTTCAAGGTCCATTAGATTTCAATATTATCATTGGACGCAACTATGTTTATGTCATGGGAGCTCTTGTTTCTTCGGTTTTGCATGTGGCTTGTTTTCTACACGAAGGGAGAATAGCGACCATTGGTCAATTGTTTTTCATTTCTCACCAGATGACTCCTATGCAACCATCGTCCCCTATTAGTTATTGTTTTCAAGAAGTACCCTACCTGCCACAGGTAAATTATGTGGTTACCTGTTCCATTTCCACATACGTTTATGATACATAGATGGTATAGTACATTATGTACTGGGGGCATTGGAACCCAATTTGTCATTAGTATGAGTTGACATGTATTCCTCCCAGAGCATGGTTCTCCCGTCTAGTGAGGACCTCATGGGAGCCATGTTCTCATATGGTCCATGAACAAGGGATATGAGCATAGTTCCTTTTCTTGTGTCAAGATTGTTAAAAAATGAAACAAGGGGTTGGAGTAGAGTTCCTTGTCTTGTGTCAAGCTAGTTAAAAAATGAAATAATGGGTAGAGGATAGTTTCTTCCTGTATCAACCTCATTAGAATATGAGATAGATATATGAGAATAGTTTTTTCCTATATCAACCCTGTTAACAAATGAAACAGATGTCCGAGGATAGTTTCTTCCTATATCTACCTCATTAAAACAATGAAATAGGTGTCCCAGGATAGTTTTTCCTTATATCTACCTTATTAAAAAATGAAATAGATGTCTGACGATAGTTCTTTTACTGATTCAACCTCGTTAAAAAATTAAACAACTCCCTTTTCCAAATTAAGTCTTTGATTAAGATCTCGTAAAATCCCAGTCGAGACTTTCCTGGATCTCAGAAGTGAACCCTCATTCCATCCACCTAGCTCAATGAAATGAAGCTTGTGGGGCATCTACCTCAAATTGAGTCATTAAGCTTGGGGCATGCAAACTTAACTCAGGCATAGTTTTTCTTTGTTTCAAGCTTGTGTAAAAATGAAACCATACTCAAGCATAGTTTTTCTTTGTTTAAATATTGTGTAAAAATGAAACCAAACTCAGGCATATTTTTTTGCTTCAAGCTTGTGTAAACATGAATCTGAATTCAAGCAGAGTTCCCCATTGTTCAATATAGTGTAAAAATGAACCCATCTCCATTTTAACCCTTATGATTGCCATTTTTATCAGCCGCTCTGGTTAGATAAGCCTTGCTTTTTTTTCTCCATTCCATCGCCACCATCTCTTTGGCAAATCATTCGCTTTCACTTGGTTGTTTTATCCTTTCTTAAGGAACCACAACAATGAGTGGTTTTACTAGCCAACCTCTTAAAATTTCAGTTTTTTGAGTAGTTCCACCATGACCAGAACCAATTGCTGCCCTTTATACGAGTCATTCCTCTAGGACTATTCACCTTTAAGTTTTTCTGACTCGTAAAAAATGAAAAGATTGCTGAGTAATTTTCCCTTTTAGACTCGTTAAAGAAAATAAATGTAGGGAGTCATATTTGAGCTCTTTTATAACTCTCAAAATATGAAAATATTGTTGAGATCTTGTCATTTTGAACTCATTAAAGGTTCTGAAATATCATTTATTTAGTATACGTTTACCCCTTTTCAGGCTGGGATAAAACTATTTACGAAAAAGGTATACCTTAGTCAAACATGACTAGGAGGTTCTCTTGAATATTGTTTTCTACCTTTTCAGGTTTGAGAGACAACGTTACAAAAAGGGACCCTTGGAGTCTCTTTTTCATGTCCTTTTCAAACTCTCTAAACATGAAAAGGATTCTGAGTTTCACCTTTGTCGAACTCGTTAAAATATTAAACAAGATAGGACTTGTCATTATGATGAGACAAAACTACTCCTTCCTAGGGCTCGTAAAAGTTACTAGGATGGATTGATCTGAAGGATGGACTTGTATTTCAAGCATATGATATTTCTTTAATTTCGCTTTTGCTTTTGCTCTTGCTTTGCTTTGTTGTTTGTCAGTTCGCTTGTTTCTGTCGTAGGGTAGTTTAGAATGAAACCATGTATGTCTCTTGAAACAAGCTGGGTAAAGTAAAATAGGGCTTGTGTAGGTATCACTACTTGGTTATCTGTCATCATGCCTATGTATGAAGAAATTTTTACTTTTAGTCCATGATATGTTGAAGGAAAATGTGTACTATTAGAAGTGAACCTTGGTGAAAACACAACGCTTGCGTGCTAACTAGTATCACCTACTCTAGTCTATTGTTTCTAGGTTAATCCTTGTCAGCTCAGTCAACGAGAGTAAGTTAAGGGGGAAAAACGTAATAGGCACATTAGAGGTATAATAAACTCCTTCTCTAAGGGAACAACCTCTTATACTTTCAATAAGTCGGGATCCCTCTTCCACCTCTGAAATGAATAAGTGTTATGCATAGTTATGAAGATGAAAAATCAAAAAAATGAAAAAGTGAAATTTAAAAAAAAAATGAAAATGAATAAAGCAAGAGAAGAGAAGGGCTTCCTGCGTAGAGAGGTGATGTGTGTAACTCCGCTGGGGTACTAACCAGGCTCGCTGGCAGCAGATCCATGATTGTGTTCCTATGTGACTCCACCAAGGTATTGTCTAAGCCTGCTGGCAGAAGAACAACACCAGAGATGAAACTAATACTCTGATGACTATACTGCTTGTGCACCAATATACACCTCAACCAAAATAAAAGCAACTATGATGGAATGTGTGTCAATTGACCAAGAGCTTCGCAGATGCACCATCTTACAATCAAGCTAGTTTGGAAACCTAGAGGACTTGAGAACTAAACAATACTTCTGAAGGTGTTAGACTTCCTTTTCATAAACAAGTTGTTAGTTACCTATACCAATAGGTTTCATTTTTCATGATTGGCATGGAAAGTGCCAATATGATCCACTTTGGGGATGCAAAGATCTCATATTCTGATGGAAGACACACATTTACATTTGGTTGATGCTGCCCTATTTTCCAATGGGTGATCCAACAGCCTAAGCTGGGTCAGGGCATGTTTCAATTTTTGTTATAGATTAGAGAAAGAAGTCTGTCCAAACAGTTCAATCTTGGCAGACAAAGTAGTTAGGTAGAGAAAGAAGGTTGCCTTGGAAGCAATAAGGTTAGCCTTAGATAGAAAATCAAAAGAAAAGCCAAAGGAAAAGAAAAGGCACCTAAGGGTTTGCAAGTCCAAGTGCACCCTCCTTGAAGTAACAAAAAATGCTAGGAAATAGGCAGGGTAGGCAGTGGAAGGTTGCAGAAAGCTAAATCCAAGGACATCACTTGAAGTAAATCAAAGTGGCCATTAACAGAAAAGGCAAGAGCAATGGCCTAAGTGGAAAAGTGCTAAATCATCACTAACTTCCCTCATTCCCCTCAAAGTTTCTTACTAACCTCCCATGAGCACTGCAGGATCTGCCTGATCAGTCCTCCTTATACTCTTCATTTGTACAAATTTTATGTCATAAATGACTTCTTTCTTTGAAAAGAAGCCACATTTCTTGTGTAAAAATTCTTTTCATTTTGATCTACCTCCTAACTAAGTTTGAGTCCCAAAAAGCTTAGTAAACACCATTTCCCATTCTCATCCCCCCCCAGCACTAACTACTGACTGTATCTACACTAAATACCTTATGGTTCCCTTCCCCCTACTATTATAACACCATGGTGTATAAACCCCTAAACATGTATAATATTCCCCCTTTTTAGCACTATAGCTAAATAAGTTTGTCTAAGGGAGACATTAGTCCACCAGGGACTATGGTCAACCCGGCCTTGGGATTACTCTAACCTCTGGTCAGAGTAATAACCTGTACTAAGCCCTCACTTCCCCTCCTTTCGAAAAATTTCACAAAAAACCCCTTTCCCTCTGCTTAAACCCACTTTTAATCCTTTTCCCCCCCACAGATTAACTCATACCCCGCAAAAACCCACAAAAACCCCAAAACCTATAGTCCCGCGCCACAAATATTAAATTGAATATTTTAATAGTCGGGTGGGACCCAACCAAAAACTACGCGATTAATCAACAGCGCCCGCCAACCGTCGATCGTCCGCCGCCCCCGATCCAACAGTGGGCGGTGGTTTTTAGATCCCTACCTGTCGCCCTCTAACCTCCGGGGAGATGGCGATATTGGGGGCCGTACCCAGGACCCGTGGCAAGCGGCGGGGTTGTTCGGAGCCCCCCTCCCCGATACCGCCTTTGCCCAAAGGTGGTGCGGGGAGACCGCTTAGCACCCTCCTCGATACCGCCCCTCCACTGTCGCGTCGGCCCCCACGTCACCCTGACGTAATGCCACCGCCCGCGCCCCGTGGCCCTCCACGTAGCCCTGCCACCGCCTCCGCCCACCACCGCATCCAGCCACGCTGGCCTCCAGCTCAGCGTCCACGTCACCCTCCGTACCTCGGGCTCGCCATGATGTCATGCTGACATCACTGGCAGAAAAAGCGCCAATGACCCTTTTTGTCCAAATTTGTCGTTAAAAACGCCCAAACTAGTTGTTTATCGTCATTTTCACGCGAAAAGGACGCAGCCACTGTTAACCTGTTCACCGCGAAATTGCCTCCAAACCATCAAATTCAAAGTTGCGGCTGCCATAACTTGTCAATCCAGCTGCAGTGAGCTCTCCCTGCTCGGCCCGAAGGCGTTCAGTGCTATTTTTCCAGGTATTTGCCGCAAGTTCCTTGTTTCGCCCCTATGCATGCCATTTCTATGCGAATTCTCCAATAAGCATCGGTCAAATCCTAAATTGCACACTGTCTACTACTTAATTTGCAATTAAATCAACCCACATTGCCCCAGCTCCATGAATTTGATATTCAAACGATAATTCACGGCTTGAAAATTACAAATTTAGCCCCGAGTTGCTCGGCATTGTTCCCTTTTGCCGGGTGGAGGCCCAAGTCTGCATGTCACCAAATTGAAGCCCGCACACCCTCTGCAATCATCCTCATCAATTCACAATCCCTGTGAATTTACCAAAAAAAAAAACAGCAGAGACAAGTCTGCCAAGCCTGCTTATTCCACTTTGAAGAAAATTTCAAGCATTATCTACAGTGAGCCTGTCACTTAAGCTTTGAGGAACCTTGCAAACCATTGCACTCACCTTGTTCAAAATCAGATTACATAATGGTTGCTCTTGCACCCACAACCCTCAGCGTTGCTCCTATAAATGCACCAAATAAAGACCTGGAGTCCTTGCCTCTTACTGACAGGGACTACCTCATCCAAGACTTTGTGGGTAACAGGGACTTTTTTCAAACCTTCAAGAAATTAAGAGATGACTACCTGAATGGCCAGGATGCATATGGGATATGGGAGTCAAATCGGCCACACTACTGTCTCCCCTCTGTCAATGTTTTTCCTGAGATTATTCGCCTATGTTTTGAAAATTATGATGTGCAGCACAGAGCTATTAAGTCTCCATCTGGGAGCATCCTCTTTCACATTAATCCTGAATCCATCAATAAGATGCTCAACTTTGATCAAACTGAGCTGCTGTTTCCTTTTTCCATGAATTATCTGCTGGACACTGGTGCCAAGATGACCAGTGAGGATATTCAGAAAATCACCAAGACATTTATGAGGCCTGAATGCCAGCCCACAGGGTCACCTCCCTACTTGGATGTCTATTTTACTGAGGTAGGCAGACTTTTGTTGGACATGATTGCTTATGTGCTGGGGTACAGAACCAGTGAGCATGTGGATGAAATAATGCTGGTACTTTTAGTTGCTTACAGCCTAGGCCAATCCCCTGCCTGCAAATATAATTTTGCCAAGTTCATAGCTAACAAGATTCATGATCAGTTGTGCAAAGTGGACAGACATGGCGTCCTCAAGTATTCATCATATATCTATCACCTTTTCATGTACTATCAGTCTGAGGCCTTTCCATGCTACATCAAAAAGCTGGACTCTAAAGGGGAAAGAAGATCTGTTATCTTCTGGACATATGTCTTTCACGAAGTCCAAAATTCACCCTATTCCTATTGTGAATTTATTGATCAATTTGTATACCCTGTCTCTTTCTTATCGATGAGGTCTCCTCCTCCCAGAATATCATTTGAAATACAGAAGGTCCTGCAGCTCTCTAAGAATTACAAAATAGCTGATTGGTACCTATATGAGGATCATACAGTCATCAGAGTCTATGGCTGTGAGCTCTGTCCATACAGGCTCCCAAAATATGTGCCTATGAGGATATTTGCCTTGGAGTATTATAGACAGTTAATTCACTCTAACCTCACTCACTTTCACAGCTCCAAAAAGAAAGCCCATCTCAAGTTCAAGCACCACTTGGGCCCTTTCATCATGAATAAAAAAGAAGGATGGGAAGATGCTGACCTAATCCTCAAAGACAAATACAAGATATCACATAGTTTCCGGTGGGTCCCTTACGACCCTGAAGGCTTCATTAATGCTATAAGAGTCAAGTACAGGCTACTAGGTTATAAGCATTGAAAATATCCACACATTGAAAAATATGCCAACTAGCAAGAATGGCAGCAGGATACTTTAATTGAAAAATTAACTGAAGAAGAGATAATGCAAAAGAATGTCAAGGAATTGGAAAAGACTCTTGACCTAGATTCTGTGCAGCCGGTACCCTTCAAACGACCGCACTCAGCATGAGAAGGGACCTCAACCGCAAGAACTGCACCAGCCACACAGGCACCTTCTATAGCAGCACCAGGTATAGACAAAGGCAAAGGAATAATGGGTGCTGAAGAAGAAACCGTGAAAGAAAAGCTTGCCCCTTCAAGTGAGCAGCAACAAGGGCAGCAACCAGAGCAGCAACAAGAGCAGACTCCCCCTCCACAAACTGAGCAACCAACAGCTTCAATTTTGCAGACCCCAGCAGAGGAGGAGAGGGGTACGAAAAGAGATAGAGAAGAGTCCACTCATGCTAGTGGATCTTCCCAACAACCCCAGACCAAAAGGCAAAGGGTTGACTCCCCAGAGGTAGAAGAAATCACTGAAGAAGTCCTTGACAGTTCAAGGAAAGACAGGGAGGGCAGCCAACATACGGGTACAAGCTCCTTTCAGCAGGAGAAAGGATTACAACTTGGTTTGGAGGTGTTCTCCTCCTCTCAGCAGAGCAAGAAGCCCAAAAGCACTAAGGCTTCTTTCAAGCAAATAAAGGCACAGAATGACTAGATGAGGGTGGAAATCTATAAAGAATTTCTAAATGCAACACCAGCCCAGAAAGAAAGGCTAATGTCTGTATATGACATTCAAGAGGAGAAAATGATCCTCAGTCATTTCAAACCTATAGTGCCCCATCCAAAATCAGCTGCAGATTACGTGAAGACAATGGTGGAGGTCATGGCCAAAGACATCCATCCCATGGACCAAATTGAACTCCACAAGCAAACTGGAGAGATGGTCTATGTAACCTTGGTGGACAGGGCAACCATGGCCCATGAACTAAAAGAGTCACTGAAAAATACCAACATTCAGTTGGATTTTGAAAGAATGTCCTCCCTAGCCAAAGACAACAGAATAAAATCACTTGAGGACATCATTATCGACCTAGGACATGATCCTAAGGATCCAAAGGGTGTAAGGGCCCTTATGAAGAAAAAGGAGGATGACCTCAATGCATTGAAGAAGAGGTTGAGACTGCTGCCCACAGAGCACCCTCAAACAATAGAATTACAGCGGGCAAAACAGGCCGATGAGCAACTTGACCTTATAATGCAGCTCAACCAGAAAGTCATCGATTTAGAGAAGGAGCTTGAAGGAGCATTACAAGATAAGCAGGGGGAATCCACATCCCAAGCTCCTCCAACTACTTCAACCACTGCAACAACTACAGAGGAAGCAGTGGTTCCCACAATAGAAGCAGCAGCAACAACAACAGCTCCAGATTCCAGCACAAGCGTGGAAGAATTGACTAAGGCCATTAAAGAAATGGAGCTCCAGGCAAATGAAATAAAATAGGCCAAGGAAAAATTGGCAGAATTAGATGCCAAATATGATAAATCAAAAATGATTGTGGCAGAACAAGGCAGAGAAATAAAGGCCCTAAAAGAAAAGATAAAGGCCTTGGAGAAAGAGCTGAATCTGGAAAGCACCATGGCTGAAATAAAAAGAATTCTATGGGCCAAAATTGACCAATCCATCACTAAACAATGGAAGTAAATTAAAACTATACATGAGCAAATGGATTTAATTGGCCAAGCACAGACAGAGATTCAGAGGGCCAAGACAGCGCTGGGAAACAGGCCTGACCAGGCCAATAGAATGATAGACTTTTTGAACAGACAAGGAGGAACTGGCAGCCATTGGCATAGTCAACAGAACAGAGGTTGTCCTCACAGCTAAGAAGGTACTCACTCTTAGGAATTATGTACAAAATGTGGAGAGGAAGTGCTATGAAATACAGGCTGAGGTGGATGAGTACCAACTCAAAATGGCAGCACTGCAAGCAAAAGGACTGCCCAGCCTACTAAGCGGTGCAGGAAGGCTGATCTCCAGAGAGCAATATACCAACAGAATGGCAACTTATATTGAAAATCAAATCACTGCATCTGGCAGTACTTCTGAGGAAACATGGCCTCCAACAGGATAGAGCCTATACAATAAACTTGAAGGCCTGTTTTTTATTGAAAAGGAGGTAAAGCACCTTTTCAAAATTCCTCCAAATTTTTACAGATATACAGAGGTCGATGAAACTTTAGTAAAAATTCGAAGACATCAGTTTCCCAATGAGGATTGGTGGCAGGAAATGCTTCAAATTCTACCACGATAGCCTCAGTTGCTCGGTCATTGCCAGCTCCTACTCACTAGAAGACAAACAGTAAAATAAAGTTAGCATTTAAGACAGCTGAAAGGTGACTCAGCACATGGACAACGACAGCTAGCCCAAAGGATAAGAAAATACGCAAATTTTGGACAGCGTATCCTCAGCCGACTCCAACAGCCACCAAGTCAACAGTTTCTGACTATTTTGGATAGCTAAAGCACTGAAGAGTTACTACAGCATTAACTTTCTCAGCTACAAAGCTCCAAGAGTTGGCATAACATTAATGAGCCATTAACTCATTTCCTTGATAATTTTCTAATGTAAATTTTGTATATATACCCCCCTTAGCAACGCATGAGGGGCTGGTGATTTTCACTCTGAGGCAAATGTATTGTACACTTTCAGATTATCTAATACAAAGGGCTGGACCAGCTCAGTGATTTCCTGAAAATTTGATGTCTTGCTGATGACATGCGTGCTGTTACAGAATTCTTCTGCTGTCTGATGGAATAATAAGTTTTTCTCAATCTCTGTTTTTCCTTCTTATGTTATTACATCATGCTCATGTTTCACTGATCTAGCAATAGAGAAAAGGGATAGTGCAGGATATGTTTGGTTACACCTTGTGCTCAATCTTTTATTGCTGTAAATGTTTTCTTCAGAATTAACTATGGACATGAATTCTTAATTTCTCATGTTTTTTCATTAATTCTATAAATATGAATGTTATCTAGAAATTCTTCACTGCTTCTAAATAATATTCTCACTTTTTCTGCATATCAGTTTATTGGAAGATTCTTAATTGCCTTTCATAAACTAGATACATCATAATTAATCACAATTTCAAAACGTTGTTTCTCAGACACTTATCTGGCTATGTAGCATCACTACTATATCAACACAGCACACCAAACAACTAAAGGACCACTGACTCCATGCCCAATGGCCTAAAACATTCTAGTGAGCACATATATATCTTGACTGAAATCATCATCCAACAAAGTCCAAAAACAAACCTTGAGCATCATAGCTAGCCTAAGATATTACACAAACAAAGCTAAAACATAAAGAGAGAGCCCTCTCTGGTCATAGGTAGGCTAGAACCTGTGACCCAAAGATTGGTTAGTGGTTACCTCGGCCGTATTCCCTTGGGAGTCAAAGGGAACAACCTGAGTGTTAACATAATTGGCGACTCCACTGGGGAGCTCCTCAGGATTTTCTAATTTCTGTATATGTATTAAAGCTACTTCAGACAATCTTCATGCTATTTTTAAGATATACACAGCCATTCCAAAATCTTGTCTGGCCCTTGTAGACACAAAAATATTCCAAAAACATACTCAAAAACTAGTTCAGAAGCTAGCTCCCAAGAAGAATCTGCGATATACAAGGTCAAATCCTGACCCCAATCCACCAACTGTTTTTGAAAATCCTAATACAATCCCTAAAATCATTAGGAAGCAACAAGGACAGGAAACTCTTGTTGATTTGAGTCCTGAGACAGCTTACCCAAACCCTGTTCCAACTCCAATCAAGGTTCTATTTCGGTCTACCCCTGATTCCCCCAGTTCACCATCTACATCTCAAAGCCCTCCTTTCACACCTCCATCCACTGCACATATTTCCTTGACCAACACTCTAGTTTCTACCATTCCCATTACCCCTGTTGTACTAGTCGTTCATGTTATCCCAGTCATCCCTGTCAATCTTATAAATCCTGCAAATATGGCTAATAGATATGCACCCCTGCAGTTGCCTGCTAATGCTGCAGCTCTACCTCAGGACTACCAATCCAAGATCTCATATTTTGACTCCACTGGCCCTTTCACAGCAATTCAGCATGCCAAAAGGATGCAAGACCATTTTGAGAACTATGAAATAGATGATGACAGTGTGAGAATGAGAATCTTTATTTAGAGCCTGACAGGGGATGTAAGAACTTGGTTTAGATCACTAGCTGTAAATACCATCACAACTCCTGATGAGCTTTACCAAGCCTTTACTAACAGATGGGAGAAAAAGAAAGATCCCCTGCACATACTTGGTGAATATGATACAATCAAACGAGGTCCTCAAGAGACCGTGTTGGAGTATTGTGCAAGATTCAACAATGTATATAACGCAATACCACAGAACTTAAGACCTCCTCCCGATTTAGCCTTGTACAAATTTCCTAATGGTTTTGACCCTGATATGACATATCAGTTGAAGGAAAGAGCCCCTGAAACCCTTGAAGATGCCCAAAAGGTTGCTGTCACAGTAGAGGCTAACCTGATTGCCAAAAGAAACAGGGCAAGATTGGAAAAGAGAACCACCTTTAAAGAAGAACCCTCAGCCTTTGATCAAAAACTGGATGCAATACTCACTGGTATGAAGAGATTAGGTGATAGAGTAGAATCAGTTGAGAGAAAGTCATCATGGGAAGCACCACAAAATAACCCTATCAGGAATCCCAATTTTAGGAGAAATCAAAACCCAAACGTTGGCAAAGCCGGTTCTAATCCAGACATAAGACCTCCGTTCCAGGAAAACTATACTGAGGCATCCACTTTGAATGAGCAAATAGATGACACCCACATTAACCTGATGGGCTTGAATGATGAGCAGCAAGTTTTTCTGAGTCAAGAATATCATAAGGATGATGACATTCAGCAATTTCAAACCAGGTCAGGTGAGTCATTTGACTTTAAACAAGGCTATGACACAGCTGTTTATGAATTTCATAAGCAATACAAGCTAAGAAGCAGAACTATAAATGTAACACAACCTGAAAAAACAAAGGATAGCCAGCAGCTCGAAAAATCCATAGTCACAGAGCCAAATGACACAACTGATTCAGTTACAAATGAAGTAATTGTTCAAGAAGTCACTGAACCATTGCCTTCAAAACAACAGCCTATGGCTACATCACCCTTGCAGCCCAATCCAAGTAACACTCCTCAAGAGATGAGTAAGAAGGACAAGCCTCAAGATCAAGATAAAAATCAAGAAGAAAACCTAGTGAACAAGGAAAAGGCTGTCACCCACAACACCAAGATCCAATCTGAAAGACCCTTTGACTTGGAAGCTGAAATTGGCAAATTGAAGGTAGCTATTCCTCTTTCAGAACTAGCCAAGAATGAAATTTATAAACAACAAATCAAGAAGTCCCTACAACTTACTCGTAATAAATATAATGTCAATGTGTTGGATGACACCCCAGAATTGCTTTTCAGTCCAGAAGTTGATGGAAAGACAGCAGTTACAGGGATCTTACCTTTCTATGTTAGCCTGCATGTTCATGATAAGATACTACACAATGCAATTTTTGACTCAGGTTCCGCTCACAACCTGATGCCTAAATCAGTCATGGAGAGATTGAATCTAGATATTACAAGACCATATAAGGACCTATTCTCATTTGACTCCAGCCAAGTTAAGTGTTTAGGCTTAATAAAAGACTTATGTGTGTCCCTTGTTCAGTACCCAAATAAAACAATTCTAATGGATGTTGTAGTTGCTGATATCCCACCCAAATATGGGATGCTCTTATCAAGACCATAGGGGGCTAAACTCCAAGGTTCCCTACAATTAGACATGTCATATGCCACCATCTCAGTCTTTGGTCAACCCAAGAGGTTATATAGAGAGTCACTTATGAAATACATGGTCAGCAGTGAAGAAAAACCTCAAAACTTTCCCATATATGCTGTCCATTCTGACATAGACTCCTATATTCTCTTCAATGATAATACAGGTCCCATAAATGGTGAAGAGAACCAGACACTCAAACAAGATCATCATATAAATGAAGAAACTGTTTTTCAAGAAATAATGATTGAGAAATCAATTAATAAAACTGTTCAAGAAGGAAAACCAAATGTAAGCCAAGATCTCAAGTTGTTGATGCTAACTCCCATAACAGTTGACAATTCTTCCCTTAACCAAGAAGTCCTCTGGTTTCTTGAATTCGATGGGTCAGTCAACAAATTAGGGGCAGGAGCAGGGGTTTGGATACATAATAAACAAAACAGTCATGCAGAAGGTCGAGCCTATAGGTTAAACTTCAGGTGCACCAACAATATGGCAGAATATGAAGCTCTCTTACTAGGCCTCAAGCTAGTAAAATCCTTACAAGCCATAAAAGTTTCAATCCTAGGAGACTCAGACCTAGTTATCCAACAAGTAAAGGGTAATTTTGTCACCAGTGACAAAAGACTGAGATCTTATAGATCTGCTGCTGCTGAACTACTAAAGTCCTTCACTGAATTTCAGATTACCAAAATTCCTAGAACCCATAACCTGCATGCTCATAGTTTGGCTACATTTGAAAGCACTTGTAAACTTCCTTTTGAACCCCAACATTGTTTTACAGCTGAGGTAAAACACAAACCTTCTATCCCAAACAATGTCAAGGACTGGCAAGTGTTTGAGGATGATACCCACATAAATCAATTTTTGACTTTGCAGCAAGAATTTTCAGGGCTAAACATTGATATGGAGGCTGCGAGTGATTCACAAACACGAGGTGAACAGCACCAAACAAGTATTTCACCCAAAACAACAAACCAAATGTTACATCCAACCATTTTTCACAAAGAAAACCTACAAGAACTTAAACAAATCAGTAGTGAGGAGATAGCTGAAAATGAAGCTGAAATTATACAAATGAAAGACAACTTCCTCCCAACAGGCCTCACTCCCTTGGAAGACATTTTCGACTCAAATGATATTCTCAGGAAGCCAAAATTGCAACCCCTCAATACTACCATAGAAGAGTGTAACATTGGAACTGCAGAACAACCCAAGATAATTAAATTGTTTGCATCTTTACCACCTAATCAGAAGCCTAAATACATTGACCTCTTTAAAGAATTCCAAGATGTCTTTGCATGGAGTTATGAGGATTTAAAATCCTATGACACCTCTGTTATTCAACACACTATCCCTCTCAAGCCAAATCAAAAACCCTTTAAGCAAAAATTGAGGAGAATCAATCCTATGCTTCTCCCAGCAATGGAGCAAGAGGTACAAAAAATGTTTAAGGCTGGCATCATAGCAACAATCAGATTTTCTGATTGGGTTTCAAATTTGGTTCCTACCAGAAAGAAAACTGGTGAAATAAGGCTTTGTGTTGATCTAAGGAACTTGAATCAAGTGTCCTTGAAAGATAATTACCCCTTACCCAAGATGGATCACATCTTGCAAAGAGTAGTGGGGGCCTCAAGAATTTCTTTGCTTGATGGATTCTCAGGTTTCAACCAGATCCTAGTTCACCCTGATGATCAGGACAAAACAACATTTACAACCCCATGGGGAACCTTCAAATATGTAAAAATGCCTTTTGGATTGAAGAATGCAGGGGCTACATTTCAAAGAGCAATGGATATTGCTTTTGCTAAAGAGATTCATGACTTCCTTGTCATTTATTTAGATGAGCTCACACCTTTCTCAAAATCTGACCAAGAACATTTGAAACATCTAAGGCAAATATTCATAACTTGTAGGAAATATGGAATTTCTTTAAATCCCAAGAAATCCCTGTTTGGTTTAGAAGAAGGTAAGCTGTTAGGTCACATCATTTCAAAGGATGGCATTAGAATTGACCCAGATAGGATACAGGCTATCTTACAAATGCCCCACCCTAGAAAAATCAAAGAATTACAAGCCTTCTTGGGAAAGATTAACTTTTTAAGGAGGTTTATCCCAAACTTAGCAGAATTGATTAGATTACTGAATAACATGCTAAAGAAGGATTCAAAAGTGAAATGGATGGTAGAAGCAAATCAAGCTTTTGAAGGTATAAAATTGGCCCTTACCCAAGCTCCAATCTTAACAAATCCTCAATTTGATATAGAATTCATCATTTTCTCTTTTGCCTCCCAGCATACCATTGCTGCTGTCTTATTACAGAAAGATGACCAAGGAAATGAGAAACCCATTGCTTTCTTTAGTAGAGCTCTTAGAGATACACCTCTGAAATATCAAATCATGGAGAAACAAGCTTATGCTTTGGTCAAAGCCATCAAAGACTTTAGGATTTACATCCTATACTCCCATGTTATAGCTTATGTACCAAGTCCCATTGTGAAAGACATACTTACTCAAGAGAACTTAGAGGGCAGAAGAGGAAAATGGATTGCCAACACCTTGGAATTTGATATTGAAATAAAACCTACAAAACTGATAAAAGGGCAAGGTTTGGCCAAACTAATGACAGAAGCAAACTTTCAAGCCTTAGACATTAACCAACTGGACAGTGAACCGGAGATGGCGACTCCAAAGATCAACGTAGCCTTTGAACAATCCCCTTGGTATTCTGATATATGTTATGTGTTACAAAACCTGTGTGCTCCCCCAGGATTGTCCAGAACTAAATGTAGGTTCCTAAAAATGAAAGCTTCAAAATTTTGTGTCATGGGTGGCAATTTGATTTGGAAAAACCATGAGGGTATATTGTTAAACTGCTTAATTGAGAGTGAGACTAACAAAATCATGGAAGAATTTCATGCAGGTGATTGTGGTGGACACTTGTATTGGAAGTCCACTGTGGATAAAATACTGAGGGCTGGTTACTATTGGCCCACCTTGTTCTCTGATGTTAAAAAGTTTTCTACCTCATGCCACAAATGTCAAATATTTGAGGGAAAGAAAAAGTTACTACCACTCCCTTTAAGGCCTATTGCAACAGAGAGATTGTTTCAGCAATGGGGCTTGGATTTCATTGGGGAAATTCATCCCTCATCTTCAGGCCAACATAGATGGATCCTCACAGCCACAGACTACTTCACCAAATGGATTGAAGCCATCCCATGTAGACAGGCAAATGATTCAACAATCATTCAGTTTTTGGAGAATAACATATTATCTAGATTTGGCTGCCCCAACAAGATAATAACATACAATGCTGCTGCTTTTAGATCCAAGAAGATGGTGAACTTCTGCCACAAATTTCATATTACTTTGGGCCATTCCACTGCATACCACCCTCAAGGGAATGGCCTAGCTGAATCATCAAATAAAAGCCTTGTGAACATCATAAAGAAGGTATTGGAAGAAAATAAGAAGAATTGGCATAAGAAGCTTGTGAATGCCTTATGGGCAGATAGACTAACAGCCAAGAGGTCCATTGGGGTCAGCCCATATGAGTTAGTTTATGGATTAGAGGCCAAATTTCCTTCATCTCTGGGGGTCCCTGTCATGAAGTTACTCCAAGAAAGTCAAGCTGAGCCAAATGACATGCAGAGAAGGATCAATCAGATAATATGTCTGCAGCAAACCAGAGATCAAGTCTATAGCAGAGTTCAAATCCTACAAGAAAAGCTGAAGAAAGCCTTTGATAGAAGAACTAAGGCTGAAGATTTCCTCATAGGGGAAAAAGTGCTTAAGTGGGATTCAAGAAGAGAAGACAAGGGTAAGCATGGCAAATTTTACTCCCTTTGGAGAGGGCCTTTTGTCATACAAGCACTACAGGGAAATAACACTTATTTTTTGGAGAATTTGGATGGCACTGACTTAGGTGAAGGTCCTGTAAACGATAGGATGTTGAAGCACTATTTCGACTACTTTCCATGTATATAACAGAGTTTCCCCTTCTGTATATAATCAACTGTATATATTTTCTTTCAGCACATAAATAGTTCAGTTTGAGAAGCTACTACAAATAAGCAGAAAGGGGCTTTATATGCTAGAAATTCCACAGAGGTAATAGCCTCCAGTTTTGAAGTACAAAGAGAGAATTTTCAAATTTTGGTAAGAACAGATCAAGGGCCAAGGCATTCTGACCTACTTTCCTTGGTCTTTCAAGAAGAAAAACCATCCCCAAGTGGAGCCACTGTTAGCTACCTATACCAATAGGTTTCATTTTTCATGATTGGCATGGGAAGTGCCAATATGATCTACTTTGGGGATGCAAAGATCTCATATTCTGATGGAAGACACACATTTACATTTGGTTGATGCTGCCCTATTTTCCAATGGGTGATCCAACAGCCTAAGCTGGGTCAGGGCATGTTTCAATTTTTGTTATAGATTAGAGAAAGAAGTCTGTCCAAACAGTTCAATCTTGGCAGACAAAGTAGTTAGGTAGAGAAAGAAGGTTCCCAACTGTTTAATCTGGGGCCTTGGAAGCAATAAGGTTAGCCTTAGATAGAAAATCAAAAGAAAAGTCAAAGGAAAAGAAAAGGCACCTAAGGGTTTGCAAGTCCAAGTGCACCCTCCTTGAAGTAACAAAAAATGCTAGGAAATAGGCAGGGTAGGCAGTGGAAGGTTGCAGAAAGCTAAATCCAAGGACATCACTTGAAGTAAATCAAAGTGGCCATCAACAGAAAAGGCAAGAGCAGTGGCCTAAGTGGCAAAGTGCTAAATCATCACTAACTTCCCTCATTCCCCTCAAAGTTTCTTACTAACCTCCCATGAGCACTGCAGGATCTGCCTGATCAGTCCTCCTTATACTCTTCATTTGTACAAATTTTATGTCATAAATGACTTCTTTCTTTGAAAAGAAGCCACATTTCTTATGTAAAAATTCTTTTCATTTTGATCTACCTCCTAACTAAGTTTGAGTCCCAAAAAGCTTAGTAAACACCATTTCCCATTCTCATCCCCCCCAGCACTAACTACTGACTGTATCTACACTAAATCCCTTATGGTTCCCTTCCCCCTACTATTATAACACCATGGTGTATAAACCCCTAAACATGTATAATATTCCCCCTTTTTAGCACTATAGCTAAATAAGTTTGTCTAAGGGAGACATTAGTCCACCAGGGACTATGGTCAACCCGGCCTTGGGATTACTCTTACCTCTGGTCAGAGTAATAACCTGTACTAAGCCCTCACTTCCCCTCTTTTCGAAAAATTTCACAAAAAACCCCTTTCCCTCTGCTTAAACCCACTTTTAATCCTTTTTCCCCCCACATATTAACTCATACCCCGTAAAAACCCACAAAACCCCAAAACCTATAGTCCCGCGCCACAAATATTAAATTGAATATTTTAATAGTCGGGCGGGACCCAACCCAAAACTGCGCGATTGATCAACAGCGCCCACCAACCATCGATCGTCCACCGTCCCCGATCCAACGGTGGGCGGTCTTTTTTAGATCCCGACCCGTCGCCCTTTAACCTCCGGGGAGATGGCGGTATTGGGGGCCATACCCAGGACGCGTGGCAAGCGGCGGGGTTGTTCGGAGCCCCCCTCCCCGATACCGCCTTTGCCCAAAGGTGGTGCGGGGAGACCGCTTACCACCCTCCTCGATACCGCCCCTCCACTGTCGCGTCGGCCCCCACGTCACCCTGACGTAATGCCACCGCCCGCGCCCCGTGGCCCTCCACGTAGCCCTGCCACCGCCTCCGCCCGCCACCGCGTCCAGCCACGCTGGCCTCGAGCTCAGCGTCCACGTCACCCTCTGTACCTCGGGCTCGCCATGATGTCATGCTGACATCACTGGTGGAAAAAGCGCCAATGACCCCTTTTGTCCAAATTTGTCGTTAAAAACGCCCAAACTAGTTGTTTATCGTCATTTTCACGCGAAAAGGACGCAGCCACTGTTAACCTGTTCACCGCGAAATTGCCTCCAAACCATCAAATTCAAAGTTGCGGCTGCCATAACTTGTCAATCCAGCTATAGTGAGCTCTCCCTGCTCGGCCCGAAGGCGTTCAGTGTTATTTTTCCAGGTATTTGCCGCAAGTTCCTTGTTTCGCCCCTATGCATGCCATTTCTATGCGAATTCTCCAATAAGCATCAGTCAAATCCTAAATTGCACACTGTCTACTACTTAATTTGCAATTAAATCAACCCACATTGCCCCAGCTCCATGAATTTGATATTCAAACGATAAATTCACGGCTTGAAAATTACAAATTTAGCCCCGAGTTGCTCGGCATTGTTCCCTTTTTCCGGGTGGAGGCCCAAGTCTGCATGTCACCAAATTGAAGCCCACACACCCTCTGCAATCATCCTCATCAATTCACAATCCCTGTGAATTTACCAAAAAAAAAAACAGCAGAGACAAGTCTGCCAAGCCTGCTTATTCCACTTTGAAGAAAATTTCAAGCATTATCTACAGTGAGCCTGTCACTTAAGCTTTGAGGAACCTTGCAAACCATTGCACTCACCTTGTTCAAACTCAGATTACATAATGGATGCTCCTGCACCCACAGCCCTCAGCACTGCTCCTATAAATGCACCAAATAAAGACCTGGAGTCCTTGCCTCTTGCTGACAGGGACTACCTCATCCAAGACTTTGTGGGTAACAGGGACTTTTTGCAGACCTTCAGGCAATTAAGAGATGACTACCTGAATGGCCAGAATTCATATGGGATATGGGAGTCAAATCTGCCACACTACTGTCTCCCCTCTGTCAATGTTTTTCCTGAGATTATTCGCCTATGTGCTGAAAATTATGATGTGCAGCACAGAGTATTAAGTCTCCATCTGGGAGCATCCTCTTTCACATTAATCCTGAATCCATCAATAAGATGCTCAACTTTGATCAAACTGAGCTGCTGTTTCCTTTTTCCATGAATTATCTGCTGGACACTGGTGCCAAGATGACCAGTGAGGATATTCAGAAAATCACCAAGACATTTATGAGGCCTGAATGCCAGCCCACAGGGCCACCTCCCTACTTGGATGTCTATTTTACCGAGGTAGGCAGACTTTTGTTGAACATGATTGCTTATGTGCTGGGGTACAGAACCAGTGAGCATGTGGATGAAACAATGTTGGTACTTTTAGCTGCTTACAGCCCAGGCCAATCCCCTGCCTGCAAATATAATTTTGCCAAGTTCATAGCTAACAAGATTCATGATCAGTTGCGCAAAGTGGACAGACAGGGCGTCTTCAAGTATTCATCATATATCTATCACATTTTCATGTACTATCAGTCTGAGGCCTTTCCATGCTACATCAAAAAGCTGGACTCTAAAGGGGAAAGAAGATCTGTTATCTTCTGGACATCTGTCTTTCACGAAGTCCAAAATTCACCCTATTCATATTGTGAATTTATTGATCAATTTGTATACCCTGTCTCTTGCTTATTGATGAGGTCTCCTCCTCCCAGAATATCATTTGAAATACAGAAGGTCCTGCAGCTCTCCAAGAATTACAAAATAGGTGATTGGTACCTATATGAGGATCATACAGTCATCAGAGTCTATGGCTGTGAGCTCTGTCCATACAGGCTCCCAAAATATGTGCCTATGAGGATATTTGCCTTGGAGTATTATAGGCAGTTAATTCACTCTAACCTCACTCACTTTCACAGCTCCAAAAAGAAAGCCCATCTCAAGTTCAAGCACCACTTGGGCCCCTTCATCATGAATAAAAAAGAAGGATGGGAAGATGCTGACCTAATCCTCAAAGACAAATACAAGCTATCACACAGTTTCCGGTGGGTCCCTTACGACCCTGAAGGCTTCATTACTGCTAGAAGAGTCAAGTATAGGCTACTAAGTTATAAGCATTGCAAATATCCACACATTGAAAAATATGCCAACCAGAAAGAATGGCAGCAGGATACTTTAATTGAAAAATTAACTGAAGAAGAGATAATGCAAAAGAATGTAAAGGAATTGGAAAAGACTCTTGACCTAGATTCTGTGCAGCAGGTACCCTTCAAACGACCGCACTCAGCAGGAGAAGGGACCTCGACCGCAAGAACTGCACCAGCCACACAGGCACCTTCTACAGCAGCACCAGGTACAGACAAAGGGAAAGGAATAATGGGTGCTGAAGAAGAAACCGTGAAAGAAAAGCCTGCCCCTTCAAGTGAGAAGCAACAAGGGCAGCAACAAGGGCAACAACCAGAGCAGCAACAAGAGCAGACTCCCCCTCCAAAAATTGAGCAACCAACAGCTTCAATTTTGCAGACCCCAGCACAGGAGGAGAGGGGTACGAAAAGAGACAGAGAAGAGTCCACTCCTGCTAGTGGATCTTCCCAACAACCCCAGACCAAAAGGCAAAGGGCTGACTCCCCAGAGGTAGAAGACATCACTGAAGAAGTCCTTGACAGTTCAAGGAAAGACAGGGAGGGTAGCCAACATACGGGTACAAGCTCCTTTTAGCAGGAGCAAGGATTACAACTTGGTTTGGAGGTGTCCTCCTCTCAGCAGAGCAAGAAGCCCAAAAGCACTAAGGCTTCTTTCAAGCAAATAAAGGCACAGAATGACTTGCTGAGGGTGGAAGTCTATAAACAATTTCTAAATGCAACACCAGCCTAGAAAGAAAGGCTAATGTCTATATATGACATTCAAGAGGAGAAAATGATCCTCAGTCATTTCAAACCTACAGTGCCCCATCCAAAATCAGCTGCAGATTATGTGAAGACAAGGGTGGAGGTCATGGCCAAAGACATCCATCCCATGGACCAAATTGAACTCCACAAGCAAACTGGAGAGATGGTCTATGCAACCTTGGTGGACAGGGCAACCATGGCCCATGAACTAAAAGAGTCACTGAAAAATACCAACATTCAGTTGGATTTTGAAAGAATGTCCTCCCTAGCCAAAGACAACAGAATAAAATCACTTGAGGACATCATTATCGACCTAGGACATGATCATAAGGATCCAAAGGGTGTAAGGGCCCTTATGAAGAAAAAGGAGGATGACCTCAATGCATTGAAGAAGAGGTTGAGACTGCTGCCCACAGAGCACCCTCAAACAGCAGAATGACAACACGCAAAACAGGCCGATGAGAAGCTTGACCTTATAATGCAGCTCAACCAGAAAGTCATCGATTTAGAGAAGGAGCTTGAAGGAGCATTACAAGATAAGCAGGGGGAATCCACATCCCAAGCTCCTCCAACTACTTCAACCACTGCAACAACTACAGAGGCAACAGTGGCTCCCACAACAGAAGCAGCAGCAACAACAACAGCTCCAGATTCCAGCACAAGCGTGGAAGAATTGACTAAGGCCATTAAAGAAATGGAGCTCCAGGCAAACGAAATAAAACAGGCCAAGGAAAAATTGGCAGAATTAGATGCCAAATATGATAAATCAAAAATGACTGTGGCAGAACAAGGCATAGAAATAAAGGCCCTAAAAGAAAAGATAAAGGCCTTGGAGAAAGAGCTGAATCTGGAAAGCACCATGGCTGAAATAAAAAGAATTATATGGGCCAAAATTGACCAATCCATCACTAAACAATGGAAGTCAATTAAAACTATACATGAGCAAATGGATTTAATTGGCCAAGCACAGACAGAGATTCAGAGGGCCAAGACAGCGCTGGGAAACAGGCCTGACCAGGCCAATAGAATGATAGACTTTTTGAATAGACAAGAAAAGGAGGAACTGGCAGCCATTGGCATAGTCAACAAAACAGAGGTTGTCCTCATAGCTAAGAAGGTACTCACTCTCAGGAATTATGTACAAACTGTGGAGAGGAAGTGCTATGAAATACAGGCTGAGGTGGATGGGTACCAACTCAAAATGGCAGCACTGCAAGCAAAAGGACTGCCCAGCCTACTAAGCGGTGCAGGAAGACTGATCTCCAGAGAGCAATATACCAACAGAATGGAAACTTATATTGAAAATCAAATCACTTCATCTGGCAGTACTTCTGAGGAAACAGGGCCTCCAACACGACAGAGCCTATACAATAAACTTGAAGGCCTGTTTTTTATTGAAAATGAGGTAAAGCACCTTTTTGAAATTCCTCCAAATTTTTACAGATATACAGAGGCCGATGAAACTTTAGTAAAAATTCGAAGAGATCAGTTGCCTAAGGAGGATTGGTGGCAGGCAATGCTTCAAATTCTGCCACGATAGCCTCAGTTGCTCGGTCATTGCCAGCTCCAACTCACTAGAAGACAAACAGTAAAATAAAGTTAGCATTTAAGACAGCTGAAAGGTGACTAAGCACATGGACAACGACAACTAGCCCAAAGGATAAGAAAATACGCAAATTTTGGACAGCGTATCCTCAGCCGACTCCAACAGCCACCAAGTCAACAGTTTCTGACTATTTTGGACAGCTAAAGCACTGAAGAGTTACTAAAGCATTAACTTTCTCAGCTACAAAGCTCCAGGAGTTGGCATAACATTAATGAGCCATTAACTCATTTCCTTGATTTTTTTCTCATGTGAATTTTGTATATATACCCCCCTTAGCAACGCATGAGGGGCTGGTGATTTTCACTCTGAGGCAAATGTATTGTACACTTTCAGATTATCTAATACAAAGGGCTGGACTAGCTCAGTGATTTCCTGAAAATTTGATGTCTTGCTGATGACGTGCGTGCTGTTACAGAATTATTCTGCTGTCTGATGGAATAATAAGTTTTTCTCAATCTCTGTTTTGCCTTCTTATGTTATTACATCATGCTCATGTTTCACTGATCTAGCAATAGAGAAAATGGATAGTGCAGGATATGTTTGGTTACACCTTGTGCTCAATCTTTTATTGCTGTAAATGTTTTCTTCAGAATTAACTATGGACATGAATTCTTCATTGCTCATGTTTTTTTTTCATTAATTCTATAAATATGAATGTTATCTAGAAATTATTCACTGCTTCTAAATAATATTCTCACTTTTTCTGCATATCAGTTTATTGGAAGATTCTTAATTGCCTTTCATAAACTGGATACATCACAATTAATCACAATTTCAAAGTGTTGTTTCTCAGACACTTATCTGGCTCTGTAGCATCACTACTGTATCAACACAGCACACCAAACAACTAAAGGACCACTGACTCCATGCCCAATGGCCTAAAACATTCTAGTGAGCACATATATATCTTGACTGAAATCATCATCCAACAAAGTCCAAAAACAAACCTTGAGCATCATAGCTAGCCTAAGATATTACACAAACAAAGCTAAAACATAAAGAGAGAGTCCTCTCTGGTCATAGGTAGGCTAGAACCTGTGACCCAAAGATTGGTTAGTGGTTACCTCGGTCGTATTCCCTTGGGATTCAAAGGAACAACCTGAGTGTTAACACAAGTTTCATTCAGAGAGATGGAGTTCTACCAGTGTGTGGCAAAATGTTGTAGTGGATACAACCACCCTCTAAAATTTTTCCTTAGCTTCATTTTGGAGCCTCCCTTCCAACCTTCACAGCAGCATGTCTTGCTTCATCAAGTACATGAGCTTCAGTTTTTTTCTTGCACGAAGGCAGCCTATCGATCACAACTCAATGCATTCTCCTCACGGGCTGATCACCTAGACTTGCTCGAGCTGCAGGCTGAGAAACTCCCCCAATAAATTGTGAAATTCTGGAGGGCAACCAACCTTCCCTCCAGAAATTGAGCAATCTTGACTGGCAGCCTACTGGGCTCCAGAATTGTGCAATTATGGTAGTCAACACTCACAGTTAAAATTAAGCAATTTTCCCTAACAGGGCTACTCAGCCTAGAATTTATGCAAATCTAAGTATCAGTTAGTTACTCTACCCAGAAATTGTGCAAATCGTTTGGGTAACCAATGTAGCTTCGAGCCAAAAATGCACATTTTCTCTCAGCAGTTGAACAACCTCTTGCATGTGTAGCTGAGTTGATCAGTTCCCTCCGGGACCAAGAAAAATAGACTTGCGTGAATGGGGTGTTTTTCCCAAGGCAGCATGTAAAGGAATCACTTGTTTCACAGATCTATTTTTAGCAGTTGCAGGTTACACGCAATGATCATTTCAGAAACCTCCCACCAAGTGTCACTTTCCCTAGATTTGTGGCATATGCATCACAACCTCGGTGTTATCAAAAATCATCAACCAGAAATCATAGAGCTCATTCCTCACATCAACCTTGCATCTCTAACATACCACATCACATCTAGGAGTTGTCGACACATTCAACCGAACTATTTTGGGGTAAGCCCACCCTCTATGTCTTTTGTTGCATTTCTGGCATTTATTGTGTTTTTCTTCATATGAATGATTTCTACTTGATTTCAGTGAGTGATTTCTTTTATTTTGATACACATTAGCTTGTACGAGCACCGTTTTAGTTTTCGTTGTTATTTCACTGTTGTCGCATGCACAAAACTATTTTTCATGAATGTTCACTGATTTGGCAACTCGCCTTACCCACATGCATGTCATTCCATTATATTAATCTATTATTCACCATTTACATGCATGATTATTCGCTTGTGCTTACACTCAGTATCACCATGCATTCCCACTCACATTCACATTCAATTGCCCATTGGCAAGTCTGGGAACCTCAGCCGGGCTCTGCCTTCACTAAGACAACATTGTGCAATCCAGGGAAGGAATGTTAGGGCCCTATACTACTAGTGTAACCCCTTAATGTTATTAGTACAACCCCATTATTATATTTCTGTGCCCATGTAGTCCCCATATTATTATTATTATTGTGCCCCATAGAAGCACACTATTGTTATTATTGTGCAACTTACATTATTATTGTTATGTCGGCTCTGATTATATTATGACCCCTTAGACTCCTATATATAGAACGAAAATCTTGTCATTTGTATCATCCAAGAATTATTCATTTGTGTAATTTAAAGGAGGCTGACCCCTCGAAGAGGCTGATTTCTGAGGTGTTTATCTTTCTTTTCTATATTTTTGTGAGTTGGTTTCATAACATTTGGTATCAGAGCTTTGGATTCTAGGGTTTTGCTACTCCAAATATGTCATCATGGAATATTTTCTATAACCTTTTTTCTGCGATGTTTCAGTAGTGCAAAAAGAAAACCCATTTGAGACGAAATTGCGTTGAAGCTCGAGTCCAAATTTCAGATCTTGTCTCGCTATATTTTAGGATATATGGTATGAGGAATTTAGGGTTTTTGCAAGCTCCAAACGTTCATCTAAAATAAGTCATCATGGAAGTTTCACTATAACGCTTTCGCTACAAAGTTTTAGAATGTATAAAAGAAACCCATTTGAGAAGAAGTCGGTTTGAACTTCAGGTCCAAATTTCATATCTTGGATCACTATATTTTTGGATATATGATTTGAGGAAGTTAGGGTTTTTGCAGACTCCCGAATTACCTCCTAAAAAGGTGACCTTGAGAAAATAGTCATAACTTTGTCTCTGCACATCAAATTACAATTTTGTTAGAAGCTACATAAAGTAGATGAACTTTATTTTGTTTGGGTATAATTTTTATAACATAAGGTTGAAACAATGACACGTGGCACGTCGTACAAGTTCACACTACTGATCTTCTCTATAATTAGGCCATTGTGGGAGATCGGGAATAAATCTTTCTTCGGGAATCCAGTTGTGATCTGACTTATGGAGTTAGACAGAGGACTCAAATGGCTATTAAACGCTAAAATTTTAGAACCTAAAGATCAGAATTTATAGAATTACAGTTGTTTCAGGATTGAGATCTTGAAATCAAGAAACAACGAGATGAGGAAGTTTGATGGCAAGGATCCGATAAATTGGATATTACAGATGGAGAAATATTTTGATCTACATGGTGTACCACTGTTACAAAAGGTACATATTGCATCTAATTATTTAGAGCTGAATCAATTTTTATGGTATAAAAGGCTTTGTTCTCGTAAACCACTTGTCACATGGTCAATTTTCATGGAGGAAATGATAGCACATTATGAGGATACCTAGAGCAACACCTTCTTTAGCCAATTGATAATTCTCAAACAAAAGGGTTCAATGGTAGAGGACATTGAGGACTTTCAAAAATTGAATATAAGGGTAAATGATATTCTAGAGAAGCAAAAGATAAATAGTTTTATCTATGCCATGGAAGCTGATATCAATGGTATGAAAGCATATTGGAAGAAAGGCATGGAAGGTTTGAAGGAAGATGGAACAAAGCTGCTACAGGAAAGGCCTCATAATGATGAAAAGGATCAAGAAATGTCAAAAGAAGAGGATATACACGGGGAAACAACCCTAGAGAAAGAGAAAATGAATCCAACCATACCTTGTATTTCAATGGCAATAAGTACCAGTCCTCAAACTCTCAAGATAGAAGGACATATCAAGAAGAAGAAGGTTCAAGCAGTGAAATAACAGGAAGACAAGTATCAAGAAACATCAAAAGAAAAGGATACTCACCAGGAACTAACCCCAGAGAAAGAAGAAATGAATCCGGCCATATCTTATAATGTGTTGGTCAGAATTACCACCTCTCAAACTATAGAGATAGAAGGACATATCAAGAAGAAAAAGGTAATAATGTTGATTGATTCGGGTAGTACCCATAATTTTATTCATTGTAAGATAGCCAAGGAATTGAATTGCTTCTTATATCTAGCACCAGAGTGTCAAGTGACCGTTGTAAGTGGAGGAACCATAAATTTCTCTGGAAAGTGCCATAATATCGAGCTATCCATGGGAGAATATGTATTGAATAGCCCAATGCATTCCATTCCAATGGGTGGTACTGATGTTGTACTAAGAGTCCAATGGCTACAATCCTTGGGTACAATAGCTTTTAATTTTCAATAACTTTTCATGAAATTTGTTTCGGAAGGAAAGGAAGTTGAATTAAGGGGTATCATAGGGAAACCAGGAAAGATAATTAGCTCTAACGGAATGACAAAGCTTCTAAAGAAAGAACAGCGAGGCATAATTGCGCAATTATGTTCGCTAATGGTTCCCACATAGAAATCATCTATTTCTATAGATCTTCAAAATTTCTTGGACAATCATTCCAAGGTATTTGAGACTCCCAAAGTTCTCCCACGTATTTGTGATCATGATCATGCTATTCATTTGATTACATGAAGTGTCCCTCCAAAAATTAGGCCTTATAGGTATCCATATGCCCAAAGGAGTGAAATTGAACATATGGTTGTAGAAGTGGTAGAGGTTGGTATAATTATCCAACCAAATTTGATAAACAAAGCAAGGGATGAATGGAAGAATGGCAAAGCAGGGTGGGAACTCATTCAAAAGTTGTCGAAGATCCCAGTTCCAACAATATTTCTAAAACTTGATAAGGAAGGAAAAATCATATTGGAACCTAAAGAATTCACTGGACCGAGAAGTCGATAGCTACGAAATCGATCAATTTTAGAGTATCTCATCAAGTGCAAGAACTTACCCATTGAATATTCCACATGGAAGAATGACAATTTTATACAGAAGCATCAAGAACTACTCAAGCATTGAGGACAACGCTTTTTGAAGGAGAGGGGCATGTTAGGTCCCTATACCACTAGTGTAACCCCTTATCGTTATTACTACAACCCCCTTATTATATTATTCTGCCCATGTAGTCTCCATATTATTATTATTATTATTGTGCCCCATAGAAGCCCACTATTGTTATTATTGTGTCCTTACATTATTATTGTTATGTCGGTTATGATTATATTATGACCCCTTAGACTCCTATATATAGAATGGATGGCTTGTCATTTCTATCATCCAAGAATTGTTCATTTGTGTAATGTAAAGGAGGTTTCCCCCTCGAAGAGGCTGAAGTCTAAGGCATTTATCTTTCTTTTCTATGTTTTCATGTGTTGGTTTCATAACAAGGAAGGTTTTGTCTTCCTCTCCGGAAATGTGCATTTTTGTCTAGCCACTTTCCTCCAGGACTGTTTTGCACATTTCTGAGGGACAATGAATGCTGGCCAAGAACATTACATAATGCACTCATTGAGCTTGCATCCATTGCCTACTGATATACACATTTCCCAATTATAGTAGTCATTAGTCAAACTAGATTATGCATTGCATAGTTCAAGTAGCCAATCAGTCTCCGAGTAGTCCAGAGTGTGCCTTACAAAGTCTTGGCGGTCAATCTCCCGACCTCCTAGTGGAAATTGTGTAACCTTAATGATCAATTGCATAGGTATGTTGCAAGTCAATTCTCAAGTTCATTTTCGTTTTCAACTAACGGATTGCTGTCCATGAGTTTTTCCATGTATCTAGGTATCGCAGGTGTTCATCTGACTCTCAGCAACACAGGTATAATGGTTTCTAGGAGAGCAGAGTCGAAGACACCATTCAGAGTGCACATGGGGATGCAATGAATCAAGCGTCTATGAGCTTTCCTACTCACAAATACATCAAGTTTTTCATAGGCAAGGACATCAAGATATGATAGTAGCAACATCAAAACTAGTAGCATCATGAATGGAAGGTGAAGGCAACATTCTAGATGCAACAAACACGAGAGGACTGTTTTTGACAACACAAAGGTGGAAAAAGGTTGCAAGCTCAAGAAGATTCTTTGCTGATGAAAGAAACTTTGGAGACTTAGGCTATGAGGTGATGACATGACATGAAGATCACACGAAGATAGAGAATGGAACAAAGAAGGAGTTTCATGTCCTGAAGTAGCAACTGAAGGGAGAACATGAAGCTGCCCAGACAAGCGAATGAGTTGTAGTAGGAACAGGAACAACAAGGGGCACAACCTACATTCATAAATGAAACTACACCCGTACAAGTTAAAGATCCATCCCAGCAGCTGGCATGGAGTAGACATGGTGAGAAGTGTTGTTGGTCGCATGAAAGTGATTCAGCAACATGCATGTCATTATGTGCATTCATTTGGTCCAACCCATTTAGCACACTCGCTAAGGCGAAGATAAGAACAAATTCCAACTAGAGCTGAACATGTACTATGACAAGTTAATGTGCATGACCACTAGCGCACACTTGAAGATCAACACGAACGTTATGCATCAGTGTGTTGTTGGTTTAGCCGCACCCAACAAGACCATGTGCATGTTAGCAGACGAGTTGGATGAAGGAGCTATACCAATGCACCAGATGCAATGTAGGTAAGAGTTCACTTTAGCAAGATGTCACCATGGGGTGCATGCATGCTATCACGGATGACCAAGCTTGGCATCAACTCACCACCTTCACCATCATAAGCATTTCAAAGAGTTGGTCTCACCACAACGTACTGAGTGTCAATGATGTCTTGCATGGCTTGGTCATGTCATTCGTCTCACATGAGAACATGTGCATTGTAATATAATGTCATGTCAAGTGGAAGTTCAAGTGTCAATAATTGGATGTAACAGTCATATAGTAGATGAAGAATCATGAGGGTAGATGAACTGTCATAAAGGGGAATGTCAAGGGTCACACCACCCTTTTCTATAAATAGAACCTCATAACTCACTGTAAGGGATTTTGGTCAGCCAAGCTTCAAATAAGACTATCCTGCAGAGAACTTGGATGGTATTGTAATGAGCCTTGGCTTCTCCGCTATGCAGAGCTAGTACATCTCTTTGGAGGAGCAGGCGGATGTGGCTATAACTTTGCACTATTAGGACTAGTAGTTGGACATGGATGTATTGTATGACTAGAAATTACACTTATTTATATAATAAGAGCCTACATGTTTCATGCATGTGTTGTATCGTATTCTACCTATCTTGTTTACTCTAAATGGAATATGTATTTGTTTGCTTACGTATTCATGTATGGATTGTTCTGTATGAGTATGTATGAATCTTTCTGAAATGTGTTGTTGGTTTAACCATCACTTTGGATTGCTTGCTAACTCATTTTCCAGCTAGTGGTCCATCTTTTCTCATGTTCTCCCTTCCAAGCCGAGTACTATTATAGGCTTCCAAGGGGTGCAATCATCTCAACCCCCATGTGTTAGAACCTCACATGCACCCTGCTTGACTCACTGCAACTATCACATGCTTGCTACCAATGGATTCTTCTTACTTGTCTCTGTGTGAAATCACGGTCAAGGTGTTACCATACGATCCACTGCTAGGACTCCTGCACCAAATGGTTTGATGTCTAATTGGGACTTCTTACCAAGGATATCACCTTGCATATTGGCATGTCAAGCACCGTCAACAGTATCACAGAAAGATAACTTTTAGCTGCATAATCACGACTTTCAGTAATTTCGAACTAAGGGCTTTTGATAGCTCACACATTATAGGAAGATAAATTATAGTAGCAGCTAAATGATAACTTTTAGTAGCTCGCAAATCATAGAAAGGTAAATTTTAGTAGTTGTAGAATGATAACTTTTGGTAGCTTGTGGATCATGAAAAGATAACTTTCGGTAGTTGTATAATGATGGCTTTTGATAACTTGTAGATCACAAAAAAAAAAACTTAAAAACTTTTGGTATGTAAGAGCCTCGAGTTAAAATTTCATGTAATAAAGTTAATAAAGGAAAAATAACAACAAGGTCATGGGATGCACATTACAAGTTGAATGTTGGGAAATGTATTCTAGTGGGTATCACTTGTTGTTTATTTTGGCTAAGGGGAAATTGGAAAAGGCATTGGCAAAAGCATTGAAAAGGAAAAAAGGAATTATTTCCATTTATTTATGAAAACAAAAGGAAAATAGGAGAAAAGGGAGGTGAAAAGTCACAGGTTTCATATGAGAAGGAAACTGATGGAAAATTGAGGGAAAATGAAGAAATTAGAGGCATCAATAATAAAAATACATTAGAGCATTAGTTTGGGGCCTTTTGTCAGTTTGGATTTGGAGTTAATATGAGAGAGGAGAAAAGGAAGGACAAGGAAAGAAAAGGAAAGCCAGGATCAAGCAAGGAAGAGGTAGATTAAGAAGCTTCAACATGAATACTTGAAGGTAACAAGTTGGATGTGTGATTTCCTAGCTAGTTTTGGAATGCATGGCACATGCATGTGTGTATTTGGGTCATTTTTTGTCATTGGCATGGAATTTTTGTGTGTTTGACAGTAATTTTGGCCTTTCCTTGCCATTTCTAGATAGCCATGGTGTGATGGGGTTCATTCTTTACTAAGCATTGGATTGTCGAAAGGTTTTGGATCTAGGTGAGGTGGTCTTACGAAAATCCCGAGGATTGGTGTTAGAGATGGTTTTCTCCGAGAAGCCCCCAATATGTGGGTGGAGACAAGAAAATTCCTCAAGGGATAGTGAAGGAATTTTGATGCATCCATTCTTGGTTTCATTTTGTGAACTCAGGAGCAGTTTAGATGAAATCATGACAATGTTAGGGTGAAAGTGGTTTAAACTTGGTTGTTTATGGATTGGTTTATCCCATGAGATACCACATTCATGCTTGGAATATGACATGGGGGTGATTGGTTGAAGGAAATATTTGGTTCAACCCAATATATGGTCGGGTGGTACGTGGAAGCCCCTAACTTGGTTGGATTTTTCATATGGTTAATAAGAGATAAGTTTCTCCTGTATTTTATGAGTAAATGTACTTGTTATTATGTGTCTTTGATAGTTGTTCTATCATTGTTATTATTCTGGTTATATGTTGGTTCTAACCATGGCTTTATGTCATATTCAAGTTATGGCTCTTATCATGTGTAGATTGCTAAATTAATGGTTAGTGAATCCACGGCCTAATAGATGTTATTGTAGCTATTGTGAGAGGGAACTATTAATTCTTGATAAACATTAGATAATTTTAAGATCTCTATGTTCACATATGCATTCATGATCTGCAATATTACATGTTCTCAATGTGTTTCATGGAGTGACTGTCATGGTTGGGATGGGTCACATTGAGTCCTTGATCAAGTTTTGTGTTAAAGGATTTGTCATTGTGTTTTTTTTATCATTTTTTAGAGTTTCATTAAGTTCTTGGAAGAGGTTTGGATCGTAGCCCTAAAAAAGTGGCTCAAATATTGAGGTATTTGGCACATAACTGAGTAATTTAGTCTGCATTCACTGGGAAACAAGATTATGGCAGTGATAGGAGGGTTATAGTCATTGGCTTCCCTTGTGATTGGAGTTACGAAGGACCTAGTTCAATAAAAACAATAGTTAACTCAAGGGTTGGGCACCTAGAGTGGTTGGTGTAATATTACATTTGATAGCTTAGAAATCCTTGACCTTTTAAGTAGATTTGATTTGATTTTGTGTTATCATGTTTGATGTTGTTTCTTGCATGTTTGTTTCACGTACTTGAATGGAAGGAACGAAAGGAAGCTGGAGAAAGGGAGCAAGATCACCATTAAGTGGATTACCATTATAAGAGGTAGGTCCTCTTATTCGGCACTAATCTAAGGAAATTTACATTAGATTGTCTTTTTTGTGGTTAGACCCACTCTCTTGGGATAAAGGGATCATATTTGTCTGCAGAGAGGATATTCCTACACCACAAATTGGCGACTCCACTCAGGAAATACATCTCCTTTTCATCACTCTGTTTTTTCTACTTGTGTGCCTAGTTTGTTGATTTATTGTCTTCTGGATCTGTATTGACTTGTCTGAATGCATACACACACTAGCCCACCCTCTGATGTGTTAAGTCTAGCCCTGTGTGAAGTTCTTTCTTATTTTTTCTTTGAATCCCTCGACCAACGCTAGTTTCGGCCAAACAGTTGCGTCGATCAGGCCAATCAACACTAGTTTTAGCCTGGTAGTCGTGCCAGATCCCTTGATCACCATTAGTTCCAGCCCAAAAGTTGTGCTAGTCTCTAAGTTAAGAAAAGATCAAACTTTCTCCCATTCTAGTGCTAGTGTGTCTTGACCCTCAGACTCTCTTCTTCTACCTAGATGTGACTAGGATGCTTTGTTTGTTGGTTTGATTGATTGATTGGCTTGAAGTTTCATTTCTTGATATTTTGAGTTGTTGGATGGTTTATATGACCCCAAGGCATATAGGTCAATTACCATTCATTTGTTTGATTACTCTTTGTGTCAAGTTTCTGATTTGTTGCTTCATTTAATCCATGTTTCAGTCGCAACATCTTCATTGCTTTATTTTCAATTGAATGATTGAAAGTGTCTCGTTTGTTCTCTTATTTTGAGTGTCACTTTTCTCTTTCTAAGAATATATTAAATTGCTTGGTTTTTCGATTGAAAAAATTATGTGTTTGGTTTGTTTGATTCAGGGAAGAAGTTTCTTTTAGTTTCTTTTACCATGCTTTGGATTTGATCGATGCTTGTTTGTTCGGAATTATGAAAATTTTCATTAAAGTTCTTTATGTGAAAGATTTACTTTGCATTTTTTGAAAAGAAGAACATCATTTTAGTTTACTTAAGGGGAAATATTGCATTAGTAGCATTATTGAGAAGCTAGAATTGCATCATCATAAGCATTGGAAATGAAATGAAACTTCTTTTGTTGTTAAGGGAATATTAAGTGCATTTAGGACATGTGTTAGTGAAATATTTCATTCTTCAATTATTGCATTGATTATGTGCTCTCTATCCCTTAATTAGTGTTAACTTTGATCAAAGAAAGATTACTTTTCTCATACAGCTACATATGGAAGTTTTCAGATGACAATGGTAAGGCCTTGCAATTGAAACCTAATTAAAGATAGACCATTAAAATTTATTGAATTAACCTAAGGAAGCATTGAAACTTAACACTCAAATTTAGTGTTCTAGGCTAGAGAAGTGTTCTGACGTTTTTCAACCTAGCTGCTATCGTTCGCAGCGATCTTGCATTAGACAACACTAGCACAGAATTGTGCTTCCCATAATATCATGTATATAAAGGGAGACTCCTATAGGTTGCAATACTTTATCCATAGGAATCCAAGTCTTCCACCTTGTAAACGTGATACACCGAACACAACATTCAGGGAGATTTCCTGCTCATACATTCTCAGGAGGTATTATGCAATTCATGGTTACCTGGTAATCCTTTATGCCTAGAGTACCTTGAGAAACCACTTTGGTCTTCTTGACTCTTTAAATTTAAAAGATCATCGAGCACTTGTCCTTTCAATCTTGTTAACTCTAAAAGCGACTAGATTCACCTTTCGTCCTTTTCTCGACTCTTAAAATATGAAAAGGCAAATTTTTATTTTAGTGTCTTAAAATTAACTACTCATGAAATATTCTTGGTTCAATTTATCTTCCTTAGTGATTATTTAAGGGTCGATTCCAATAGCAACATTTCCAGAGTCTACCAGTTAAGGGTTCCCCTCAGATGGGAATCTTGGTCCTTTTCTTTCTTTTGGAAATGCTGGTGCTCCTTATATGGCAACATTGTCCCTTTCTGGGTTAACCATTTGTTTACCTATCTAGTTATTTTCGACCTTAGTGGTCCCGAGTGTCCCAACTCTTACCCAACCATATATTTCATTTCAACCACATCTCGTTGATTCTAAGGTTGACCTCTCACCTTCTTCCCCTATTTCTTCACCTTAATTTTCTACATCGCCTAATGAATGTTTGAAATCAAGTAACGAGGAGATTAAGAAGAAGAATAAGAAGAAGAAGATGAAGAAGATGAAGTCAAATAAGTGAGAGGCAAACCGTGCAACTATTGCTCCCAATTCACTTCCCATTGACAAACCTTCTGATCCTTTGTAGAAGGTAAAATTCCCTTGCAGGCTATGTAAGGGTGATCATCTCCTTCGATGTTGTTCTGGTATTCCTAGAGTCTTAGAGGTATGGTCTCAAAATCAGGATCAACCATCCACATCAACCCCCAGAGATCATGTCGATTCTACACCCTTGGCTAGTGATGGTAAGAAGAAGGGAAAAATTAAATTCCCCTATAGGTTATGTCAAGGAGAGCATCTTCTTCACCTTTGTCCTTTTATAGATAAAGCTTCCAAATTTTTGGAAAACCTTATAGCTCCTCAACCCCAACTTCCTGTTGGTTATCAAAGGCTTTCTTCTAACCCTCTTCTTGAACATGAATCTCCTGTGTCTGTTCTTGACCAACCATTGGTTGAAAAGAGTGTCGACTTGGCTCCGCCTTCACTTGTTCACTCTGTTCCTAAAGAGAGTAGTGACCATACTCCTCATGTTCTTCTCATCTCAGATTTTCATGAATTGAAGAGTGACCCTCCTGTCCTGGTTCTTCAAGAGAGCTATTCTCCTATTCCTGCAGAGCATGGAGGGAATCATATGATACCCCCACTAAGTAGTTCTATCATTTCTTTTGATTGGAGCCAATTGAATGCATTCTGCCTTCCATATTATGTGCCTTTCCAAATCACAATAAAAGCCTCTAATATGGTAGTACATGGCACTATATTAGATGAAGGCGCAGATGTTGGCATCATGTCCTCTACTACTTGGCAAGATTTGGGTTCCCCACAGTTTGTGCCTGTCACCCAGAATTTGTTGGCTTTGAATGGAGGAACTAGCCAGCCCTCAAGGATCCTTCCAAAGTTCCCTATTACTTTGGGAGGAAAAATAATCTATATAGAATGAAGAAATGAGGAAACATCAAAGTCCTATCAATCAATTTTCTGGTAACACAACCCAGTAAGGTAATTATTCATTCCTTGGATTCAGTTGAATAATAAAATTTGGTCAAAATGTGATTAAAGTGAATACCCAAGTGAATCATGTATAATTCATATACGTTCTCGGTGCACCATCAAAATGCAAATCATGCATCATTTATAAGAAAATAAACTAATTACCCTAATCATCATAGTGATCCAAGTTCCCCCTACCATTTACCCCTCTTGACACAGAGATAACCCTTGGACCTGGACGATAGTGGGAAATGATACTCTCTTTTCTTGCATTGTCCCATGAGCTTGCTTGCTTGCATTTTAGGGGGTTGGTTGACAACATGATCACAATCAGGGAAATAAAATGGATTTGATTATTTAGTCAGAATGCCCCTTCATGCAGTTTCTCTATGAATAAAGGCGATATGAGATACCTAATTCCCCATGTTAAGAACGTTCTCTCGGGATTCCATCATTAAGAGTAGGTGTAGTCATGGAAACTTTCTCTGCTCTTCCAGTAAACTCAACAAAAAATAGGGGAGTGTCGCTTTTTGTTCAAAATAGAAAGAGAGAAAGAAATGTTAGATAAAAAGGCAAGTTGTTAAAGAAAGCTAATATCTGTACCCTACCTTGGAACTAAGGTAAGTAAGGCTAAGAATACTAAGGTTATTTAATACCCTACCCATTACGATGGGCTACTACACAATTTAAGAAGGCATTTTTCAAGGTCCCTTAGATTTCAATATTATCATTGGACGCGACTATGTTTATGTCATGGGAGCCCTTGTTTCTTCGGTTTTGCATGTGGTTTGTTTTCTACACGAAGGGAGAATAGTGACCATTGATCAATTGTTTTTCATTTGTCACCAGATGACTCCTATGCAACCATTGTCCCCTATTAGTTCTTGTTTTCAAGAAGTACCCTCCTTTCCACAGGTAAATTATCTGGCTACCTGTTCCATTTCTACATATGTTTATGATACAAAGATGGTATAGTACATTATGTACTGGGGGCATTGGGGCCCAATTTGTCATTAGTATGAGTTGACATGTATTCCTCCCAGAGCATGGTTCTCCCGTCTAGTGAGGACCTCATGGGAGCCATGTTCTCATATGGTCCATGAACAAGGGATATGAGCATAGTTCCTTTTCTAGTGTCAAGATTGTTAAAAAATGAAACAAGGGGTTGGAGTAGAGTTCCTTGTCTTGTGTCAAGCTACTTAAAAAATGAAATAAAGGGTAGAGGATAGTTTCTTCCTGTATCAACCTCATTAAAAGATGAAATGGATATCCGAGAATAGTTTTTTCCTATATCAACCCTATTAACAAATGAAACAGATGTCCGAGGATAGTTTCTTCTTGTATCTACCTCGTTAAAACAATGAAATAGGTGTCCAAGGATAGTTTTTTCTTATATCTACCTCATTAAAAAATGAAATAGATGTCTGAGGATAGTTCTTTTACTGATTCAACCTCGTTAAAAAATTAAACAACTCCCTTTTCCAAATTGAGTCTTTGATTAAGATCTTGTAAAATAACAGTCGAGACTTTCCTCGATCTCAAAAGTGAACCCTCATTCCATCCACCTAACTCAATGAAATGAAGCTTGGGGGGCATGTACCTCAAATTGAGTCATTATGCTTGGGGCATGCAAACTTAACTCAGGCATAGTTTTTCTTTGTTTCAAGCTTGTGTAAAATGAAACCATACTCAAGCATAGTTTTTCTTTGTTTAAATCTTGTGTAAAAATGAAACCAAACTCAGGCATAGTTTTTTGTTTCAAGCTTGTGTAAACATGAAACTAAATTCAAGCAGAGTTCCCCATTGTTCAATATCGTATAAAAATGAACCCATCTCCATTTTAACCCTTATGATTGCCATTTTTATCAGCCTCTCCCATCAGATAAGCCTTGCTTTTTTTTTCTCCATTCCATCGCCACCATCTCTTTGGAAAATCATTCACTTTCACTTGGTTGTTTTATCCTTTCTTGAGGAACCACAGCAATGAGTGGTTTTACTAGCCAGCATCTTAAAATTTCAGTTTTTTGAGTAGTTCCACCATGACCGAAACCAATTGCTACCCTTTATACCACTCATTCCTCTAGGACTATTTACCTTTAAGTTCTTTTCTGACTCGTAAAAAATGAAAAGATTGCTGAGTAATTTTCCCTTTTAGACTCGTCAAAGAAAATAAATGTACGGAGTCATATTTGAGCTCTTTTATAACTCTCAAAATATGAAAATATTGTTGATCTCTTGTCATTTTGAACTCATTAAAGGTTCCAAAACATCATTTACCTAGTATACATTTACCCCTTTTTCAGGCTGGGATAAAACTATTTACGAAAAAGGTATACCTTAGTCAAACATGACTAGGAGGTCTCTTGAATACTGTTTTCTACCTTTTGAGGTTTGAGAGACAACTTTACAAAAAGGGTCCCTTGGAGTTTACTTTTTCATGTCCTTTTCAAACTCTCTAAACATGAAAAGGATTATGAGTTTCACCTTTGTCAAACTCGTTAAAAGATTAAACAAGATAGGACTTGTCATTATGATGAGACAGAACTACTCCTTCCTAGGGCTCGTAAAAGTTACTATGATGGATTGGTCTGAAGGATGGACTTTTATTTCAATCATATGCTATCCCCGTCAAGATTGTGTCAAAATAACTAGGGTACTCACAAGAAATGGTGGGGGGAGATTGGAAGTATTCATCAGTTGTATTCTTTGCTTGAGGCAACATGTTGCTCTTGAACATTAAAACTCATCTACTATTTGTGTTGGGTTTTAGGACATCCTGAATCTGTCACCTGCTTCCCTTGGTTCTGGGTTATCCATTTTAAATCTCTCATATGATCTCTGCTACATCACCATGACCTTTGATCCTATGATGTCAAATACTTCCAAAATCTGGAGTCGTGTCATCCACATGTTCAAGAAAAGTCTTCGTACCTATACATTTTCTGATCATATGTCACCATCTTGGAATACTCTAATTCATTTTGTTTCCCATTTCTTGTCGGTGATGAAGCATTCATTATGACCTTCCTTCGCTAGATCACTTCCAGTCGACTTTATCTCATTATCCAGGAGGTTGATGTAGAAACTCTCCTCCAGTACCTTAGAGCTTGCATGCCTCAATGTTGAGTTCTTCGCATTCAACAAAATTTTCTCATCATTGGCCTTTGATCGAATGATTTTATGAGTGTTCGACTTCGATTCATTACTCCATGAATTGTGTTGTTATTACATTGAGAGCCATTGTCATTATTGGTGGTTTCTCTCGTGCTTGTTAACAGTTCACATCATTGACTGGTAATCAAGTGACTTTCTACCATGTTTGACTTTAGCACGTCTAGTCACATGTTAGAATTTGTACTTTGACTGGGTTGTGTTGGAGCGCAAGACCCTAGGCTTAGATTACAAAAGTCCAAGTTGCGAGAAGTGATCAACCATTCATGATTATATACATGATTCTTTAGACGGATGATTGTGACCATGCAGTGGGTATCATTTTGATCCTCTCTATGCGGATGGTTGCGCCCATGTCATGGATCTATTCCATATGATCCCTTCAGTTAGATGGCTGTGTCCATGCCGAGGATCCATGCACATGATCCTTTCCTTGATCGATAGCTACGCATATACCATAGATTCATGTATTTTTATATGCCTCTCATGTTTATCAGGAATGACTATCAGATTTCATATATGTACATGTATGTTTGAGTTATAGGTCTTCTGATGTTGGTATTCCAAGTCCTCGCTGCATCTTAAAGCATTTCGGCCATCGCTGTGAGCTTTGACTTCAGGCTTTATGGGGCATCTGTTACATAGTAATTTTTTACTCTCTTGTCACAACTTGTTCCTGTTCCCAGAGAACCCTAGTAGTGACTATTGTGTTAAAATTTCACCATGAAACCTATGCTCTTGCATGCCTTTAAGTTTGAAGAAAGTAGTCCCCACTCCCTTCAGAACATTTCCAGAGAATCCTTCTTAAAACCCAGTTTTTAAGATTAGCGCTCTTTCCCAGTGTCTCACTCACACTAATGGCAACATTTTACATTGTGACCCATGCCAATAGGTGCTACTTTTAGCCCAATACCCATGCCGGTCTACTTCTGGAAAGTTTTTATAAAAGGAAACAAAGCTTAATGTCTAGAAACTTGTAGTGGCGATGTGCTAGATGTTCATTTGGTTGGATAAGGGCCGAGAACTCCATAAAATGTTCTTTCTCCCTTAAAAGTGGAACTTCCCAAGGAGATAAGACATTCTTCCCCCTTGAGTGGATCTCATTCTTATCCTCCTCTCCCTATATAAACCACTTCCTCTTACCCTTTTTGGTTAGAGACATGACAATACAACACATAGTGAAAGTGGTGGAGAGATAGAACCAACCACAAAATTTAGAAATCTTTAGGTTTTGATAGAAGAAGATTATTCTTAGATGAAAAAGACTGGTCTTTGGTAGCTAAAGCACGAGGAGAGAGAGTTATAGCTTGGAAGCCATTTCATGTCAATCTACAGGAGGAAAAAAGTGTTGAAAAGGTGTGTAGTGGGACTTGGATACTGCAAAGGAGATCTCCAAAGTCAAGGCTTCGATTGTATTTCTATTTGAAGTTTATTTTAATACAAATAATGGTATTTTTCCTATATCGAGTGTAATATTACATTTGATAGCTTATAACTCCTTGACCTTTTAAGAAGATTAGATTAGATTTTATTCTATCACATTTGTTGTTGTTTCTTGCATGTTTGTTTCAGGTACTTGAACAGACGGAGCGAAAGGAATCTGGAGAGGAAGCAAGATCACCATCAAGTAGATTAGCATTATAAAAGGTAGGCCTTCTTATTCGATTCTGATCTAAGGAAATTTACATTAGATTTTCTTGTTTGTGACTAGACCCACTCTCTTAGGCTAAAGGGATTGTCTCTATCTGCAGAAAGGATATTCCTACACCACAAGTTAGACAATCTAATGTAATTTTCCGTATATTAGAATTTAATAATAGGGCCTACCTCTTATAATGCTAATCCACTTGATGGTGATCTTGATTTCTTGCTCCAGCTTCCTTTCGTTCCTTTTGTTCAAGTACCTGAAAAAAACATGCAAGGAACAATAACAAAAGTGATAGCATAAAGTCATATCCAATCTACTTAAAAGGTCGAGGAGTTCTAAGATATCAAATTTAATATTACACCCAATATAGGAAATAAACCATTAGTTGTATTAAAATAAACTTCAAAGAGAAATACAACTGAAGCCTTGACGTTGGAGATCTCCTTTGCGGTATCCAAGTCCCACTACATGCCTCTTCAACACTCTTTTCCTCCTCTAGATTGACATGAAATGGCTTCCAAGATATAACTCTATCTCCTCATGATTTAGCTACCAAAGGCTAGTATTTTTTCATCTAAGACTAATATTCTTCTATCAGAAGCTAAAGATTTCAAACTTTTGCAGCTGGTTTTATCTCTATGCCACTTTCACTATGTGTCATAGTGTCTAGTCTCTGACCAAAAAGGGTAAGAGGAAGTGGTTTATATAGGGAGAGGAGGATAAGCATGTGATCCACTCAAGGGGGAAGACGGTCTTACATCCTTGGGAAGGTCCACTTTTAAGGGGGAAAGAACCTTATATGGAGTTCTCGACCCTTATCCAACCAAACAAACATACAACACATCACGACTAGAAGTTTTGAGACATGAAACTCTATTTCCTTTTATAAAAAATTTCAAGAAGTAGACAAGCGAAGGTATTGGGCTAATAGTAGCACCAATCGGCATGGGTCATAGTGTAAAATGCTGCCATCGGCACGGGTGAGACACTGGGAAAGAGTGATGATATTAAAACTGGGTTTTAAGAAGGATTCTCTGGAAATGTTTTGAAGGGAGTGGGAACTAATTTCGTCAAACTTCAAGGGATGAAAGGGCATAGGTTTCATGGTGAAATTTTTACACAGTAGTCACTACTAGGGTTCTCCAGGATCTGGAACGAAGAGTGATAGGAGAGTAAGAAATTATTGTGTAATAGTTGGCTAGCTCATGGGGGTCTTGTAGCACCTTAGGGAGGTTAGTAAAGTTTTGGTTTGTTGATTACACTTCCTTAACTACACTTAGGGAGTTGTTTTGCATCATCATAGCCATTTGCTCATATTTACCCTAGTAGGCTAGTGAAAGTGGGTAAATGTGGGAGGTGACGTTACAGATTGGTATTAGAGAATGGTTTAAACACTTGCACCAGATGGGCTAGATGCATGTTGTTATGCATGCATTTCCATGGTTATGGTTGTCATGCATGAGGTCATTATATGCAGTTAGTATTGTAATGCATGATGTTAGCATATTGATGTGATTATGGTTATACATGTATCGTGCTAATTTGGAATAATTTTACAGATGAGATAAGCCTTCCCTAAAATTAATTGAGGTATGATTCTAGTTATGGCATCTATTTGGTTTAGCTGACATGGTATACTTGTGGGATGAAAAGAATCGAAGATGATGAGAAAAATGGTGGACTATAGTTCACGTGACTCTCCCTATAGATCAATTGGACAAAAAGGGGATGATTATTCTCCTGATATAGCAAACACATTGAGGATTTTGAGGGAAGAGATCAAAAGTTACAAGGTAGACAATGAAAGGTTGGTTGAGGCTCAAGAAGGACTTGCAAGGGCCCAAGAAGTAGGCAGAGGTCAATGCAATCATCCGTCATACTTTTTTAGACATGTAGAAAAAGGGACAACTGAGGATTAGTGAGGAACATGAAGAGAAGACTAATCAGGCATACGATAACATGTATCGGTTAGAGTACATGTTGGATATAGGGTATATATTCAGAGGTGGAAGATAATTGGTTATTCTTGACAGGAGGATTGGTATGTATGGGTTCCATTCTAGTTCCTCGTCTAGGAGACATCATCATCGCCATCATCACATCCATCATCCTTATAGGAGGAATGAGTACATTCTTGAGGCGTTCAAGAAATTCAATCCACCTACATGTGATGGAGATGAAGAAGTCAAAATATGCAGAGGCATGGTTGGTTGGGATGAAGAAATTATTTAGATTTCATAAGTACTGAGAGAACATGAGAGCCAAAATAGTTACCTTCAGTTTTAAAGGGAAATAAGATATTTGGTGGGACGATGTGAAGAATGTCAGAGGCATTTGAGAAGAAGAGTTGATTTCAGATGAGTTAGAGAGACTCTTCGAGAAGAAGTATATATCTGAGAGATATTAGGATGACAAATATAAGGTTTTTTATGAGTTTAAAATGGTTCCCATGATATATGATGAGTATAATAGTAGGTTCCTGGAGCTATTGATTTATGTGCCTTACCTAAAGGATGAGAAAGAAAAGATCCAAAGGTTCATCAGTGGGTTGCTAACAACATATAGATACCAGATTGAGATTGATGAGCCTCAGTCATTGGAGGAATCCATTAGGAAACTGAAGCATTTTTATGAGTAAGCCAAGCATAAATCAGAGCCTAAGCATGATTTTAAGGGGAATAACAAATTTAAAGGGAAGTGTCCACCAAAGCATGGAAAACATCACAATACATGTGAGAAAGGGAATGTTGTTTCTTACAAGAAGTTTGATACAGTTAAGAAGGGACATGGGTTACACCCTGGAGAGCAACAAAATAGAGGTGATAGTACGGAACCATTGAAGCGCTATATTTGTAGCAAAGATCATTGTAAGAAGGACTGTCCATTATATTAGGGTGGAAAGACTCAGATATATAATGCTCAGGAGGCATAGATATTTGGGGATGTTGGCCATAACATTCCTCAGATTTATGTAGTTGTTAACAACAAGAAGACATATCACTAGGAATCCATTATTGATATGGAAGATAAGCTCTGTGATTGATTTGTTTCTATTTTTATTGACCCTGGATCAAATTATAGTTATGTTAATGTTGACCTGGTGGATAAGTGTTGTTTGAGAAAAAATGTGCATGCAAAGTCTTGGTTAGTGCAGTTGGCTATATGTATTGAGAGGAGAGATCAACATTGGGTAAGATCTTGTGCTTTTAAGCTTAATAACATGCCTACATCATCACATCTAAATGTGCTTCCATTGGGATCATATAGTATGCTTTTAGGTATTGATTAGTTGTATCTCCATGGGACAAAAATAGATTATTATGACAAGGCTATTGATTTTCTAGATGATAATGGGGAAAAGAGAATATTATAGGGAAAGAAGAAGGCTACATCAGTGAGGATGATTACAACTATGCAGGCTAGGAAAAGTCATAGGAAGGGGTGTGTACTATCTGTATTCCATATTTCTAGTGACAAGGGTAAGGATGTTGAGGATGTGGAAGTCCTCAAGAGGTAATCTGTCTTGCAGTAGTTTCAATATGTCTTTCCATCAAATATTTTAGAGTTTTCTCCCCATAGGGAAGTGGAATTTTCTATTGAGTTGGTACTAGGGGAAGTACGATCATCAAAGGCACCTTATAGGATGAGCATGCTAGAGCTAGTGGAATTGAACTTGTAGTTGAAGGAAATTATTGAAAAGGGATACATTAGGCCAAATGTATTACCTTTGGGTGCACCAGTATTGTTCGTGAAGAAGAACGATGGTACTCTCATGTTATGGATTGATTACAGGCATATGAACAAGGCGACGATCAAGAATAGGTATCCACTGCAAAGGATTGATGGCTTGCTTTACTAGTAGAAGGGAGTAGTAGTGTTCTTCAAGATCAACTTGAGATAAAAATACCATCAGGTGTGCATTCAAGAAGAGGATATCTACAAGAATGCTTTTTGGACCATGTATGGGCACTATGAGTTTATTGTGGTTCCTTTCATTTTGGCTAATGGTCCAGCTACTTTCATGTGCTTGATGAACAATGTGTTGCATCCTTATTTGGACAAGTTTTCAATTGTATTAGTTGATGATATATTTATTTATTCTAAAAATGAGGAAGAGAATGTAGAAATCTTAGCAGTAGTGTTGAGATTTCTAAGAGAGAATCGACTATATGCCAAGCTTAGTAAATGAAGCTTATTTTAGAAAAAGGCACATTACTTGGGATATTATTTTTAGAAGGAGGGAATAACAATTGATCCAGAAAAGATAAGAGATATCATGGAGTGGTAAGCTCCTAGGATTGTGGATGAGGTCAGGTTATTCATGGAGTTAGAAGGTTATAGTAGGGTATAGGTGAACATGATGTATATTATCATATCACGACAGATGGTTTGATGAGATTTACAGACGAAATCTATGTACCAGATGACAGTGAGATCAAGAATTTGATCTTGAGGGAGTTTCATGTCAAGCCATATTTAGGTTATCGAGGATATTAGAAGAAGTTTACAACTGTGAAGAATTTTTACTATTTCCCGAATTTGAAGAAGGAAGTGGAAGAGTTTTTTGCTAGATGTCTAGACTGTTAGTAGGTGAAATATGAGTGTAAGCACTCAACTAGTTTATTACAGCCTATTCTAATTCCAAAATTGAAATGGGAGATCACTTCCATGGATTTCATTATAGGTTTATGAAGGAAATCGAAGCAACATGACTATATCATGGTGATGGTTGGAAGTTTGAGCAAGGTAGCTTACTTCATTCCAGTGAAGACTACTTATTCAACTAGTGAGGTAGCGCTTGTTTTCATTAGAGAGATAGTGAGATTACATGGTATTCCTAAGAAGATCATATCAGATAGAGATGCCAAGTTCACTTCCAGGTTTTTGAAGGAGTTATTTGTAGGTTTGGGTACAGAGTTGGCCTTCATTACAACTTATCATCCATAGGCAGATGGAAGTATAGAGAGGGTCAATAGGATTTTAGAGGATATGTTGAAGATGTATGTTATGCATCAACATAGCAGATGGGAGGCATACTTTCCATTGGTTGAGTTTTCTTACAATAATGGGTATTAGGAGTCAGTGAGGATCAGTCTATTTAAGGAAATTTATAGGGGGAGTTTCAATCCTCCCATCAACAGGAGTGATCCAGTGAATATGGTACTGATTTGACGGGGCATGTTGGTAGAGATGGAACATGAAATGCAAGTTATAAAGAAGAATCTAAAGGTAGCACAAGAAGACAAAAGATCTATGCATATCAGCACAAGGCACTTAAGGAGTTTCAAGTTGGATAGCATGTATACGTATGCATCAATCCCAATAAGAGATCCTTGAGGATTGGATCATGTGCAAAGTTGTCACCTCAATATTGTGGGCATTCTGATATCCTTGAGAGGATTGGATCAGTGGCCTGCAAACTTGCACTACCTCTAATATTGAAATTCGATGATGTTTTCCATGTTTCATTTCTTAAAATATATGTAAAAGATGTTGATCATGTTATTGATTGGTTTGAATTGTAGGTGGAGCCAAAAGGAGAATTCCAAGAGGAACCTCAGTAAATATTGTAGCGAAAAAATCTCATGCTCTAGAATAGAGAAATTAGTCAAGCTACAGTTCAGTGGAAGCACTTTTACCCCGATGAAGCTACATGGGAGATAGTTGATCGGATGCGAGCTATGTATGCTTCATTATTTTTCGGTGGAGGCAAATGAGGTTCTTCCATTTGTATAAATTTACATATGGTTGTTATTGTCAATACCACAATGATTTGTGTTAAAAAGCTCCAACAAGGTAGTATGGTTTTTATGTTGCCATGTTTGTCATGATCATCTTGCTTTTGAGCATGTTTTTCATTGTAAATACTGCATCAAACTAAGTTATAAACTTCCATGGGAAGTATATTTTGATTTTTAGTAGCCTTGCTGGTTTTAGGTGTCATAGAACACCAAGGATGATGTTCCCCTAAGAGAGAGGGATCTGTGACAACAGTGGGTTAAAATTTCATGTAATAAATTTAATAAAGGAAATATAAGACCAAGGTCATGGGACACATATTCCAAGTTGTATTTTGGGGAAAGTATCATCATGGCCATCACTTTTTGTTTATTTTGGTTGAGGGGAAACTGGAAAATCCATTGGAAAAGTCTTTGAAAAGGAAAAAAGGAATTATTGGCATTTATTTATGAAAATAAAGGAAATTAGGAGAAAAGGGAGGTGAAAAGTCACAAGTTTCATGTGAGGAGGAAATTGAAGGAAAATAGAGGAACAATGAAGAAATTAGAGGCATCAATAATAAAATAACATCAGAGTATCAGTTTTGGGCCTTTTTCCAATTTTTCTTTAGAGCTACTCTAAGATAGGAGAAGAGCACCAAGAGGAGAAAGCAAGTAAGAAAGCAAAGAAAGTATAAGGAAAGCAAAGGAAGGTAAGGATCAAGCAAGGATAAAAGAACTTCAATAGGAATACTTGCAAGTAACAAATTGCATGTGTGATTTCCTAGTTGGTTTTGGAATGCATGGTACATGCATGTGTGTATTTGGTTTATTTTCTATCATTGGCATGGGTTTTCTTGGGTTTGATAATGGTTTCATCATTTCCTTTCCATTTTAGGATAACCATGGTGTGATGGGATTCATTCTTCGTTGATCTTTGTATTTTCGAAATATTTTTGATCTGGGTGAGGTCCTCTTAGGAAAATCCCAAGGGTTGGGGATGGAGATGGTTTTCTTCGGGAATCCCTAAACAGGTGGTTGAGGTAGGAAAAATTCTCAAGGGATGGTAAACAAATTATGAGGCATCCAAGCTTGGTTTTGTTTGTGATCGAGCACTGGTTTAGGTGAGATCACGAAAGTGTGAGGATGGAGATGGTTTAATCTATGGATTCCCCTGGTTGTTTATGGATTGGTTTATCCCCTGGAATCCCACATTCATGGTTGGAATATGGCATAGTGGGTGATTCGTTGAAAGAAATATTTGGTTCAACCCAATCTATCATTGGGCGATACGTGAAAGTCCCTAACTTGGTTATCTTTTGCATATGGTTGGCAAGAGCTAAGTTTCTCTTGTATTTTATGAGTAGTTATACTTGGTATTATGTCTTTGATTGTTGTTCATTTATTGTTATTATTCTGGTTATATGTTGGCTATAAGCATGGTTTTATGACAAATTCAAGTTATGGCTCTTATCATGTGTTGACTGGTAAATGAATTCTTATTGATTGGTAAACATCAGATAATTTTAATATCTGTATGTTCAGATATGCATTCATGACATAAAAGATTACATGTTCTCAATGACCTTGTAGAGTAACTGTCATGGTTGGGATGGGGCAGGTTAATTCGTTGATCAATTTTTGTGTTAAAGAATTTGTCTTTGTGTTATTTATCATTTTTAAAAGTTTCATTAAGTTTGGGGAAGAGGTCTGGATCCTAGCCCTCAAAAACTGACTTAGATCTCAGGGGTCGCTAGCACATAACTCGGTAATTTAGTCTACATTCAATGGGAAGCATGTTTATGGGAGTGAATGGAGGGTTGCAGTCACTATCTTTCATTGTGATGGGAGCGACATAGCCCTACTTCATTGAAAAAGATAATTAACTTAGGGGTTGGGCACCTAGTGTGGTTGGTTACCTCCTACGGGTCTTGTAGCACCTGAGGGAGGTTAGTAAAGTTTTTTTTTTTCAATTTCACTTCCTTAGCAGCATGTAGGTAGTTGAGTATTTCATAGTATCCCTCTGCTATTTACCTATACAGGACAATGAAAGTGGGTAAATGTGGGAGGTGGTGTTACATGGTCGTTCTAGAATGATAAATTTCAGTACAAGCAAGATCACAAAAAGAAAACGTTTAGTAGTTGTAAAATGGTGACCTCAGTACCTCACAGGTGACAAAAATAAAATTGTTAGGAGTCGTACAATGATGACATTCAGTCGCTGGGAGATTATAGAAAGACAACTTTTGGTAGCTATAGAATCACAACATTTGGTACCTCGAAGATCCAAAAAATATAAATTTTGGTAGCTACAGAATCATGACTTTCAGTGGCTGCAAATTGATGAATTTTGATAGAATTCAGTTCAAATAAAGACAAATTTAGATATTTGTAAAATCATGTCTTTTGGTAGCTTCAGAAATACATCTTTTGATAGCTCAAAGATCATTGAAAGATAACTTTCAACGGTTGCAGAATTATGACTTTCAATAGCTCGTAGATCACAGGAAGAAAAATTTCAGTAGTTTTAGAAACATGACTTTCAGTAGTTTCAGAATCATGATTTTTGATAGCTCGCATATCATAGAACATAACATTTTGGAAGTTGTAGAATGAAAACTTTCAATAGCTCACAGTTCATAGCAAGACAACTTTAAGTCATTTTAGAATTACGAATTTCTGTAGCTTGTATATCACATAAATGAAACATTTTGTATCTTTGGAATGAAATCTTTCAAAAATCATTGATCAGAGAAATAAAACGTTTAATAGCTGCAAAATCATAACTTTGGGTAGTGCATTGACCACATAAAGACAAATTTCAGTAGCTCATAGACAATAGATAGAAAACTTTTGGTAGCTACAGAATGACAAATTTTAGTAGCTCTAAGAGAATAGAAAGACAATTTCTAGTAGCAGCAGAATCAATACTTTCGATCACTGTAGAATGATGACTATCAATATCTATTAGATCACAAAAACAAAACTTCTGGTATCTACAGAATCACATCCTTCAGTGGCTCACAGATCATAGAACAGATCACAGAAAGACAACCTTTTGTAACAACTGAATGATGACTTTCGGTAGCTCATTGATCAAAAAAATACATGTTTTGGTAGTTTCAGAATGATGACATTCGTTAACTTACACATCACAAAAAGACAACTTTTCATAGTTCGAGAGGCATGACTTTTGGTAGTTGCATAATGACGAATTTTGATAGCTTGTAGATGATAGAAATGCAACTTTTGTTAACTGTAGAATTATGACTTTTGGTAGCTCGTAGATCAGTGAAAGAAAACATTTGGTAGTGTTAGCCTCCTGCTGCAGCAGGTATTCATCTTTCATGATTGACATTTTTACATGCCAAATATGTCATACTTTGCAAGCTGCAGTGTTCCATATTTCCAGAAGAGACCAAAGAACAAGCCATGAAAGTGTGCTGGTCCAAATTCCACTGCTGTATTCATTTTTTGATGAGATTTTTTTCAGTTAAGGGAGGTTCAAACAGTCTAATCTTGGTCTCCCTAGGTTTCAATTTCCCGTTTTAGAATATAGAGAATGATATCTGTCTAAACAGTGCCATCTTGGCAGATCTATAGATAGGTAGAGAATCGAAAAGACCCAACTGCTTAAATTGGGCCCTAGCAGAAATAAGTGTAGATTTAGATAGGAAAAATTCAAAAGAAAAATTGTAAATCTGGGTTTGCAAGTCTAAGTGCACCCAAACCAAAAAGAAGAAAAAATGTTAGAAAAGTAGGCTGGGTAGGTAGCTGTGTGGTTGCAGAATGATAATTTGTGATCAATTTTGTGGTACAAAGTGTTTTATCTTTTCATATCACAGTGCAGGCAGTTTTCATGCAAAAGGGCTCAAAGGTGGACATCACTAACTCCCCCTTCTTCTATATTCCCGAGTCACTTACTAACTTCCCAAAAAGGTCAAGATCTGCTTGATTCGTCTTCGTTTCATCATCATCCATATCAGTTGCCTTGGTGAAGATCTGCTTCACTGAAGGACTCCATTTCAAAATCTTTTCCCCAAAATTAACCTAAGGTCCCTAACCTTGGCGCCTACTTATCACCTTCATATTAACTACTAACAGTATTATATAACTCCCTATCATTTTTCCCCTTTCCCATATTAAAGCTTTGTATATAAAATTCCCCTATATAAATATCCCCCTGGCAATATAGCCATATTTTTATAAGTCCAGGAAAAATGGTCCATCTGGGGCTATTTTAGCCCATCCATGTACAAGTAGGGATTAATCTGACACCTGGCCAGATTAATAACCTCCCCCCTAGCCCTAAACCCTCAAAAACCCCCTTTTTCCGCCTCTAAACCAAAGTTTTGTGCAGAAATACATTGACCCGCGCTTATTAAACCCATATAACCCCCGTAACCCACATAAACCATTGTTTAGACCCACCCACGCGCGTATTAAAAAGGGAATATACTCCGTATATCCTCCGCCCATATCCCCCCGCCGTATTATCTTGGCCGCCAGCCGTCGGATCGTCCGCCCCGCAGATCGACGGTGGGCGGGCCATCCCATCTCCAAAACGCCTGAGCTTTAGCGTCCGAGAGATGGGCGGTATTACCGTCGTACCTCCCGCCACGCGTCAGCTCCTGGGCTGTGGCAGAGCCCCCTCTGACAAAACCGCTTCCCACCCAAAGGTGATGCGCCACAAAACCACTTACCGCCTCCTGCCGGTGACGTCATCGCTTACGTCACCCCCTCTGCCCAGTCACATGTCGAGTCATATACCTGTGTGGCCCCTTGCCACGTGTCATGCCACGTCACCATCCGTACATGATGATTTCATGCTGACGTCATCCTGCCACGTCATCATGTTGACGTCATCGTTGACGTCACCCGCCGTAAAACGTCACGTCATTCTGACGTCATTAGCACTTTTTTGGCGCGAAGGACAAAAATCGCACTTTGGGGCCCCGGAATCAGATTCTGAGGTCGTTTTTGATGAGTGATTTGTGCCTGAATGGGGAATATTCAGGGAATCTTTTCGTTTTACAGCCCCCAGGAAGCCCGAAAGGCGCTGAATGACCCATTTTCCTTTGCGAAGCTTGCCGAAAGAAGCAGAAAATAGTTTTGAAGAAAGCAGAGGCCTAACAACGACCATTAAATGATGATTTAACCCACAACACTTCAGAAACAACATCAATTCATTGCCAAAGAGTATCACAGGAAGAAGAAGAGCCAAAGAGTATCAGTCAAGATTTTTTAGGTGCTCGAAGCACCTGAACATTGATGAGCCCCCCAGAAAGTCAAATCAAGAGGAGTAAGCCCATCCTATCTCTCAAATCACAGTCAAAAGCATTCAATACCGCCGAACAGCAATGATGCAAATACCAATGCACAGTTATGACAGACGAACAACACAGAGCCACCAGGACAGACATTAATTCATTTTGATACAGCTGCCCCCAACATAGCGCAAAGATATTTTCTGGCATTTATTTATGGATAAGACTAGGTTAAAGTAATAAGTTTTCTATCAGCCCTGTTAGGTCGGCTATAATAGATAAATTTTGGATAAATCTTCCCTATATATACCACCCTCTGTATTGTTTTAAGGGTCAGTTGGTTGATAGTCTTCAGTGGAGACTCGCACTGTATACCTGATATGTTTTCTGTAATCAACGACTGCTGAAAGGCTTGGAGGAAAGACTGTTTGCTCTGTGTCTAATGGCTTTGAAGAAGTGAATTTGGAATTCTTGTGCTGCAACATGACTCAATAAGTTTTCCTACCTATGTTTTTCCATTGATATACCGTCTAAAATAGTAGAAAGAAAGAATAGTCCAGAATTGGTTTAACTTCCCTCTATGCTCATTTTCTACTATTTCTTTATGTTTTCATCTGGGTTAGTAATGAATATGAATTCCCTATGGCTCATGTTTCCCTTAATCCATTCATATTTGACAGTTGTGTAGGAATTCTTAATTGCTCCTAGACAGAGCTCATTCACCTTCCCCCTTTTAAGCCGATTGAGAGATTCTTTGTTGCCTCTCATTCCTTATCCCTCATTCCATCCTTTTAAGCTCTAAGTGTTGTTTCATGAGCAGCTACCTTGCTCCTTATTTCTCTTGTGACCAAGAAAACGCACCAGCAGTCCCACTCCTTGACTCCACGCCCAATGGTTTGAAACTTACATGACTATGTTTTGCCTCTCTACTTGAGACATCTTCCTTCCCACCAAAAAAAAAAACCCTCTGAACTCAAGACCTAGCCTAAAATCCTTTCTAAACAAAGCTAAACCTAAAAGAGAGAGCCCTCTCTGATTGCAGGTTGGCTAGAACCTGTAATCCAAAGTTAGTCTGTGGTTACCTCGGCCATATCCTTTTCCGGAGCTTAAGGACAACCTGAGTGATAACATAATGGCGACTCCACTGGGGACCTTCCTCAGATAGTTTCACAAAGAAAGTTGGAAAGCTCCACTGGAAAGAACCAAACCTTCACAACCATTTTTCAAGTCTAGTTCTGATCTTTGATGGTGGACAGAGATCAGGCACTCAAAGTTAATATATCCACCTGGCGACTCCACATCATCCTCATAATAAAGACTCCACTGGAGAAATGAACCCAAAAGAAATTTATGAGCAGATCAGGCTTTTGACCTGGATTATTATCCAAGAGGTCATGTTCTTTCTCCTCCATAAAATCTTACTGTACATATTGTTTGAACTTGACTTTTATGTTTTTCCCGTTGAAAATGTTGAAGAAAGCCCTCCTTGCACAGCAGAACAACATCCTTTAAATGCTGCTAATACTCACCTTACAGTCAAGGAGGACACTACTGTCAAAGAAAATCATCCTATCCCTATTCATACCGAACCTAGTCATTTAGTCCCTGTACACAATCACGTACCTCGTAAGGTTCCTGATAGATATAAGCCACTCATTCTGCCTCCCGTGCTAAATCCTTTGCCCAAAATCATCCCATGTATCTCCCAAGATTTGATGGAGAGAATGGAGTTACTGCCCAAAATCATATTCAGGCTTTTGAAGATTATTTGAACATTTTTGAAGTGGAGGATGAGGATGTTAGTGTTAGGATGTTTTCCCTTTCTTTGCAAAGTGAAGTTAGGACTTGGTTTAAAGCATTGCCTGAGGCAAGCATCTCAAATCTCCAGCAGTTATTCAAACTCTTCCTTGATAGATGGATGATCAAAGTCAATTTCCTCATGCTCATAGGAGAATGTAATCAGTTAAAACGGATTCCAAATGAATCTGTTCAGCAATTTTTTGACCGATTCAATCAAGTTTATCATTCTATACCATTGAATATAAGACCTCCCCCTGATCTGGCCCTATTACATTATCCAACAACATTTGATCCAGAAATAGAATTTCATCTGAGAGAAAGGAGCCCCTCTACTATGCAACAGATTCAGAACATGGCAGTAGATGTAGAGGTTAATCTGAAAGTTAGGGAGGAGAAGTTGAAAGAAGAAAAAGAGGATGAACTTGATACCTTTTTAAAGAAAGCAGAGGAATTAAAACAGATGTGCACAATGGAAGTTGAATGTTTAGAGCACCAGAATAGATCTGTTTTGCAAAAGGAAAGTAATGATATTCATGAACAAACCTGCCACAAAACAGATGACATATTCATACCGCCATACATGATATAATGTATGAATATAATAGCTTCTCTTCTTTCAACTGTCTGCCCAAATATGATCAGTATGATGATAATTATGAGCCCGACGACCTAATCAATCTTGCAGAGGAGTTACATCTTATTTTTGCAGAGAGCACAGTTCAGGATCAGCTGCTTGAACACAATGATCAGAATGCCCATTTCAGCTATGAAGAAAAGGAGGAAAAGGCAGAAAATTTTAATTTCAGTGAAGGAGCTTTACCATTTTGTTTCAATTCTTTTCAGTTTATTAGGGAAAATTATCATGCCGTTAATAATCAAGTGTCACCATGTTCTGTTACTGATCAGCTAGAGGAAAGTCCAGGCCCTGCTCCTAAAGCATTAACACTAGATTTACAACCCCAAAGTGCCAGTGAATTTCAGATTGAGGAAGACTCAGAAGCGACAGCATGTGACCAGATAATCCAACTGGATTTCCTGCCTATTGGTTTTCAACCACCTCAGATATTTGAAGAAAAAAAGGAACAGTCAGCACAAATCTGTCAAGTGCCATCTGAGCAGGCTTTCAAAGAATTACAGGTTTCATCCCATGTTTTGTATGACTCATCTGATGGCAAGCTGTGTGATGAGGTAAATCACTGCTCTTCTCCGCTAGCAGGCTGCGAAGCACAGTATCAAGTGGTTGATGATCCCCCAATTCTAAAGCATGATAGCTATCCCAAACTTTTGTACAGTTCTTTAGTTCAGTCCAGCAATAATGTATATATGCTACAAGACCCTTTTGTACAGTTTCTTATTTCAGCAAAGAAGGTCAGCAGCTTCCGATCTTCTCAAAAATTTACAAAGCAAAATGAGATTGCAAGATCTCCATTTCAAGTAACAGCAAACACAAGCAGCAAAGACCATTCATGTTCATGATGCTTAAATGGCTGCATTGGCTGTTTCATTACACCTAACAGCAAAGTAAATGCTGGTTAGGGAAGGTAGGTAGGATTAATAAGGCATCCGGCCAAGCAAATTTTGTAGAATACAACAACAATCGAATACAAGGGAGTCTGACCTGCTGTTCTTGGCTTTTCACAAGGAAAAGCCATCCCCAAGTGGAGCCATTGTTAGCCTCTTGCTACAACAGGTATTCATCTTTCATGATTGAAATTTTTACATGCCATATATGTCATACTTTGCAAGCTGCAGTGTTCCATATTTCCATAAGAGACCAAAGAACAAGCCATGAAAGTATGCTAGTCCAAATGCCACTGCTGTATTCATTTTTTCATGAGCTTATTTTTTCAGTTAAGGGAGGTCCAAACAGTCTAATCTTGGTCTCCCTAGGTTTCAATTTCCTGTTTTAGAATATAGAGAATGATATCTGTCCAAACAGTGCAATCTTGGCAGATCTATAGATAGGTAGAGAATCAAAGGGACCCGACTGCTTAAACTGGGCCCTGGCAGAAATAAGTGTATATTTAGATAGGAAAAATTCAAAAGAAAAATTGTAAATCTGGGTTTGCAAGTCTAAGTGCACCCAAACCAAAAAGAAGAAAACATGTTAGAAAAGTAGGCTGGGTAGGTAGCTGTGTGGTTGCAGAATGATAATTTGTGATCAATTTTGTGGTACAAAGTGTTTTATCTTTTCATATCACTGTGCATGCAGTTTTCATGCAAAAGGGCTCAAAGGTGGACATCACTAACTCCCCCTTCTTCTAGATTCCCGAGTCACTTACTAACTTCCCAAAGAGGTCAAGATCTGCTTGATTCCTCTTAGTTTCATCATCATCCATATCAATTTCCTTGGTGAAGATTTTCTTCACTCAAGGACTCCATTTGAAAATCTTTTCCCCAAAATTAGCCTAATGTCCCTAACCTTGGCGCCCGCTTATCACCTTCATATTAACTACTAACAGTATTTCATAACTCCCTATCAGTTTTCCCCTTTCCCCTATTAAAACATTGTATATAAAATTCCCCTATATAAATATCCCCCCCTGGCAATATAGCCATATTTTTATAAGTCCGGGAAAATGGTCCATCTGGGGCTGTTTTAGCCCATCCGTGTCCAAGTAGGGATTAATCTGACACCTGGCCAGATTAATAACCTCCCCCCTAGCCCTAAACCCTCAAAAACCCCCTTTTTTCGCCCCTAAACCAAAGTTTTGTGCACAAATACATTGACCCGTGCTTATTAAACCCATATAACCCCCGTAACCTGCATAAAGCATTGTTTAGACCCACCCGCGCGCGTATTAAAAAGGGAATATACTCCGTATATTCTCCGCCCATATCCCCCCGCCGTATTATCTTGGCCGCCAGCCATCGGATCGTCCGCCCTGCAGATCGACGGTGGGCGGGCCGTCCCATCTCCAAAACGCCCGAGCCTTAGCGTCCGGGAGATGGGCAGTATTACTGTCGTACCTCCCACCACGCGTCAGCTCCTGGGCTATGGCGGAGCCCCCTCTGACAAAACCGCTTCCCCCCCAAAGGTGGTGCGCCACAAAACCACTTACCGCCTCCTGCCGGGTGACGTCACCGCTTACGTCACCCCCCTCTACCCAGTCACATGTCGATTCATCTGCCTGCGTGGCCCCTTGCCACGTGTCATGCCACGTCACCATCTGTACATGATGATGTCATGCTGACGTCATCCTGCCACATCATCATGCTGACATCATCGCTGACGTCACTCGCCGTACAACGTCACGTCATGCTGACGTTATCAGCACTTTTTTGGTGCAAAGGGAAAAAATCGCACTTCGGGCCTCGGAATCAGATTCAGAGGCAGTGTTTGATGAGCGATTTGCACCTAAATGGGGAATCTTCAGGGAATCTTTTCATTTTACAACCCCCAAGAAGCCCGAAAGGCGCCGAATGACCCATTTTCCTTCGCGAAGCTTGCCGGAAGAAGCAGAAAACAATTTTGAAGAAAGCAGAGGCCGAACAGCGGCCATTAAATGATGATTTAACCCACAGCATGTCAGAAACAACATCAATTTATTGCCAAAGAGTATCACAGGAAGAAGAAGAGCCAAAGAGTATCAGTCACGATTTTTTAGGGGCTCGAAGCACCTGAACATTGATGAGCCCCCTAGAAAGTCAAATCAAGAGGAGTAAGCCCATCCTAGCTCTCAAATCACAGTCAAAAGCATTCAATACCACCGAACAACAATGGTGCAAATACCAATGCACAGTTATGACAGATGAACAACACAGAGCCACCAGGACAGACATTAATTCATTTTGATACAGCTGCCCCCAGCATAGCTCAAAGATATTTTCTGGCATTTATTTCTGGATAAGACTAGGTTAAAGTAATTAGTTTTCTATCAGACCTGTTAGGTTGGTTGTAATAGATAAATTTTGGATAAATTTTCCCTATATATACCACCCTCTCTATTGTTTTAAGGGTCGGTTGGGTGATAGTATTCAGTGGAGACTCGTACTGTATACCTGATATGTTTTCTGTAATCAATGACTGCTGAAAGGCTTGGAGGAAAGATTGTCTGCTCTATGTCTAATGGTTTTGAAGAAGTGAATTTGGAATTCTTGTGCTGCAACATGACTCAATAAGTTTTCCTACCTCTGTTTTTCCATTGATATACCGTCTAAAATAGTAGAAAGAAAGAATAGTCTAGAATTGGTTTAACTGCCCTCTATGCTCATTTTCTGCTATTTCTTTATCTTTTCATCTGGGTTAGTAATGAATATGAATTCCCTATGGCTCATGTTTCCCCTAATCCATTCATCTTTGACAGTTGTCCAGGAATTCTTAATTGCTCCTAGACAGAGCTCATTCACCTTCCCCCTTGTAAGCCGAGTGAGAGATTCTTTGTTGCCTCTCATTCCTTATCTCTCATTCCATCCTTTTAAGCTCTAAGTGTTGTTTCATGAGCAGCTACCTTGGTCCTTATTTCTCTTGTGACCAAGAAAACGCACCAGCAGTCCCACTCCTTGACTCCACGCCCAATGGTTTGAAACTTACCAGACTATGTTTTGCCTCTCTACTTGAGACATCTTCCTTCCGACCAAAAACAAAAACCCTCTGAACTCAAGACCTAGCCTAAAATCATTTCCAAACAAAGATAAACCTAAAAGAGAGAGCCCTCTCTGATTGCAGGTTGGCTAGAACCTACAGTCCAAAGTTGGTCTGTGGTTACCTCGGCCGTATCCTTTTCCGGAGCTTAAGGACAACCTGAGTGATAACAGGTAGTTTCAAAATGAATAATTTTGGTAGCTCACAGATGACAGAAAAATAACCTTCGGAATTTGTAGAATGACAACCTTCGATAGTTCGCAAAGCACAAAAATACAACTTTCAGTACCTGTATAATCATGATTTTCGATAATTTTAGAATCACAACTTTTGATAGATCTCATATCACGAAAATACGACCTTCCATAGTTTCATAATGATGACTTTTAGTGGATCATATATCATAGAAAGAGACCTTCATTAGATGTAAAATGATAACTTTCAGTAGCTCGCAGATCACAGAAAGACAACTATCAGTAGCTTCAAAATGACAACTTTCGTTAGCTCAAAGATAACAGAAAGACAACTTTTAGTAGCTTAGCTCAAAGATAACAGAAAGACAACTTTTAGTAGCTACACAGTCACGACTTCTGGTAGCTATAGAATGATGACATTCCATCATTCGAGTATCTTGACTTCCATTAGCTTGAGATCACGAAAAGCCAACTTTCAGTACTTGGAGAATGATGAATTTCATAGCTTGTAGATCACAAAAAGACAACTTTTGTAGCCGCAGAATCATTATTTTCAGTTTCTCACATATCTAAAAGAGACAACCTTCAGTAATTGTAGAAAAAAAACATTTAGTGGCTTGTAGATCATAGAAAGACAACTTTTGATAGCTATAGAATGATGGTTTTTGATAGCTCGTAGATCTTATAAATACAACATTCATTTGGTAGCTTTCAATAGCTAGATAAACATTACATTTGGTAGCTACCGAATGATGACTATCGATAGCTAACATATCACATAAAGAAAACTTTTGGTAGCCATAGAATCATGAATTTTGGTAGACGTAGATCACAAAAAGAAAAATTTCCATATCAAGAGAATTATGAATTTATGTAGCTCGAAGATCACAAAAAGATAGCTTTTGAGTAGTTGTAGAATGACAGCTTTCGGTAGCTCAAAAATCAGAGAATGACAACTTTCGATAGTTGCAGAATGGAAACTTTTGATAGTTCATAGATGACAGAAAGACAAATTTCGGAAGCTGTAGGATGGTGAGATTTGGTTGATCATAGATCAGAGAGACAAATTTTGGTATCTATAGAATCACGACTTTCTATAGTTGGAGAACGTCCAATTTCGATAGCTCACAGATCACAGAAAGAAAAGATTCAGTATTTTCATTGTCAAAACTTTTGGTAGGTACAGAATGAGGATTTTTGATAGCTCATAGATCAAAGAATGAGAAATTTTGGTAGATTCAAAATGATGAATTTCGGTAGCTCGTAGATCATAGAAATAGAACCTTCAATAGATATAGAATGACGGCTTTTAGTAGCTAGAAGATCACAAAATACAAATTTTGGTATCTATAGAATGATGACTTTGGGTAGCTCATAGATTTGAGAAAGACGACTTTCAGTAGCTGTAAAATGACAAATTTTAGTAGATCACAAATCATAGAAAGAGAACTTTTTGTAGCTACAGAATCAAGACTTTCAGTAGTTGTAGAATGACGAATTTTGAAAACACGCATATCCTAGAAAATGAATCTTCCATACCTTCATAATGATGACTTTCGATAGCTACAGAATCACAACTTTTGGTAGCTAGAAGATTACGGAAAGAAAGATTTTGGTAGTTACAAAATGAAGACTTCTAACAACTCGCATATCACAGAGAGACATATTTTTCTAGCTACATAATAATGAATTTTGTTAACTCGCATGTCCCAAAAAGACAACTCTCGATAGCTACATAATCATGACTTTTGGTAGCTCGCCGACCACAAAAATAAAACTTTTAGTAGATGAGGAATGACAACTTTCAATAGCTGGTAGATAAGAGAAATACAACTTTTTTTATTTGGAGAATGGCATTTTTCAGTAGCTCACAAATAACATAAAGACAAATTTCAGTAGCTGAAGAATCACAACCTATGGAAGATGAAAAATGAAAAATATCAATAGCTCGTAGATCATCTAAAGACAACTTTAGGTAGTTATAGAATCATGGATTTTGTTAGCTCATAGGTCACACAAAGAAAAAATTTCATAGCTATATAATGATAACTTTCAATAGCTCACAGATCAGAAAAGAGACCTTTTGGTATCTCGCAGGTCAAAGAAAGAAAACATTTGGTAACTTCTAAATGATGATATTTAGTAGCTCATAGATGACAGAAAGAAAACTTCCAGTGGCTGCAGAATCATCACTTTCTATAAATATAGAAATATGAATTTAGGTAGATCTCAAATCACAAAAAGGAAACTTTTGGTATCTATAGAATCATGACTTTTGATAGCTCACAGATCACATAAGGAAAACTTTTTGTAGTTGTAGAATGATGAATTTCGGTGGCTTGGAGATCAGTGAAAGAAGACTTTTGGTATCTGTAGAATTACGAATTTGGGTAGCTTGCAGATCATAGCAAGAGAACTTTCGATAGCTACAAAATGATGAATTTTAGTAGCTCACAGCTCACGGAAAGACAACTTTGTGTAGCTACAAAATCAGGACTTTCGATAGTTACAAATGATGGAAATTTCTGGTGATTTCAAACACAAAAGAAATTACATAGAGAACAATGCTCTGTTTCAATATAGGATCTTAATCATAAAAAGAAATTGTTTACAAAAATAGTCTTCCTCTATCTGAGGGGTTACAATAGTAACACTTCAGTTCCAGAAACTAATTTCACTATCTCAGAAAACTATAGTTTCAGCACTGTTGTGCGTTGCAAGAAAAAATAACTCTTTTTCTCTAATTCTACTCCTCTGTGTCTACTCTTGCATTTTTTTTATATAATGAACAACACAAAAAATATCTTACATACGTGTTGCTTCTGCCCATACTTCCATAAAATAGAAAATAATAAAATTAAAAATTTCACCTACATTTACCAACCGCAGTAAATATCATTAATTACACTGCTGAAAATATCTTATCAGAATTTAATGCATGGCTTATCATAATATCGCACCATCGCATCAGAGGAAGAGAAAAGATGTGCCACCGCTTTCATAACCATTGAATCATGCGATTTGCGATATGTGACTAGATCACATCGTGAAATCGCAATCGCAGACAATCGAAGGGTCGCAGTGAAGGTTGACAAGGAAATGTGTGATATGCGATGGGATCGCATCGCAGGAAAAAATCTGCAGGTTCGTTGAAGTAAAGTCGATGCTGCTTTTCAACTATCAGCTTCCGGCAGTTTGAAATTATCATTCCAACACTCCCCTTTAATTTTAACTGCTAGATTTTTCTGCATACCCAGGCATGTCCTGAAATGACCGAAACTTTTCTTTCCTAATGGTTTTGTCAAGATGTCAGCTAACTGATCCTCTGTTTTGCAGTGCTACAAAACAATCTCACCATTGTTAACCAATTCATGTATGAAGTGAAATTTGGTGTCGATGTGCTTTGTCCTTTTATGAAAAATAGATTTTTTAGACAATGCCATTGCCGAGCTATTGTCACAGTAAATGGTTGTGCCCTTTTCTTGTTCATGACACAAATATCTGAGAACTCTTCTCAGCCACACTACTTGGCATGCTGCTGCTGTTGCTGCCACATACTCTGCCTCTGCTGTTGACAAAGACACAACTGGTTGCTTCTTGGAAGCCCATGAGATGGCTCCGATCCCATATGAAACACATATCACGTTGTGCTTTTCCTATCATCAACACTTCTAGCCCAATCACTGTCAGTGTAACCTGTCAACATGAAACATTAAGAAGAGGAGTATAAAATACCAAACTCCTTCGTTCCATTCACATACCTTAGAATCCTCTTGGCTGCCTGCCAAAGAGTCTCTTTTGGTCTTTCCATAAATCTGGAGATTAAACTCACAGCGTGCATAATGTCCGGCCTAGTTGCAGTCAAGTACATAAGGCTGCCAACTATGCTCTTGTAAAATTTTGTATCAAAATCCTTGCTGCTGTCTTCTTTGGTCAATTTCAACCTTATTACAGTTGGAGTAACAACTGCCTTGTTGTTCTGCATGTTAAATCTCTTCAACACTACTTCTACATATTTAAATTGAGAAATGAAAACACCATTTTCACTTTGGTCTACTTCAATTCCAAGAAAATATCTTAAGAAGCCCAAGTCAGTCATTTCAAATTCACTTTTCATGACTGTTTTAAAATCAGCAATGAGAGAAGCATCATTGCTAGTAAAAATCAAATCATCTACATATAAAACAACAATAAGAATCTTACCATCATTCTCCTTTATGTAGAGTGTGGGTTCACAATCACACTTATCAAACCCATTCTCAATCAATAAGCATCTATTCTGCTATACCAAGCTCTTGGAGCTTGCTTCAGTCCATAAAGAGCCTTCTTCAGTTTGCAGAATTTATGCTCTTGGCCTTCAACTTCATAGCCTGGAGGTTTTTCAACATAAACCTCTTCTCTTAACACTCCATTCAGGAATGTAGATTTAACATCCATCTAATAAATCTTCCAGTTGTGTTGTGCCGCAATAGACAACATTGTTCTGACTATTTCCATCATTGCTACTGGTGCAAAGGTTTCATCATAGTCTTTGCCTTGTTGCTGCTTGTAGCCTTTCACAACAAGTCTTGCTTTGTGACTGTCAATCTTGCCTTCACCATTGCTTTTGGTCTTATAGACCCACTTAACTCCAATGGCACCTTTTCCTTCAGGGAGGTCCACTAACTCCCATGTTTTACTCTTCTCAATTGCACCAATTTCTTCATTCATTGCTTCAATCCATTTATCTTCATTTACAGCATCTTCAAAATGAACTGGGTCATCAACATGACAATACAAAGCAAATAATGAATTCAGACCGGTATTGTTACTTACCTCTTCTTGTTCATAAATCTCATTCAGATTTTTGAATCTTGGTCTTCTTGGTGTGCTTGGAGTTCCATCCGAACTTGAGGGTATTTCTGATCCCTGTGATGTGCTTGGAGAAGAACTTCCTTGACTTCTCAAAGTTGTTCGAGTTCCAGCTTGTGGTGTGGTTTGTTTTACTTATTGTGGTGGAGGAGGAGCCACCAAGGAAGGATTTTTTGTTGTTGTCCCTTCCTCTTCTTCTTCGTGAGACACAATTGTCTTCACATTCACTATCTTCTCTAAGCTTCTATCCCAAGCTTCATCTTCGATGAACTGCACATCTCTGCTTACTATCAATTTCTTGGTGGATGGATTATAGAGTTTGTATGCTTTTGACTCATCACAATAGCCAATAAAGACACACTTCTCCCCCTTACTGTCAAGCTTCTTCCTTAGCTGATCCGATACATGTGCATATGCTACATAGCCGAATACTCTCATGTGAGTGACAGTTTTCTTTTGACCACTCCATGCTTCTTCTGGTATTTTGTTCATGACAGCTTTAGTTGGGCGTTTATTCAAGATGTAAACTGCACAAATGACAGCTTCTGCAAAATACTCATGCGGCAAGTGTTTTGCCTTCAGCATACTTCTGACCATGTCAAGGATGGTCCTATTCTTCCTTTCGCAACACCGTTTTGCTAAGGTGTATACCTCGCGATGAACTGCTTTTGTATGCCATTCTCTCTGCAAAAATGAAAAAAGTCTTTGGAGATGTACTGTCCTCCTCTATCTGTTCTGAGCACTTTGATATAATGCCCACACTGCTTCTCAACAAGAGTTTTGAAGTGGTGGAATTTCTCAAACACTTCACTCTTCTGTTTCAGCATATACACCCATGTCTTTCTGGTGTAATCATCAATGAAAGTTAAAACATATTTATTTCCGGCAAATGATGGTATTTGCATTGGTCCACACACATCAGAGTGAACAATTTCCTAGGGTGCTTTTGCCCTTATACTCTTTCTTGTTGGAAAGCTTTCTTTGTGTTGCTTGCCCAAGATGTAGCCTTCACAAAGGCAGTCCGGTTTCTTGATCAATGGCAATCCCTTTACCATTCCCTTTCTGTGCAACAGATTCAAGCCTCCGAAATTTGGATGTCCAAATCTCAAGTGCCACAACCAATTCTCGTCTTTCACTTGTTCTTGAAAGACTTCTTGTGTTACAGCTGCAATAGTTCTTCCTTCCTTCAAATCTGCCTTGAGTTTGAGAGGAAACATTCTATTGCTGGTCATCTGCACCTGTGCAATTATCTTCTTACTTGGAGGTATGTCTATGATTGTACACATATCATCTTTGAAGAACACATTGTAACCTTTGTTAATGAGTTGTCCAATGCTCAAAAGATTACATTTCAGACCAGGTACATAGTATACCTCTGGCACAATTATCTGTTCTCCATTTCTTTCTTGGATACTGACTCTGCCCTTACCCTTGACATATATCTTACTATCAGTTCCTGTTGTTACCTCAGATTTCACATTTTCATCTAGATTGGCAAACATTGCAATATTTCCAGTCATGTGATTACTACAACCTGAGTCTAAGAACCAAAAATCTTCTTGTTTGTCTTGTGCAATATTACATGTTAACAACACAATATTTGGATTCTTATCTTCTTCATTTGCAAAATTAGCATTCTGCCTACTATTCATGTCATTTTGTTTTTTCCTACATTCATTGGCGTAGTGCCCATATTTCTTACAATAATGACATTGGACTTGGGATTTGTCATACCTTTGTCCATGAGCTTGCTGTTTGCTTGAACCTTCATCTTGGTTCTGATTACAACTCCTTCCACTTGTGCTTGCAGGATTATATCTGCCTTTGTTTTGGCTTCTTCCACGACCTCTGTTATTTGCTCTGCCTCGACCTTTTCCTTGGTCGAAAGAGATCTGAGTCTTGAATGCTTGCTCAAAAGAGGAATATGTTCCTCTACTCAGTCTGTGTTCATGAGACATAAGAGAAGCACTCAGTTCATCTACTGTGAACTGTGAGAGATCCTTTGTTTCTTCTATTGCTACCACAACAGCTTCAAACCTTGAGGGTAAACTTCTCAAGATCTTCTCTACAATCCTTCTTTCTTCAAGAATCTCACTATGAGATCTTATCTGGGTTATCAACCCAATAACCTGAGTGAAGAATGAATCTATTGTATGAGATTCCTTCATGCCGAGTGTTTCAAAGTCTCTCCTCAACATCTGCAACTTTGCAGTCTTCACCTTCTCCATGTCTTGATAGGCAATTTTGAGAATATCCCATGCCTCCCTGATTTTGTTGCTGATGCAATTCGTGGAAAAACACTTTCATGTACTGATTGGAAGAGAAAAAAGAGGGATTTGGCATCCTTCTTCCTGTCGCTCTTCAACTGGTCTCTTTCTGCTACTGTCAAAGCAGCCAATGCTATTGCATTTGCAGGTTCAACATAGCTAGTTTCAACTAGCTCCCATATTCCTTGAGAAGCAAACAATGCTTTCATTGTTATGGACCAATAGCTGTGATTTTTCCCATTAAACTGTGGTAGTTGGGAATTTGTCAAACCAGTTCCAGCATCTCCCATCTTAACCTGTATAAATAAAGAAGAGATACTGATTGTATAAATAAAACAAGCAAAAACTTTCTCTGTTGGAGACAATCTTCTCAAGAAGCTTCTTACAACTCCTACAGTGAAAAAAAAAACTTTGTTTTTTTTTTTACTCACTGAGTGCCTAAACTAGCTCTGACACCATGATGGAAATTTCTGGTGATTTCAAACACAAAAGAAATTACACAGAGAACAACGCTCTGTTTCAATACAGGATCTTAATCATAAAAAAAAAACTTTTTACAAAAATAGTCTTCCTCTATCTGAGGGGTTACAACAGGAACACTTCAGTTCCAGAAACTAATTTGACCATCTCAGAAAACTACAGTTTCAGCACTGCTATGCATTGCAAGAAAAAAGAATTGTTTTCTCTAATTCTACTCCTCTGTGTCTCCTCTTGCATTTTTTTTATATAATGAACAACACAAAAAATATCTTACATATGTGTTGCTTGTGCCCATACTTCCATAAAATAGAAAATAATAAAATTGAAAATTTCACCAACATTTACCAACCGCAGTAAATATCATTAATTACACTGCTAAAAATATCTTATCGGAATTTAATGCATGTCTTATCATAATATCGCACCATTGCATCGGAGGAAGAGAAAAGATGTGCCACCGCTTTCATAACCGTTGAATCATGCGATTTGCGATATGCGATCATATCGCATCGCGAAATCGCAATCGCAGGCAGTCGAAGGGTCGCAGTGAAGGTTGACAAGGAAATGTGCGATATGCGATGGGATCGCATCGCAGGAAAAAATCTGCAGGTTCGTTGAAGTAAAGTCACTGCTGCTTTTCAACTATCAGCTTCCGGCAGTTTGAAATTATCATTCCAACAACAAAATGAAAACATTTGATAGCTCACAGATCATAGAAAGAAAGATTTCAATAGTTGTAGAATGATGACTTTCAATAGCTTTCCGATCATAGAAAATAAAATTTTTATAGTTGGAGAATGATGCTTTTTGATAGCTCAGAGATCACATAAAGACAATTTTGGTTAGTTGCAGAATCACGACTTTCGATAGCGTGCAGACCACAAATAGACAAAATTTGGTAGTTGTAGAATCATGACTTTTGGTAGATAATAGATTAGATAAAGATAAGTTTCGGTAGCTATAGGGTCATGTATTTTGATAGATCATAGATCATATAAAGACAACTTTTGATAGCTTCAAAATCATGATTTTTGGTAGCTACAAAATGAGAAATTTTTGTAGCTTAAGATAAAAGAAAGACAACTTTGAGTAGTTGCAGGATGTCAAATTTTGTTATCTCACAGATAAATTTTGGTAGTTGCAGAATGAAAACTTTTGATAATTCGTTGATCATAGAATGATAACTTTTGATAGTTGTGAAATCATGATTCTCAGTAGCTCGTAGATCATGAAAAGACAACTTTTTGTAGCTGTAGAATGACGAATTTTGGTAGCTCATAGATCACAAAAGGACAGTTGTCGGCAGCTGTAGATTGATGACATTCGATTGCATATCACCTAGTGAAAACCTTCAATAAGTGCGGAATAACGAATCTTGATAGCTGCGAAATAATGTCTTTCAGTAGCTCGAAAATCACAAAAAGGTCGTCTTTTGGTATTTCTAGAATGATGACTTTTGGTGGCTTGAAGAGTGAATATTTTGAATAGCTCAAAGATGATAGGAAGAAAACTTTTAGTAGTTTCATAATGATGACTTTCGATAGCTTTCATGTCATAGAAAGAGAACTTTTGGTAGCCATAAAATCACGAATTTTGGTGGTTGTATAATGACAATAGTTTGAAAATCACATAAACTTAACTGTTAGTAGTTGCAAAATGATGACTTTTGATAGCTCACATATCACATAAACACAAATTTTGGTAGCAATAAAATGAAGACTTATGGTAGTTCACATATCATTAAAAGACAACTTTTGGTAGTTGTAGAATGACAACTTTTGATAGCCTACAAACAACAAAAAAGACAAATTTTGGTAGTTGTAGAATCAAGACTTTCGGTAGTCGTAGAATGATGAATTTTAGTAGCTCTCATACCAAAGAAAGAAAATTTTCTATAGTGTATAACCACAAGCTTCGGCGGATGCAGAATGACGACCTTCAATAGGTTGTATGTCATAGAAAGACAACTTTTGATATTGTAGAATGATGACTTTTGGTAGCTTGAAGATTATTGAATGATAACTTTTCGTTGCTAAAAAATCATGACTTTCAGTAGCTACAGAAATGACGAATTTTTATAGCTCGTAGATCATAGCAGGAAACATTTTGGTAGCTGGAGAATGACGAGTTTTGGCAGCTCACATATCATAGAAAGACAACTTTTGGTAGCTACAGAATCATGAATTTCAGTAGCTTGCAAATGACATAAAGACAACTTATGGTAGTTGAAGAATGGTAACTTTCGATAGCTCGTAGATCACAAAAAGAAAAAATTTGGTAGTTGAAAAATCATGACTTTCAGAAGCTCGCAAATCACACAATGACAACTTTCCAGAGCTAGAGAATCACTATTTTCGGTAGCTACAGAAAGACGAATTTTGATAGCTTGCAGATCATAGAAAGACAAATTTTGGTAGTTTTAGAACCATGAATTTTGGTAGCTTGTAGATCATAGAAAGACAACTTTTGGTAGTTCTAGAATCATGAATTCTGGTAGCTTTTAGATTATAGAAACAAAATTCTCGACAGATGTAGAATGATGAATTTCAGTAGATCGTAGATCACAGAAAGACAATTTTAGTAGCTGCACAGTGAAGAATTTTGATATCTCACGAATCACCAAAAGAAAACGAATTCTAGCTGCAGAATCATGACTTTCGATAAATCGGACACAACAGAAAGATAAATTTAAATAGATGCATAACTATGACTTTCGATAGCTCATACATAACAAAAAGAAAAATCTTGGTAGCTACAAAATGACAACTTTCAGTAGGTCACAAATAATAGAAAGACAACTTTCAATAGATGCATAATCATGATTTTCGGTAGCTGCAAAATGATGACTATCGATAGATCATAGATCATAAAAATATAGCTTTTTGTAGCCATATAATTATGTCTTTCGGTAGCTCACAAATCACAAAGAGTGTTAGTTTGACAACGAATTAGTAACTTTGAGTAAAATGTAACTAAATAGTTTTATACAGTTTTATACCGAAATATTAGTTATGTAACGACAGTCAATATAAAACTAACAAATGCCCATGAAATGTAATGTGCGGAGAATCATTGTTGAATAACAAATTCCAATCCATTCAACTTCTTGTCTTGGTTATTCTGTTGAGATTTCTTGTTTTTGTCATTATTTCCATTATTCGTACAACAAGCAAGTGGTATTAGAGCTCCGAGGGCGGTGAGCGTGGGCGTGAAAGAAAGCGGCTGAGTCCAAGTTTTGTTTTCTTTGCTGTGTGAAGACCAGTGAGGCGTGAAGGGTTGTAATTGCTCTGCGTCAAGGAGTGGAGCCGAATCTTGTTGCGTGTATCAGTGTGAGGTGTCAGGAGTAGAGAATCGTTGTTGTAGAACCGTTCCAGTGCTGGTGTTGTCCCTACCTGACCAAACCCTCTGCGTGAAGGAAGGAAGGGTAGTGTTCGCTGCCAGTTGCTGCCAGCAGGATCTACCTGAGCATGGGTGGTCTGCCTGCGTTGTGCGTGAACAGTCGAACTACATCCGTTGTCAAACTGCCTGCGTGGAGGAAGGGTGTCTGCCTGCGTGCTGCGTGAAGTCTAGAATGCCTGCATGGAGGAAGGGTGGTCTGCAGTTGCTTTTCGCTGCCAGTTGCTGCCAGTAGGATCTGCGTGCTGGATCAGAGTATTTTTTAAAAAGAATTTTTTGTTTCAGATTTTTTTTTGAATACAGTGGTGAATGTGAGGTAGTGAGCAGAAGAAGACAATTTTTTTTAAAAGGAAAGGAGAAAATAAGTTTTCTTTAAAAGGGTTTTTCTTTGAATTGAAAAAAAACAAAGTTTTTTCCCTGAAAAATATTCAACAAATTTTTTTTAAGGAGTTAAAACTTGGATATTCTTTGTTGGCTCCTTTGGTGGCATTGGAATTTTTTTTTTTTTTTTTAAAGCCCTAGACTGAAGATTGAGAGTCTTAGAAAATGGCAAAGATGTCGAATGCGAAATTCGAGGTGGAGAAATTCACCGAAAAGAGCAATTTTTCTCTTTGGAAATTGAAGGTTAGGGATCTGCTTGTGCAACAAGGGTTGCACAAGGCATTGGATGGGGAAACTAAGAAACCTGCAACCATGACTACTTCAGACTGGGAGGACTTGGATGCTCGAGCTCTCAGTACCATCCGATTATGCCTAGCGGATCAAGTTCTCTTCAATATTGTTGAAGAGACTACGGCGTCAGGATTGTGGGAAAAACTTGAAAATCTCTATATGACAAAATCATTAACCAACAGAATTTATCTGAAACGAAAGCTATATAGTCTTCGAATGAAAGAAGGTTCAAACGTTGCAGAACATTTGAATTTTTTTAATACACTAATATGTCAATTAACAGATATGGAAGTCAAAATACAGGAAGAAGATAAAGCCATAACCTTGCTGTGTTCTCTACCTGAATCGTGGGATCACTTCGTAACTTCAATCAGCTTCAGCTCTGCTGATTCTTTGAAGTTTGAATCAGTCCTGGGAGTTGTCATGTCTGAAGAAGTACGAAGGAAATCCAGCACTGAAACAGCTGCATCAGAAGCCATGGTCGCTAGAGGACGCTCAAAGGAAAGAGGAGAAAAACCAAGGGGGTCTTCCAGGGTGAAATCGAAGGGCAAGAAGTGTAAGGCAAAATGTTGGAACTGCGGTAAAGTTGGACACTTGAAGAAGGACTGTTGGAAACGGAAGGAATCCGAAAACCCGAAGAACGAAGCAAATCAGGTCGATTCAGATATGATAGACGAAGTTTTATCTGCTGAAGAATTATGTATGATAGATGAAACTTCACCTGAATGTAATGTCTCTCAGGGTTTTGATAGCTGGTTGTTAGACTCTGGTGCTTCGAATCACATGTGCCCACATAGAAATTGGTTTACTTCATATGAAAATGTAAACGGTAGTTCTGTGTTTATGGGTAACAATGTGTCATGTCAGACTGTTGGGATGGGAGATATCAGGATTAAGATGTATGATAACACAGTTAGGACATTAACTAGTGTTAGACATGTACCTGATTTGAAGAAAAATTTAATCTCTTTGGGACTATTGGATTCATATGGACATAAGTTTACAGGTCAGGATGACGTCTTAAAAGTCTTTAAAGGAGCACTTGTGGTTATGAAGGCAGAAAAGGTCAGAAATCTCTACAGGTTAAAAGGAAGTACTCATATCAGTGAAGCAGCGGTTGCGTCAGAAAAGGAAGAAGCAGGTACTCGTCTATGGCATTAGCAATTGGGTCATATGAGCGAGAAAGGTCTCCAGATATTGATGAAACGTAAATCTCGTCCCGGTCTGAAATCCTTGAATTTAGATTTCTATAAACATTGTGTGTATGGAAAACAGTGTAAACAAAGATTTAAAGTTGGAAATCATAATAGTAAAGATGTTTTAAACTACATTCATTCTGATCTGTGGGGGCCTTCCCCTGTTGTGTCATATGGAGGTGCATTGTATTTTTTAACGTTCATTGATGATTACTTCCGTAAAGTTTGGGTCTATATGCTAAAAAGGAAAGTTGATGTATTAAATGTCTTTAAACAATTTAAAGTAATGGTAGAGAAAAGAACAGGCAAATCTATTAAATGTCTAAGAACTAGCAATGGTGGTGAGTTCACTTCTGTTGAATTTGAACAATACTGTAAGTATGAGGGAATTGTTAGACACAAAACTACTGTTTATACTCCTGAGCAAAATGGTGTTGTTGAGCGTACGAATCATACTCTTATGGAAAGAGCCAGAAGCATGATCAACAATGCTAACTTGGAAAAGGAGTTGTGGGTAGAAGCTGTATCTACTGCTTGTTATTTAGTTAACAGATCACCTTCAGTAGCAATTGATTGTAAAATTCCTGAAGAAGTTTGGACAGGTCAGTCTTGTGACTATTCACATTTGAGGATATTTGGTTGTGATGCTTATTCTCTTATTCCGAAAAATCAGCATTCAAAATTAGATCCAAAGTCGAAATATTATGTCTTTGTTGGGTATGACTATGTAGTGAAAGGATATAGGTTGTGGGATCCTACTTGCGGAAGATAGTCATTAGTAGAGATGTAACATTTGATGAATCCTCTTTGTTAAAATCAAATGTTGAAAGAATTGAATAGGAACAGGTATCGCCGAATCAACGAGTTCAGTTGGAGGCTAGACCTTTCGGTGGTAGTCGAAAGGAAGGAGAGACTTCTGGAGAAAAAGGTGTTGAAGACACAAAGGAAGCCGTTGAAGCTTCTGAACCAGTGCAAGTTTCTGAACCAGTTCAGCAAACAGTCGCTCTGAGAAGGTCTACAAGGGAAAGGAAAACTCCCAAAAGGTATGAAGATTCTGCTTCATCTTTTTCTTTGATTACTGAAGATGGGGAACCTTCTTGTTATCAGGAAGCTGTAGATGATACAGATAGCGAGAAATGGAAAATGGCTATGGAAGAAGAAATGGACTCCTTAGCCAAGAACAATACCTGGGATCTTGTAGAGCTTCCTGAAGGGAGAAGTGTTGTTGGATGCAAATGGGTCTTCAAGCTGAAACGGAAAGTTGATGGAAGTATCGAGAGATATAAGGCGCGACTGGTAGCAAAAGGATATTCTCAGGTTGAAGGTATAAACTTTCATGAGATTTTTTCTCCAGTTGTAAAACTTGTTTCTATACATACTGTGTAGGCACTAACTGCGTTTCTTAATCTTGAGTTAGAACAGTTAGATGTTAAAACAACTTTTCTACATGGTGATTTGAACGAAGAGATATATATGGAACAACCAGAAGGTTTTGTACAAGGTCGCAGCAGAAGATTAGTTTGCAAGCTCAGGAAATCATTGTATGGTCTAAGGCAGTCTCCCAGACAAAGGTACAAGAAGTTTGATTCCTTCATGGTGAGCCAGAACTTTATAAGAAGTGAGTATGATCATTTTGTGTACTTCAAAAGTTTCAATGGCATATTCATTATCTTAGCTTTGTATGTTGACGATATGCTTATTGCAAGAAAAAGCATGGAAGAGATCAACAGGTTAAAGGCTCAACTCTCTACGACATTTGATATGAAGGATCTTGGAGCAGCAAAACATATCTTGGTCATGGAGATACATAGAGACAGGAAAAATGGTAAGCTTTGGTTATCACAGCAGAAGTATGTGGAGAAGGTACTTGACAAGTTCTCTATGAATAATGTGAAACCTGTTAATGTTCCTCTAGCTTCCCATTTTAAGATTTCTTCAGTTTTGAGTCCTAGAGCTGATGAAGAAAAGCAATATATGTCTCATGTACCATATGTAAATGCTGTAGGCAGCTTAATGTATGCGATGGTATCTACAAGACCTGAAATTTCACATGCAGTTGGAGTTGTCAGCAGATTCATGGCAAATCCAGGTAAAGAACATTGGCAAGCAGTGAAATGGGTGCTTCGATATCTAAGAGGCACAAGTGACCATTGCATCGTCTTTAATGGTAGTGAAGGAGAAGTCTGCCAATATGTAGATGCTGACTATGCAGGTGATTTGGACAAAAGAAGATCTACTACAGGTTATGTCTTTACTCTTGCAGGTGGAGCAATTAGTTGGGTGTCAAAGCTTCAAGAAACAATTGCGTTGTCCACTACCGAAGCTGAATATATAGCTGCTTCAGATGCCAGTAAAGAAGCAATCTGGTTAAAGAGTCTCCTTGATGAGATTGGAAGGACGCAAGAGAAAGTGAATGTACTTTGTGACAGTCAAAGCACTATTCACTTGGTTACAAATCCTGCTTATCACAGCAGAACCAAGCACATTGATGTAAGGTATCATTTCTGAGACATGTGATTGATGGCGGAAAAGTAGCTCTTAAAAAGGTCCATACTCGAGAGAATTGTGCAGACATGTTCACAAAGCCAGTTACAATAGAGAAGCTGCGGTTGTGTTTAGCTTCTCTTGGCTTGCAAAAAAGATGATGAATGGGCATGGGCAAGAGATTAGGAAAATTGTTGTCAAGGTGGAGTTTATTAGTTTGAGAACGAATTAGTAACTTTGGGTAAAATGTAACTAAACAGTTTTATACAATTTTATACCGAAATATTAGTTATGTAACGATGGTCGATATAAAACTAACAAATGCCCATGAAATTTAATGTGCGGAGAATCATTGTTGAATAAAAAATTCCAATCCATTCAGTTTCTTGTCTTGGTTATTCTGTTGAGCTTTCTTGTTTTCTTCATTATTTCCATTATTCGTACAACAAAGAGAACACATTTAATAACTCATAGATCATAGAAAGGGAACGTTCAGTAGCTACAAAATCATGACTTTGGGTAGCTACAAAATGATGGATTTGGGTAGATCACAGATCACAAAAATTAAAGCTATGATAGCTGTATCATAACAACTTTCAAAAGATTGAAAATCACACAAAGACAACTTTTGGTAGCTACAAAATCACAAATTTTGATAGCTATAGAATGAGGATATTCAATAGCTTGCAAATCACAAGCAGACAAATTTCAGTAGCTAGAAAAGGAGGAATTTTGGTTTCTCACAGTTCACAAAACGATAAATTTCAGTTGTTGCAGAATGATGAATTTTGGTAGCTTGTAGATAACAAAAAGATTACTTTCAGTGGCTACAGAATCATGATTTTCAGTTGCTTTCACAACACATAAAGACAATTGTTGATAATTGTAGAATCATGACTTTCAGTAGTTGTAGAAAGGTGAATTTCGATAGCTCACATATCACAGAAAGAAAAAGTTTGGTAGTTGCACAATGATGAATTTTGCGAGCTCGTAGATGAAAGAAAGAAAATTTTCGATAGCTATAGAATGATGACTTTGGGTAGCTCACATATCAGATAAAGAGAACTTTTGGTAGCTATAGAATCATGAATTTTGGTAGCTCGTAGATCACAGAAATACATAATGATGACTTTAGCTAGGTCATAGATCATAGAAGCGAAAATTTTCGGTAGACGGAAAATGACAAATTTTGGTAGCTCGCAGATCAGAGAACGAAAAATTTTGGTGGCTGCAGAATGAAAATTTGTGGTAGTTCATAGATAACAAAAAGACAAATTTTGACAGCTGTAGAATGACTACATAAGGTAGCTTATATATTAGAGAAAGAAAAATTTTGGTAGCGGCAGAATCGTGACTTTTCTAGCTAGAGAATGTCCAATTTCAATAGCTCACAGAACACAAAAATACAACATTTGGTATTTTCAGAATCACAATGTTTGGTAGCTTCGGAACGAGGACTTTCAATATCTCACATATGAAAGAACGATAATTTTTTTGCTATGTACATAATGATGACTTTCGGTAGCTCGTAGATCTGATAGAAATAGAACCTTCAGTAGCTGCAGAATGATGACCTTAGGTAGCTAGCAGATCACTAAAATACAACTTTTGGTATACAAAGAATGATGACTTTTGGTTGCTTGTAGATCAGATAAAGACCACTTTTGGCAGCTGCAAAATGACAAATTTTGGTAGATAAAAAATCATAGAAAGAGAGTTGTATGTAGATGCAGAACGAAGACTTTTGGTAACTACATAATGAATACTTTTGACAACATGAATATCATATAAAGAGAAGTTTCAGTAGCTGCATAATGATGACTTTCGGTAGCTCGCACATCGTAGAAACACAAATTTTGGTTGCTAAAAAATCACAACTTTTGGCAGCTCGAAGATTACATATACAAATATTTTTGTAGCTAGAAAATGCACGACTTTTGATACCTCGAATATCATAGAAAGACACGTTTTCTAGCTACATAATGATGACTTTCGTTACTTCATATCTCACAAAAATATAACTCTCGGTAGCTAGATAATCATGAGTTTTGGTAGCTCGTAGGCCACAAAAATGCAACTTTTAGTAGATGAGGGATGAAAATTTTCAATAGCTCATAGTTAAGAGATGACAAGGAGAGAAGGGACGCAAACACAGAACAGAAAACACATACAAACAACTCACAACACAACTTACTTTCATTCATTGATCATAGAGGTATATATACAAGCTGGAGAAGTTTCTGGAGAACAATTCAGGCGGTGGCTTCCTGGAGAAGCTAGCCCCTTTGTCAATAATCTCTAGAACCAGCATTAAAACCTCTGTTGAATTTTTACTGCTCTACGCCGACTAACTCTGATGACTACGCCGACTATCCCTGTCATAAGGTCGTTGTGATTAATGGTCTAACACCTCCTCTTAATCACGACGACCTAAAATTTAACTTGCCTGCTGGTCTAAGTTTCAGCTAGGCTTACAACAAAAACATTTCATTTTTGCCTTCTTATTAAAGGGTCCATGCTTGTTCCTTTTCCTTTGTTGGTGCCGTTTCATTTTCACCTTTCTTGTCATAAGATAGTGATTGAGTTTCTCCTTTCTTGATTGCAGGGTCACATTCTCTGTATTCAACATTGCTTCACGTTCTTGGGACTTATACTTGTCCTTAATGCTTGCAATTTCTTCTTTTATTCCTTCTTCTTGGCTGTCAATATCTGCACACTTAAAAACAATGTTAGATTCATAAACAGAACCATATTGATTTTTGTCATCGTGCTCTTTGGAAAGAGCTTTGCTTCCTTCATTTTTCTTTGCTGACATAGTTGGTTGATTCATATCTTCAACCTCTTTCGTTAATTCTGTTGCTGCAAACATGTTGTCCTGCATTTGATTCTTCTCACCAAACAACAACTCATCAATAAGATGCTTTTCATGCATCATGTTTAACCACTCATCATGGGATACATAATTGTCATCAAATTTGACTTCATCACAGGGAGTTTCCTTAATATCACATACTACGCTATTATCAGTTAAAGACATACTTTCACCCTTAATCCCAGCTATGATGCTTTCAACACAATCACCTTTAGCAACAACTCCTTCATCAACTTCAGCTTTCTCACTACCTTCCATACTGTATTTCATTTCAAGAATATCCCAAAATATTTTTGCATCACGTATTTCACCAAATTCATACAAAATATTGGACAAAATATTTTCATCTAAAGTTGATATGATGAGAAACAATGCTACTGCATTTCTACGCTTATCATTCAAATTCATAGAAGTTTCTTGGACAAATTTCCATAAATCTACTGAACCAAGCAATCCTTCCATTTTAATTGCCCAAAGCTTAAAATTTTTACCTGAGAAAATTGGCAGAACTGGCATTAATCGTTTCAGTGTTGCATCAGTGTCTTCAAATTCTTCTATTTGATTCAAATCTACTGTTGGTTGAAGCATTTCATATTCTTCTGCAACTATTGCCATTTCATTCTTTCTCTTCGCCTGTTTCAATTTTTTCCGAGACTGTCTCCTCTGTTGACCCATCACTCTACTATAAAGTCAAATTCAAAAATAATTTGCAGTAATTCAAACATCAAGGAGACCATTCTTATACTTCCACGCTCATTACATCAAAGCGAAAATCATAATGCATGCATAATATGATCTTTATATCAAAGCAGATCCCCATAAAAGTAGCAATTCTACTGAACAAACTTTTACGAAAAGATAAATCAATTTCACTCAGGCTGCTGACCTCACCTTAAAGGATCTAGATCACCACAACTCGTGTAGTAGAAAGAATATTTCATGCATATTAATCCTTTCTCAACAAGGCTCAAGGATTGTTAAAAAATACGTTCACTTGCTTTAGCGCTTAACTCATATACATCAATGCCTCAAACACTTGGTGAAATCATCAATGCAATCCCTTTATATCATAATCGGTTAACCAATGTATATAGTAACCACATATCAATTTAAAGTTTCAGATGTTGTTGCCATATTAGCGAAAATTTCAAAACACTGCAAAAGTTCAAAACACTGCAAAAATGAACAACAACTGTACAAACATACCACCAAAGGGGGATCTCAAACACGATTTCAACTTCAAGAGTCTACCTTTGCACTTTTGATCACACCTTCCAAGTTGCACGGCAGAGCTACCACGCTTCAGACTCGGGCATACCAGTGATCTGCACCTCCTCCACATGAAGGCTCAAACGAGCTGCAACTCGATTGTCTTCACATAGCAGCAACTTTCATGCACAACAGGAGCCACACGCATCTAATACCACTAGTCCTTCAAACAGCAACACACTGCTGAGCACTCGGCTTAGTCGCCCTTGCTCACTGCTCACACCCTTAACAACAAATTCTTGTACTGCTCTCGCACTGCCTCCTCCCTGGGCCATTCTGAGACAAAAAACACCTCTAAACGACAATACAACCAATATCCAAAATCCAGACTCTGCACCAGCAGAAACTTACAGTTGCTCTCCACGCTTGCGCTGTGCAATACTTCTTGGTAGCACTCACAGCCACCTCAAGCGCTCCGATACCATATCACACACCCTCAACTCTGATACCATAACAAGGAGAGCAGGGACAACACATACAAATAACTCACAACACAACTTACTTTTATTCATTGATCATACAGTTATATATACAAGCTAGAGAAGTTTTTGGAGAACAATTCAGGCGATGGCTTCCTGGAGAAGCTAGCCCCTTTGTCAATAATCTCTAGAACCAGCATTAAAACCTCCCTTGAATTTTTACTGCTCTACGCCGACTAACTTTGATGACTACGCCGACTATCCCTGTCATACCGTCGTTGTGATTAATGGTCTAACAAGAGAGAATAACAAGAGAGAAAACTTTTTGTAGTTGTAGAACGATATTTTTTATTAGCTCACAAATAACGTAAAGAAAAATTTCGGTAGCTAAAGAATGAAAACTTATGGAAGATGAAAGATGACAACTATCGAATTTAGGTGGTTGTAGACTCACAGATTTTGTTAGCTCGTAGATCACAAAAAGGCAAATTTTTGTAGCTATATAATGATAACTTTCGATAGCTCACAGATCACAAAATACAACTTTTTATACCTACAAAATGAAAACTTTTAGTAGCTCGCAGATCATGTAAAGACAAATTTTGGTAATTTGTATAATGACGACTTTTGGTAGCTCGTAAGTTAAAGAATGAAAACATTTGGAAGCTGTCAAATTATGTCATTCAGTAGCTCACATATCATAGAAAGACAACTTTTAGTTGCTACAGAATCACAACTTTCGGTAGATATAGAATTATGAATTTAGGTAGCTGGAAAATCACAAAAAGGAAACTTTTGGTATCTGTAGAATCACGACTTTTGTTAGCTCACAAATCATATTAAGAAAAAAAATTTGTAGCTCGGAGATTAGGGAAAGAAAACATTTAGTGTCTACAGAATGACTACTTTTGGTAGTTTTTAGAACATAGTAAGAGAACTTTTGGTAGCTACAAAATGATTAATTTCGTTAGCTCACAGCTCAAGGAAAGAAAAAACTGTGTAGCTACAAAATCAAGACTTTAGGTATCTACAAAATGACGACATTCAATAGGTCACATATCATAGAAAGATAAATTTCAGTACCTACAGAATGATGACATTCAGTAGCTCGCAGATCATAGAAAAATAACTTTCTATAGCAGGAGAATGGAAACTTTTGATATGTCAAACATCACATAAAGACAAATTTGGGTAGCTAAAGAATCACAACTTTCGATAGCTTGAAGATCACAGAAAGACAACATTTGATATTTCCAGAATGACGACTTTCGGTAGCTCACATATCACATAAAGACAAGTTTCGGTAGTTATAGGATCATGATGTTTGATAGCTCTTAGATCATAGAAATATAAATTTATATAGATGTAGAATCACAATTTTTGGTAGCTGAAAAATTAAAACTTTTGCTACATCATAGATAAAAGAAAGACAAGATTCAGAATGAAAACTTTTGATAAGTCATTGATAAAAAACAGACAACTTTAGGTAGTTGCAGAATCATGATTCTTGGTAGCTTGGAGATCATAGAAAGACAAATTTTAGTAGATGTAGAATGATGAATTTTGGATTTTGGTAGGTCATAGATCACAAAAATAAAAATGTCCGTAGCTGTGGAATGATAACATTCAGTGGATTTCATATCACAGAAATACAACTTTCGATAGCTGTAGAATCACGACTTTTAGTAGCTACAAAATGACGACTTTTGGTAGCTCGAAAATCACAAAAATTCATCTTTTGGTATTCCTAGAATGATGACTTTCGGTAGCTTGCAGTTCACCAGAAGGACAACTTCTGGTAGCTGCAGAATCATGACTTCTGGTAAATGCAGAATGACGAATTTTGATAGCTCACAGATGATAGGAAGATAAATTTTAGTAGTTGAAAAATGATGACTTCCAATATCTTGTAGATCATATAAAGACAATTTTTTGTAGCAGTGGTCTATAAATCGACTTTTTGAAAGTCTTTCTGGCGGTTTTTACGGTGAAAATCCGGTAGTAATTTATTGGAATCGCAAGTTTGATAGCTAGTTTTTGCACAATCAAAGCATCCCAGGGGTTTTTCAGGGTGTTGAATCCGAATATGCAGTAAAAAAACCATTTTAACTGCAACAAATCATGATTTAATCTCAATTTCTTCCTCAAAATTCCATCACCGGAATCTCCAAAAAGTCGCATTATAGACAACTTCCTTTTTGTAGCCATAAAATCATGAATTTTGGAGGTTATTAGGATGACAAATGTCGATAGTTTGCAAATCACATAAACGTAACTTTTAGTAGCAGCAGAATGATGACTTTTGATAGCTCACATATCCGAGAAGATAACTTTTGGTAGTAGAAAAATGAGGACTTCTGGTAGCTCACATATCACTAAAAGACAAATTTTAGTAGCTGCAAAATCACAACTTTCGATGGCCTGCAAATCACAAAATGACAAATTTCGGTAGCTATGGCATAACAACTTTGGGTAGTTGCCGAATAATGAATTTTAGTAGCCTGAAAAATAAAGAAAGACAAATTTCGATAGTTGTATAATCACGAGCTTCGATGGATGTAAAATGACGACTTTCGATAACTCATATATCATAGACAGACAAGTTTAGATGGTTTCAGAATGATGACTTTCAGTAGCTTGAAGATGATTCATTGAATGAAAAAATTTTGTAGCTAGAAAATCATGACTTGCGGTAGCTGCAGAATGATGACTTTTAATATCTCACAAATCATAATAGCAAGAAAAATTTTGATAGTTGAAAAATGACTAGTTTTGGTAGCTCGGAGATCACAAAAATACAACTTTCGGTGGTTATAGAATCACAAATTTTAGTAGCTCGCAACTAAAAAAGACAACTTATGGTAGTTGGATAATGACAACTTTAGATAGCTCGTAGATCACAAAAATATAAAGTTTGGTAGCTACAAAATGACAACTTTCAGTATCTCACAGATCAGACAAACACAACTTTCTGGAGCTAGAGAATCATTGCTTTTGGTAGCTACAGAAAGACGACTTTTTATAGCTTGCAGATCATAGAAATAAAACTTTCGGTTGTTGTAGAATCATGACTTTTGGTAAATTGTAGATTACAGAAAGACATTTTCTAGTAGCTGTAGAATGATGACTTTCAGTAGCTTCAGAAAGACAATTTTTGTAGTTGCAGAGTGACGAATTTTGATAGCTCACAAATTACCAAAAGAAAAGAATTTCTAGTTGCAGAATCATGACTTTTGATAAATTGCACACCACAAAGAGAAAACTTTCAGTAGATGCATAATTATGACTTTCGATAGATCATTGATAATAGAAAGAAAATTTTTGGTAGCTGCAAAATAAAAACATTCGATAGGTCACATATAATAGAAAGACAAATTTGGGTAGATGCATAATCATGACTTTCAGTAGCTGCAAAATGATGACTATCGATAGATCATAGATCATAGAAAGATAGGTTTTTGTAGCTATAGAATGATGTCTTTTGGTAGCTCTCAAATCAAAGAAAGGAAACATTCAGTAGCTCGCAGATCGCATAAAGGGAACTTTTAGTAGATATAAAATTAGGTTTTTGGGTAGCTACAAAATGACGACTTTGGGTAGCTCGCATATTACAGAAAGGAACATTATGGTAGTTGTAGAGTAATGACTTTCAATAGCTTTTAAATTACACAAAAATATCTTTGGTAGCTAGAAAATCAAAACTTTTGAGAGCTACAGAATGAGGATATTCTATATCTCGCAAATCGCAGGAAGACAAATTTTAGTAGTCACAAAAGTAGGACTTTCAGTATCTCACAGATCACAAAACGATAAATTTCAGTTGCTGCAGAATGATGACTTTCGGTATCTGGCAGATCAAAAAAACATAACAGTTGGTAGCTATAGAATCATGAATTTTGGTATCTCGCAGAACGCATAAAGATAATTAGTAATTCCTTCAAACAGGTTGAGTTCCGATGTTTCCCTGCTTTTGTGAGCTGACATAGGAGAGAATCTTGGGATATTTCTCGGTCAACTCATTCCTTTGACCCATATAAGCTCAATGAGGTTTACTAACGCCCTTCCCAAGGTAACAAACAGAGTTACCCTTAGCACTAGCACACCCTTAGCCTTGCTAGGAAGCTTTATAAAGGAGGTTGCTAGTTCCTAGAGAGCGTTAGCTTGACAAATGGGCATGTGAACTTGATCAATCCTTCAATCATCTTGCTCTTCTCCTCTGAGTTGATGAGGAGGTCATTTTCCTGTATAACAGACACCCCCTAAAGTGTGAGATCAGAGGCAGCGATGATGGCTGAAATACTTTATATATAACTTTCCTTTTATTTGGGAAAAAGAGAGAGAGGATCGGAGCTTCTGGAATATGAGAAACTTGATACAACACATATATAAACAATCTAAATCATGTCCTGAGTCGAGTATTCCCACTATCAGTAGCTATGTCAGAATGATTTCTCAACAAAGAGATATGACGATCATGGAGGCCGATAAGAAAAATGTGGATCCTATGTCATAATAAGATCATTTTGATGAGTTGTCTCCAAATAACAATAAACACAACTTGGGAGAGGAAACAAGGCTGATTGATGTAAGCCTCTACCCAAGGTCTTGATTTCCATTTCACCGTAAAAACATAGTTCGATACATGTGAATAAATGCGTTGAGGTCTAACATGTACGAAATCATTTGATTACCACTCATTAATGGAGACTATTAACAGACACAAGGATGGCCACAAATAATGGTGATGGTCTCCAAGATATACAGTACAATCTAGCGAGTGTGAATAATGTTTTTCTCGTCGAACACTCGTAGAATCATTTAACCAGGAGGAAATACTGAAAACCCTTGACCAAACACAAGGTAACCTTCCACTGATGTCTGCAATTTCCAAGGAAATAAAATGTTTCTAGGTATTTTTCCTAGACAGATTGTTGAAGTCGATAGGAAGAGACCTATCGAAAGGTAGGAAATAATGTGTCCTACATCAGTCAACACGAAACAAGACAAGAATGATTGTTTTTTGAAGAATATTTTTGAGCATTGGGTCGAAACGATGGAGGGCATGATGGGAGAATATGCTTGATGGTTTGGTGGAGGAGACATAAGATAAAGGTTTTCCCTTGAAGAAAAGAAGGCACGACACAACGGTTTTGGCCATGGATCACTAAACTCATAAACACCAAAGATTGTTAGGATACAGAGATGTAATAACATCGGGCTATATAGGATAAACTCGTAGGGTGGTAAGGTTCATATTGATAAGCTGTTACAAGGAAGGTTTATCTGAGGGAGTGCCATGTTCAAGGAAGAGATTGCTACCAAAAACCTCTTTTCAAAATACTAACACAAAGCAATTGTATTGTCCACTTTCCACATATGATTAATTTAGTCAGTCTAGATAGGTAAAGTCATTGGTCTTTTCATGTTTTAGGAGTCTAGAAATATCGTAAAGAGTGACTCTATTCCCTATATGATTATTTCAATGAGTCCAGAAAAGTCAACTCGTTGGTCTTTTTATGTTTTCAGAGTCTGAAAAGATCGTAAAGAAGGAATCCAAGGTGGTCGCTTTTTCATAGTTCTTAACCGGGTGCAACAAAGGTTTAATAGTATACCCGAAAAGGTTCTTTTTCCGTAAGTTACTCTACTAAGTTCGGATAAAGAGATAAACCTACATTCAATCGATTTTTGCCTCATTTTGTTACAAGTATGAGGAGATGGACTAAACTCGATATTCTTCATGAATTTTTAATGAGTCGTGCGACGACAAACTCAATAGATCTTCATCAAATTTTAACAAGTCCAATGAAGAAAACTGGAGGTATATTTTTCAATTTAATGGGTGAGGAAAAAGAGGAAAAATAACTGCTCATTCCTTCTTTGTAGATTTAATGAGCCCAAAGAAGGGAAAAACTCTGGGAATTTTCAATTTAAGAGCAAGAAAGCGTACCAAAAAAGAAAGTGCTCATGTCGTCGTCGTAGAATTTTAATGAGCACGATGATGAAAACTCGGGTTTTTTTTTATTTAACGAGCCAGAAAAGTTCCTAAAAAGAATGCTAGGAGCTTATTCATAATTTTTTAATGAGCTTGAGGATGTAACTTGGGGTTTTTTTTATTTTATATGTGAGAAAAAGTTCCTAAAAATAATGCTTAGTTTATCTTTTTTAGTTTAGTGAGATAGAAAAAGAGAGAAAACGAGTTGCTCAAATTATCGCCATAGGAGTTTAATGAGCCCAATGGCAAAAAAATGAAGGATTTTTCAGTTAAAGAGTGAGAAAAGGTCCCATAAAAGAAAGTTCTCATTGAGAATTGAACATGGTCATTTATCCACTTCAACCTTGAAGATCCTTTAATCAACTTGAGTAATTTCTGACAATATGGGATTATGGCGCCTGATAAATATCATAGGAAATGAACTACTTCTACTTTAATGACTTCAATAAAGATAAGTCATTTCTCCAAAGTGACTATAAGGGAGTTTTTGAGCCTCTATTTTCAGCATTTTCATCATTTGAGAGCTGTCAGAGTATTTTGGAGCTAAAGAGGAGCAGATCTTCCACGGAAGATTGCGAGCAATCGGGGCGACCATTCGACTTGCCGTCTATCCTAGGTAGATTCCAAAACCTTTATCTTGCATTATTTAACCTTTTTTAGCTGCATTGATGGTGGACTTTTAGAGATTTGGGGACCCTAGTTCATTAACTGCGCCTAACACCCCCTTCTAGGCCTATAGGGAGCGTTAAATGCCCTTTATGACCTGCAGAAGGGGATTAATCTTCCCTGTTTTCCACAAGGGGGGTGTTGGTGCATGAGGGCACACTCTAAAACCTGAGAAAGTGTTTTCTTGAGATTTATTGCCCCATTTGCATTGATGTTTGGGTTGATTTGTTTAGGTTGTGAGCCATAGTGACTAGTTTATGAAGAGAACGAGCCCATGATCAACACAAATTACTTATGTGAAATGATTCATCTTCTATACTTGCATTTCACTGATGTGGTTTTATGAAATATGAACAATTAGACCTGATGAAAGGTCAGGAGGAACTTTTGAGCTGGATCATTCAACGTTGGGATGAACATGAAGGGGTGTTTAGGATTGGGGACCATGACCTTGCAATTGACCGAGATGATATCTATTTTTTGATAGGTTTTTCGTGCAGAGTACAAGAAAATCTAATCTGTGGTAGGCCCGATCCCCGATCCACTTTAGAGTTGGTCTGATCTTATTGTATTCTTGAGAGTGGCCTTATGAGCAACAGTGTCCCTATAGAGTGGATGAAATCTAGGTCTATGAGGGATATATTATGGACGATTGTATGCTTGGCGGGGTCTAAAAGTCCCCATGTCATGACAAAGGCCCAACTGTTACTTGTTGTTGATTGTGTTCAACCACAGATCTTCAACTGGTGTGAGGCGGTGATACGTGAGTTGAAGGCGGAGTTGATTGCGTGTAAGACCCAGACCCAATAGAGTTTTGGGTAAAATACTCTCATTGTATCCTTTATACCTGACAGGGTGTCAATTATGTGACCACAGATGAGTTTAGTTCCATTTGATATGAGAGATCCTAGGCAAAGGCGATGGGCATCTCTCGATCCTCACACTAGAGTAGGGCCTATCCAGCATTTTTTCGAAGAGGATTTCTTCAAATGGCTGAGTGGTCAGATCATGATGATAGACGATTATTCCTATGAGGGCATGGAGTTTGTAGAAATTCTCATTGTAGATTAACCTAATTACACAATAGACTAAAGAAAAATACTTAATCTACTTCTACAATCAAACTTGCGGAAGCTTAATCGGTTTGAGCAAGATCAAACAAAACACATATAATATAGAAGAAGAATCAATACACATGAAACACAGAATAATACTCTGGGAAAGGCCTCAGCTAAAAACGCCTCTATCTGTATTATCATACAAGTGGAAATATCTCAAGATTACACAAAGCTTTAGCACTCACAGTTATCCAGCTCTCAGTACAATCTGTCACACTGCTCATAGACAGACTAGACAACTCATATGCCTTCTCCTCTACCCTCCAAGCCTCATATTTCCTTGCGTTGTTTTCCTGGGTGTTCCGGCTATAACCTTGTGTGACACTAATCTCACACACAACTCCAACACACTGTAAAACTGTACAAATCTCAAGGAATGAATTCCTTCTGCATGCAAGAGATTTTCTTACAGGAAAATTCTTGCAACTAATAGTACACTGTCCTTGCCTTTAATATCAACTTGGTCTTTTTCTGAATTGACATGCATGAGTTATTTATGAGAGCATATTCAGTTATTTAGAGTACACTAGTTTCATGCATGCATGCATTAACTGACTGAACTAACAATCAGTTCCTCAAACTGTTTGGAACTAATTTAACTAGACTTAACTCAGTTAATTGAGCTAACTAATTACAACTCAAATACAACTCATCCTTATCTCCTTAACTAAGGTATAATTTTCTTAGTCATAAGGATAACTGTTGCATGACTTCACAAAAACTTCTAGCTTTATTTTCTCCAAATAATTAACTCAAGATGAATTAATTAATTATTTTCCAAGTAGCTAGTGAGACTAAATTCGAATTTTAATTCAAGGACAAATTAAAATTGGAATATTCTTTTTGCCACATTTCAACACTCCCTCTCAACAAGAAAGGGATTATCTGCCACCCCGATCTTGTCTCTATGGAACTCGAATTTACACTTTGACAATGCCTTAGTCAAAATGTCAACATCTTTCTCCTCGGTCGAAATATACTGCAACAACATGATCCTCCTCGCCACACAGTCTCTGAGATGATGATAACGAATGTCGATGTGCTTGGACCTGTCATGAAATAATGGATTCTCAAAGATTTTGATACAACTCTGATTATCACAATAGATCACAGTTGGATCCATCCTCTGATCAAACAATCCAACTAGAATTTTCTGCATCCAAATGGCCTCACATGCTGCCTGACTTGCAACCATGTATTCATACTATGCTGAGCTAAGTGCAACTGACCTCTATCTCCTGCTGTACCAAGAAAATACAGATGATCCAAGGTTGAAAATTCCTCCTGATGTGATCTTCTGATCTGATGGACTCCCTGCCTAATCTTCATCTGTGAAGCCCTATAGCTTCACTCCCTCTATCCATCTGTATCATAATCCATATTGAGATGTGCCTCTGAGGTATCTCAAAACATGCTTAGTTGCCTTCCAAAACATCTTGGTAGGCTGAACCATAGCTTGACTCAGCTGGTTCACCACATAGCACAAATCTAGTCGTGTGTTCACTAAGTACATCAGTGAACCTACAAGCTTCCGATACATAGTAGCTTCTACTACTTATCTTGAAGTAGCATCCTCCTTCCTCTAGTTACCTGCTAGAGGAGTCTGCATGGGCTTGCACTTCTCCATGTAGAATCTCCTTAGTATCTCATTGGCATATATTCCATGAGACACAAACAACTCCCCATCCTTCTACCATACTTCCCCAAGGAAGTAGTGCATGAGACCCATGTCTTTCATCTCGAATTCTGTTGCCAGGTCCTCCATGCAAGACATGATCAACTCATCATCACCTATAAATATGAGATCATCAACATAAATAACAATGATCAATTGCTTACCTTTTACCATGATGTGGTATAGGTTCACATCTGCTTCACTCTTTGTGAATCCGAACCCAATGAAGTAGTTGTTGATCTTGGTGTACCAAGTACAAGGTGCTTGCTTCAGCCCATACAAAGCTCCCTTGAGTTGGCACACATGTGACTTACAATCGTAGGTCTCAAAACCTTCTGGCTGCTCTATGTACACCTCTTCCTCAATCTTGCCATTGAGGAAAGTAGTCTTCACATCCATCTGATGGATCTTCCAACCCATCTGTGCTGATAGTGCCAACATCAATCTGATAGATGAGTACCTTGCTACCGGAGAAAAGGTCTCATCATAGTCAATCCCCTCGACTTGTGAGAAACCACAGGTAACAAATCTTGCCTTATGTTTCTCCACACTACCATCAGCAGCTTGCTTTAACTTTTAAAGCCAACGGGAACTATCAACTAACTTGTTTTTCGGTCTTGGAACCACATCCCAAACATTGTTCCAAACTATGGAGTCATACTCCTCCATCATAACATCAACCCAAATCGGCTACTGCACTGCTTCCTAAAAGGAAGATGGTTCGGTCTCAACACATTCCCCAATAAGGGTCATGTATCCAGTGTACCTATCAGGTGACCTCCTCTATCTGCGCTGAGAAGATGGTTCTCCCACATTCTCTCTCGCATCCGACAACAATCTGTCAGCTTCTCTTATGAGCTTATGTCCCTCTTTGGAAGAATTTTCTTGAGTGGATGTATACACTCTCGGAACCTCTGCATGTGGCTGCTCCACATCAATATGAGGCTCCTCCTCCTTAGGTGGAAAAATTCCTCCACAACGTGTAGTTGGATCTCCCTCTCAAGGGAAACTCACATATCCTTTTGCTCATCAAACTTGAGATCTCTGCGAACTGTCCTATGACTGGTGGGAAAGTACACCCGATAGTTGTGAGGTGTAGCAGTGTACCCCACAAGTATTCCCAACTCAGCTGTTGGCTCAAGTTTCTTCTGGGCATCCTTGGTCACATGGCAGCATACTGATGAGAAAAAGATCTTGAAGTGACCCACATCTGGTCTCTTCCCGAAGAAAGCTTCCTCTAGTGTCTTAATCCCAATAATGAAATGTGGGCTTATATTCTGCAAATAGATCAATGTGTTCTATGCCTCAGCCCATAAATGAAGTGGTAGTCGTTGGTCATGTAGCATCGCCTGAGCTTTCCCCACAATACTTCTGTTCTTCCTCTCGGCCACCCCATTTTGCTGTGGGTGATGAGGTGCCATCAACTCTCGTTTAATTCCTTCCACTACACAGAAGTCCTTAAACTCCTGAGAGACATACTCTCTACCATTGTCGCTTCTCAATGCCTTCATCTTCTTCCTTGATTCTTTCTCAACCAAAGCTTTTAACTCAAAAAACTTTGAGAAGGTTTGACCATTGTTCTACATGAAATGGATCCAACATTTACAAGATAAATCATCAATGAAAATCACATAATACCTTTGTTTCGCAGTGGATGCTGTCGAGAATGGTTCGGACACATCAGTATGAACTCGCTCCATGATTGCATCAACTCAACTCTCTTGATCAAGAAAGGAAGACTTGGCATACTTTCCCAAGGTGAAACCTTTACATGTGTCCACTTGCTCAACTTTACCTTTGTAAAGTCCGGTAGAGTTCTGCTGCATTATCTTCAAGGACCCATGATGCAAGTGGCCCAATCACCTATGCCATAACTCGCCAATGTCTTGGCTTTGCACCAATTTTTCTTTTGAACTCAATGCAGCACAGTCATCTACCTCTAGATTTTAATCCAAATCCTCTTGGTGTGACCCGTGGCAATGTGTCTCAGGAACGCCTTTCCTTTACTGAAGACAAATCACAACCTTTGTACTCCAACATTACGACCGATACCAAGTTCCTCTTCAGTCCCAGTACATACTTTACATCAGTCAGGGTGAGAGGAGATCCATGCTCCCTCTGAAAAGCAACTGTGACTTCTCCTAAAACACACTAATTTCCATCATCTCCCATCGATATGCGCATCTTGAGGTCTTTCTCCTCCAAGGTACTGAATAAACTTTTATCGCCGATCATGTGGAATTAGGCTCCATTGTCTAGATACCAAACACAACCCACCTTCGATGAAACCATGTATGCGATGAGGGTAAAATCCAATTCAAACTAAGAGGCCAATGTCTCACCTTCTGATCCTTTCAAGGATCCCTTCTTGAATTTCTTCAATGGACAATTAGTTGCATAATGGCCCACCTCATGACAATTAAAGCATCTCATTTTAGATTTGTCAATATTCTTCCCTCCGTGGGAAGAATTCGATTTGGAATGGGAAGCCTTCCCTTTCCCTTTCCTTGCCTTACTTGCTAACGCTAGATTTTATTCATCATCATGCTTAGATGAAGAACCATCTCTTGTGCTCATCATAATCTCCTCCTGCATCAAATCTGACCACAGTCATTCCCAATCCGACAGTTTCTCTCTTCCATTCATAGAATCCTGGTAGCTATGCTAGCTCTTTCAAAGACTGAGGAGAGCAAGGCTCACCATATCATCATCGGTTGTCATTATTCCCACACTACCAAGCTCATCTCTACAGGTGGTGAGCTTGTTTAGATAGGTAGAAATAGTGTTGCCCTTCTCACACTTGATTTTACTAAGCTTATCCTTGAGCGCTAGTTTCCTCTGGTCGTTATTGTTTTGATATAGGTCCTTCAATGTCTTACATATTGAAAATGGAGTCTCCTTCCCATGGATACTTGAGACAATATGGTCTCGAACTCCCTCCAGAATAATCCTTCTCACCTTCGGCACACACTTCTTCCATTCATCGAATTCTTGTGCATTAGTTGCAGTTGGCTTGGGGATTTCTTCATCAATGAAATCCTTCAAACCATTGTCTTCTAATACCACTTCCATATGATACTTCTATGCTATGTAATTCGATCTGCCATCCAGTGCAAACTCGAGTCTTGAGCCATTGAATGCCATTGGTGAACTTTGAGGTTTGATAAGAATTCAATTTTGTACCTGCAATCAAGAACTTCAAACTTCGAATTTCCCTACTCAGTATAATGTTCATAGCTCTGATCACCTTTGCTCCAATACCATGTAGAAATTCTTACTGTAGATTAAACTAATTATGCAATAGACTAAAGCAAAATACTTAATCTACTTCTACAATCAAACTTGTGGAAGCTTAATTGATTTGAGCAAGATCAAACAGAACACATATAACAGAGAAGAAGAATCAATGCACACGAACACACAGAAGAATACTCTAGGGAAAGCCTCAGCTAAAAACCCTGCTATTTGTATTATCATACAAGTGGAAATATTTCAGTATTACACAAAGCTTTAGCTCTCACAGCTATCCAGCTCTTAGTACAATCCCTCACACTACTCATAGATAGACTAGGCAACTCATAAGCCTTCTCCTCTGCCCTCCAAGCCTCCAATTTCCTTATGTTGTTTTCCCTATGTGTTCTAGTTGTAACCTTGTGTGACACTAATCTCACACATTGCTCCAACACATTGTAAAACTGCGCAAATCTCAAGGAATGAATTCCTTCTGCATGCAAGAGATTTTATTATAGGAAAATTCTTGCAACTTATAGTACATTGTCCCTGCCTTTAATCTCAACTAGGTCTTTGTATGAACTGACATGCATGAGTTATTTATGAGAGAATATTCAGTTATCTGGAGTACAGTAGTTTCATGCATGCATGCATTAACTGACTGAACTCACAATTAGCTCCTCGAACTATTTGGAACTAATTTAACTGGACTTAACTCAGCTAACTGAGCTAACTAGTTACAACTCAAATACAACTCATCCTTATCTCCTTAACTAAGGGATAATTTCGTTAATCAAAGGGATAAATGTTGCATTAATTCACAAAAATTTCTAGCTTGAATTCTCCAACTAATCAATTCAAGATGAATTAATTAATTATTTTCCAAGCAGCTGGTGAGACTAAATTCGAATTTTAATTCAAGGAAAAATTAAAATTGAAATATTCTTGTTGTCACATTTCAACAGAGTTCATAGGTGATCCTGACTTGATTTTTTCACCTAGTACCAAATGGGGTCCTCAAGGTAAGAATATTTATTGAGATTAATTTAGTACTTTTAAGATTTTGAATGTTTATGTTATGTTTTTGTTGATTTTATGGGTGAACTAGTACTGACTTGAATCCTTTTACTTGCCACAAATGTGGCACTGGTGCAACCTTCAGGTGAGCCTTACCAAGTGAGGCAAGGTGGCCAACTACATTAAGGTGTGAATGATGCTCAGAGTCTTCATGAGGTTCTGAGGAACCTCGAATGACTGAGTATGGGTGCTCCCCCATTCCTATGAGGGAGATTCCCACTCACATGCAGCGACACATAGTTGTTGAGCTTGAGCTAGAGCTGTATTGAATTTTCCTGAGCAATAGGCTCTATTAGCAGGCACATGGTATAGCCAGTGAGTGTTTATAGCTAGGCTTAGTAGCCATTTTGTACTTAAAAAACCCAATTTTTGGGAAATTTTCTGATGTAAAAGACTGGATTCGAAATACACACACACACACACACACACACACACATATACATATATATGTATGTATGCATGTATGTATGTATGTATGTATATGTACAGATATTTTGGTATTTTATGATGTAAATGTTTTTTAAGTGTTTTTGTAAATTTTTAATTGTGTAAATATTTACTTTCATACATGTATCTATAATCAATGAGACAGATGCTAATCTAACACATAGTTTTCCAATGAATCAACAACTGTATTAAATTCTCGAGAAATGTGTTCATATGTAATAAACTCAAATTGACGTTCCGGGATCCGTACCGTTAAATAATGACATAATAAAATTGGATTACAAATGTGATAATGATTTGTCAATTGCATAATGAAACGCTGAGAGTCTAACCTAACTACTAGATTGGAGATGTCCCGAGATGACGCTTTAGTGAGAATTGAAATTACAGACATGTACTCAGCAATATTGTTGGTGGCAGTACCAAGAAAGACCCCCCTGGAACAAATAAGTTCCATCTCAGGTGTGTAAATGACCCAAGAAGCTAATGCAATGTGTTGTGTGGGACGACAGGCACCATCATCGTATCCTACGTATATTAAGGGTAATGACAGAATCTCCATAATGAGAAATATGTATGAGACAAATACTTCAAAAAATACCAAAAAATGTACAGTCACATAAAAAAGAAGCAAAACTTATAAAGACATAAAATTACAAAGCACATGCCTAGTGAAGTATTAGGCATAATAATTTTTCAGATAGAGCTTGTTTCAGGGCTCAATGAGTGGGATCCCTTCCCAGTCTTGAAGTTCATATTCCCCTTTTGAGAGGGCCTTCATGACAAAACATGGTCTGATCCATAAGGGTTGAAGTGTTCTTGCCCTTAAGAGGTTTTGATCATAGAGTAAAACAAGATCTCCCTCTTGGTAAGAATGAGGTTTAACCGTTTTGTCGTAGTGGGATTTGACTCGGCGCTTATGGGCTTCGAGTGCCAATTTGGCATCTCAACAGGTTTCATCTAGATGATTAAGGTATAGTACGTGCTCTTCTTTGGCAGTGTTGTCAGGAAAGAGTTCAACAATGATTTGTAAGGGAGGAATTTGACACTCGATGGGTAAAATGGCTTTGAGGCCATAAGCTAGTTTTTAGTGCAATTCGGTATACCCACAATGCAGGATATAACATTTGATGCCAGTGGGTTCTTTGATTCCCTATTAATCTTTGGATCATGGTTTTTAAGATGCCATTAACGGTTTCTACTTGGCCATTAGCCTGGGGGTAGTAGGAAGACGATTGGTTCTGGCAAAAACAGAGGAATGGTATTAATTTAGACATCATGCAATTCTAAAAACGAGACCCATGGTCTGTAACGATTGTGCGGTGTAGACTAAAGTGAAAGATGACCTAATTAAATAGGAATAGCATCGTGGCTTCTCCATCAGCCCAGAAATTTGGAAGGGCTTTAGCCCAGTTCGTGAAATAGTCCACAACTACAATAATGTAGTTGTGTTCGGGAAAGGGAGTGGGGTCGCAAGTGATGAAGTCTATTCCCCATTTGGAAAAGGGGCCAATGGAGATAACCAGGTGCAGTAGGGCTGAAGGAGCATGCATTTTCTTTGTAAACACTTGATAAGGGTGGCACTATCAGACAACCTTAATACAATCTTTGAACAAGGTTGGCCAGTAGTAGCTTGTGCGTAATATTTTATGAGCAGTAAACATTCCAGAAAGATGACTGCCACATGCCCCAACATGGTAGTCATTTAAAAGGAGTTTCACCTCTTCATGAGTGAGGCAACGTTGAGGAACTGTATCAACACCACTGTGATATAACATATCGTTTAGCACTAAGTACTGTCGTGCTTGGTGGTGGATGCGATGATGGTCACCTGACGATAGTTCAGAGGAGAAACATTGCGCTTGGAGGTAGACAGGAATGTCACCATACAAAGGGTCAGTACAGTCAATCAAATAGAAAAATTCATCCAAAGGAGGATCGCAGGCTATCTCGTTGGGATCAACAATGGGAAGATTCGATAAACGTTCGATGAGGACTAAGGATGTTTTCACCTTGGTAGTGGTGAAAACCAAATCAAATTGTTGGAGGATGAGTATCCATTTGGAATATTTTCCTCCAATGACTTGATGAGACAAAATGTATCTTATGGGATTCTCCAAAGCGATGATGATAGTCTGTCGCAGCAGTATATAGTGTCAAAATCGATTGAAAGCAAAGAAAACTTCCAAGGACAGCTTTTCCACATGTGAGTATCTAAGTTCGGGCCCAACTAAACCTTTCGATAGATAATAGGTCACATGCTCACTTAAATCATCGTGAGTTTGAACCAAGACAATTCCAAGAGAGGAAGGCAACGCTGCCAGGTATAGGAGAAAGTCACGCCCATAGTTGGGAGAACTAAGGAGTGGGGTTGATATAAGCACCTTTTTAAAGGCATCAAATGATCATTGAGCTTGATCATCCCACAACTATGGTACTCCCTTCTTGAGTAGGTGCATAAAGCCTTTCATCAACTCGACATAGTTTACGATGAACCATTGTAAGAAGTTGGCTTCCCCTTGCAAACACTGGACATGCAAAATGGATTGTGGTGCGGCCAATTGAGTAATTTACTTTACCTTATCAGGATCAACCCTAATCTCATACGTGGAGATAATGAAACCATGTAGGCATACAGATTCAACAAAGAAAACAAATTTATGTAGATTTATATGTATGTTATAGAACCTGCCCCTATGAAAAATAGCTCATAAATGATCTAGGTGCTGAGCTCGCTTCTTGGAATGAGTTGGGAGGTCATCCAAGTAAGCTTGAACAATGTGTATGATATCATGAAATGCGTAGTCCATAGCCCGTTGAAATTTTTCTCCAACATTCTTATAACCGAATTCGAGTTTTCGATACGCAAAGATTCCCCAAGGGAAAATGAAGGTGGTTTTTTGCTGGTGTGCCAGTTTTATAGTGATAGGGTTATAACCTGAGAAACCATCTAGGAATGAGAAGGATTCACAACCAACGTAGTCTTCGATGATTTTTTTAATGAATGGTGTTAGATAATTACCCTTTCGACACGAAATGTTCAAGTATCGATAGTTGACACAAGAGCGGATGGTACCTTATTTCTTATCAATCGGAACCAAATTGGAAACCCATTCCATTAAGGGAATAGGGTGGACGAAACCAGCATGTAATAAGTTTTCCACCTCAGTCTTGATGGCTGCAATTTTGTAGGGGTTGATTGGTCGAATCCTTTAGTGGACAGGCTTAGCATTTTCATATACCTTGATCTCATGCTTCATAATAGATGGATCTATGCTGGGCATTTCCTCGTAAGACCAAGTGAATACATTGCAAAATTCCTTAAAAAGGAAGGTGAAGTTTGCAATTTCCTTGGGACTGCAATCAGCTCCAACCTAGATGTTTTCCACTATACCTGTTGTGACAGAAATATCGATGAGTAATTTCTTTGAAATATTTCCCATGTTCCCTTTCGAATACAAAGTTTCGATAGTCGTATAAGGTGAGGGAACGGTTTCAGGTGTGTCATAAGACAAGATTTGAATGGGCATCATGTCCGAATCATATATTAAGACACGATGGTGAGACTCCTCCCAAGGCTGCTATTCAAAACACATGATCTCTCAAGTGGCTTCGTCTGAAGGTAGGACTTGATTAAGGAGATCATAAGAAGGAGAATTTATGGGAGGGGATGTGGTACAGTTGGTCATGGCCGAAGTGATCAGGGATTCAGATGCAGATTAAATGGATTGGTAGGCCAATTCAATTGGTGACAATGACATTTTTTCTTCATAAGAATCAATGTTTGAAGGGGTTGGAAGGATCCAATGATCGGCCAGTTCATGAGGAATGGATGAAACCATAGAGACTATTTGTGCAACCATGGGTGGCAAGAGAGGAAAACAACCCATCAGGGAAGATCCCTTCAATAAACTGGTACTGATACTGACATAAGAGTTAGGTACACCACCCACTAAGGGTAAATAGTCACTGGGTAATGGGGAGTAATCTGGGGTGAAAAAGGACAGCTGGTCCACTGTGACTATCCTTCCATCAAAGGGAAATAGGATGATGTGAAAGATAGTAGAAACAATGGCAGTCATGGTGTAATTCCAACTGTGACCCAACAATAGATTATAGTTGGGCTTTCTATCTATGACTTTGATGTCCACTATTACCATTTTCCCTCTCAAAGTGATGGGGTAGTTGGCTAGGTAACATTTTGGGATGAAAGTGTGGCTGTCAAAAGCTTTAAGGGAATTCGACGATGGGGATAGGGTTGGAGAACCCAAAGTGAGCCAACATGATGCCGACATGATGCGGGTTGAATCACCTTCGTCAATGATAGTTCTATGTACTCCTCGCCCTTTCGAAAATATTTTCACCTGAAATGCAAGTTGGTGTGAAAGGGGAGGTTTACATTTGTACATGTCGAAAATTGAAAGCATGGAATCCTGAGGGTTGATGCCACCAATTGTTGAAAGCAAAGCTTTCCTTTGTGCTAGACAAGTTTGTAATACTTCGAGAGCTAACATAGCTAACGGTACTTTCACCGAATCTTCTACAATAGTGTAGTTCTGGGAAGCACATGCATATGTATTATGCGTCATGGGATGAAGTTCCCCTTTTGGGGGCCGAATCATAAGATCAACAACCAGCATTTCGATATGAAGATCGTTAGGCGGTGGTGGGTTTTGACTCAAGGAGGCTTCCTCAACATTAGTGATTGGAGCTCCATAAGTTTTGGCTCTTGTTTGCAGATCTATTGTTTCAAAGGTGTAAATGGTATATGGTGCTTCATTAGCTAAAGGATGATGCGAGCTGTCATTTCCCCCTTGAAGGTGTTGGGTTTTGTTTACAATAAGGTGTTATTTCTGCTGAGCAAGGAAAGGGTTGTTTAGGACTGCAGGGGTCTTGCGAGTGTCCTTTTTAGGAATGAAATCTATGCATTCTTGGAGACACAGAAAATGATATGTCATGTGGTCTTCCGCACATATTTTTCAAGGGAATTTGGTGGGCTTTTACTTTCCAACGTCAGAGGGAAAAACAACCTTCTGCTTTGGGTTGTACTACTTGGTTGACTGCTCTTTAGAAGGAGCAGTCTTTTTCTTATTCTTCTTGTTCTTATTGCCAGGTTTTTGTGTTGATTGCACAAAGTTTATCGCGACAGTATGAAGAGTAGTCAATTTAGTAGAGGGGTCAACTGAAAACTGGTCAATGTGACTACTAAGTTATTTTAGAGCAGCCCTGGAGGTAGCACTGAAAATACCATCGATGTGCACACTGGATTGCTGAGTAACGAGAGCATTGGAGTTTCTAGGGGCATTGGGAATAACATCGTATAAAGTGTCAAAATACGAATATATCAAATCCAAGTTCTGGGAACGACGAATGGATTGGTCTTCTGTGACCACACCACCTAAGGCGACATCTTTAGTGATTTGGGGGATAAGATATTTGCATAACCAATCTACTAATAGATAGTTTGGGAGGGGAGCTTTGACTAGCCTCCACCTACGTCTCCATTCATGGATATGATTAGAGATGTGAGTGGTGGTGTCTTGATGTAAAGAAGTAAGGAGTTTTGTCCCAATTTCATAGCGAATGGGTAGCTGAAAACACTTTAAGAATTCCTTTGCTAAAGCGACAAAGGTATTGATTTACACATGTGGTAGCTCAATGTACCACTTCGCTACATTTCCGATAAGGGTCTGAGGAAAGAGATGTAGCTAGATACTATCATCCACCATGGAGTTAGAAACACACCATAAATGATAGGTGGTGATGTACATACCTGGATCATCCCATTGTTTCCCTTCTAACTTTCAGATCTCTATTGGAATTTTGTGCAAGATTGGAGGCTAAAATAAGTTTTGATAGATGGGGTCATTAGTGATTTTTTACAAGTCGGGGATATCAAGCATTTATAATAATGGCAAGGTGTTTAATGCCCACTAATCAGACCAAGGCAATGACATATGACTTCAGGATCCTTGCGATCATGCCATCGTGTTGTTCCCAATATTATACACAGGATGGGTGGAATAGTGGTTTCCTTGAGGTACAGTCGTGTACTATGGCTTTCCATAGGGATTATTAGACTGGGGGTTGTAAGTGCCCCTAGGATAAGGAATTCCCCCTTGAGTCATCTGAGGTTGTGAGTGGGGTGTCCATATGGATTGGGTGCGACCTTGTTGAGGGATCCCGTTGACCACGTAATTAACTATAGTTCCTTGCCTCACATAAGGAGGGTTCATGTAAATAAACGACTGTCCCTGTTGTCCTGTACTCAGAGGGGAAACTGTTACATTCCCAGCCGGTATATGCATATTGGGAATTGTGCCCCCATGTATCTGAACCTGGGGATTAGAACTAAACAATGGATTCCAACCAAAGGGTTGTTAAAGGGACGAGTGCTAACTATGTTATATACAGCGTTATAAGGAGTGCTATATGTAGCACTTGTCGAAAGTCTAGGAGTTGACAAAAAAGGGGTGGAAACCAGTATGAATAGGTTTCCACTCATGTTGGGTGTCATGATAGGGTTTGAACTTGGGACAAGATGGATAATAGGGTTTGCCATCAGTGGTATCATACTAACTTTCAACTGAGGAGATGGTGGCGGACCAAAAGTGTCCACAAAAGCCCATGACCTGTTAGTCGTCGATGGCATGGGTGGTGTAGGTCCAACAAATGACATAGGAGGTACAAATGCAAATGGAATCAAGAGTGGTCCTAATGGATTCGTGATCAGAGGAATGTATAGAGGAATGAAACCTTCAGTAAAGAAATATTCTAGTAAGCTTGAATCGCGGGATGTCCAAACTGATTCAGTGTTAGATCTCAGAGACTGATTGCCCAAAGATGGGTAATTTGGTTCATTAGGGCTCGACAGATCCTCCACAATGAGTGGGGAAATACCTTAAAACCATCTAGATTGATGACAAGCGTTGGATGTAGCCACGGTGACTAATAAATTTTATCAATAGATTTTAGATTGATATTTATTAAAGTCTCGGTGAAAACAAAAATGCACATAAAAAATAAAGAATACACTAAGGAAATAAATGAACAAGCAAAGGGAAATGACCATGTCTGATAACCATCGATCATTGGAAATGAAACCTAGTGTCACAATGGATAAAAGAGAGAGTTGGCCAAATGTACAGTTACGATTACTCTTGAGCTTCACCCGGACCTCAGATTAAGGGGCCAAGTACTCTCGTGAAGATGCTCACCCTCCCAAAAGTTGAAGACAGAGTAGGTTCATTTGTGTTAGGTACCAGGGCAACCCACCCATGTCACCTTGTCTTCATCTCTAAAAGCATGGACACTAAGAATACCTCAAATCATAGACAATATCGGGGGGTACATAGTCGCAGACAATACACTGTGTGGGAAGAATACCGAGTCCCTGACTTAGCTCCGATATCCCTGAATGGATCCTTGATACACAGAATACCCAAGGAGATGTAAGTGATGGCGGGCTATGTTTATTTACAGTTTGATGTTGTCTTGTATTTAGCTCTGCTTTTACTAGAGTGGTCCCGCATAGTATGTGTGGAGAAGGATTTCTCTCGTTAATGACACTAGTTTTGGTGTATGATCTTGGGAAGTTAACTCACAACTTCCTAACCCAGTATCCTAGCCTAAACTAATGTGTGTTTACTCTAAAAAGAATTTCTGATTGATTTTATTAGGTAGATTTTAAATGCACATCGTTAGAGTCTTTGGTAGGGGCGTTGACGTATGAAGTTATATGGGGCTCTGACTCAAATCATGAAAAAACAATGCTTGTAAATTTCACTTTTGATGAAGAAGTTTCTTCTACAAAGGGAGAGTCATTTATACATTAATATATATACCATGCATCTAGTTTAGTAAAACACTAGCACAACTGATAGAACTAACAATGCTCACTAGCAACTTTTTGAAACCAAATAATGAAAATCTAACGAACTAAACAAAAAACAATAAATATTTTATATTTTTTCTTTTATGAAAACAAAAAATTTAAGAAGTAAAGATATTTTCTTAAAGAAAACTTGTTTAGGAGACAGATCAATCAAGCAAGAACAACTGCAGATCCCTGATCAGTCTACAAGTAGATTTCCCAACCCATGAGGTCATAGAGCAGTTTGTTTATCAAAAAATGGCTGGCTAACGCTCTGTTATTGAGGGTACAAAGAGTTAATTGCAACACTAATGCACCGTGTGTGAGGCCACAGTGCTTTATAAAGCACTGTTTACTAGAAAACTGCATTAGTGAGGAAAAAGGCTAAAAAATAAGGTTGTGGGGATCAGTTCTAGGGCTAAGCACTGAGAGAAGGGTGTTGGTTAGTCCTGAGTGGTTAGAAAGGGGATCAAGAAGTAGAGGAATGCCTGGAAGAAAGACAGATCTAGGAACTTTGGGAGAAATCCAGGAACTAAGTGCATTCCCCAGTGGAGTCATCAATTCCACTATAGGGATTAATGCATGGGTGTTTGGTGATGTAGAAACTCTCAAGGATCTTCCCGGGATCCTTAGTAGACTGTCAGATTAGATGCATTTGTCACAAAGATGCATGCATATTTATGTTAAACAAATGAGAATCAAAGTAGGAAGAAGGACTTATTACCTCAAGTCTCGATGTGGGGTTGCTGGAGAGTGCAAAGTAGCAAGGAGAAAGACCCCTTATCTAGCTATAGATCAAAACTTGAACATAAATAAGACAAGCGTAATATCACAACATATAACTTTGAAAAACAATACATTAACATATAAAGATATATAATTACGTGTATCTAAGCAATTCATAGTAAAAACATTTCATAAATATGTAAACAGATTACACTACCAGCATCGCGGAGTGGACAACATAATTGCAGTTCTATATTGATGTAGAAAAGAGTGATTAAAACCCTTACTCCTCTAGCTCCTCTCTTTCCCTCCCTTCTTAACCTCTTGCTATGCCTTATTCAAAGGCTATGCTCGACAGTCAAATAGGAAATCCTTTCAAATGTTTCGACCTTTTCCACAATGGCCCTAGCCTCTCATATATAGCATGAGTGGAGAACCCTTGCCAAATCCTTCATGAGTTCCACTAGGCAAAAGCAGCGATGTTTCCATGCCTTTGTGCTCTTTCCCATTTGTAGAATCCATTAGGAATTATTAATTCCTCCAAACATGTTGAGTGTTGATGTTTCCCTTCTTCTGTGAGCTGACATAGGAGAGAATCTTGGGATATTTCTCAATCAACTCATTCCTTTGACCCATAGAATTTGTTAGGTCCCTATACTAATAGTGTAACCCCTTATTGTTCTTAGTACGACTCCTTTATTATAATGTTGTGCCCATGTAGTCCCCATACTGTTATTATTGTGCCCCATAGAAGCCCACTATTGTTATTATTGTGCCCTTACATTATTATTTTTATGTCATCTCTGATTATATTATGACCCCTTAGACTCCTATATACAGAAAGGAGAGCTTGTCATTTATATCATCTAATAATTGTTCATTTGTGTAATGTAAAGGAGGTTACCCCTCGAAGAGGCTTATTTCTAAGGCGTTCATCTATCTTTTGTATCTTTTTGTGAGCTGGTTTCATAACATTTGGTACCAGAGGTTTGGATTCTAGGGTTTCTCTGCTCCAAACAGGTCATCATGGAAGTTTCACTATAACATTCTCACTACAAAGTTTCATAAGCTAAGAAAAAAACCCATTTGAACCAAAATCATTCTGAAGCTTGTATCTAAATTTCAGATATTGTCTCGCTTTATTTTTGGATATATTTTTTGAGGAAGTTAGGGTCGTTGCAAGATCCAGAATTCCATCTGAAATAGGTCATAGTGGAATTTTCGGTATAATTTGTTTTCTACAAAGGTTTAGGTTTGGAAATTAAAATCCATTTGAGCTGAAACCTTGGTGAACCTCAAGGCTGAATTTCAGATCCTATTTCACTATATTTTTGAAGATACAATTGAAGACATTTAGCATTTCTACAGGCTCCTGAATTACATTCCAAATAGGTGACTAGGGGTAAATCGTCATAACTTTCACTCTGAGCATAAGATTGAAATTTGTTAAGAAGCTATAAAAAGAAGAGATACTATAATTTTCGATGTATAGTTTTCAGGTCCGAAGTTTGAAAAAGTAACACGTGGAACTTTGTACAAGTTCGCTATACTCAAAATGTATATAAGAAGGTCATCTTGGGAGATTGGGCATAACTCTTTCTTGGAGAATCCAATTTCTATCAGATTGGTGGCATTGGTGTTGAAAAGTGTGCAACAAGAAATGCTTGTTGAGAATGCAACAAGATGATGGAGCTTAGTGGAAAGGAATCACCTTCACTAAGTGGGCCCGCAGGAAAATTATGGCGCAAAGTCTATTTTTAGACATATGGATCATGGTCTATGAGTTGCAGGATGTTGTTTATGGATGATTGGTCATGTTGGGAAAAATAGATGGAATTCTACTTTTGAATCATAGCAGGAGTGATCAGAGTCTATTTTTAGACTCCTAGTCAAAAATAGAAAAGTCAAATATTATTGTCTCATAATAATATTTGGACTATAAACATTATCTTATCCTCTTGGAGCACTTCAATTTGAGCTACAGATGTGGCACATGCAGCTGTCAGAAGGAAATACGCTTTCTTTTTGGGTTAGTTGAGCTATTGCATATAGGACATTAGTTAGAACTCATGTGGTTGAGTTCTGTGGAGTTGGATGAGCAGTTAATGGAGTTGTGTTCAGTTTGACTTAGTTTAACTGGCCAATAGACTAAGTGATGAGTTGTGTGAATTAGTTATTAATTAATTCACTAATTATTAACTCATAATTCAACTGAAGAATACATCAGTTAACTCATTTCATGTACAATTCAATGGAGACATGTGTTAGAGGTTGAGATGCTCTCAGTTGTGACTATAGTTGTGCACGAGGATTTGCACAATCAAAGGATTGAGTATGCCCATGAGAATTGCATATGCCCAGTGATATAGCCTGTGCTCAAGTGATTTCCAGTGTGAGTGATTCTCCAAGGTAAATAGAACTTGGAACGAGTTTGGATTAAATTCATTCTCTTGCAGGGTTGTGCAGTGGAGGCAGGCAAGCAGCGGAGCAGATTTGGAGATCAGATATGAGCTGTATTGTGTGTAACATGTGGAGATAGTACTGAATACTTGTGAGGAGTATTGTACCATGTAATGTTACATGTTCTCAATCATTAATATATAGATAGTGTGGGGTTTTCAGCTGTAAGCTTTCCTCGGGTTACATATTGTGTTAATGTGTGCATGCAATTGATGTTTCATTGTTTTTGGTGCTGCTAAATTGATGATCAATGTAGAGGAGCTTATGTATTGTGCATGTATTCCGCAATAGTGCATGATCAGGATAATCTCTGTTGAATATGTGTTTATTATTCAAAATTTCTACATGGTATCAGAGCTATTGATCATCAGATCTACTATTCCGAAAGTGTTTACATTCTATTTCTTCAGGCAGAGTCTGTAATCTGGCCAGGTAGCCTCTCGATTCATCCTTCTTTTGGAAGGTGAGATATCCGGTGAATGCCCATACAATCGATCTTTGTACGAGAAATACTTTTTTCTCATGAATTTTAGATCAGAAGCGGTTGAGTTTTTTGAGCTGGTGGAATTCAAATTTGCAGCAGTGTTTTCTTGGTGTCAAAGTTGAAATGTCTTTCAACGGATTGCAATTGGAGTATGCCCTTAAGGGCAGCTCGAACTATATTGCATGGAAGGATAGGATGGAGGCAGTGTTAGATGATAATGGGTTCAAGGAGTTCATAGATGCAGATGTCCCAAAACCTACTGATGCTGCTCAAATCGGGGATTGGCAAAAGAAGACAACAAAGTGTCGAAGGATTCCGTTGGAGGGCGTGAGGGATCACATTGTGTCCAGCCTCCATGGAAAGGCTTCTCCATATTTGATGTGGAAAACGTTGATAGAATTATTCCAAAGCAAGACCAACCAGAGGAAGTTGGCGCTCAAGGATAAACTCAGAAACATTAGGTGTGAGAATGGAGACAGTATGCCCCAGTATCTCACGAAGTTCACCCAATGTCGGGATGAGCTGGGAAGTGTAGGGGTAACTGTTGAGGATGAGGATGTGGTGAGTCTAGCACTCCTTGGCCTTCATAAGAGTTGGCATAGCTACCAGGACTCGGTGAATGGAAGGGAGAAATTTCCATGATGGGAGAGACTTTGGTCGGATCTTGTGCAACAGGAGATTAGACGACGCACCAGAGACAGTTCTTCATCTATGCATGATGAGGAGAACTGTGCCTTAGCGAGTAAGGCGAAGAAGGGGATGAGGAAGGTTTCTCTTTCCGAATCTAGTTCTTCCAATCATGGGAAGAAGGTTGACAAGTCGAAGGTGCTATGCTTTCGTTGTCATGAGTTGGGCCATTATGCTACTAATTGCCCAAAGAAGAAGTCTAAGAAGGGATCCGGGGAAGGATATAAAGGTGAGGCACTTGCTTCACAATTTGAGTTGGATTTCACACTCTTCGCATGCATGGTTTCATCCATGATGGGAAGTGGTTGGTTTCTTGACAGTGGAGCTTCTTTCCACATGATCAGTGACAAAAATGTTTTCAGTACTTTGGAGGAGAAAGATCTCCAGATACTCATAGCGATGGGTAATGATGAGAAGTATAGTGTCTCAAGTGTAGGCACGGTTATTTTTCAGAGGGAGCATGGAGCTCGGCTTACCTTGACCGATGTCAAGTATGTATTAGGATTGAAGAGTAACTTGGCGTCGATCGCGGTGATGGAAGATAGAGGCTATGATGTAGTCTTCAGTAAGGGAAAGGTTTTCCTTAGACACATCGTTACTAGACAGGTGAAGCAGATTGGTTCACGAGTCAAGAACCTGTATGCTCTTGAGGTTCAAGATGCATGAAAAGCCTTGAGTAGCGAGGAAACTGATGGAGACTTGGTGGTTGAGAGGGAGCGTATATTACCTCTCAACATGCAGAGCTAGAAGAAGTCTCAGACGATTGTGGAGGAGCCACGATTGGTGCAGCAGATTTAGGAGGTTATGGAGCAGCGACAACAAGGGAAGCTGAGTGGAGATCGAGTAGAGACATCTACTCATGCAGAGACCTCCAGTAGAGGGAAACTTCGAGCCAGGTGGGCTGAGGGATCACATGCAGCCATACCTCTAGGTAGGAGGTGGGGCGATATAGAGTGATCGTCCCAAGGAGGAGGGGTAGGATCCTTGAGGTACCCAACCTCTTGGATGAGACCTTGCTATGGGAGCCCCAATGTGTAGTAGCAAGAATTGACTTATTGGGTAGAGACAAATGCAGATGGAGCGGCAGAGAGAGCAATAGTGCAGGGAATCCCAGGACAGCACATAGCATGCAGGCTGCAGTAATGTGAGAGGCACAAGTGTTTTGCACAGTGGTAGGTGGCACAAAGAGGTGTGAAATGGTGCGAGATTCATGGGGATGTTGCAGTAGCATAGATGTTAGAGAGGGAGCACTTGTCAGCAGCAAGTAGAGCTTCAGCAAAAGAGTATGTTCGTAGCCCAACAGAGTGGTCACTTGGGAGTGTTTTTGTTCCAAGTGTTGTTGGAGCAAAGTGGACTAGGCAGATGTGTTGCATGCATAACATTCTAGAGTTACAGGATCGGGTTTGAGAGGAAGCCTTTCTTGTTGAGAGGGATTGTTGAAAAGTGTGGAACAAGAAATGATTGCTAAGAATGCAACAAGATGATGGAGCTTAGTGGAAAGGAGTCACCTTCACTAAGTGGGCCCATAGGAAAATTATGGCGCAAAGTCTATTTTTAGACTATGTCTATTTTTAGACATATGGATCATGGTCTATGAGTTGCAGGATGTTGTTTACGGATGATTGGTCATGTTGAGAAAAATAGATGGACTTCTATTTTTGAATCACAGCAGAAGTGATCAGAGTCTATTTTTAGACTGCTAGTAAAAAATTGAAAAGTCAAATATTATTATCTCATAATAATATTTGGACTATAAACATTATCTTATCCTCTTGGAGCACTTCAGTTTGAGCTACAGATGTGGCACATGCAACTGTTGGAAGGAAATATTCTTTCTTTGAGGGTCAGTTGAGCTATTGCATGTAGGACATTAGTTAGAACTCATGCGGTTGAGTTCTGTGGAGTTGGATGAGTAGTTAATGGAGTTGTGTTCAGTTTGACTTAGTTGAACTAGTTGTATTTAGTCTAACTGGCCAATAGACTAAGTGATGAGTTGTGTGAATTAGTTATTAATTAATTCACTAATTATTAACTCATAATGCAACTGAAGAATACATCAGTTAACTCAGTGCATGTACAGTTCAGTGGAGACAGGTGTTAGAGGTTGAGATTGCTATCAGTTGTGACTATAGTTGTGCATGAGGATTTGCAAAATCAAAGGATTGAGTATGCCCATGAGAATTGCATATGCCCAACGATATAGCATGTGCTCACGTGATTTCCAGTGTGAGTGATTCTCCAAGGTAAATAGAACTTGGAACGTGTTTGGATTAAATTCATTCTCTTGCAAGGTTGTGCAGTGGAGGCAGGCAAGAAGCTGAGGAGATTTGGAGATTAGATCTGAGATGTATTGTGTGTAATAGGTGGAGATAGTACTGAATACTTATGAGGAGTATTGTACTATGTAATGTTACATGTTCTTAATCATTAATATACAGATAGTGTGGGGTTTTCAGCTGTAAGATTTCCCCAGGTTACATATTGTGTTAATGTGTGCATGCGATTGATGTTTCATTGTTTTTGGTGCTGCTAAATTGATGATCAATGTAGAGGAGCTTATGTATTGTGCATGTATTCCGCAATAGTGCACGATCAGGATAATCTATGTTGAATATGTGTTTATTATTCAAAATTTCTACAATTGGAACGAGGATGCAGAGGCCTATTATAGGTTTTCAATTTCAGACCTTGGAGATCCAAAATTAGAGAGTTATAGTTGTTTTAAGATCGAGCTACTAAAATCAAGAAAAAGTAATATGAGGAAGTTTGATGGCAAGGATCCGGTAAATTAGATACTATAGATGGAGCAATATTGTGATCTACATGGTGTACCACTATTACAAAAGGTACATATTACATATTTATATTTAGAACCAAATCAATTTTCATGGTATAAAGGGCATTTTTCTTGTAAAGCACTTGTCATTTGGTCAATTTTCAGGGAAGAAAAGATAGCACATTATGAGGATACAAAGAGTAACACCTTCTTTAGCCAATTGATAAATCTCAAACAAAGGGCTTCAATGGAAGAGCACATTGAGGACTTCTAAGAATTGAATATAAAGGTAAATGATATTCCAGAGGAGAAAATGATTGATGTCTTATCAGGAATTTAAAAGATAACATTCAAGATGAGCTTCATCTTTGGGAACCTGATTCATTGGAGAAGGCATTTAGGTTGGCAAGAAAATTTGGAAGCAAAATTATGGAAACAGTGAATCCTACCACTAACAACTATAAATATGGAAGTGTTTTTTCTCCTAGCCTTCATAACCTACAAGGTTTACATGACAACAATTGGAAGAAAAAAGAGAAAAAGGGCTTTGTTACAATTGTGATAGAAAATACAGTAAAGGTCATAAGTGTGCTGAGAATAAATTATTTTACATAGATTGTGAAAAGGAGGATGAAAAGGATCAAGAAACGTCAAAAAAATAGGATATAAACCAGGAACCAACCCAATATAAAGGAAAAATGAATCCAACCATATATTGTAAAGCATTGGCAAGAATTACCACCCCTTAAACTCTCAAGATATAAGGACATGTCAAGAAGAAAAAGGTTCAAGAAGCGAAAGATAACATCGCTCATCAATAAATGAATTTGAAAATATCTTGTAATGCATTGGATAGAATTACAACTCCTCAAACTATCAAGATAGAAGGACATATCAAGGAGAAAAAGGTAATAGTGTTGATTGATTCGGGCAATACCCATAATTTTATTCATTGTAAGATAGCCAAGGAATTGAATTGCTTCCTATATCTAGCACTAGAGTGTCAAGTGATGGTTGGAAGTGGAGGAACCATAAATTTATCTGGAAAGTGCCATCATATCAAGCTATCCATGGGAGAATATGTATTGAATAACCCAATTCTTTCCATTCCAATGGGTGGTGTTGATGTTGTACAAGGAATCCAATGGCTACAATCCTTGGCTACAATAGCTTTTAATTTTCAAAAAAATTTCTTGAAATTTTCTTCAGAAGGAAAGGATGTTGAATTAAGGGGTATCACAAGGAAACCGGGAAAGATAATCATCTCTTACAGAATAACAAAGCTTCTAAAGAAAGAAAAAAGAGGCATAATTGCACAATTATGTTGGCTAGAGGTTCCCACATTGAAATCATCTATTTCTACAGATCTCCAAAAAGGCTTAGACAATTATGCCAAGCTATTTGATATTCTCAAAGGCCTCCCACCTATTCATGATCATGATTATGATATTCATTTGATTCTAGGAAGTGTTCCTCCAGACATCAGAACTTACCTAATGAGAAGAAATTTTAAGGTAAAAATGGATCCTGATAGTCTTAAACACTTTTTAGAACAAAGATTGTTTTTAGAAGAACAACTAAAATGGGTCACAAATATATTGGGTTATTACTTTGAAATCATCTACAAAAAAGGGAAGAAAAATGTTGTTGCAGATGCACTCTCAAGAAAGGATGAGGATGTGGAAGCATTATTTTTGCTATTTCTATTATCCAGCTAGATTGGATAAACAAAGCAAGGGATGAATGGAAGAAGGATGAAGAAGTGTGGCCACTCATTCAAAAGTTGTAGAAGATCCCAGTTCAAACAATATTGCTAGAACTTGACGAGGAAGGAAAAATCATATTGTAAACTGGAGTAGTCATAGAAACAACAACCTGCCAACTATGAAATCAATCAATTTCAGAGTATCTCATCAATTGGAAGAACATGCCTGCTAAATATTCCACATGGGAGGACAAGAATTGTATACATAAGCATCAAGAACTACTCAAGCGTTGAGGACAACAATTTTTGAAGGAGAGGGGCATGTTAGGTCTCTATACTACTAGTGTAACCCCTTATTGTTATTAGTACAACTCCATTATTATATTTTTGTGCCCATGTAGTCCCCATATTGTTATTATTGTGCCCCATATAAGCCCACTATTTTTATTATTGTGCCCTTACATTATTATTGTTATGTCAGCTCTAATTATATTATGACCCCTTAGACTCCTATATATAGAAAGGAGGTCTTGTCATTTGTATCATCTAAGAATTTTTCATTTGTGTAATGTAAAGGAGGTTTCCCCCTCGAAGAGGATTATTTCTAAAGCGTTCATCTATATTTTCTATATTTTTGTGAGCTGGTTTCAAAACAGAAGCTGAATTAGGTTTACTAACGCCATTCTTGAGGTACCAAACAGAGTTACCCTAGGAACTAACGCACCCTTAGCCTTTCTAGGAAGCTTTATAAAGTAGGCTTCTAGTTCCTAGATAGCTATAGCTTGACAAATGGGCCTGTGAACTTGGTCGGTCCTTCAGTCATCCTGTTGTTCTTGTATGAGTTGATGAGGAGGTCATTTTCCTATATAACACTTATCTCCCTATGGGTTTACTCACATTTTGAGAAAAAACACTCATTGGATGAAAAATTTGACTCCTCATCTAAGGAGTACCCATGTTGCATACTTTCGATGGACCCTAGTACACGAAAAATTAGAAATACATAAAAAAAATGTTATTGCAATTACATTTTTTCATGTATTTATCATTTTTCATGTACCAGGGTCCATCAAAACTGTGGAACATGGGTACTCCATGGATGAAGAATTCAATTTTGCATCCAATGAGTAATCCTGCTTGAAATTTGAGTTAAAACTTAGGGAGATAAGTTAATAATACGAGTTGAGAAAGTAGTTTTATTATTTTATTATTTTTTAATAATTTTACTTTTTTACTCCAAAAATGGCGAATCATCCCCCATGGTTGACATAATCATCTTGAATCCTATTGGTTCTTATAAAGTTTATTTTGGTTTTACATTTTTCTTATGAGGCCCATTTTAGACCTCAAAATTCTCTTAATGACTATTATTGGGTCTGCACAAAAATAATAATTCTTGGGTTGCTGCCCCAGACCCTATGTAGGGGGGCTATTGCCCCCATGCGAACTTGCCAATAGGGGGAGATGTTTCCCCTCCCCATGTGACCCACTTACTGCACCCAATACAACATACAATGCCTGATTTTGTTCATGTAAATAATATAACACATACCCAACCACATATGGGGTCACAAGAGATATTTATCATTGGTCCAGGCTTGCAAATCCCATTGTTTCTCTAAACCAAAGAAAATTTCTCAGTGCTCATAGACTTCATCAATGCATCTGCAACATTATTTAAAATTTCCACCTTTACCATCAACAATTTCTTTTCCTCAACCATTTTCCTCACAAAGTGATGTTGAACATCAATGTTCTTTGTTTTCAAATGATAAATAGGGTTTTTTCCAAGAAAATTTCACTTTGGTTGTCACATTCTATCCTAATAGCTTGCTACACCAACCCCATACTTGAATACAATCTCTACAACAAAACTGATTTCTTGCATGCATGAGTGGATGTCATGTACTCATCCTCTATAGTTGAAAATAACACTACAAATTGTCTCCTACTCATCCAATTGACTGTTCCTCCAAATAGGTTAAACACATTCCCACTTGTAGATCTTCTTTGATCCAGATCTCCAGCCTTGTCATAAATAATGCCATTGATGTGCAAAACTCTATCCAACCCTAGTCTTTCTTGGAGGCACAAACCATAATCGCTAGTGCCACACAAATACCTAAAAACCTACTTCACTAGTGTCAAACATTCCTTCCCTTGTTTCAACATAAACTACTCAATACTCCCACTGCATGTGCAATTTATGGTCTGGTGCAACTCATTACATACCTTAGGTTACAACTACACTTTCATGTGGAACATGAGACATGTCCTCTTCCTCTTCTTGTGTCTTACGACATTGTTTAGAAGATAACTTTACAACTACAGGAATAAGAACCTTCAGTAGTTTACTATCATACATATTAAACCTTCGCAGTATTATCTCGATATAATTCCTATGGTTTAACCAAAGCTTCCTATTTTCCCAATCTTGCTTAATTTCCATGCCCAAACTATAGTTTGCAGCAACATTATCCTTCATGTCAAATTTGGAAAATTGGGTCTTCAAATCCTAGATAACTTCTTTGTCATTCCCAATCAGCCACATATCATCCACATACAAGACCAAATAAATAACACGATCACCAATTAATTTAAAATACACACACTAATATGCTTTTCTTTTGGTGAAGCCATGTCCCCATATATATGTATCAAATTTTTGATACGACATCCTACGTGATTTTTTTAACCCATAAAAATACCTTTTTAACCTCAATACAAGTTATTTATTACCCTTCAGTGCAATGCCGTTGGGTTTCTTCATGTATATCCCTTCTTCTAGATCCTCATGAAGAAATGTTATCTTCACATCCATATTTTCTACCTCAAAATCAAAAGCAGCAACAACAAATAAAATTAATTTAAGAGAAGCCAACATAGAAATAGGAGAAAAAAATATCACCAAAATCAATGCTCGACACCTAGGAATAACCTTTTTCTACCAAACAAGCTTTATATTTCTCCACCTTTCCTTCTTCATTCATATTCTTCTTAAACACCCATTTGCTTCCAATGGGTTTCCTTCTAGTCGACAACTCCAACAAATCCCAAGTGATCCAGACTTAAACAGGAACGCAACAAATTACATAGATAACCATAAACACAGATATGCAGCGGAAATAATACTTCATTTCATTAATGTAAAATACTGAAATATGCTTACAAATAGTAATGGAAATAAACTAGCTAGGGCGATGGTAGCTTATCTCTGAGAAGAGATGTGGTGGCTACATGCCTCTGAACTGTGTTACAATGAGGCTCAAAGGCCTATTTATTGTTGAGAAACAATGGAAAACCCTTAACATTCCAAAACCTAACCGTAGAAGATGAAAAGCCAAACTGTGGGCCCTGTTTGGGTAAATTGGTACACCAACTTCCCGGGGTCGTAACTTTGGCATACGATCTCCATTTGATGCGTACAATAGCTCGTTAGAAAGATCTATCCAAGCACTACGACTTTGGGTGGAAACATGGGTCCATGGACCCATGTTGCCCTATATTTCTCAAGAAACGTCGTTTAGGGCCTCAAAACAGCTCCGGAAGTTCAGGACCCGAAAAATTGCTAAAAATAGCAAGTTGTGCTACAATTAAGGAAACTGGAAATGTTGAGAGAAACAATGATGGGGGTCCAGGTGGACTTGGTAGGTGGCCACCAATATCCACCTGGATCATTCCTCCCCCCTTAGGAAGCAATGGTCCCCATTGCGTTGAGTTCCTCCATGAGATGAGGAAACTTTTCCTGAACTTGTTCCCTGGTGAGCCACTTTCCCTGGTGAAGGAGTTGGCCTGCTTTGACAACTCGATACAGTTGGATATTCTGTTGGCGAGTGTTCTTAATCTGTGTGTCCATGATCTGATCAGTTGCAGCTTGTTCCATGCAATTTGGATTTAATTCTGTGGGTGTGAGTTGTTCTGCAATGTCGGATGTGTCTAGTAATGGTGGAAAGTATGGTCGAAGGCGGTCCACATTGAAAACTGGGTGCAGGCCAAGGAATGGGGGAATGATGAGCTCAAATGCATTGTCTCCCATAGCCTTAGTAATGGTGTAAGGACCATATCGGAGTGGCCTCAGTTTCCGATAGGCTCTAGTAAGGCGTTCATTTTGCAAATGCAACCAGACTTTGTCACCCACCTGAAACTTGTGTGGCACCTGATGTTGATCATGTCACTGCTTGTATTTGGCATTTGATTTCTCCAGAATTTCATGGACCTGCTGACGAATATGTTGGATGCGCTCAATGAAGCTGGTGTCCTTATCTGTTTCGGACTATACATGAGCTGAATTTATGTGAGTAGCTGCAAGTGGCATGGCCACATCAATGGGGCATAGTGGTTGGAATCCCAAACCCACCTGAAAAGGGCTATGGCCAGTGAAGCTGTGAAGAGCTCGATTGTAGCTGTGCTGAACATAGGGGAGGCTCTCGTCCCATGTGCGTGGATGCTTTGAGTTATACATGCATAGAATGTGCACAATCATCCTATTGACAACCTCTGTCTGGCCATCAGTTTGAGGATGGAAGGTTGTGGACTTCGTGAGTTTGGTGTCCAGCATTGACCAGAGACTGGACCAAAATGTGCTGAGGAACCGACTGTCCCGATCTAAGATGATAGACTGTGGGATCCCAAAGTGCACCCACACTCGTTCAAAGAAGAGTTTAGCAGTGGCTTCTGCTGTGATATTCTTCTTGCAGGCCGCCATAATGGCCATCTTCTAGAACCTGTCGACGACCACAAAAACACAGTCATTCCCATGTTTAGTGGAAGGAAGGTCTGACATGTAATCCATGGAGATGGATTCCCAAGGTCGACTAGGAGTAGGCAACGGGGTATAGAGGCCGTGCTTCTTGATGGTCAGTTTGGCAATCGCACAGGTAGTACATGATCTGATGTACTTCCCAACATCCTGTCGAAGATTCGGCCAATAGAAATAATTTTGCAGTAATGCCACTGTTTTCTCAACCCCGAAATGCCCAGCAACCCGACTGTAGTGTGCTTCCCAAATCATCTTGGCATGCTCGCTTGAAGGAACCCAAGTGGAATAACAAGGCATCCTGGATGTGAAAATGTGGAACATGCCGACCCTCCAAGAGTGTCTGGTATGTGTGGCCGAATTCTGGGTCGCTTTTGTAGAGAAGTGCCCAATTAGAAGTCTCGTGCCCACAGGAGTTGAGCACAGTGGTTAACGCCATTATCGGTGGTCGACTGAGGCAATCTGCAACATTATTGGTGCTGCCCTTCTTATACTTGATATTCAAGTGGAACTGTTGTAGGTATGTACACCACTTCTGATGGCGATCATTCTGCAATTTCCCTTGGGTCTGTATGAACTGCAAGGGTCGGTGGTCTGTGTGGATGACCGTTTCCTTCCCCAAAATGTAATGCTTCCATTGTCGATAGGCCTGCACAATGGAATACATCTCTTTATCATAAGTGGGGTACTTCCGGACTGTGTTTGAAATTTTTTCACCGTGATATGCCATTGGATGTCCATGTTGAGTAAGGATTGCCCCAATAGCATAGTCAAAAGCATCTGTCTCGACCTCAAATGGTTGTTGTAAATCTGGTAATGCGAGAACTGGTGCCGTGCAGAGGCGGTCCTTCAACTCGATGAATGCCTTCTGTTGAGATTCAGACCAAAAGAATTTTGCTTTCGCCCCTCCCTTGGTGACTTGACTCAAGGGCCAAGTAATATGAGAAAACCCCAACACGAACCTGTGGTAGAAGTTGGCAAGACCTAGAAAGTTGCGGAGCTCTGTTAGAGTAGTTGGAGATGGCCAATCCTGAATGACTTGGATCTTGGCTGGATCCACATGCACCCCCTGTTCATCCATGATGTATCCTAGATACTATACCTGGGTCATTCCAAAAGTGCATTTCTCCAAATTGGCACATAGCTTGTGTTGCCGCAGTGTTTCGAGAACCTGTCAGATGTGGTGGAGGTGCTCTTCCCAACTCTAGCTGAAGATCAGAATGTCATCCAAGTATACTACTACAAATGAGTTGTTGAATGGCCACAAGGTGTCATCCATTAGCCTCATGGAGGTTGCAGGAGCATTCGTCAATCCGAAAGGCATAACCAACCATTCGAAAAGGCCCTCCTTGGATTTGAAGGCAGTATTCCACACATCAGAGGGTTTGATTGGTACCTGGTGATATCCTGACTTCAGATCGATCTTGCTGAAATATTTAACCCCATTTAGTTGGTCCAGGAGGTCATAAATCCGCGGGATCGGGTACCTATTATGGACAGTGATCTTTTTCAGCGCCCGATAGTCAATACAGAGTCTCCACGTCCCATCCTTCTTCTGTACCAACACGATCGGGCTCCCACAAGGCGATGAACTCGGACGGATGTGACCTTTCTGCAGGAGTTGCTGAATATACCTCTTGATTTCATGATTCTCCAGAACGGAGCGCCGATAAATTGGTCCATTGGGTAGCGGCACACCTGCGGTCAGATCGATGGAGTGCTTGACCTGACAGTGCAGAGGAACCCCTCCAGGGGAGGTGAAGATGTCCTTGTACTCCTCCACGACCTTGTCCATTTTTAGTTGTCGTGCAGAGGGGCCCTGTCTGGAGGCCGTGGCCACCGTCTTCTTCTTTCCTTGAGGGTGTATCATCAAGAAAACAAATTTCCTGGTTTTGGAAATGAGCTTATTGCATTGTTTTGCAGTAATCAAAGAGATGGCAGTAGGTGGTGCAACCTCTGGTATCCTGTACAACTTATTCCCCAATGTAATAATAACAACACGAGGCCTTGATTCATACAGAGCATGTCACTTCCACAAGTATGGATATCCTAATAATACATCACAAACTTCAAGGGGAGAAATGTCACACAATACCTCATCTGTGAAGGACTTGATGTTGTATGGAAGGCGACATTGTTGGCTCACGCGAAGATCTCGTCCTTGGTGAAGCCACCTAATGGTGTACGGTTGTGGATGTGCTTTGGTCGGTAAGCCCAACCGCTTCACGACCTCTGCCGAAACGAGGTTCTTTTGGCTCCCGCTATCAGCAATGAACTGCATCGGGGAGCCCTTTACCCACATCTGGGAGTGGAAGAGACGCGCCTCCTCCTCTGGATCTTCGGGTTCATTTTTTTGGATCTTGACGATAGGAACAATGGCGTTGGGATCCGCATCAATGATCTACTTCCCTTTGTCATTCCCCTTATCAGGTTCTGACTCAGAGTCGGAACATGCATCTGATTCTGAAACCTTTAGCTCAACCACCAATGACTGCTTGGCCTGACACTCACTTGTGTTGTGAGTGGAGCTCTTATGGAACTCACACCATTTTCTCGTGTCCTTTTTCGGCTTTACGGCGCTGTTCTTTGCTGGCAGCTTTGGCAGGTTGTCTTGGGTTGCCCCACCTTGGATTTGTCCTTTTTTTGTGGTTTAGGGGCACCTTTCCTCTGCTTTGGATTCCCAGATCCAAAGTCTCGCTTCTTTTGCTTAAAATTCTGCTCGACCTTGACAGCATATCGGTATGCTGTGCCGAGCGAGGAGATGTTCAAGAATTGTATTTCTTCCTAGATATACTTGTGCAGGCAGCCACGGTATTTGAGTATCAAATGCTGCTCCGAATCCTTGATACCCAACTTTGTGCAAAGGGAATGGAAAAGATTGGTGAACTCCGGCACGTCTTGGTCCCTTCCCTGCCGCAGTGTGGTCCACTTTATGTATTCATCCTCATAGCTTCTGACAGGGTAGTACTGCTCCTTGATGGCATCCCGAAATGAATTCCAGGTGGGTGCGGCTGAAAATAGTGAGCCAGTACTTTCATCCTTCTGCTCGCAGTAGGTTTCCCACCAGTCCTTGACATTAGGGGCTGCTTTGAGAAGAGTGAAAACAATCTTTTCCCAACACGGAAATTCATGAATAGAGAAATAACCCTCTAGAAAATTTAACCATTTATTTACGACCTCTGTGTCTATTTGACCCTCGAATATGGGGATTTCAAAATTAACTTGTACCTTAAATGGTGTGGCATTTCCAGAGTAGCTACTGGAAGCCGATGCGTCGCTTCTGGGTAGTCGCTGAAGGATCTGGGCAAATTTGTCCATCATCGCATTCCGTTGTCGCTCGAGGGCTTCTTCGAGCAAGATTTTGATAGGATATCCTGCCACCTCGTCTTTCTTCTCATCCACCATGGGAGGTCGTCAGGATTTGCGAGGCTGGTCTTGCAAAGGTTCGACTAGTTCAAGCCCTAACTCCTTATATCCTGACCTTGTTGGGGACATGCAAAGAAAAACAGAGAAAAAGCAGACCGCTCTGATACCACTGATCCGGACTTAAATAGGAATGCAACAAATTACAGAGATAACCATAAACACAGATATGCAGCGGAAATAATACTTCATTTCATTAATGTAAAATACTGAAATATGCTTACAAACAATAACGGAAATAAACTAGCTAGGGCGATGGTAGCTTATCTCTAAGAAGAGATGTGGTGGCTACATGCCTCTGAACTGTGTGACAATGAGGCTCGAAGGGCTATTTATTGTTGAGAAACAATGGAAAACCCTTAACATTCCAAAACCTAACCCTAGAAGATGAAATGCCAAACTGTGGGCCCAGTTTGGGTAAATTGGTACACCAACTTCCCGGGGTCGTAACTTTGGCATACGATCTCTGTTTGACGCGTACAATAGCTCGTTAGAAAGAATATCCGAGCACTACCACTTTGGGCAGCAACATGGGTCCATGGACCCATGTTTCTCTAGATTTCCCAAAAAACGCTGTTTAGGGCCTCAAAACGGCTCCGGAAGTTCAAGACCCGAAAAACTGCTAAAAATAGTAAGTTGTGCTACAATTAAGGAAACTGAAAATGTTGAGAGAAACAATGGTGGGGGTCCAGGTGGACTTGGCAGGTGGCCACCAATATCCACCTAGATCACCAAGCCTCATTTATTTTCCAAAGATTCCATTTCACCAACCATGGCCTCTTTCCATAATTTCCCATCCTCTAAATCCACTTCTTCCCTGAAAGTTGTAGGATAATCATTAGTAATAGATAAATAAAAATTTCAATAGAAATCAGATGGACTATACCTTTTTGGTTTCCTTCTCTCTCTAATTGGTCTTCTCAAAATAGAGTTTGTATGTCTTCCTCTTTGATTCTTCTTTTAATGTAGAGTATAATTCTTCCGCTTTTATCTCAAAATCTATCTTCTAGGTTCCTTTGGTAGGAATTCATGCTTAATAACATATTTCACCTCTTTGAACGCCATATCTCAGCTATGCACAACCTTCCTTTCTTCTAGGTTCCAAGGCTTCAAACCTTTTAAACCATCCTTATACCCAATAAAGATTCACCTTTCATATTTACTATTCAACATGGTTCTTTTCTCCTTTGGAACATGTACATATTCATCACAGCTAAATACCTTCATATGTAAAATATAGGGATTCTTACCAGTCCATACCTCATGTAGAGCCTTATACTCCAATGCTGATGAAGGTGATCATTAAATAGTTAACGTGCAATCTCCACTGCCTTTGCCTAGAATTCTTGTCCTAACCCAACGCCACTGAGCATTCTTCTTCCCTTTTCCATTAATGTCTTTTTCATGATTTTTTTCAACTCCATTTTTCTAAGGTGTGTATGGAGTAGTCTTTTTTCATGCTATACCATTGTATGCCCTCAACACCTTAATCATTTTCTCTGTTTGATTTTCTGTTAGAGCCTTAAATTCTTTAAAACTATCAAAGACTTCATATTTCATCATGAGGAAATATATCCATGTATTCCTTAAGAATTCATCTATAAATGAGATATAGTACACAGACTAAAGATGGAATCAACACAAATCCAAATACATCATTGTACACAAGCTCTAATATCCCTTTCGCCCTCTTAGCACCAAAGGGGAAACTCACTTGATTCTACTTCCCATATACCATTTTCACATAAATCAAAATCTAGAGAGAAATTAGGCATACCTTCTACCATAACATTACCATGCAATATTTAGAGGCCCTTCTCTCAAATATGTCCAAGCCTTTGATGCGATAGCATGATACCTTCCCCAGAGACCACTAGATTTTTTTTTCCACTTTGAGAAATCACAAAACTGTTGCACCCATCAATAACAGTTCTACCCAAAATCTTGTAGAGAGTTCCAATATAAAATCCTCATATCAATCCTAGTGCTCCCTAAACCATCTTGCATGTATCTATCTTGGAAATTGTTTTTACACCTACATCATCCATCTTTCTTACATAAATTGGATTTTTAGCGAATGCAAGAATATAAAGAACACCAACAAGTGTTCTAATCCTTCCACCTTGCAAATTTTGCTTGACTTTTCCACCAATAAGTGTTCTAATCATTTCATCTCCTAAGAAGACATCACCACCATGATATTTCTCATACTCACAGAACCACCCCCTATTGGGAGTGAAGTAAAAGGATGCAGCCGAGTCAATCAACCATGCCTCATGATATACATGTGTACTTGAATAAGAAGACAAGTACACATCCCCACCTTAATCTGAGGTGTTTTTTCTCTCTTCAAAAGAAGAATCATCATATCCCTTTCCTTTCTTAGGAGATTTAGATATATAGTCCTTTTTGTAGTTCACTTCCTTTCCACATTTCTAGCACACTTTTACTGGTTTTCTTGGAGATTAGATCCCCTCTAGATTTAGATCTCCCACCTGAGGACTTATTTTTGTTTCTATTCTAGGACCACCCTTGTACAAACAAGGCATATCCATTATGGATCTCCATATTTTTTGATCTTATCTCCTATGGAAACAAGGATGAGACTATTTCATCAAACTTCAAGGTAGTTGTATTTCTACCTATTGCAACAACGAGACTATCTCTCCAATTTGGTAGAGAACATAGGAAAATGATTCTCTTATCTTTGTCTGCAATGTTTATATCAATATATAACATCTGGATTACCATAGTATTAAATGCCTTCGAATTCTCTATCACCGAGTCTCCATGCTTCATCCTCAAGTTATACAAATTTTTCAATAGGAACAATTTGTTTACTAGAGACTTAGATTGGTACAAATTCACTAACTTTACCCATAGATCCTTCCTCGTAACTTCTCATGATACATTCAACAATACTGAATTTGAGAGATACAATTGTATTGTGCTCTTCACCTTCCGATGAAACTTCACCCAGTCTTTTGTCGACATTCCTGTGACTATTGTGCCTGGATCTACAATAATCCACTGATCTTGGTCCACCAACAGATCCTCCATATTGATCTTCCAAAACTCAAAAGTATGACCATTAAATTTCTTGATCTCTATTCTTCCACTATTCACCATGTTCATTCACTATAAGAATGAATCCCGCAGATATCCAACTGAACAAGGTCTACCATAGCCTTGACCAAAACCCCTTAGTAGAAAAGGTGCTTGCTTTAAGCCAAAACAACTCTAATACCAAATGTAGGTTTTAACCCTGTAAAAAAATTACCTGCAAATGAATTCTTCAAACAAAAAAATAAAAAATGGTGAGAACATGAAAGAAATATACATATATATTTTCCCTGGATCCCAAAACCAAGAATACCGAATTGATTTTTCATTATATTCCTTTCAATGGTACATATATATATATATATATATATATATATATATATATATATATATATATATACATTTTGAAGCATTCATAAACCTCAATCCATTAACCCTGGATTAGAACATAACCATTTTTCCCTTGACTGAATATACAAATTACCATGGGAAAAAAACCATCATGCCCAAAACCATGTGCAAAGCCCATCCACAAAACCATGGGTAGGCCCTCCCACTATCTTTGGGTCTGAACCCCATCCTTGGGTCCACCCAAATATTATTGGGTTCACATAAAAAACAATCTTGGGGAACTTCCTCAGACCTCATCTAGGGGGGTTTCCACCCCCTTGTGACTCCTCCTCTACACTCGGTGCAACATACAATGCCTTCTTCTAGTCATGGAAGGAATATAACACATACCCAACAACATAAATAAAACCTTCCAAAGATTCATAATGACAAATTTCGGTAGCTCGCAGATCACAAAAAGATACCTTTCATTAGCTACAAAATGATGACTTTTCGTAGCTCACAAATAAAAAAAGACAACTTTTAGTAGTTGCAAAATCAAAACTTTTGATAGCTCGAATATCACAAAAAAAACTTTCAGTAGTTGTAGGAACATGACTTTAAGTAGGTACAAAATGACGAATTTTGATAGCTTTCATATCACAAAAAGATAAATTTCGGTAGCTAAAGAATGACAAATTTTGTTAGCTCATAGATGCCAAAAAACAACTTTCCATAACTATGGAATCATGGATTTCAGTATCGCACAGATCTAGAAAAGACTACCTTCAATAGTTGTAGAATGAGAACTTTTGGTAGCTCACAGATCATAGAAAGACAACTTTTGGTAGTTTTAGAATGATGAGTTTCAATAGATCGTAGACAATTAAAAGACAACTTTCAGTAGCTATAGAATCATCACATTTGGTAGCTCGCAGATCACAATAAGATAAATTTCAGTTGCTGTAGTGTAACAACCCCTTGTTGAATTTCCATGTAAAAAATATAAATCCTAGTGGGTGTTCATTTCTATTGATTAACGACTATGGAATTTTCAAAGGCATTGGAAAAGGAAAAGAGGAATTAATTGTAATTTATTTATGAAAAGAAAGGAAAATAGGAAAAATTGAAGGTGAAAGGTCACAGATTTGCATGAAGAGGAAATTGAAGGAAAATAGAGGACAATGAAGCAAATAGAGGTCTCAATGATAAAAGGGCTTATGAGGATTAGGTCATAGCCTTTTTCAGTTTAGTTTGTGGCACTCTCATTATATTCTTTCTCTCTCGCATACCCTTACACACTTAGAGTTTTCTTAAAGAATTCTTAGAGAACTTTTTCATACATTGGATTTGGGGAGAGAAGGCAAAGGAAAAATGGGAAGAACAATGGCATAGGTGGATTGATAGCTGCAATGGTTTTTATTTTTGCAAGTACCAAGTTTCATGTATGATTTCCTTGCTAGTTTTTTCATGCATGATATATGCATGTGGTTATTTGGTTATGATCTCTCGTTAGCATGGATTATTGTCTATATTGATAGTAGTTTTGCATAGCCTTTTCATTTCCTAGATAGCCATGGTGTTGTGGGTTTTCCCATTTTTTTTATAATTGGTGCTCATGTTCCTTATGGTTGTGGGTCAAGTTACTAGTTCCTGGAGCCTTGGAACAAATTGGTTTGAGTTACCAGTCTTGGAAGTATTAGTTGGAAAAATTCTCTAGAGCCCTTCGTGGGTTGAGTTACTAGTCCCGAAGCCTTGGTTGAAAAAACACTCTAGAGCCCTGCAACAACTATAGATTGAGTTACTAGTCATAGGATCAAGTTGGAACAAACACTCTAGAGCCTTGGACAACTTGGGTAGATATTGATCTGGTGATGGTTAATGACGTCTGACCGTGAGGTGGAATTATTGGCTGAGGGTTGAGGTGCTTTTACCTCTGGAGACCTTGGTTTGGTTTTGTTTGATTTATTCCATGAGATCCCACATTCATTCTTAGAATATGGCGTGGGGATAATTGATTGAAATAAATATTTGTTTCAGCCCAATGTATGGTCAGGTGGTACATGGAAGTCCCTGAATTGGTTGCTACTTTTCATACGTTAATATGTGTTATTATTTATTTAATGATTAGTGAAAATAATTTATGATTTAATGTTGTCTTAGTGACTAGTTTATCATGTCTTTATTGTTGGTTAAGTATATTCTACATGCCTAGTGTATTTATTATTATACAATGTGCTCTTGATCTAGATTTAATTCATGGTTTGATAGGCTCTTTGTTATTTCATATGGATGAATGAGCTAATATGTGTTTTTTGTCACAAGTGTGAGACGGAAGCAAGAATTCTTGATTAATATCTAATGAAACTAATATAAGCATTGACCAAAATATGCATCAATGGTTTACAGGTACTATGTATGCAAAATGTTTGTAAAAAAGAATAACATGTGTTAGCTAGTTAGACTCCATTTCTATAACTGCATCTTGAAATTTGGGCCATGCATAGTAACTCTCAGATCAAATCTACCCTCGTAAGTATTTGAAAGTGGGTAAATGTGGGTTTGGGTGTTACAGAGTGGTATCAGAGCTTCTAGGTTCAAACACATGGACTGGATGGGCTCTATCATAGATAAAATGAAGAACAAAGGGTTCAATTAGTACAATCTACTTGATTTTTGTTTTATAGTTTCTTCGGTAGAGTTTCAGAATATGAAAAATTGTCCACATTGAGGGTAAATCCTGCTAATAATGTGGTTAAAATTTCATATATTGGTACACAATATTTTTTAAATTATGACCTGAGGAGGATGACCCTCATGAATGCATCATTATACAAGTCATGTTGGTATTTGTATCATAACACATTTTATATTATGTTCCAAAATCTACAAAAGTTTTCACGTTGAGGGAACATCCCGCTGATAATGTGTTAGAAATTTCAGATAACGGGTCAAAATATTTTAGGATATATGTGTGGGGGAATTCGAACCTTCGAATGCTTCTAAAATCAGGACTCAAATATGTCATGTTGACATGTCTATTATAAATTTTCTTCTAGGAAGTATTAGGAGCTAAAATTATGTACACAATGAGTGGAAATTAGAGTGATATTGTGATAAAAAATTTAGATATTGGGTCACTATATTTTAGGATATATGACCAGTGGAAGTAAAGTTTCCTCAATGATCCTCGAATTGTGCAAAAAATAAGATTGTGTTGGTATTTTTGTTATAATTTTTCATCTATGAAATTTCAGAAGTTTAAACTTGAACCATAGTGAGGGAGAATCCACTAATCATTTAGTTCAATTCTCATAACTTTTACTACAACATTCTAGGATATATGCATTGAATCATTTGCTATATTAGTTGCATGCAAAGTTTTTGATGAAATGCTTAAATGGTTCAATGATCCATGGCATGCAAAATGTTTGATAAAATGTCCCAATGAGTATGTTGTTTGTAGTTGGGGATAGTATTTATGTGTAATAATATTGTTGTAGCTCATACATCCTTACTTTATTGCAAATAGTTTGTTATATCAGTTTTCATGTAAAGTGTTTGAAGGAATGCTTACATGAAAATGTAATAATATAGTGGTTGTTTGAAGAAAATGTAATAGTATGTTTATTGTTTGACGAAAATGGTTTCTTGTGGGTCAAAATGTATTATTGTGTGATAATATGCTTGTACCTAACCTATTCCTATTTGCATGAAAATAATTTGAAGAGTTGCATGCAAGGATATTGAAAGGTTGCATGCAAAGAATTTGACAAGTTGCATGTAAGGAAATGGAAAAATGGTATGATTAGGTGGCATGTTTTTAGTTAATACATTACAAGTGGAATAAGTGTGATTTTTATGATTTGATCTCATACAAAATGTATGAGAAATGAAAATCAAGTTGTGGAAAGTGTGGTTAAATTTAGTAGATCTTTGGAGACCCCATTTCCACAGTTGGACATTGGAGATCAAACCAGTATAGTAGCTCCCTCCTACCTTAGTGTGGACCATGGATAGTAAAGAGATATGTTTATAGGTTGTTGTAACTATTTCTTACAACAAATAAGGCTACAATTTTTTTATATAATTGCAAATTTGTCTCCCAGCGAAGCCTCAGACATATACAAATGTATGTGGTGAAATGGTCATTACGCAATGTGCTAGTTAATTTTAATAATAATTTTATATTATTTAAATGATTTTAATTTTATAGAGATATAATGTTATATTTTTATAAAGTTAGTTATTTACAATATAGGATTATTATTAAAAATAAAATAAAAATAAAGGCCAACCCTTATCTCGAAATAGAGAACCACATTTGTTACCATGTATTTTGGGGTCGAAAGTAAACATCCATATGTCAAATTAATTAAAACATTATTTCTATCAATTTAAACCTTTTCCAGACCCCACACTTCACACCTTAAAACATTGTTATGTACATTACCTTGAGATTTGTGAAATATTAAATCAATGGATTGTGGGGGGCCTAGACTATCTCACTTTTAACCTACCCCCTCCGCAAAGTTGTTTCACTATTACCGCTTTTTACAATTGTCTTCATCTCATGCATTGTGGGATCCCCTTACGTAAATCATTTACCATCTAGTACCCCCTGCAAGACCCTTGTAAAACCACTTTTTTACATTGATTCGAATCTATAAATGTCAAGCAAAAATTTCTACTTGGTGTGCAAGCAAATTTAAAAGTTATAACGTGTGTATCAAGGGAAATAATGGAGGGAGCATTTTTATAATTGTATTTTCCTGGAATGAGCTCATAGGTGAAAGCTTGAGGTAAGAACAGGCTAGGTTAACTATTGAAAATTATTTTTGTGTATGTAAAATGAAGATACACAGAAGTACATTTAAACACAAGTTTCCAATGTTATAAAGAAATATTTCCTACGTGTGGTATAAATTTACAAAGATGAAAATGAAATTTTATAGAGAGACAAATGAATGTTTTTAGCTATGGATATAAGGAGGAAAATAATTTGTACTTGGTATGAAAGAAAGTTTAAAATTTATAAAGTTAAAATTTATAAAATGTGTATCAAGGGAAATAATGGAGGGATCATTTTTATAATCATATTTTTCTGGAATGAGCTCATAGGTGAAAGCTTGAGGTAAGAAGAGGCTAGGTCAAATATTGAAAAATATTTTCTTGTAGGTAAAATGAAGATTCACATTCCAGAAGTACATTTCAATACAAGTTTCCAATGTTATAAAGAAATATTTCCTCCTTGTGGAATAAATTTACAGAGATGAGAATGAAATTTTATAGAGGAGACAAATGCATGTTTTTAGATATGGATATAAGGAGAAAAAGAATTAAAAGAGGAAAATTCCCATGAAGAGAAAATTTAGATTAAATAATTTACCAAACATGGTAGGAGACATGGTTTTCAAAACCATGGGAAGAAAAACACTAGATGGTTTTCATAGAAAAAGGAGAATTATTTATGAAGTTTCATTTATTCATAAGTATACCAAAAGTAAGCAAAACTAAATAAGAAAAAAATCAATGGTTTGGGTAAATTGTTTTTAATTTCATTTACGAAATTATTAAACAAATAAATGCTACAGTGGAGAAGTGTTACAAGACATAGTTAGTTTTAAAAACCATGGATGGTTTTACATGAGCAATGATTATTTAAGGAAATATTTTAGGATTTGGTTTATGAAATTCTTCAAGACAAGAACAATTTTACAGGTCAAAACATGGTTTTCCATTGAAGACATGGTTTTTCAAAACCACAAGAAGGAATTATTTTGTTTTATAGAAATATGGAAATATAATTTTATAGGTTTTGGGAAACACATTAGTACCAAAAAATTGAAATTAATATTTTTAAAGCTAAAGAGTGACAAAAAACCAATTATTTACAAATCATTTTCAAATTTCTCGACAATGGTTAAGCACCTGAAGAATAACTAGGACAAGACCACTTACATTAATATAAATGTGGTTGATAGATTTGCATAGGCATATATTATTAATTATTCATATTAACATTAATATTATTAATAATGTGAATAATATTAATATAATAATTTCTAAACTAATTTTAGACATTAATAATAGCACATATAAGAAAATATTATAAAAAATAATTAAACACAATTTAATATAACAAAGCATGAAATTAAATAAAAAATATTAATAAAAATTAATAACCTAAATATATGACATTATTTATTATATAATAAAATGACAAAATAAACAATCAAATAAACAATAAAATATCAATTAATCAGTAACAATCAAAAATAATTTTAGAAATTAATAATAGCCCACATAAGAAAATATTATAAAAAATAATTAAACAACATTTAATATAACAAAGCATGGAATTAAATAAAACCTATTAATAAAGATTAATAACCTAAATATATGATAAAATAAACAATGAAATTAAAAATAACCAAAATACACTCGAGAAGAACATAATTATTTTTATTAATAAAAATTCTAACCAAAATATAATTGTTAACCAATGTGAAATGTTGCTAAAATAATGTTGGTAATTAGGAATACCAAATAATGTTCATAATTAAAAATATTAAATAATGTTGGTAATTGACACTAATAATAATACTATTTGTTAAAATGGAAAATATTATTATTCAAAATAAAAAATAGAAATAAAATTACTTTAACAAAACATAAAACAATATAAATAAGAAATATAAAATGTTAATGTAACTACATGAAAATAGTCTTAAATAATAAAAAAAAAAAAAAAAAAAAAGAGAGAGTAAAGGCATTGAATAGAGCACAAATCTGCACATCAATAAGAACTGTTGTGAATCACTAATAAGAATTTAGGATACTTAAGAAAGGATTGTTCTCCCAATATCAGTTGCAATGCGAAAAAATAGTGAGATGAAATTTAAAACATTACATAACAAATAACAACATCGGAGGATTTAGTAACATAGAAAGAAATAACAATAATAATAACCCATTCCACAACAAAAATCAAGTATCAATACTCAACTAGAACATATTTTCTTATTTGATAGTAGCCTCTTCCAAAACCCAACTGGAGTGGTGGAAAAAGCAACACCAATTCAAATCAACAAGATAATGATCACGATACTTCATGCTTTGAAGCCAATCCATTCTCATTTTCTTGCTTAATTCTCTTTGGTGAAAATGATATAAAGTTTGAACATCTGATTTCATTGCACTCAAAACATGGATATGCTCATCGAAAAAATCAAGATGGAAGCCATGTCTTCTATCAAACCTTGCACGAATAAAGGTAACAAACTAATGGTTTTCTCAATAGAATTAATCACTCTAATGCAATAATTAACATCATTGTTCTCCATATACAAAAAGGCACAATTAAAATTAGTACATTGAAAGGAAACAAATTAACAAAAACAAAACTATTTGTTTATGATTTTGGTTATTTCATATTAAAACATAAATATAAGAGAATTGAAAAGAACACGAGAAAAAAATGCAAACAACTACAATTCAATCAAACAAACAACAATTGCCCCATAATAGTCAATTTACTTACTTCAATAATGAAAAACTGTATTGAAATCAAGAAAAAAACGAAACCAACAACCCATGAAGGTGCCTAAAAGAAATTGCAAAAAGATAATTGCATAAAAGGAGAAGTAATCTTCATTTTTCTTAAACGCATGCACAAAAATAATTCGAACTAAGAAAAAAACTCATGAATAGTAAAATGTATTGAGGATAAATACCCCAAAAATGATATTGAATTTAATAACTCCTCGTCTTTCTTTCTAAGTGTAACATATGCACTATCTTTCATTTTTGCATAATGTTGAAAAGAAAAAGGCAGTGAAATATGCAAACCATCTATTGATTTCAATCTCGATATAGTTGTAAACGAGAGACTCTCCCTCTCTCTGTCTCCAATATCTACAGTCGCTCATTGTAAAGTCATCCCCTGTGATTTGTGTATTTCAATGCCCATGCGATTTTCAAAGGAATTTGTCTCATTTTCCCCTAAGAACAAGCATAATCATTACAAGAATTAGAAAATCCTTATCAAATGGAACACCACAATACTTTTAAACATAATTGTAACAAAATGTGGAAGTTGTGGTGGCTTTGAACTAGGACCAAGAAAATATTTTCAATATATCCAAGTGAACCATTAATTAGACCATCTTCAAAACAAAGATTACAGGTTAACATCACACAATCTCCACGACATAGAAGGACCTCATGCTCCAACATATCATCATCACTATCTCTTATTTTTGTTCTTCTATTGCTTTCTGCAACACATCTCACAATAGGAGAATTTAATGCTTTAATCATTTTTCAATTGTGCAAATTGAAAAGATTATTCATCACAAATAAGTGAACAGAAGAATAGAAAAAGTTCATTTCTTATCGATCCAAGAAACTATCAACATGCATCATAATAATATCCCAATCACCAAGAAAAGGATTTTCATTTCTAATATTAGTTAAACGATTGTGAACATATGCTTGTCTTGGATCATCTCCTTCCTACCTAAAAATTTTGTCAAAACCCACTACAATGTTGAAGCCTTCCCACAAAAATTTCCCATTTGTTCTACTTACATACAAGGGTTTATACTTAACGGGAGGTAGCTAGGAAATGTTACCAACAAGAATGATGGACCTACCACGAAAAGTACAATCCTTGTTTTCAGGAAAGGTTTCTCGCAAACGATAATATATTTGCATGAATACCATTGGACCTATAAAAATCATATCATCAATCAATATATATTGAACATGCCTAATTTCTTCTTGGAATACTACCAAAGCCTGCCCACATAGTGGCTTCATATCTTTTATAGGAATTTTTAATTCCTTCCACGTATGTTAAAAGAAACAATACTAGTTGAAGAAAGCAATAACAAATGACTTTTTTCATTCATTGTTGAATTACAAAGAGCATCATAAATACACCCAATGAGAGAAGACTTCCGTATTATAGCAATACCTAGAATAATAATTTTCAAAGAACCATCATTTTCAACACTATAAAAGTGTTGAAAAATATTTTCAAAAGTAGCTAGTTGTTTTTCCAATTGAGAGGAAGGCAACAAATATGTCTCCCTAACGAACTCACAATTAAAAACACCTGCATACTACGGATATTTTACACAATTCACCTCTTCTTCTAAAAAATAATATGAGACCATCATTTTCTACCAATTATAATCAACATCAAAGTCCCTTCTACCATGATTATCAAGGTCTGAAATTTTTACACAACTTTGAGGACCTCACCGCGAAAAAAGCTGCCACTCTTCAGAATCGCGATCAACATTTTCATCACCTATAAGTGGCTTCAAATCCTCTTCATCAACTTCATTTGGAAAGGGGAACCGATCAACATGCCACGCATGATATATCCAATTCATCCTATTCTCAACAATACTTTCAGTAGACAAGCCAATATCTAAACCAACATCACGAAACAACTTGTATAGAAGAAACTCGCTCCAACAAAATGTTTCAAACTCGTCTGGCCCCTCATTAGGAACACAATAAAACCGTGGCCAAAAATTAATGATAGCATGAATATCACATTTCCTCCATTACTGATGGTTACACTTCTCCTCATAGCTCCATGATATTGTTGTTTCTATCAAGCATAAATGTTCCAAGAAAACAAGTCGGCTTTGATAAACCTCAATACAATTTTTATCGCAAAAAAAATCATCAGAATACAACAAAACCCTTTGGTATACTTTCCTGCCAACATTCAAAGAGAATAATTTCCATCTACACTCTATTACACAGTAATTTGTCATTGTCCTCATCTCAGTCCCTCTATTGTGTCATGTGTCAAATAAACATGTTCATATCTTCCCACCAATGCAAGAAGATTGAGCAAATGCTCTCTGATGCTGCAAATTGACCCTCATTCCCTAAGTTTTTTCCTCATCTCGAGTAAAACCTTAATATCTGAGATGGTCCTCTTTCATAAATGGTCTCACCGCGACCCCGTCACAGGTGTACACCTGTTTCCCGTGACGGTCAAATTTCAAGTCCCGACACGAGGCTATTAACTATGTATCACGAAAATTGGTCTACATGCATTTCCACCTAGCGATGTCGTCGTTGAGACTTAGTTCACAGCCAACAACGATCCAGATTGGGTGAATTTGTTCCAACATATAGCCTTTTGGATGTATCTAGACCTGGTTGTTGGGTCAGTTTGGGTCGCCTTTCCCCCTCTAGAATGGTAGTTTCGTATTTTGTGCTACCTTCTTTGAGGATAAGCTCCCTCTCCCTCATTTCATGGAGACTCCTTCTCCTATAAAATCACTCACCATTGCTATGATCTGCTAGTTCTTTTGGTTGTATCGTGTTGTTAGTGCATTTGAGTTTGGTAGATAGCTTTGGTGTGAGTGTGACAAGTGTGAATTTGCTGAATAGTTTGCAAGAGGTTGTGGAGTGCCCTTAACCTTGTATTAAAACTTATGAGTGAGAGAGAGATATTATTTTATTTGAGAGATCCATCCTTGAGAGTGAATGCTTGAAGAAACACACTGACTAGACCCTCTAAGAAGGCTTGCGACGTCAAGACTTGGTTGTAAGCTTTGCTCTTAATTTATTATTAATACAATCGATGATGATTTCCTATGTCTTGTATGTAATTTACTTGATAGCTCGTGACTTCTTGACTTTATGAGTAAATAGATCATTGTTTTTCTCGATTATGTGCTCTATTTGTTTTGTGGTGTTTCAGGTTGATTGCTCACTAAGGAGAAGGAAACGGAAGCTAGAGCAGCATAACAGAACTTCATCAACAATCGGTTTGAGGTAGGCCTCCAACGATGACTATTTACGGGAATCAATTGTTGTTTTGTCTTTGCTATGACTAGACCCACTCTAGGGCTAGAAGGGTTGCCTCTATCTGAAGAGGGAACACTTTCCTACTTCACAAGTTGGCGAGCCATGGCTTCATATGTCATGTGAGCCATGGCTTCATCTCTATTTCGTGTCCTTCATTTTCCCCATCAAGGGAAGATTGTCACGGTAGACTAGTTTTCCTTCTTCACTTCTTCCTCTTCTAATGGCAACGTGCCTTTTGTGGAGCATACCTCCATTCCATATGAGAGTGTGGGTGCTGGACTTTTCAAAGATCCTACCCTCATGGGTGTATTTTCACTCCCACCTCCCAACATCACTCCCATTCATATGATTTCTATCCATTTTGATCCTTGGGTTCTTCCTCCTATTGATCAGATAGAATCCTGGGGCGATGTGATGCCATTGAGTCCTGCCTAGCTCAACTACATCCAAATTGTTTCTGTATTGGTTTCATCTCCTGACCCTGCTCCTTTGAGTAGGGCTCTCGACTCGTACATCCAATCCCCTTGGCTCAAAGATCGCTCTTCTTCAGACCCTTTACAAGAAATCTTTCCTTCTGATGAAGTGATTATTAAGACTATGTCTTTTGAGGAACCCCCTTGGTCTGATCATCACCATCGTTCCTCGTTTCTCCCTACCCACGGGGCAATGCTTACTTGTCTTGAGCAGTTTGCTTCCTGTGTCCCCTCCCAACCCCTTCAAATGCCTATCCAAATCCATCAAGTTTTCTCTGAAGGAAATATGGGGAACATTACGAAACTTAGCCTATCGACATCTCTGTTAAACCAGGGGTTGTCGAGCACATATCGTAGTAACCTGTACTCTGGAGGAGATTCAACTTTATAATAATCTTTTTCAAGAATTTTGTGATGTTTTCTCTTGGTCATACGAAGAGATGCCCGACATCGATCCTAGCATCATGGTGCATGAAATACCTATGTATCTGGGTGCCAAACCTGTTTGACAGTGTCTATGCCCCATGCACCCCTGAAAGGCTGCAACTATTAAAGTGGAAGTCGAAAAGATTCTTAAAGTTGGCTTTATTTACCCTATCCCGCTCACATATTAGGTTTCTAATACTGTCCCTATGGCCAAGAAACAGGGCACTATTAGGGTATGTGTTGATTATCATGACATTAATCGTGCCTGTCCCAAAGATAACTACCCTGCACCATTCATTGACCAACTCGTTGATGAGTGTGCCAGGAGTGAGATTTATTCATTTATGGACAACTTTTCTGGTTATAACTAGATTAATATATTGCCTACGGATCAACACAAGACCACCTTTATCTACCTGTGGGGTAATTTCTCCTATAAAAAGCTCACTTTCGGCTTAAAAAATGTTGGAGCTACCTTTTAGCGTGCAATGCCTTATGCGTTTCATGATATTAAACACATTGTGCAGTCTCACCTGGATGACCTTTTGGCTCATTTAGCGAAATGAAAAGACAATTCAAATCACCTTTGTCGAAATTTTTCTTCGCTGTCAACACTATCGTATCTGTCTTAATCTGCATAAGTGTGTCTTCTACGTTGAATCTGGCAGACTTCTTTGGTTTGTCGTCTCCGAAGAGGGTATTCGCCTAGATCCCCTTAAGATTGAAGCCATTATGAATCTCCCTCCCCTTTCTTCTTTGCAGCAATTGTAGAGTTTGCAGGGTAAAGCGAATTTTTTACGCTGTTTTATCCCGAACTATGTGGAAGTGGCCAAAGGCTATACGCGGTTATTGAAGCGGGATACCACTTTTGTCTGGGATACTGCTGAACAAGAGTCATTTGAGCAGCTCAAGGCCCTCCTTGTTTCTTCTTCGTTATTACGTCTGCCTAATTATTGACGTGACTATACTCTTTATTTAGCCACTACCGATAGCACCATCGGCATGGTTCTGGTCTAAGACGATGATGATGGTACTGAGCATGCTATCTATTATCTCAGTCACAATCTACTTGATATAGAAACTCAATATGCCCATGTCAAGAAGTTGGCATTGGTAGTCATTCATGTTGGATCAGGTGCTCAGCAAACTTAATTAAACACACAACAAAAATAATAAACAAGCACATAAGACACAACTTTAACGTGGTTCACCCAACCAATCTGGGCTACGTCCACCAAACATAGGCATCAGGAATTCTATTAATCAAATTAGGAGATTACATCATGAAATCCTCACACTCACATAGCAAATCATTCGAATGACTGCCTGTTATATAGCATAGAGAATCTAAAAGCCTCATAACTCCCTCACATCAAATATAGGAGGCATTAACTCCCTCCCAACAACCTGGAGCTAATCTAGGAACTGAATCCCTATTGTTGTCATCCTTCAGAGATTTTTGCCTATTTGACTAAAACATAAAATCTCAACAATCTCCACCTTGACAACAATTCGCTTGATGCCCTGTTATTATTATTTTATCTTTTCTCCAAGCCAAGAGAAGCCAAACACCAGCGTAGCTTCTCCAGCAAAACTGGTTTTGTGAACATGTCTGCACAGTTCTCCTTTGTATGCACCTTTTCAAGAGAGACTCCCCTTTTAGTGATAACCTGTCTTACAAAATGATATTTGATTGGAATATGCTTTGACTTACTATGATAGGCTGGATTCTTAGCCAAATGTATTGCACTTTGACTGTCACAAAGTAACCTGATGTTATCCTGCAACCTACCAAACTCACCAAGCAAACCTTTCAACCAAACCGCCTCTTTGCAAGCATGCGAAGCAGCAATGTATTCTGCTTCAGTAGTAGACAAAGCAACAATGTTCTGTAGCTTTGACATCCAGCTTATAGCTCCACCTGCAAGAGTAAAGACGTACCCTGAAGTTGACCTTCTCTTATCCAAGTCACCTGCAAAATCGGAATCAACATATTCGCAAACATATTCACTACTCTTATTGTAAGAAATACAATAACTACTTGTGCCTCTCAAGTACCGAAGCACCCATTTTACTGCTGACCAGTGCTCTTTACCCGAATTTGCCATGTACCTGCTGACAACCCCAACTGCATGAGAAATATCTGGTCGCGTACACACCATCGCATACATCAAACATCCTACTACATTGGCATAAGGAATTCGAGACATATAATCCTTTTCTTCATCTGTATTAGGACATAAACTCGAAGAAAGCTTAAAATGGGAAGCTAAAGGGATCGACACAGGCTTCACATTGTTCATACCAAACCTCAAAAGTATTTTCTCAACATACTTCTGTTGTGATAGCCACAGCTTACCATTGCCCCTGTATCTAAAAATCTCCATGCCCAAAATCTGTCTTGCGGCTCCTAGATCTTTCATATCAAACGTCCTTGCCATCTGAGTCTTCAACCTGTTGATTTCTTCAATGCTTTTGCTTGCTAAAAGCATATCATCAACATACAACACTAAGATAATGAACATGCCATTATTTAACTGCTTAAAATAAACACAATGATCATATTCACTTCTTACATATTTCTGACTCAACATGAAAGAATCAAACTTCTTATACCACTGCCGAGGCGACTGATTCAGGCCATATAATGACTTCTTGAGCCTGCAGACAAATTTCGCATTGCGATGCTGAACAAACCCTTCCGGTTGTTCCATATATATTTCCTCATCTAAATCACCATGTAGAAATGCAGTCTTGACATCTAACTGCTGCAACTCCAAATCAAACAAAGCCACTAATGCTAACACAATTCTAATTGAAACAATTTTAACCACTGGTGAAAATATCTCATGAAAGTCTATGCCAACTTTCTAAGAAAGCCCTTTTGCAACCAGTCTCGCTTTGTACCTGTCTTACGTATCATTCACACCCCATTTCAGCTTGAAGACCCACTTGCATCCCACAATTTTCTTGCCTTTGGGAAGTTCAACCAGATCCCATGTACCATTCTTACCTAAGGCCATCATTTCTTCCTTCATGGCTGCTTTCCATTTGTCACTATTTGAACCTTCTATACCTTCCTGATAACACAAAGGTTCATCATCATTAGTGATCAAAGCAACTGAATCATCATACCTTCTCGGACGGCGTTTGATCCTTGTAGATCTCCTTAAGAATGTTTCTGGTGCTTCCACAACTGGTTGTCTATCAACTATAGGAATTTCTTCATGATCGCCATCTGAGACCTGTTCATGACTAGAATCTGAACTATGGTCGTTATGACTATCATTAGAAATGCTGTCAAACTGAATATGTTGGAAATCAGATACATCATCCTGTTTCAATCTTCTATCTACATCTAACTGTACAAGAGAGGATTCATTAAACCTTACATCTCTGTTGATGATGATTTTGCAGGTAGTAGGATCCCACAATCTAAATCCCTTTGTTCCATCACCATACCCAACAAAGATATACCTTTTAGACTTTGGATCTAATTTAGTTCGCTAATGTTTAGGCACTAGAGCATATGCATCACAACCAAACACTCTGAGTTTAGAATAGTCACAAGGGTGTCCTGTCCATACCTCTTGCGGAACTTTGCATCTATTTCCGTTGATGGAGATCGGTTTATCACATAACAAGCAGTTGCCACTGCTTCCATCCACAACTCCTTTGGCAACCCGGCGTTACTCAGCATACACCTTGCTCTCTCTAGAAGAGTCTTGTTCATGCGCTCAACAACTCCATTCTGCTGAGGAGTATAAACCGTGGTCTTATGTCTCTCGATCCCTGCATCCTTGCAATAGCTGTCAAACTCCTTGGAGGAAAACTCACCACCATTGTCAGTTCTTAAACATTTTATAGTTCTACCAGTGTTTTTTTCTACCAATGCTCTAAACTGCTTGAAAACTATAAAAACATCAGACTTCTTTTTCAACATCAAGACCCAAAATTTTCGAGAAAAGTCATCAATGAATGATACAAAATAAGATGAACCACCATATGAAGCTGTAGGAGCTGGACCCCACACATCTGAATGGATATAATCAAGTATGCCTTTACTAGTATGTTTGCCTGTTTTAAACTTTTGTTTACTTTGTTTACCAAACAGACAATATTTACAGAAATCCAATTTTCCAGATCTTAGATTAGGAAGTAACTTTCGGTCAGCCAAAATTTTCAATCCTCTTTCACTCATATGCCCCAATCTTTGATGCCATAAGTGAATGGAACTACTGTCATGTTCAGACACAGACACATGATCTGACCCAGTTCTACCTTCTAACTGAAATAGATTTCCTACTTTCTTAGCCTTCATCACTAGTAAAATACCTTTATAGATTTTCATAACTCCACCTTGACTTACAGTTTTATATCCATTTGAATCAAGTGCTCCTAATGAAATCAAATTTTTCCTTAAATCTGGTACATGCCTCACATCAGTTAATATTTTGGTTGTGCCATCAAACATGTGTAGTTGTATGCTTCCAATCCCAACAATATTACATGTTACATCATTACCCATGTACACAACACCATCATCAATTGATCTATATGTTTTAAACCAATCTTTATGTATACACATGTGGTTAGATGCCCCAGAATCTAACAACCAATGTTGATCATGTTTTGAAACATTAACTGACAATACTTCATCACTCATACCTGAACCAAATACTGAAACTGTATCTGTGGTGTTGGCTTCCTTCTTTTCTGTCAAAGAGCCTTCTTTAGCAGCCTGCTTTCGCTTCTAGCAATCCTTTTTCTTATGTCCAGCCTTGCCACAATGCCAGCACTTCACCTTTGGCTTCTTTCCTTTGGACTTTGAACGAGAGTCGCTATGCTTTCCCCCGGAGTGTCTCTCTCGTGAGCGACCTCTGGCCATCATTACCTCTGATGTAGAGGTGTCTGCATTCGACCTTTTCCTCGTCTCCTCAGCCAACAAGGCTCCAACAACATCGTCAAACTCAAGAATTTCTAAAGTACTAAAACTTATGGAAGTAACAAAGTGATCCCAGGATTCGGGCAATGAACATAATAAAGTTATCGCCTTATCCTCTGAATCAAATTTCACATCTAGACTGTTTAGTTGCACCAACAAGGTATTAAAAACATTCAGGTGATCAGCAATTGAGGTACCCTCTTTCATCCGCAAACTGTAAAGTTGTCGTTTCAGGAGAATTCGATTTGTCAAAGATTTCGTCATATAGAGCTTCTCAAGCTTCGTCCACAGGCCTGCGGCAGTTTTCTCTGACACAATGTTGAACAGAACATCGTCCGCCAAACATAACCGAATTGCGCTCAGAGCTCTATCGTCCATCTCATCCCATTCATCATCCGTCATGGAAGGAGGCCTTTTATTTTTCCCTAATAGTGCTTTCGCCACACCTTGTTGAACTAGCAGATCGTGCATCTTTACCTTCCAGATCTCAAAATTATTCTTGCCATTAAATTTCTCAATTTCAAACCGGGCACTTTGAGTTTTTGCCATTTGTATCAACAAAAAACACAATAATCTCCAATATCCAACCAGCAATAAAAAAATTGCCTATGCCTTTGTTTTTACATAACAAAGAAAAAAACCGCCTATTCCTTTACAAAACAAAACTGCTCTTTGCACTTATTTAAAAAACTTCCCTTTGCACTTATTTAAAAAAAAATTCCCTCTGTCATATGCACTTCTCAAAAAATAAAAAAATAATAATATCCGTCCTTTTCAAAAAAGCTTCAATATCCCTTATAACTCCTAATTTTTGTTTAACAAATAATTACGTACTCCTTTTTTTTTTTTTTGGTTAATGGCATTAAAATAATTACCGAATTTCCTTTGATTTTTTGTCAAACGGATTCCTTAATAGGACCAGGCAACAGTGCAATTCCAAGTTTTAAATCAGCGGATTTGTATTTGAATCTAGCGTATGGTGGGAGAAGATATTTCGGCAGGCTTGGCTCCGAATCCCAAAGCTACAATTGAATTATTATAATCGCATGAACAACATACCAGTACCGTTTCTGGGTTTAAAGTGAGAATCCCGTAAGTTAGACATTCCACCAGGCGTTTGGATTCCTGTAAGGCCAGAACTTCGGTGACAAGATGTTTTGGAGCGAACTAGTTGTAAATCTGGACGCAGTGTTGGTTCCAATAGGTTTTCTTTTCTTGATTTCCTACCACATCTATCTCATCTACAAAATCAAGAAGGACCCCGATACCACGGTCATAGGATTCGAGAATAGCAACAGAAGAGTCTGGGTACAGCAGATGCTGAAGGTAACAGCAAACAAAAAAAACTTTTCGCAGATTTTCCTTTACTTTACCTCCAGTGCCTTGGCAACAGCTCCGCGCTCCACCTCCAAACCAATTCCGCGCTCCCAACAGCAACGATTGGCTCCCTGCTTCTTCTCCACACACCAAAAGCAAAAAAAAAGGCAGTGCGCACCAGCCCTGGACTGTCTCCATGCACCAGCAACAGATACGCACTCGCTCCAGCTCCACGAGCATTGCCAGCAAACGCTCCAGCAAATGATCCAGGCAGCCAGTCTTTAATCATCCACGCAACAACTGCGATCCACCTCCAACATGCTCTGATACCAATTGTTGGATCAGGTGCTCAGCAAACTTAATTAAACACACAACAAAAATAATAAACAAGCACATAAGACACAGCTTTAACGTGGTTCACCCAACCAATCTGGGCTACGTCCACCAAACATAGGCATCAGGAATTCTATTAATCAAATTAGGAGATTACATCATGAAATCCTCACACTCACATAACAAATCATTCGAATGACTGCCTGTTATATAGCATAGAGAATCTAACAGCCTCATAACTCCCTCACATCAAATATAGGAGGCATTAACTCCCTCCCAACAACCTGGAGCTAATCTAGGAACTGAATCCCTATTGTTGTCATCCTTCAGAGATTTTTGCCTATTTGACTAAAACAGAAAATCTCAATAGTTCATGCCGTCCAACGTTTCTGCCACTAAATCTTATTACGCACCACGATGGTGATTTCTGGCTACATCCTAATGACGTACATCTTGTCACGTCAGTTACTGGGGGCAAGTACTCAAAATGGATTTTCATCCTTCAAGAGTTTAACTTGGAGTTTACTGCAGCCAAGTCTAAGAAGTCCCTCATTTTAATTGAGCTACTTTGCTCCCTACCATCTACCACTGCGCCCTCTCGATCAGAGGACCATATCTCAGATGAATCTCTGTTATCGATTAGCACCCTCGATCCTTGATATGGGGATATTATTGTCTACCTTCAGATGTCCTCCTTTCATCTAGATTTGTCCAAGGATGCTCAGCAACGTATTCACCATCATTCTCAACCTTATCGCATTATTGGGGACACCCTATACCGTCTCGGCGCTAACTCTGTTCTCCGTCGTTGTCTGACGTTTGACGAAGTCGAACGAGTTTTGAATGACTGCCACTCTCGCACCCGTGGTGATCATATGTATGGATATGCTACTGCTCAGAAGATCCTCTGTGCAAGTTATTTTTGGTCGTCTACTTTTAAGGATTGCATTCTTGTCATCCACTCTTGTGATGCGTGGCAAATTTACGAATGGAAGATGCGCACACCTCCTGCTCCTTTATACCCTGTCATTACCATCGACCCTTTTGCCAAATGGGGCATTGATTATATGACCTATAACCCTTGCTTGGCGAGGGGGCATGGGTGTATCATCGTTTCCGTCGATTATTTCATGAAATGGGCCGAGGCGATACCTACGTTATCTAATGACGGTAAGACAATGACACAATTTTTATTCAATCATGTCATTTCATGATTCGGAGTCCCTCAGCCCATCATCATTGATCACGGTTCTCACTTCTGTAATCATATGATGACTTAGTTAACAACCTAACTAGGCTTGCGGCATGATAGTTCAACGACATATTATCCTCGGGCCAATGGCCAAGTAGAAGTTGTCAACAAAGTTTTGGTCACGATGCTTCAACGCACCATTGGTATGCACAAGTCCAACTGGCATTTGATGTTGTTTTCTGCCCTATGGGCCTACGGAACTTCATTGAAGGATGCCACCAGTTTCACCCTGTTCCAATTGGTTTACGGTCTAGAGGCTAGCCTTTCGATTGAATGTGAGATCCCTTATCTTAAATTAGCCATCGAATTTCTCCCAAACAATACTCCGGTAGAAGAACATCTTCTTAACCTAAAGTGGTTAGACGAGACCCATTGACTAGCCTCTCTAGTCATTGAAGTACAGAAGAAGAGAGTGAAAACTCACTTTGACCAAGCTGTCAATCCTCGTTCTTTCGTTGAAGGAGATCAAGTCCTGCTCTATGATCAAGCGAATGATAATATGGGGGCGGAAAAATTCAAGCCTATGTGGCATGGGCCTTACATTGTGAAATGTGTTTTGTAAAAAGGGGCCTAGGGAATCCTCTAGATAAGCCCCGAAATGGGCTTTATCTGAAAAAATTATTATGCATGAATTTCATGTATTTGATTTGTACATACATGTGTTTTCAACATGTTTATTTTCAGTGTGTGTTTTCATGTTTGGCTTCGTGTGTAGGAATAATTTACTCTTATTTTGTCTTTTTACTTCTTATGCAGATGTCTGGTACACCTTACATTGGTTTCGCTGATGGTGCCTGCCGTAGTACCCAGAACCTTTCTTCTGCGGCGTGGGTGATCTACGATCCTGACGGTGAGTTAGTAGACTTTCAAGGTGTTTGTCTAGGTTGCACCACAAACAATGTCGTTGAATATAGCATTGCCATTGAGTTATTGACCGAGGCTTTCAACCTCGATATTCGTGCATTGGTTGTGAATCTGGATTCTCAACTTGTTGTCCACTAGCTTAATGAGCGTTATTCCATCAGAGATCATCAGATTTTAAGGTTTTATTTACATGTCAAACTATTGGAAATGAATTTTGATTTTATTACATATCAACATATTCCAAGAATATTAAACACATTAACTAATGCATTATCTAATCATGTATTAGACAGAAATTTACGCAACATGTAATCAAAACATTGTATACAAGCATTTAGAACACAACAATGAACCATAGATAACATGTATGTATATATATATATATATCTATATATCGTGTGGTGCACCGAGGCGCTCAAAAAATAAGTGTCTATGTCAAAAATAGAGTTTGTGTCCAATACATCCGAGACACGAGTCATCAAAAAATTAGCAGAAAGTAAAGCCTAGGTCTACTGCGGTGGGTTCTTCTCTTTATAGCAAACCACTGCCCGTGCAACTCTTCTCAAGAGCCTATGCACCCTAGGCATCACTCCAACCGTGTGTCTCTGGTACTCTACTAGAACCTCCTCGATCCCCCTATAGTCCGGGATCCCGTCAGTCAAGCCCTCAAAGTTACGGGCTATCTCCTCCACTGCATTGCCAGCAGGGCCAACTAGGACCAATTCCATGTTGTCTTGTGGGTGCCTCCATGCCTCAGTAGCTAGTACTACCAGCCTCTCCGGTCCCACATCTGCAAGTAACATAAGAGAAATTATTAAGACATATGTGTGATAAAATCCAAAAAACATCATAAAAACAAAACCCATAAATAGTGTGGTGTTTTGATCAAGTATTTTACCTCCCTCATCCCACTACTCGCTCGAAGGAAGCAGCATGTTGGGGTCTCCATGAAAATCTGTGCCTGCGTATGGCCAATCCTTTACTATGACCTTCTGAGAGTCTAGCCACTGTCAGAACAACATCCCCCATGATACCAGTAGACTGCCACCCCCTCGCAGCATAACATGTGCCTAGCGGGTGATGTGGGTCTCTCGTGGCCCAGGCATGTACACGTCCATGTCCTGCAGCTGAAGAACTAGTACCCACTCCAGCATGAGCGGGATCAGGATAGATCTGTATCCGAACTTTTTCGTCTCCCCTCATCGTCACTTTGTTAGCTGCCTCTTCATTTTAATAGCCACTGCCTCGACCCAGTTATACATGGTCGGCTTAACACAATCAAGGGCTAGCTGAAGGTGAGTCTTTGTTGCCTCATGTTGGGCTTGAGAGCCATTCGTTCTCGTCACCATGAACAATACCGAGCGAAGAGTCAAGTCTTCCACTGTCGGGATTAGAAATTTCCCGCTAGTGGCTGATTTACGTGCCCCTAGGCACACCCATGCTATCAGCATATCTAGAGTCTCGCCAACAACCCGTTGACCTTCTATGATCGGCATCTCGCTGTGACGAGACAACCCAGTCAAAAAATATATGTCCATAGCATCAAATTCAATATCCTTGACCCAGATGACAAATTTCCCATCCATCGGGTTCCGTGAGCAGATTAACAGCTTCGGCAGGTCAGGTTGTGCTCAAAGATGTGGAGTGAGGAATAATTTCAGTAATCCACACTCAAGTAGGGCTCTCTTGCACCCGGGATCGTTAAAATCTTGTTCATCATTAATATCATGAGTTCTTTCCTGCCACACAAAAGCCATTTTCCATGCATCAAAGGAAAAAATGATTAGATCCCTTTTCATAAGCTTAAATGCATCAATTATAAAAAATTTAAACTTTATGGCGCCGTCGCTGCTGTTTTTCAAATAGTGGCGATGGCTCGAGGTCAGCCGTTCATTTTTTCCGCAACCATCGCAGGAGTACATCTATATCTCACGACGATCTCGATGGTAGTACGTGTTAACACGATCGGTCATCGCTAACCCATGTAGATCGTCCGCGACGACCGAACGACAGATTTGGTTTTTAAAATCCACCCAAAAACCACTTATCCAACACCAAATTTGTTATGAAACCAGCTCATAAGAAGATAGAAAAGAGAGATCCACGCCTTAGAATTCAGCCTCTTCGAGGGGGAAACCTCCTTTACATTACATAAATGAACAATTCTTGGATCATACAAATGAAAATACCTCCTTTCTATATATAGGAGTCTAAGTGGTCCCAATACAATCCAAGCCTACATAACAATAATATTGTAGGGCACAACAATAACAATAGTGGGCTTCTATGTGGCACAATAGTAACAATATGGGCACTACATGGGTACATAAATATAAATAAGAGGTATAACTACAATAGTAATGGGGTAATCACTAGTATTATAGGGACCCAACATGCCCCTCTCCTTCAAAAAAGTGTTGTCCTCAATGCTTGAGTAGTTCAGGATACTTCTGCATAAAATTCTCGTCCTCCCATGTGGAATCTTCAGCGGATAAGTTCTTCCACTTGATAAGGTACTCTGAAATTGATCGATTTCGTAGCTGTCGAGTTCTTGTTTCTATAACTGCTTCCGGTTCCAATATAATTTTTCCTTCTTCGTCAAGTTCTGGCAATATTGTTTGAACTGGGAGCTTGTCGCCTATAACCTTCTTTAAGCATGAAACATGGAAAACTGGGTGCAATCGAGAAGCTGCAGGAAGCTCCAATTTGTATGCCATAGTACCAATCTTTTGCAACACCTTGTACGGACCATAATACTTTGGTGATAATTTATTATCCTTCTTAGCTTGCTTGAGGGACATTTTCTTATATGGTTGTAGCCGTAGGAATACCCAATCACCTACATCAAAACTTCTTTCACTGCGATGTTGATCTGCCTGTTGTTTCATTCTATTTTGTGCCAACACAAGGTTATCCTTTAAGAGTTGGAGGACTTGTTGTTGATGTTCGATGTGATGTTCCACTGCCTGAACCTTAGAATTTTCTCTTAAATATGATGTGATGGATGGTGGTTGATACCCATAAAGTGCCATAAATGGGGTCATTTTTGTTGCTGTATGAAAGGAAGTGTTATACCACCATTCAGCCAGAGGCAACCATTTGACCCATTGTGTCTGTTTATCAGATACAAAGCAACGAAGATATCCTTCCAAACATTTGTTTACTATCTCAGTTTGCCCATCAGATTGAGGATGATAAGATGAGCTATGAGCTAACTGAGTACCAAGACAAGAAAATAATTCTGTCCAAAAATTTCCAGTGAAAATGGGATCTCTGTCACTTACAATAATCTTTGGGTTTCCATGTAGCTTTTGAATTGTTTCCATAAATGCAGTAGAAACTGTACTGGCTTTAAATGGATGTGATAATGCACAAAAGTGTGCATACTTGGTAAGTCTGTCAACTACCACCATGATGACACTCTTTCCCTCAGACTTGGGTAAACCTGTGATAAAATCCATTGAAACCTCCTCCCAACGTTGGCTTGGAATGGATAAAGGTTGTAATAGACCCGGTGTCTTAATTGTTTCAACTTTATTTTGCTGGCAAACCAAACATTCTGCCACAAACTTTTGAATATCTGATTTAAGGCCATCCCAAAAAAATTCCTTCTTAACCCTGTGGTAAGTTTTTAAAAATCCTGAGTGCCCTCCTAAGGGAGAAGTGTGCAATTCCATAAGAATCTTTTGTTTTAGCTGGGAATTCTTACAGAGGTATAAGCGATCTTTGTACCATAACGAATCATTTTTCCAGCTAAATGTATCAGACGTACTGGAATCTTGTTGTAGCTTTCGAATAAGTGCCCACACTTCTTCGTCATTCTTCCATTCCTCCCTTGCTTCATTTATCCAATCTGGTTGGATAATAGAAATGGCGCACAACAATGCTTCCACATCCTCATCCTTTCTTGAGAGTGCATCTGCCACCACATTTTGCTTCCCTTTTTGTAGATGATTTCAAAGTCATAACCCAACATCTTTGTGACCCACTTTTGTTGCTCTTCAGAGGATAATCTTTGTTCTAAAAAGTATTTAAGGCTATCATGATCTGTTTTTACCTTGAAGTGTCTTCCCATTAGGTAGGGTCGCCATTTCTTAAGTGCATGGAGTATTGCCAACATTTCCTTCTCATAAATAGCTTTTCTTAAAAACTTTCCCTTGATTGGACGACTTTCAAAAGCAATGGGTCTTTCATCTTGCATTAGAACAGCACCAATTCCATTTCCTGAAGCATCACATTCCACAATAAAGGTTTTTGTGAAGTCCGGTGTAGCTAAGACCGGTGCTTGGCACATTGCCTCTTTAAGATGTTCAAAGGCCTTTGTTGCTTCCGAAGTCCATGAAAATGAATCTTTCTTCAATAATGTTGTTAGAGGTGCTGCTATTCTCCCATAATTCTTAACAAACTTGCGATAATACCCTGTCAACCCAAGAAATCCTCGCAGATGCTTTATGGATGTGGGGATTTTCCATTCCTTAATGGCTTTAATTTTGGTAGGGTCTACCTTAACTCCTTCATGAGATACAATATGACCCAAATATTCCACCTCCTGGACTCCAAAGAAACATTTGGATCTTTTTGCATATAATTGTTTCTCCTCCAATAGTTGTAGCACCCTGTCAACATGTTCAACATGATCCTTCCAAGACTTGCTGTAGATTAGTATATCATCAAAAAATACTAACACAAATTTTCTAAGGAATGGTTTGAAAATTGAATTCATCAAACCTTGAAATGTTGAAGGTGCATTGGTAAGGCCAAAAGGCATGACCAAAAATTCATAATGACCCTCATGAGTTCTAAATGCCGTTTTCGGAATGTCTTCAATCTTCATTCTGATTTGATGATATCCTGAACGAAGATCCAACTTGGTGAAGTAAATTGATCCATGCAATTCATCCAGTAATTCATCAATGACAGGAATGGGGAACTTATCTTTAATAGTGAGCTTGTTGAGCTCCCTATAATCTGGACACATGCGCCATGATCCATCCTTCTTGTGCACCAATACTACTGGAGCAGAGAAAGAACTTTGACTCGGTTGAATTATACCAGCCTCTAGCATTTCTGCAACCATACGTTCAATTTCACTTTTTTGGACATAGGGATATCTGTACGGCCTGATGTTTGGAGGAACACTTCCTGGAATCAGATGAATAGCATGATCATGATCACGCATAGGTGGGAGACCTTTGGGAGTCTCAAATACCTTGGAATGATTGTCCAGGACTTTTTGGAGATCTGGAGAAATAGATGATTCCAATGTGGAAACATCTAGCGAACATAATTGTGCAATTACACCCTTTGCTCCTTTTTTAGAAGCTTTGTCATACCATTAGAGCTGATTATCTTTCCTGGTTTCCCTGCAATACCCCTTAATTCAACTTCCTTTCCTTCCACAGAAAATTTCATGAAAAGTTCTTGAAAATTAAAAGCTATTGTACCCAAGGATTGTAGCCATTGGACTCCTAGTACAACATCAGCACCTCCCATTGGAATGGAAAGCATTGGGCTAGTCAATACATATTCTCCCATGGATAGCTTGATATTATGGCACTTTCCAGAGCAATTTATTGTTCCTCCATTTGCAATCATCACTTGACACTCTGGTGCTGGATATAGGAAGCAATTCAATTCTTTTGCTACCCTACAATGAATAAAATTGTGGGTGCTTCCTGAATCAATCAACACTATTACCTTTTTCTTCTTGATTTGTCCTTCTATCTTGATGGTTTGAGGAGTGGTAATTCCCACCAATGCATTACAAGATATGGTCGGATTTATTTGTTCTTCATCTAGGCTTTGTTCCTGGAATATATCCTCTTCTTTTGACCTTTCTTGCTCCTTTTCTTCTTCCTCTTCACAATCTATGTAGAATAATTTCTTCTCAGCACACTTATGACCTTTTGTGTATTTGCTATCACAATTGTAACAAAGCCCTTTTGCTCTTTTTTCTTCCAATTGTTGTGGTGTCAACCTTGTAGGTTGTGGAAGACTATGGGCAACAACACTTCCATCTTTATAGTTGTGAATGGTATGCTTCCTAGTTGCCATAATTTTGCTTTCCATTTTTCTTGCTAACCTGAATGCCTTCTCTAATGAATCAGGTTCCCAAAGGCGCACATCATGTTGGATATTATCTTTAAAGACCCTATGAACACATCAATCCTATGCTCCTCTGGAATATCTTTTACCCTTATGTTCAATTTTTGGAACTCCTCAATGTGCTCCATTATTGAACCCTTTTGTTTGAGATTATCAATTGGCTAAAAAAAGTGTTGCTTTTTGTATCCTCATAATGTGCTATCAATTCTTCCGTAAAAATTGCCCAAGTGATAAATTGTTTACGAGAACAAAGCCATTGATACCATACAAACTGATTTGGTTCCAAATATAAAGTTGCCATACGTACCTTTTGTGTGTTTTGCACATTATTGAGATCGAAGAATTGCTCCATCTGTAATATCCATGTGGCGGGATCCTTGCCATCAAACTTCCTCATATCGATTTTTGGAACATGGTGAGTCTTCGATCCAACATTAGAGTCTATGGAATCATGATTAACATTTCTTTTGTTCTCATCATGAGTTTCCTTTACTACCTTTTCACCATTAGTGACCCTTTCTTGTAGCAACTTCTTCAATTCATCCATCTTATCATCCATGCCATCAATTTTAGCGTCCATGACATCAATTTTAGCGTCAATCTTAGCTTCCATGCCATCCATCTTAGCTTCCATTCCCTTTATCTTAGATTCCACGCCATTTACCTTAGATTCCATGCCACTTATCTTAGCTTCTGTTAGCTTTTGTGAGCGTGACATTTGTTGCACTTGTTCTTGTAATTTTGATATATCATGTAGCATTTCTTCCTCTTCTTCATGAGTCATGCTGGAGCTTTCAGGCTCCTTACTAGGTGTTTTCATTTTCTTTCCTCGAGGCATCAGTTACCGATAATAAAGTTTTACTATGCCCTTTGAATTCCGTTAAACCAAGCTTACACAAAAAATAAAAAAAAACTACACACCTTTTTTTCACTTTATAGAAGCCTGATATTGAATATGATGTATCTCTGTAATTTCGGCTCCTCCAATTCTGAAATTACTACCTGTAGTATCCTTCTGCGTCCTCTTTCCAATGCCACAAGTCTGAGCCAAATTGGATTCTTCCAGGAAGAGTTATGTGAAATCTCCCACCATGACTTGATTTTAGACTGGTTCAGTAGAGCGAACTTGTACGACGTGCCACGAGTCACTGTTTCAACCTTTGAATCTGAAGCACACACAAACGAAACTACAGTCCATCCTCTTTCTGTACCTTTTTACGAAATTTCAATCCGATCCTCAGAGAGAGAGTTATGACGATTTTCCCCAGGTCACCTGTTTCGAATGTAATTCAGGAGTCTGCAAAAAGACCAACTTCCTCAGATCATATCTCCGAAAATATCGCGAGAAAAGATCTGAAATTAGGAAGCAAGGTTCAGCGCCAATTCTTCTCAAATGGGTTTTTTTTGCGACTTCCGAAACGTCACAGAAAAAAAGTTATAGCGACAATTCCACGATGACCTGTTTGGAGCAGCGAAACCCTAGAATCCAAAGCTCTGATACCAAATGTTATGAAACCAGCTCACAAGAAGATAGAAAAGAGAGATCCACGCCTTAGAATTCAGCCTCTTCAAGGGGGAAACCTCCTTTACACTACATAAATGAACAATTCTTGGATCATACAAATGAAAATACCTCCTTTCTATATATAGGAGTCTAAGTGGTCCCAATACAATCCAAGCCTACATAACAATAATATTGTAGGGCGCAACAATAACAATAGTGGGCTTCTATGTGGCACAATAGTAACAATATGGGCACTACATGGGTACATCAATATAAATAAGGGGTATAACTACAATAGTAATGGGGTAATCACTAGTATTATAGGGACCCAACAAAATTGAACGAAAAAAAACTTTGAAATGCAACGCAAAGGGAAGATTACTTACTTGGTAGGATCCTCGGGCAAGATCGTTCACCGTCGGTGCTGGAATCGAGCTCGAGACCTTGCTCAACTTTGCAGACCAAAACACAAAAGGTAAAAACTCACAAGGTAAATGTAAAAACAAACTTACCATATCCCCCTTTTTATAGTGATTTGCCAAAAAAAATAAAATTTTACACTATATGGTTTGGGGTTTTCCCATTTATTTTCGATTTTTGATTAGAGTTTTGAGTTTTTTAACCTAATATCCACACATATACTGTATTTATGACGAATGGAACTTATGAAGTGGTGTTTTTGTGCAGAAAAAGAGATGGCGGGTACATGTCATGATCCATATACACTTGGTCCATGTTTTTCAAAAGTCCTCTTTAAGCTCTTTTCCCACTTAAAAGATGAAAAGATTGCCGAGTTTTCTCTTTTGACTTGTTAAACGGTATAAAAGGTGGTCCACTTTGAGCTCTTTTTTGACCGTATAAACATGAAAATATCTCTTGACTTTTGTTGTTTTAGGTTCGATACTGGTCAAAAACCGACATGTCTTCTATCACTCTTTTACTTTTTCAGATCAAGGCCACTAATTATGAAAATTACTCTGTGATCGTAATGGTCAAGCGATTCTCTTGAGTATTATTTTATACTTTTTCGGGCTCGAGGGACACAAATTTACGAAAAAGGACCCCCCTGGAGTTTTCTTTTCCATGCCTTTTTCAAAATCTCTAAACGTGAAAAAGAGTTCGAGTTTTCCCTATGTCAGACTCGTTAAACCCTGACGACATTGGACTCATCGCCATGATGAGACTCGAGCTTCTCCTCCCTAGGGCTCGTTAATCTATCACTAGGTTGGATTCGTCTAAAGGTCGAACTTATATACAAGCATATGCTATCCCCTTCAATCTTGTTTCCAAAAATAATTGGCGTACTCACTAGCAATGGTGGGGGAAATTTGGAAGTCATCTTTGGTTACCTGGGGTATCTAGTCACTCTTGAACATCGACACTTTTTCTTCTTATTGGGCTGGGATATCCATATATTGTCATTTGGCCTTTCGGGGTTTTGGGTTGCCATTTTTCCTCATTCCATCTGATCCATGTTGTCTCCATTGAGCCTCTAGTCCCTTGGTACCTAAATGCTGCCACATTCTGGAGTCATGTCGCCGATATGTTCAAGAGTATAATCCTTCTGCAGTTTACACCCTTACGTCCTCCTCTGATACTTTGTTTCACCATCTACCACTTGTTCCTTATCTCGTGTCGTTGATGGGGGAAGAATTATGGCCCTCCTACGATGGATCGTATCCTATCGACATCGGTTCATTATCCAAGAGATTGGTCTAGAAATCCCTTTTGGTACCTTGGAGCTTGCATGCCTCAATGGAAAGTTCTTTGCGCCTGATGATAGACTCTCATAATTGGTCTTCGATTGGGTGATTCCATGAGTGTTCAACTTCAGCTCATTTTTCACACTTAGTGGATTGTATTGGATAGTACCTTGAGAGCCATTGGCATTATTGGTGGTTTCTCTCACACTTGTTAATGGTTTTCATCATTGATTGGTGCTCAAGCGACTTTCTACCATGCTTGACTTCAGCACATATATTCGCATGCTAGAATTTTTACTATGATTGGTTGGGTTTCAAGACCCTAAACTAAGCTCATATATGTTCAGGCTGCATGGATTAGTTCGTGATTACATACATGACCTTTTTATGGATGGTTGCGACCATACCTTTATCATTCTCCTCATCTTATCAATTGAATGGTTGTGTCCATACCACAGACCACATTTCATATGTCTTTTGGATGGCTGTGCCCATGCCTAGACTACATGTATTTCACTATCATAGATGTCAGTTATACTTGCACCTGCAGGTTCTTCCAAGTGGTATTCTAGTTCAGACAGTTTCATGAAGCATTTCACCCCTCCCACTCTCTCGGGCTTCATGCTTTAGGGGGCATCTATTACATAGTAATTTGTCACTGTCCTCATCTCAGTCCCTCTACTGTGCCATGTATCAAATAAACATGTTCATATCTTCCCACCAATTCAAGAAGACTGAGAAAATGCTCTCTGATGCTGCAAATTTACCCTCATTCCCTAAGTTTCTTCCTCGTTGCGAGTAAAACCTTAATATCTGCAACGGTCCTCTCTCATAAACCGTCTCATCTCGACCTCGTCGCAGGTGTACACCTATTTCATGCTACGGTCGAATTTCAAGTCCTAGTGCGAGGCTATTAACTATGTATCGCGACGATCGGTCTACATGAATTGCCTCCTAGCGATGCCGTTGCTGAGACTTAGTTCACGGCCATCAACAATCCAGATTGGGAAAATTTGTTCCAACAGTCAGCCTTCTAGATGTCTCTAGACCTAGTTTTTGGGTCATTTTTGGTCGCCTTTCCACCTTTGGGATGGTATTTTCATCTTTTGTGCTACCTTCTTTGAGGATAAGCTCCCTCTCCCTCATTTCATGGAGACTCCTCCTATAAAATCACTCACCATTGCTATGATCTGTAAGTTCTTTTGGTTGTATAGTGCTGCTAGTGCATTTGAGTTTGGTATATAGCTTTGGTGTGAGTGTGACAAGTGTGGAATTGTTGAATAGTTTGCAAGAGGTTGTGGAGTGCCCTTAACCTTGTATTAAAGCTTATGAGTGAGAGAGAGATATTATTTATTTGAGAGACCCATCCTTGAGAGTGAATGCTTGAAGAAACATACTGGCTAGACCCTCCGTGAAGGCTTGCAACGTCAAGACTTGGTTGTAAGCTTTGCTCTTGATTTATTATTAATACAATCAATGATGATTTCCTATGTCTTGTATGTAATTTACTTGATAGCTCGTGACTTATTGAATTTATGAGTAAATAGATCATTGTTGTTCTTGGTTATGTGCTTTTTTGTTTTCTTGTGGTGTTTCAGGTTGATTGCTCCTTAAGGAGAAGGAAACAGATGTTGGAGTAGCGCAATGGAACTTCATCAACCACTGGTTTGAGGTATGCCTCCAACGATGACTATTTAAGGGAATCAATTGTTGTTTTGTCTTTGTTGTGACTAGACCCACTCTAGGACTAGAGGGTTTGCCTCTGTCCGCAGAGGGAACACTTTCCTACTTCACACACTCAACAAGATGCAGCTTTAGCAACAAATGACAAACCTCTTGAGCTCCAATATCATGCTCAACATGCGTCTCAACAAGGAATCTTCCATACGCAAATAATACAGGAGCCTCACTAACCCACACCCACCAGTAACTCTAGTCAACATTTGATGATAACTTTTTGATATTCTCTTTGCCTTTCAAGCATATTTTGCAATATACTTCAAAACATGATGTCGAGAAAGAATAGGCTGACAATCAACATTTGTTCGCCACATTGTTAAAACATCAACATTGTGAAAATTTAAACGGTCATCATTTCATGTTGGTTCATACTTTTTTCTCCCTTTTTCATATATAAAAAAATTTGACTTTGCACGAACATCCCATGGAGCATGATAGCGACATGAAATAATGGACCCTTTTTTATAAAATCAATTCTGCATTTTGTATGCCTTTCACACGGTTAACTAAATTCTCATATTCTTCTTCAAGGTCGCAAGAAGAAATTTTTTCAGTATTCAAAGCACATGCATTATCATTTAAATTTCGAGGGATCATCACATTTCAATGAAGTATGTCATGCAGATTCCATGATGTAACATATTTTTCAAAGTATTGCTTTGCTACGCTAATAACAGTCAGTTTTGACCAATCCAATGTTTCCACATCTGGTGCTTTAGGAAACCACAACAAATCATGGATGTGGGAAGAAATGCTATGCTGTCACTCATACCTAACAAGATTCAAAACATGCAGTCAACATATAATAAGAAATCACAAAAACATACATTTTCCTTGAAATCATTATAAAATTGTTGAAAAGGAATGAGAAAAAACCTATACCAAAAGTCTTTAGCACCAAGATATCTCTGTAACACTATATCACAAAAGATATTGAATCTTTGGTGCATGTACATAGCAACTATATGTGGGTATCGAATAACATTTTCAATCTTTCTAGCGTGCTCACTTTGTCGATGGCAATTTGTGGTTGAAGGCATAACACCATGAAAATCAAACCACTTTCTGTCAGATACACTCAACGTAAAAAACAAAGTAAGGCAACCCAATTGGTTGATCACATCAGTTAATTCAAAATGACACTTTGTCAAATAAGTTCTAATACCCCTAAGACACGATCCAAAATGCGTTAATTTCTCATCCAACCAATTATTTGGAAAATCAGAAAGTGATTGACGCAACTCCCTAACAATTATGGGCATGCTTTCATGAATATTTATCTTAAAAGAAAATGAAGTTGTTCCTTGACTACTGTTGTACCTTAGGAGAATATCTTTGGCTGAAAGGAGATCAATGCCCAATAAATTTATTTTGAATTGTAAAAGGATTAGTTGATTGTCCCATCATTTCATAAAGCCCTAGAAATTTGGTTAAAATCCTTTATATTTCCACATGTGAACAATGTTTCCAAAGTGGCCTTCTGATGTTGAATACAAACAAATAAATAGAAGAAATAAGTGATGGTGGAAAGTTTTAGATAATAGGATGCCTTGCACATAATATTTTATCTTCAACCTTAGAAGAAATATGATTAGCATGTAATGAAATTTATGAAAGAGGAGCACATCATTAATGATTTTTAACTTGAATTCACAGAAAATCAAACTCACAACACTCTAAAGTCAAAGCCCAACAACTTCATTACTCTTTTATAAGAAGAAACATTAACATTAGATGAAAAATGTAAGACTTATCGTACCTAACAAATTCTAGAATCACTGTGAAAACTTTATTCATCAACAAATGAAAAGTGAAAGTGCAATATCATTTTTTCCTCTAAGATTCGAAATTTGGGAACCCCCAAAATGCCCTAGAAAGTATATTTTGTACAAACGTTAAAAAAGATCAGTGATAAAACCTTCAACCTTCTACACTACTTCAGGACCAACTATCCTCCTATTTGAATATTACATTTAGAAAATAAAATTACATTGAAATAAAACATTTCTGCTAAACATTATAAAACTTTATCGTTAAAAAACTCTTTGTCATTGGACGATTTGTGACTCGAGAACAAAAGAAGGTCCTGCTCCTACATTGGCTTCTTGGGGTGACATCCATTATCTGCGCTTTTTCTAGATATCTAGCTTTGCATTTAGGTTGTTAATAAACTTGACATGGACCATTATGAATTCAGTGGTTTTGCTATACATAGGCTTGTCAACAAACAATCTCCTCATCATCTAAAGAGGTTGAAAGTGTTTGTACAAATAATTAACAAAAGTAGCCCCTTTAAGAAATTCTGTATTTTAATGTGTAGAACCCAATTTGATTTTGGCATCTAATAGAAGTGTCTCATGAGTTTCCCAAGATATAAAATTCCCTTGTTGGTCCCAGCATGATGGTAAACTTTCCCTCGTTCTTTTGTCAAAAGCAGCATTAAATTTCATTAAAGATTCCTTTACTTCTTTTAGTTTCTTCTCAACAATTTTCCTATATAAATTCTTTACTTTTATTTTATTGATTTCTATTACACAGTTTTATCTTCAATTCAACCTTGTTTTAACTACCGTGCGGACTTAAGATTCATAAAATCAATCATCTTTTTAGCAAATTGGGCTCTTTGTTGTAATTTTTTATTAGCAATCATGATTATACCCTCGAGATCCCTAATAATAATATTTTCTTCTTCATTAATAAGCAAAAATTCCCAAATATTTTTCACTTTATTTATAATATTATTCCACAAGATTTCCCTTGCTTGAATAAGGGACATGTTTCCTTTTACCCTTTCTTTCATTTCTATGATTTCTTGGTAGGCAAGATGGCAATGATTTATGTATTTTTTAGTAGTCTCCTTTGACATCAATAACTTATGCTCAGTGGATTTTATGACCTTCATTACATTTTGAAAATCACTTTGATTCTTTTTCATTTCATTTTTAGCAAGTTTCAACTCAGTCATGACCTGAGTTAGTTTTGCAGTTGGGTCTTCGAAATCTGTTTGCACCAGAATTGTACAAACATGTGAGCCAATGTTTTGCTGCAAGGAAGCATTCATTTCTTTTAACTTAGTCACTTCTTCATTCCTCTATAATATTTCATTAGTAAAAACTTCCTTGTATTTTTCAACTTGTGCTACATCTCTAGCCATTGGATATTCTATAGAAGGTAATTTCAATTTCTTCCCAAGTACTTGAATTTCCACCTCCTTACCTTGCAAAAATTTTTGAATTACACTCCTATCTCTAGGGTTGACCCTGATTTTAACAAGTAACTTTTAAAACCATTCATTTTGAGTTGTCAAAGCCCTTAAATTTTCCTTTTCTAACTTCAGTTGACTAATTAGCTTCTGCAACATGTCTTTAGCTTTGCTGGTAGCTGAATAGGTTTTACTCAAATCATTATAAATTAATTCTCCAATCAGCCTATGGAGATTAATTTTATCGGGTAAATGGATCTTCCTGACATCCATTGTTAAATTAATAGTTTTGAAACTCATTGAAGAGGAAACAGATAATGCAGAAGGATGAGAAAATGAAATCTTAAGTTGATTCCTTTCTAGATCCATGGAAGATAATAATCTTGTTTGATAATTTGAATATGATTGAGCCTCCTCCTGGGTTTCCATATTTTATCTAATCTTCGTATTTCTATCCTCATTTTGTGAAAACATTTTTCTGACAACTAGAATAGAGCTCTGAGTAGCTTCATTTGGATTGGGAGAGGATGGTGTGCAAGATGTCCCCCGAACTATAATTGGAAATAAGAAACTAATGTTGTGCTGCCTTCATCACATAGTTTTGATATTTTGGTTCTTCCATATGGATCTTCATCAAAATCAATGATTTCCTCTCTACCTCACTTCAAATTATTTTCATTTTGTAAAGGGGTGTCAACCTCTAGTCCACCTGTTGAACCAGACTGACCTCCATTAGCCATTTTCTCAATATCTGTTCGAGATTCATGTAAGAAAGGGGCATTTCCATTCCCCACTCTCATGTTGGAAATCACATGAAAAGGGTCATAAACCCATTTTTTCTCCCAATAAAAAATACACCCCTTCAAGACGTTTTTCGACTTCTTTTGGTACTTTCGTGGTGTTTACAATGAAAAGTCACAGAGTTCTTGGCAATCTAAACATATGCCCTTTCTTGGCTATAACAAAATGGAATTGGTGTAAATTTAAACTCTGCCTCATAAACTCCAAAGAGAACAACCTCGTGGGAACAATGGTTCGCAGTCTCTAAGGCTCAATATCAGCTACATACAACCTAATCTTAAAATAATATTCAAAAGAACACTAGTCTCCTACTTTTGTATCGCTGCTGAACTAAAGAAAAGATTAAGCTTCTGGAAACATAGAGGGTGCAGGTGAACTATTGACAATTGAATATGCTACTAAAAGGAATGAGGCAAAAAAATTCATTGGACCTTCATTCTTTGGGTCACTCCTCATCACAACAATCCAGAAAAGCATTGAATGTTTATCCTTATTGGGATCCATGATGTTTAACCCCAAGTGCATGGACTTTTCAACATGAGTGTATAAGAATAGATATTCAATTAGAGAAGGGAATCTGAAACAACCAGTAAGTGAGAGGTTCATGAATTGAGCATTTACTACCCCTTCCCAAAAAACTGGTATATCCAAGACAACTGCAGGCTTCATCATCATACTAAAAATACCTAAAGTGAATTTATCCATGACTGAAGCAACATCTCTTCCCAAGATATTAGTTAAAATTTGAAGAATGGGTATGGCATCTTCAGCAAAAGTATTCAATGGAAACAGATTTGACTCCAAAGAAAATTGTTCCCCACTTGGCATCAGTTAAAACATAATTTGGGCGTACTAGTAACCCGACAAATTTTCGAAATAAACTAACAGGGTTTCCTACAAATAAGAGGTATATATACTTGTAGAGGGGAAGTTCTTGCTGAATTAGAAGGGAGGACACCTAGAAAGTGTTTTCTCCTAACTTATGCATTACAAAACATTTATGTGGATACATGGCTGATACTAACTAGTGGATACATTTTGTTGAACGATGAGTTTTAGAGACGAAAGCTGAAAGGACATCGAACTTGGCTGTGACAGCTTAAAATTGGAAATAGGCTTGATTTTTAAGGATATATTGATAGGTTTCCAATTAATTTAAAGTGAAAACATTGTCGAAAATGTATCTTTAAGTGTCTATGAGTGGAATGTGTGAATAAGACCCTGCTAAGAAAGTTTTCTTTAACATTTTCAGATAATTGAAGTAGCAAGTGACTATATAAATACCTAGTGGTGGTAGATAGTGTTCATTGGGATGTTTCTTGGTGAATTCAGAGGCCATGACAGTGACAGCAGGTAGCAAAAGTACATGAAATTGATTTGAAATGAGGATTTATAGGTTAAATGGAAGAATGGGAGGGGAAAAAAATTCAATGCTTTCATAGAATTTTTTTTTTCTTATTGGTTGAAATAAATGAATGAAATGACATGCATGAGTGACGAGTGGCAAAGAGAGAGGTTATGTGGTGGGATGAGTGGTAGAGGTGGACTCACTTGCTGATGACATCACTCTTTCTTGCTGACGACACCATGGGGGTAATCACCACTACAGGACATCTTCGGAGGAGTGCCTTTGCAGTCAATCAGAGCTGTAGATCTATAGTCAACAACCTCATTTGAAAATCCTTGTGGAGGCACACCTTTTGTTAACTTTTAGGAAATTTGTGTTGTCAGGTTTGCCCCATCGTCTGGGACCCGTCACACAAATTCATTTCGTTGTCATACATGAATGTCCTTTAACCTTTGATTGTTGGTATTGTGACACACAATCAAGATTTTATGACTACACTAATTTTTATTAGCACGCTAAACTTTGATTATTATTTTCAAAAATGCTTCATTAATAAAACAAGCCCAAGTGCTTTCAACTCCTATCTTTTTCTTTTTTTTCTACGATATCTGATTTTTTTATTTTACAAACATATGCACTAGACATCTTGATAGGAAAAAATTAAAATGAGTTACAACATCTGGCTCCACCTGGGGATAGTGCTTTTCAAATAGAAAAATACTAATAATTGCAGATTAGCGCCTTCTTCTTGGGCATGGAGTCAAATTGCAACTTAACACATTACAATGGATAACTTAATGAAATATTAACAATGACCACATTGATATATACAATGATGAAAATAATTGCAAGTCAATGTTGGAAGTAATGTTTGAGGTACTCCCCATTCACTGCCAGTTGTATAAGCTCACCAGCCATATTTTCAAGAAAAAAAGTGTTGTTTTATCTAGATTCTGCTATATTGAAGGGACAAAACCACAAAGGTTAAAAATTTCCATGTTTACCTTTGTCTTCCCTCCTTATATCCCATCTGAGTACTAGATCTCTAGGCTGAAAAAGGATATCTTTGGCTTTTATGCCAAAAACTTGTTTCATTTTCTCTTGATAACCGATGAAATTATCCATGAATTTCTATTTGTTTTCATTTAGCTCTATTAATTGGCTCATTCTTCTAATCAGGGGACTTGATTCTTCTTGAACATATTGGACAAATGCTACGACACATTTTACTAATTGGCTAGGAAATAAAGCAATTGTTCCATATACAAGCTCAAAATCTGACTTCCCAATGAACTTTCTTGGAGTTACTTTACTTTCCCATAAAGAAAAATTTAGTTTAGTATCCCATTTCTGTTTATTTTATGCAATATCCTTCTTAAGTATATTCAACAAATTTTTGTTAGAAGACTCTGTTAACCCATTCCCCTGAGGGTGATAGGTAGTAGCGTGAGACAAATTGCATTATATCCATAGCATTTTGAAAGTGTCACCGACATTCATTAGTCCAAAGGGCCTCTTGACATACATAAAAGTGCCCCATGGAGTTGTAAAAATTTTCTTCTTTTGATCTTCTTTCTCTAGAAATCTATTTATAACCAGAAAAACCATTAATCATCAATATCATGTCTGATCATGTTACTCTCTGTAGGATATGATCCATTTCCAGTAGAGGATAGTTGTCTTTCAATGATACCTTATTCAAATTATGGAAATCAATGCACAACAAGATTTCTCCATTTTTCTTTCTTATAGGAATTAAATTAGCTACCCAATATGAATATCTAAGAGGAACAATTATTTTTTCTTGTAATAACTTCATTATTTCCTTCTCTATTGATGGAGAAAAAAGAGGTTTATTTGCCTTAATTTCGTCTTATAATCTTTTACCCCTGGTTTTAAAGGAATCTTGTGTTGAATAATACTAGTGTCATATGTTTTCAGATCTTCATATGACTAGGAAAATACATTAACAAAATTCTTGAAAATATTTACATACATCTATTTAAAATTCTTTGGAATATCCTTAGCCAACCTCACCATATTTGGTTGTTGCCTTGTTCCCAGATTACAATCCTCAAAGTCTTCTTCTAAGACTGTTTTGTTCGGATTAAATGCAACATCATTCGAATTAAAAAATCTCTCTAAAGGTACCAATTATTTTGGTATCACATTGTCCTTAAGATGTAATATCTATTTATTTTGAATAGAATCTTTAAAAGACATTCCATCCTTCTTTTCTCCTTCAGATTCATCTTCATTATCAATCTCCAAATTGGAAAACTCACCAATAATTTCTAGAAAATATTTGATGTGCCCTTCATCTTCAAACACCTACAAATGATTTATATTATCCAGAATAGGTGGCCTATGTCTAATTTTGACTTCATATCTTATCATGGGATTCATAGGAGGCTTGAAAGTACGAGCTACAACTGCTAAAGAATTAGCCAATCTATTTGCATCTCTAGGTATAAATTGTATATTGAAAGCAACAAAGAAATTATCTACCAAATCCTAGATTTCACTTATTTAACTCTTCAATATTGGATTCATTTCTTGACATTTATTCTTGATCTATTTAACTACTAATTCTGAATCTCCATAAACATAAATGCATTGTTTTCCTAAACGTCTAGCAGTTTGCAAACAAAGAATCAAAGCTTCATACTCAGTAATGTTATTTGTAGAGACAAATTCTAAGTTATAAGAGAAGGTCATGAAATGACATTTTGGGGAAACAAAATCACTTCTAATCCATTTCCATCTCTTGAATAAGCACCATCAAAATATAGATTCCAAACTCCACTAACTACTAGTCCCTTATTTTCAATTGATGAAGGGAGTTGCACTTTATTGTTTTCAACAATTTCTTCTATTTCTTGTAACATAAAACCAGAAAATTCATCTTTTTCTTGGCTATAAACATGAGAATTACTAGAACACTCCTTTTTAATTGTTTTGACAAACCTAGTCTCTCTGTATAATCTCCTTTCTTCCCACAAAAATTATGAATTATGGTATATGTAAAATACAACTTCAACACTCCTCTCAATTTCACTCCCCATGGTCTAGATAAGAGCATTCCAAAATGCATTGGAATGTCTACAAATACTACATCCATCACAATGCTTCTGGCTGGAATTTGAGCTAGAGAAACCACCAATTCTTTAATCAATCCTACACACTTAACCTTCTTAGAATCAAAAGAGCAAAGATCCTTGTAACTGATCTGCAAGTTCAACTGTTTCATAATTGAAAGAGGCATTAAATTCTGAGCGGCTCCAAAATCCAACATAGATTTATCAAGAATAAAAGTATTCACCAATAGATAAATATAAAAAGGAGGAGTAGAAGAATGAACTTCTTCCACATGAGGGCCAAACATTACCACTGATTTATCCTCCTGCATATTAACTGTGTCTATTGCATGGTTATCGTGTGAAAGATTTATAAAATCAGAGACTTGTTTCTTATATGTTGGAGTTTTAATCAACTCAGTCAGAGGGATTGGAACTTTTATCTTCTCTAATTCCTTTACAAAGTTAAAATAATGGCCTTGTTTAGTCACCTTCTCTTGTTCTTCTTCACTCACCTTTTATTTTGAAACCTCATGAGAACTATCCATAGGAGGTTGAATAGATTTATTCAGTACCTCTATGTCATATTTTCCTTTTGAACTATTACCTTGCTAAAATGTAACATTTGGGACTTAAATAACCAGTATCCATGTGTTGAAGCATTTGATATTTTTTTCTTTCTATGCCATATTGTACCCTCAACCTTTTCTCTGACCTAAGAGCATACTTATTGTGTAATTCTTCCTTCATGAAATCTATGAATCTTTTGCAATAATCTTCAAATTCCTCATCATCTAGAGTGACTTGGAATTTATAACTCAAATCTTCACTTATGATCACATCTTCTTCTTCGCCAAACAAAATAGAAATTTGATTCTCCTGTCCTTTAAGAGGCTCTTCCACTTCCTCTTTCTGTTTATCTTCTATATACATGGGTGGTTGGATTTGATCTTGATACCTTCTCTCCCTTTTTATTATCTGAAGTGGTTTCCTCCTAAATTGAGGATTAAAATTTATTCTTTGACCTTGTTGAAGCTATTTAGGAGGATTTTTATTTTCAAGCTCCAATTTTACCAATTTGTTTGAAATATTCCTGATAACTTTGGCCATCTCTTCCAACTTCTATTCATGTGAATCCTTAGGCTAGTTTACAGGCTTTACTTCCACTTTCTCCTTTACTTTATCATCAACATGTTGCTTTGATTTGATATTCCATGTAGCAGCCATATTTTCCTCTACTTCCAAGACATCTGTTTGGATTTGATCTAAGGTGGGGGACCTCCTTTCCCCCAATATAAATCCAAAATTAGGCTCAAAATCTCCTGCAAACATCATTTTTTCTCCAGCAGGTGGAGGTTTTATTTCTTTTGGCTTACTGATATCTAATTTATTAATGTTTTTAATGAATTCAATTACATCCTCCTATGGAATTTTCTTAATGGCATTAAACTCTGTTAGAAAATAGTTGTGATGTTTTTTCTCCCCCCATCTTTGTATAAACACATTCTCTAACTCTTCCAAAGTATTTATAGAATGTGCAGGAAGTGTTTTGAACCTCTTTCTTTCTTCTCCATCAAGCGATTGAACAAATAATCTCATTACTACATCACGATGTTCAACATTCAAATTATCAGCAAAATCACAAAATGTAGCAACATGCTTTTCTATTGTCATTTCATCCTCTCATGTGAATCTTGGTAGCATCTGGAGGTAGTCTTGTTGCAGAGAATCCCTCTATTGAGGAAGGTTTAGAGGATCATATCTATTCAGTAGAAAAGATGGAAAAACCTTTTTTGGATTTGGATTAGCCATATAAGAAATTCTTACTTGAAACACAAAGGAGTGAGGGGGAAGAACCAAAATAGGACCTGGTTGATTAATACTAGAAGAAAATTGATGTGAAACTAAAATATTAACTGCTTCAACTTCTTGAAATTTTTGAAAAGAGAATGAGACTAACGAAAAGATTTTCCTTGTAAAGTCGGTTCAGGAAAAATAGTTTGATAAAATTTTAGAATATTCTTGAATAAAATCAAGATTTGTAAATAATTTCTTCTGAACAAAATCCAAAAAATTGTTGATTATAACTAGTACTAGGAGCATACAGAATGGGTTTTTGGGCAATAGGTGATTTAGCCTTCCAAACAAAACGGAAAACCAAATTCTCTGGGTCTGAAAGAGAGGATTTTTCGGTTGTGAGGTATCAAACCTCATGTATGTTATTTTTGGAGCTAGGACTATTGTCTTGGTAAGAGACTCATCCTAATCACTTTCTTCGCTCACCAACCAAAGAAATGATTCTAAATAAAAACATAGGGAAAAATAATGTGGTGCCTCTGTTCCCTAGCAACATCACCAAAAAATGTTGTACCTTGGGAGACAATCTCCAGCTGAAATGAGATCAGTGCCCAAGACATTTATTCTAAACTGTAAAAGGATTAATTGATTCTCCCATCATTTTAAAAAACCCTGTAAATTTGATTAAAACTCTTTAACTTTCCATACGCGAACAATTTTTCCAAAGTGGCCTTCTAATGTCGAATATAAATGAAGAAAGAGAAAAAATAAGAGATAGTGCAAATATTTAGATAATAGGATGCCTTTCACATAATATTTTATCTTCAAATTTATAACAAATATGATTAGCATGTAATGAAATTTATAAAAGAGGAGTGCATCATTAAGGGGTTTTAACTTCAATTCACAGAAACTCAAACTCAAAACACTATAAAATCAAAGGCCAACAACTTCATTACTATTTTCTAAGAATACAAATTAACATAAGATGAAACAAGAAAGACCTCTCGTATCCAAGAAATTCTGGAATCACTGTGAAAACTTTATTCATCAACACATGAAAGGTGAAAGTACAATATTGTTTTTTCCTCTGAGGTCCAAAATTCCAGAACCACAAAAATTCCTTAGTAAGTCGTTTTCGTACAAAATTTCAAAAAGGACAGTTACAAAATTGTCAACCTTATAAAATACTTAAGGACCAACTATCCTCCTATTTGAATATTACATTTAGAAATGAAAATTACATTGAAATAAAACATTTATGCTAAAACTTATAAAACTTTGTCATTAAAAAACCATTTTTCATTGGATGATTTGTGACTCAAGAACAAAAGAAGGTCATGCTTCTACATCGGCTGCCTGGGGTGACATCCATTCTCTGCACTTGTTCCAGATATCTAGTTTTGCATTTGAGCTATTAATAAACTTGACATGGTCCATTCTAAATTCAATGGTTTTTCAATACATAGGATTTTCAACAAATAGTGTCCTCATTATCCAAAGAAGTTGAAAGTATTTGTGTAAATAATTAACAATACTAGCCCCTTTAAGTATTGTTGTCTTTTCATGTGTAGAACCAATTTTTCTTTTGGCTTCTACTAACAGTATTTCATAAGTTTTCCGAGATAGAAAACTTCCTTGTTGGTCCCAGTATGATGGTAAACCTGTGCATGTTCTTTTGTCACAAGCAACATTAAATTTCATTATAGAATCCTTTACTTCTTTCAGTTTCTTCTCAACCATTTTCCTATATAAATTCCTCACTGTTATTTTCTTTATTTCCATTACACACTCAATTTTGTGTTCGATTCCAAATTAATTTAACTCCTGTGTAGACTTGGAATTCAGAAAATCAATCATCTTCTTAGGAAATTGGCCTCTTAGCTATAATTTCTACTTAGAAACCCTGATTATACCCTCTAGATCCCTGAAAAAAATCTTTTCTTCTTGAATAATAATAAAAAATTCCCAAATATTTTTCGTTGTATTTATAATATCATTCCACAATATTTCTATTGCATGTATAAGGGGCGTGTTTCCTTTTACCTTTCATTTCAGTTCTTTGACTTCCTAGTAGGCAAGTTGGAAATCATTTCTGTATTTCTCAGCAATCTCCTTTGACATCAATAACTCATGCTCAGTGGCTTTGACGAGATTCATTACATTTTTAAATTCACTTTGATACTTTTTCATTTCATTTTTCAGCAAGTTTCAACTCAGTCATGACTTGAGTTAGTTTTGCAGTTGGGTCTTCGGAATTTTCTTGCACCAGAATTATACGAACATGTGAGCCAATTTTCTACTGAAAGGAAGAATGCATTTCATTTAACTTAGTCACTTCTTCATTCCTCTGTAATAGTTCATTGGTCAAAACTTCCTTCTCATTTTCAACATGTGCTACCTCTGTAGCCATTGGATTTTCTATAGAAGATAATTTCTATTTCTTCCTGAGTACTTGAATTTCCGCCTCCTTACCCGGCAACAATTTTTTAACTGCACTTCTATCTTCAGGGTTGAATCCAATTTTAACAACTAACTTTTTCAACTCTTCATTTTGAGTTGTAAATTCCCTTGAATTTTCCTTTTCCAACTTTAGCCGACTAATAACTTTCTACAACATGTCTTCAACTTTGTTGAGAAGTGAAAAGGTTTTACTCAAATCATTATAAATTAATTCTCTAGTTTGATTGTGAAGATTAATTTTATCAGGTAAAGGGATATTCCTAGCATCCAATGTTAAATTAATAGTTTTGATACCTATTGAAGAGGAAACATAAAATTTAGGAGGATGAGAAAAGGAAATCTTAGGTTGATTCATATCTAGATCCATGGAAAATAACAATATTGTTTGATAATATGAAGATGATTGAGCCTCCTGTTGGGTTTCCATATTTTCTCTAATATTCTTATTTCTGTTGTCAATTTCTGAAACAATTTGTTTGATCAGTCAAACAGATATTTAGGTAGTTTCATCTAGATTTGGAGAGGATGTTGTACAAACTACCTCCCCCAATTATAATTGGAAACTAGAAATAATGGTGTTCTACCTTTATCAGATAGTTTTGATATTTCGGTTATTCCATCAACACTTCATCCAAATCAATAATCTCCTCTCTACCTCTCTTCAATTTCTTCTCATTTTGTAAATGTGTGTAAACATATAGTATACCCACTGAAACATACATACCTACATTATCCATCTCCTCAATCTATGGCCAAGCTTCATGTAAGAAAGGGACATCACTATTCTCCACTCTCCTGTTGGAAATCACATGAAAAGGGTCATAGGCCCATTTTTCTCCCAATAAAAAATCTATCCCTTAAATATGAATTTGGAACTCTTTTGTTGCTTGCCTGGTGTTTACGATCAATGGTTCCATAGTTCTTCGAAATCTAAACAAATTCCCTTTCTTGGTTGGAAAAAAATGGACTTGGTCAACATTTAAACTCTACCTTATAAACTCCAAGGAAAACAACCTTGTGGGAACAAAGGTTAGCAATCTGCAAGGCTTAATATCAGCTCCATACAACCTATTCTTAGAATAATATTCAAAATAATACCAATATGCTACATTCATATATGTTGTAGCGACTACAATTGTTACATAGTATTTTGTCACCAACCCCACATTCCCTGATCCTGGACACTGTTGGTCCGTGGTATTGAAATCTTCTTTGTGTCATGTTGCAAAATATGTGTCAATTTCTTCCTTGTCATATCACGAAGAATACTTCAATTCATTACTCCTAGATTAGACCTGTTTTAACCTCTATTTTTTGGTCATCGTGGATCATTAGTTATTCCACCTTCGAATATGGCCAAGATTGAACTAAGCCTAGCAACATCGTCACCATGTCCCCGTGTTTCACTCACTACGAGCTACTCTTGGTGAGTTTTTTAACAAATTGTCAAACTTAAGAGTGCAACATCTTCATGGGTGGTCCTAGGGTTGGTTTTTGGATGAGATGAGCTCAGCTCTCTCCTTTGGGATGGTTGTTCCACCCTTTGTGTAACCTGCCAAAGGGATAAGCTCTTTCTCCTATCTTTTATGGAGGCTCCTCCTCCTATAAATACCTCCTTCATAGCTGAGATGAGTTGGAGTTGGAGAGTTTTTTTGAGAGTAGGGAGAGAGTTTTAGTAGATTTTGGAGGTAGCCTCTAATGTAACTTAGCCTAGGATAGTTTTGTGTGGATTTTTCTTGATTGTATGAGTGTTCTAGCATCATAATTTTGCTTTTTTGGTAGGAGAGAGAGTTATTCATACTCTTGGGAGACAATTCATGAGAGAATTCTTGTGGAGACATGCTTACAAGACCCTTCAAAGAGACCTACAACATTAAGGCATGGTTGTAAGTTTTACTTCAGTTCATATTAATACAAATCAATGGTTTATTTCCTATATCTTGTGTCAAATTTCATATTGACAGCTTGAAGTTCCTTGACCCTTTAAGTAGATCATTTTTTTCATATTCTATTATGTTTGTTGTTGTTCTCTGTATGTTGTTTCAGGTACAAAAGTGATTAGAAGAGATCTAGAGCAACACAACGAGAACTTCATCAAATGAGGATTTGAAGGTAGGTCTTCATGACATTAACTATCTAAGGGAATTTTCTTTGATATTTTTCTTGTTGTGACTAGACCCACTCTAAGGCTAGAGGGGTTACCTCTGTCCATAGAGGGAACTTACCTGCTTCACAACGACCACCCTACAAAATTTTTCCTTAGCTTTTTCTGGAGCGTCCCTACCAACCATCCTTAGCAGCATGTCTTGCATTGTCTAACTACATAGGCTTCAGATGGGTTTTAGTGGCTTACTAGCCTGTGTTGGTCAACTTGTTTTCCTCCCACCTATAGGATGGCATTTTAGACTTAACCATTTTCAGGATGAGGTGCTCGCCTAGAAAATTGCACAATTCTGGAGGGGAAATAGCCTTCCCTCCATAAATTGCATAATCCAACTGGGCTACCTAATGGGTTTGAGAAATGTGCAATATAGCCAGGTAGCCTTCCCTCTCGAAAATCCACAATTCATCCCAACACTAGGCTTCAACTTAAAATTTGCACAATTCTGACTAACACCTAGAGCTTCAGTCCATAAATTTCACAATGCAAGAGGGACAACTAGTCTTGCTCAACCTAGAAACTGCACATTTGTCTTTCCTAGGCTTTCAAATTGTTGCATGTGCACCCAGGTTAACTAGTCCCCTCCAAGACTGACCAATATTGATATGCATGCATGGATTTTTTTCCCGAAAAAGAAAAAAAAGGAAATGAAAAAAAGCATCCCTAGATTTAGGGATCTATTTTTAGCAGCTGGAAATTACATGCAAAGACCATTTTAGAAACTTCCCACCAAGTGTTGCTTTTTCCTAGATTTGTGCCATGCACGTCATAAGCCTCATCCTTATCAAACTTATTTATTTGACACTACAGAGCTCATTCATCACATCGACCTTGGAGCTCTCACATCTCACATTGCATCTAGGAGCATACAACACATCCATCTTTTGTTTTCCCGGTAAGTCTACTTTTCATGTCTTTTATTGCTTTTCTGTTTCTTTTTGTATTTTGATTTGTGTGAATGTTTCTTACCTGGTTTTGTTGAATTTCAGTTGTCGTTTCAATATATGTTAACTTGTAGAAGCATTGTTTCAAGTTTTTCATTGCACCTCACTTCTGTCGTAGGCATGACATTGTTTCTGCACTAGTGATCGCCATTATGACGACTCACTTCACACACATGCTTGCTTTCCCATTTTGTGAATCATGCACTCACTTTTCACATGCATGATCATTCACTCTTGTTTACACTTAGCTTCACCATGCATTTAGAACTTTTCATGTTTTCAGTCGCCCGTCGTCGGGTCTAGACTACCTTTGCCTAGACGTCCCCTCGCCCAGCTAGAAATGCAAATTTATGAGATTGAAGTCTCTTCCTTCCCTCCATACACTACAAAAATCTAGCCCAATACTAGAATCAAGGCTTACTTTGAGCAATTCTGGAGGGTAGTGCCTCACCAGCCCCAGAAATTACACAAGGCAGTTTGTTAGGTTTGCATGTCCTTGGTGACTAAAACAATGCATTGTGAAGTTTCAATCCTTAGTAGGATAGGTCGGGATGTGAATTACACGGTTCTAGCAGTCTATCAACCTCGTGAAAACCCGAAATGTGTCTTGGTCAGTCTCCTAGCCTCCCGGTGAAAATTGTGCAATATTCCCATTCAGTCATCCAGGTATGCTACATGTGAGTCCTCAAACTTGTTTTGATTTTCAACTGACAGATTTATTGCCATGAGTGTTGCTATGTCTCTTGGTATCAAATGTGTTCATTCATCTCTTAACATTATAGGTGCAATGGCCTCCAGAGAGCTGGGTTAAAGGACACCATCGAAAGTGCAATTAGGGATGGAGTTGAGGAAGTGTTTATGAGCTTGCCTATTTATGAAGACACCAAAGTGTTCATAGACATAGTTATTAGGATGAAATGGAAAGACATAAATGATACGTTCCCAGGCACATTTGAGGAAAATTTTGAAGACCCTAGGGTCTATGTCAAAATTCACAAGTCTAGCTTGTACCAGATTTCATGCAGGTATCCCGTGTTTCCATGCACGGACATGATCCACTCGATTGTCTCAGATACTAATCTCGACACAATGGTCTTGAGAAGTGATAGTGGAACACAACTTTCTACCTTTAGGGAAAAGGAATTTTAGGAGATTTATCACTTGCCACAGCCAGTGATGACAATGAAGAAACCCTTTAGCAAACGCAGCAACAGTGAAAACTCAAGAGATATCTTGAGGAGCTGGGAAAAAGATCCGTCCAAGTTCAGGACAACACCGAACCAGGTTTACAAGATGAAGATACTACAAAAGGCATATTAGTACTTCGTCATATATGCATGCCACTTATACGGCCAAGACAGAAAAGATACCTTCCCATAGAGTTGGGTGATCACATTGGACCAACTAGCCAGCGAAGGAAGACCTTGAAACTGGTCCATCATGTTGGCTCTCAAGTTGATGGAACATGTGACAGAAGACCAACATCTGCCCAATGGTCAACAAGTAGAGATATACATGTCCACTTAAATACTGGATGAAGTCTGTGCTTATCCACAATTCCTAGGCTTGGGTTGGGCATTGACACCTTCAGAAACCTTTATGCACACTTATTGCAGATTTTTCTCCGAATGCAACTTTTGTGGAGTTATCATATATTTGTTAGACCATTTTTTTCACCTTGATGTACAAAATGATATTTGAGCAAGATCCACCTTACATGTCATAGGAAGTGATTGAGGCATTGATCAACATAGTAGATTGGCATGCCTCACCCCTTAGCACCTTCATACAGATGTACAGTGTGGATAAGGTTCTGCAAGTTTTACTAAAGTTTTCCATGGACAATCTCGTCATGCAAGAGGTTTCATATCAGATCTCGACAAGGCTGTCAGTGAGACTACACAAGTAGAAGAAGGAACCTTGGCCTTCTCTTCCTTTGGGTATCGCGTTGTATGATCAGAATCTCAAGAATGTTGAGGCCGACACGGGGGAGTTCAAGAGATTCACCTTTGGCACCAGAAGTTTCAATCTATATGACTCACATTTCTTGGTAGAGGACCACTGCACAAGAGTGAAATTTCCTTGGATCCATGGGGCATGTCATTGGACTGAGAAAGACCCATGGAGATATTTTTATCACTCCTCTAGGCTCAATGAACTAGTTGGAATAGTTATAGAGTGGTTAGCAAAGTATAAGGAAGTAGCATATCAGAGAGTAGCATCATCAGCGGTAGCATAGGGTAGCAGACCTACGCACAAAAAAGGTAAGAGAAAGGTTGTTGACAATGCAGAGGTAGAGAAAATATGCAAGTTTAAAGCATATCCACTTTTGTTGAATGAATCTTTGGAGATTGAGGCTAGGAGGTGACAACGTGACAAGAGGATCATGAAAATTCTAAGAGAGAAACAAAAGATGGAGGAAATAGAAAAGGAGTTGCAAGTGTTGAAGCGACAACTCAGGGAAGAACAGGAGTTGTGCAAAAGAGAGAAGGAAGCACAGTAGGAACATGTACAACAGGAGGTTCGACATGCACATATTAATGAAAATGTGCCTATACATGTTATAGAATCATCCAAGTAGAAGGCATAAAGAAGATAGGTTGAGCAGTCATAGGAGCAAGACTTAGCTCAAGAGATCTATTAGATACTAGAGCAGATGGACATGGATATGGTCAGGTCAGAGTTATATTAGGATATTGACGTCATGGATCAAAACCAAGAGGTCACTCCATCGGCTTCACCAGATTCGGAAGGAGACACATAAATCCTTGAAGACATTCCAGAGGTGGGGATGCAGTTATGTGGAGTTCCAACTCCGGATGTCTACATATCTCCGATGCAGTTAGAATAACGAGTGATCATATACGATGTGTGCAAGCATCCAAAAAGATTGGCTGATGCTACGAGAGCATATGCCAAAGTCACCAGATCAAGTGTTCGATTCTCGATAATAGAGAATCAGCGCATGGCTAAGGAGTTACAAGTGTCCAAGTAGGGAGGAGAATAGGTTACAACATCTGCTAGAGCAGAGTTGAGGAGAGTGATACTAGATGAAGTATTGTCTCTTGAAGTAGTCATGCAGACGTTGTATTCCATATTGGTCACTATGAATAAGTTAGTTGTCCATCTCAACAGTTGGCAGCAGCGTTATGTTAGGAGAGGACACATATTATGAAATCAGCACACTGTTGTCGATCGCATGGAAGCATGGAAAATGAGGTACAAGGGAACCCCATTGTACTTTCCAAAGATGATAAAGCCAAAGGTGGTAGAGTTGAAGGCATGCATCCAAAGAAAGATCCAGAACTATCAGGAACTCCCACAGCTCATCACCACTTTGCAGGCTTCACATGCATGGGTCTTCAAAAGCAATGATGTTATTGTGCGCATGCACGTGATCCCATCCATTGGCACACTCACCGACGAGAAGTCAAAGAACCAAGTCTGACTAGAGCTAGACATGCACTTTGATGATTTGATGCATGCAGCCACAAGCGCAGACTTGGAGATCAATGCAAACACTATGCATTAGTATGTTGTTGGTTTGGTTGCCCTCAAGACTATGATGCGCATGTTATCAGACGAGTTGTATAGAGGTGCCAAATTAGTGTATTGAGATGCAATGGAGGTGTTATCACTACGATATTTCTTTTCAAGTATAAAGAAATAAGAACCAAGGGTAACCACAAACCACTTTTGGAGATTACGACCTAGCCTTCCTGATGCTCAGAGAGGGCTCCCTCTTTATAATTTAACTTTTTTTTAGTTAAGATAATTTTAGGCTATTTATTGCTTGCACTTGTATTTTGTTTTGAAAATTTGCTGGTGGGATCACTTTACTTAGATGGACAGAGGTTTGTATTATACCATTGGGCTATGGAGTCAGATGTCTAATAAACAAGACTAGATTTAGTTCTAAAAAAAGTGTCTATATGACAAGATAGATGAGTTACTACAGATATCAGGGGCTAAATGGTGAATGGCTTCAAATCAGATCCAGGGAGAAATTAAGAATTCCATAGGCCGGACTTTGGAAGGAATGAAAGAAATCAACAGGGATAGGAGAGAAATTAAGGGTTCTCAAATTCGGGTATCAGAAGAAAACATGTAAATGAATAACTGTGTAAAACAGAGTGTAATTAAACAAATTCTGAGTGATATTTCTGGTTAATTCATTTACATTTTGAACACATTTAAAATTATGAAACACATAAGGTAACAAAATCACATAAAGAAAGTACTTCATTGCAAATGGTTCATCTCATGAATCTGTAGTGAAAAGAATTTATTACTTGCTCCAATCTGTTGACTTGAAATCGTAGAATAAGCCTTAGGTTCAAGATCAAAATAACTCTAAAAATGTAAAATAATCCACCTTAATCCTTCGAATTTTGAAGTATTTATACAAAAGAATTACAAAATATCTGAAACTGTATTCAGAACTAATCTAGGAAAAAAGAAATATCTTCTTGCAAGAAGATAGAGATAGCTATCGAACTATTTCATGATGTCCCTTTTATTTTGGTTTGGTGGTGTCATCTTCAGGTACTTGGCATATGTGTCTTCCTTCAACTTTTCGTTCCTCATTTTTATTTCCTTAAATCTTTCTTTGATATTTGTTTCCTTGTCAGCTAGCCTAACAAAGGAAGACACTTCCACACTCTTGTGTCTCTGTATGATCTATGTGTTGGAAGTAGATGGTTGTTGTGTTTCTATAGATGTAACTATCTCTGTTGTTTGTTTACTACTCTGCCCCATTGCCTCAATGTCAATCATTTCTTCTGATGCAATTTTTTCCTCTTGTTCAGACATAGGATTCAATTTGGGCCTTTTGTTTAGCTTGAACTACTCATCAGTGGTGTCCATGGCATAAATTGATGCTTCTTCCCTATTTCTTTTAGGATTTGTCTCCTCATTGAGAGGGGTGTGAATGATAAGAGGGGTGTTCATTGGCTCTCCCAACTCTAGAACCTGTAGGAAAGAGCTCTAGTTAATTTTTTTCTCTAAATCAATCATGGTCTTCTCCACATCCATAATTGTGGTGTCCATGTCAATCAATGTATTCTCTACCCATTCTAACTAATAAACACATTGTTCAATGTCAGGTCTTGGGTAGTGGAGGTAAGGTCCCAACTTGACCTTTCATCTGAGCTTGTTTATAACCCCATGAGGGCCATAATGCCAGGTGAAAATATTCTTGAATTTCAATTCCTGGAGCATCTTATCAGCCTCAGGTCTAGCCTCTATGGTGTTGCAGATGAATGGGTCCATTTGATTTTCCATCTTAAACTATGTCTTCTTCCTAGCAGCTAGGAAGTTGACCTCATCTTCACTTATGATTTGCCTGAAGTATTCAAGTGCAAATATCCTCATGGGGAGTTATTTAGGTAATTTGTAGGGGGATACCTCACAACCATATATCCTGCTTTAAGTGTGATTCTGGTAGAGGTACCGGTCTCCTACCTTGCTATTCTTTGCCAGTTCCAGTACTCTTTTAATTTCTAGGCTGATTCTAGGTTGAGTCTTAGAAGTCAGCATGTTCATAACTGGGTATACAAAAGATCCTATGAAGTCTTTGTATGAGGTGGACAACTTGAGGACTAAGGGTGTCCAGAGGATGACTGATCTTTGCTTTCCCTTGGTGTCCGATTTCTGGATCTTGAAAGGGAATTTATCTATTTGGTAATAGAGGAACATATGAAACAACACTGAAGAGTATTGGAAAACTCTTTTAGTGGGCAGTCTAGTGAGTTGTTGATGCATTATGACTGCAATGAATTGGTCATAATCATACAAAATGGCAGGAGGCTTGCCTGGGGTGAAAATGGAAAAGAATTCCATGATAACCTCATCCACAAACTCATCTAATGTGCATCCTAAGATGCATGAAATCATGGTGATTATTCTCCTGCCAATCTCTGAGAAAATAGTGGCAACATAAGGTGGAATGTATGTAAGAGTATGTTTCTACTCAATGATGAAATTCTAGAATATTTGTTTGAATGTGGCTGGGTCTAGTGTGATGTATAGGTCCAACAGGTGTCCAATGGACAAAGGATTCAAATTAGGACTAGGTTGGATTTGCAGCATCTGGTTGACGGATTCAACAGTAATGGTGAATAATATCTCATGGTTTGGTGCCTCAATAGCCCTATGGCTTCGAACGCAACAGGCATGACAAAAATGTACTATGTCTGGGAATGGATAGACTTCTAGGAATGTATAATTGTTGCAGATTAGATTCCCAAAGGTTTATATCATCAGCATTGTTAAGGAACATATCCTTGGTCGAGTAGTGGATTCCCAGAAGGTGGCATGGGGTGGTTGTATCTTTGATTTGGAAGTCTATTTTTGCTAGAGCCAAGTGGTCAATGTCTAAATGAGCGGTTTTCACTGGTCTGACATCTAGAGAGGTATGCGCAGCCATTTATGTAATAAACTATGGAAATTTGGGTTATATGGCTATTGAAAGTCAATTTTTGACAATCTTGTAATAGGAGTAGGGTATCAGTGGTTTGTAGGTAGGGGTTTTGGTATTTCAGGAGGGGGAATACTCTAAATTTAAAGGGAATTCAATTAAATTCATTCAATTATTTCATGAATTTAGTGTACGTTTTTAAATGAGAGGGTCGTTCTAGTTTTCTACTTAAATACTTGGAATTTATGGTCAGGGCTACAAACTGGTTTTAAATGGAGGTTTGCACAGGCTTCTTCGGCTTTGAGGTGTGCAGTGATGGCATTTTGGAACGTTCTGCTAGTTGGTAGCTGGTCACAGGAGATATAAGGGTGTTCGTGTGCTTCAAAATCTTCAATAGTGCAAACGAGTGAAAAAGGCCAAAATTGGGGTATGAGGCCTTTTAACCAGGAGTGGTTAGAATTGGCGGGGAAATTTAATGAATAGTAGTGGTATTGGAGGGTATTACACTGCTTATGAGGGTCAGGCTGTATTTTACTAATGAAACGTGATCTATGCTAGAGGCTGACATGTAGCAAAATGGGATCAAGCAAAACCACCCATATCGCGTGCTATAGGGTCGGTAAGGGTCGGGCATTGAGCAGGCGTGATATGGGTGAGGGTCATTAGATTTGGGGGTGGATGATCCAATGACCATCACATGGAAAGGTTACACGGTTAGGTGATGGGGGAGAGGTTAGTGAGACCCATGGGATTAATTATGGTTAAGCATAACTAACTCATGATTAACTGCTAGTTTATGGAAAGGCAACAAAGTTAGCGAGGCGGAAGGGTTTTAAAGTTAGGATAAAGGGTTTTTATGGATTTTTGGATAATTTATCAAGGGGAAAATGATTTTCAAAGGGGGGAAAAGGGTTTCACACTTAGGGGAATGAATCTTGAAATTAAGTGACCAGGGAATGTGTGAAACCAAGAGGTAGGTGTGAAAATGAAGGAAAAAGGGGTTTTGATAAGCCATGAAGAGGAAAAAGGGAATTTAGCAAGTATATAGTGGGGGGTGAAATGAAATGAAGGAGAAGTTAGGAAAATTAGCTTATGAACATGCTTTTCACTTTGATAACTAATCTTGCACACTGAAACACATAGTTAAGAATGATAGTAGTGCTTTTTCTTCAAATGACTTGTATTTCTGCAACGTTTCTTCTACCTACGCTTTTACCTACCCTAACATTTTTTTCTTCACATTGGTGGGTGAACTTAGGTTAGCAAACCCTTTTCTTTCCTTTATTCTTTTATGTAACAAAATGTCTACTTCTAATCTTATATTTTCTAAGGGCTCAGATTAAACTGATGAGCTCCTTTTATTTCTCTACTTATCTATTATTTTTCCAAGATTAAATTGTTTGGAAAAACCTTTATTCTCTAACTATAAACATGAAATTCAAAGCATGAAGTAGTCAAGATTAAACAGTTTGACTATCATGGGTTGCGGCATATATGACAAGCTACACACAACCATTATTTAAGACAGTAATGTAAAGAGTAGTGGCACTTGGACTTGCACACTTTCATGATCTTTTTTTTGTTTGAGGTTCATATCTTTTTATCTTTTCTTATTTTTCTTGTCCTTTGATATTTATTTTAGGACATAACCTCTTTACATTTATTAATTTCAATATGGAAAACATTTGGAGAAAGAAAAGGTATGTACAATATTACAAGACTTAACCTCAGCCAATTCAAAATTATGAATCCTATCACTACAAGACTCTAATAGTGGCTCCACATGGGGATGGAATTTCCTGGTGAAATGTCAAGAACTCTAAAGACCCGTAGCCTTTAAATTACGACTGTCTTTAACTTTTAAACTGCCCTTCTATTATTCCTCTTTATTGATACTTATGACAGTAAATCCTTCAAAGCTCAGGGCCTTCTCTCCAGGCTTCAACTTCAAAGGATTACCATCCAATCCAATCTACAGTCTGCAATGTTATGTACAATGATTCAAATTAAAGTGAACTATTGTAAGTTAGTGTAAAAATAATTCTTCAGCATCCTACCATTAACAGGTCCTCCTGGTATGTCTGATCCATCTATGTTTCTCAAGAAAAAGGCATTGTTGCCTCTGTAGCCATAAATGACATAAGGCCCCTGCCACAAAAAATCAAATTTTCCATGCTTGCCTTTGTCTTCTCTCCTTGAATCCAACTTAAGGAATTTATCTCCTATGTAAAAATCATCTTCTTTAGTCTTTTTATCAAAGACTTTCTTCATTTTTTCTGGGATTACTTGTGATTTTACATATACTTCTTCTCTGGTCTACTGTAGGTGTATGGTCTGATTTATTCTTCTCTGAATATCATTTGATTCCACATGTAATTCCTGGATGATCTTCATCACTGGAACTCCCAATGATGATGGGAAAACTGCATCCATCCCATAAACCAACTGATAGGGTGATTTTCCTATGGACTTCTTAGTAGTTATTCTATCTTCCCATAAGGCATTGACTAACTTCTTGTTCCATGTCTTTTTTTTCTCTTCCAACAATTTTTTAATGATATTGACCGGGATTTTGTTTGATGTCTCTGCAAGTCCATTACCTTGAGGGTAATAGGTTGTGGAATGGCCAAGGGTGATGTGGTACTCGTTACATAAATCTATCATTCTCTTGGATTTAAAGGTAGCTGCATTATCAGTAATGAGATTCTGGGGACACCCAAATCTTGATAGGATATTATTCTCTAGGAAGAATATTATGACAATGTATGTGGCTTGCCTAGAAGGTATGGCCTCTATCCATTTGGTAAAATAGTCTGTTTTTGTCAGAATCCACTTATGCTGAGCTGAGCAGGTTGGATGTATTCCTCCAATGAATTCTAACTCCAATTATTGAAATGGCATTTAAGTGGAAATCAGTTTAAGAGGCAAGGTTAAAAGTTTTCTCTTTCCCTCAAATATTTGACATTTATGGCAGGAGGCCACATGTTTCTTAACATCTGCAAACAAAGTAGGCCAGTAAAACCCAACCCTTAGGATTTTGTCAGTAATAGTTTTCCAATACAAGTGTCCTCCACAATCCCTTGCATGAAACTCTTGCATGATTTTATCAACTTCATTTTTCAATAAAAAGTTCAATAGAATACCACTACTGTCTTTCCAAAACAATGCATTATCTATAATACAATACTTTAATCACTTCATCTTTAAAAATCTAGCTGTAGTTCTTTTCAAACTAGGAGGAGCTTGTAAATTTTGTAATAAAAATATAATATTTTCATACCATGGTGAATGAGTAAAAGGTTCACTGCTCGGTGGAGTCATCGTCTCTTCCTAATCATCAAGGGCACTAATGAAGTTTATATCAAGGGCCTGACAGTTCGATTCAGCCATGAGTTTGGCTAAACCTTTACCTTTGATAAGCTTAGTTGGCTTTATCTCTATGTCATATTCCAACGTTGTGGCAATCCACTTGCCTCTTTAAACTTTAGGCCCATTTTGTGTCAAAATTTCCTTAACTACAATATATGGAACATAATTAATAATGTGAGAATATAGAATCTATACTCTGAAGTCTTTGATAGCCTTTACTAAAGCTAACACTTATTTTTCCATGATATTTTATTTTAGTGTGGCATCTCTTAAGGACTTACTAAAAATACAATTGGTTGTTCATATCGTTGGTTGTTATTTTGCAGCAAGATTGCTGCAATGGTGTGTTCTGAAGCAAAAGAAAAAATTATAGAATCCTTATTAAAATCAATACTTATTAATACTGAGTCTTAGTTAAGGCTTCCTTGATGGCTTCAAAGGATTGTTTGGCCTCCACTTTCCATTTAAGTGTTTAGTCGTTTCTTAGCATGTTGTTTAAATCTCTAATCAGTTCTTCTAGATTTGAAATGAATCTCTTAAGGAAGTTTATCTTGCCTAGAAATTATTGTAACTCTCTAATGTTTCTAGGATGGGTAGTGGTCAAAATGGCCTCTATCCTAGCAGGATCTATTCTAATCCCGTCTTTAGATATGAGATGTCCCAACACTTTTCCCTCTTCCAGACCAAAGAGTGTTTTCTTGGAATTTAAAGAAATCCCAAATATTCTACATTTGATAAATACTCTTCTCAAGTGGTCTATGTGTTCATTGTCAGATTTAGAGAAGATTGTGATGTCATCCTAGTATACTACTAAAAAATAATGGATCTCCTTGGGAAAAACTATATCCATAGCTCTTTTAAATGTGGCACCTGCATTCATTGATCCAAAGGAAATCTTCAGATACATGAAGGTACCCCATGGAGTAGTAAATACAGTTTTGGCTTGGTCCTCAGGTTGGACAGAGATCTGGTTATACCCAAAGAATCCATCTAACCATGAAATCCTAGATGAGCCTACTACCCTCTGTAGTATATGGTCCATTTTTGGTAGAGGATAATTATATTCTAGTGAGGCCTTGTTTAAATTTATGAAATCTACACAAAGTCTAATTTCACCTGTCTTTTTCCTAGCTATGACTAAGTTTGAAATTGAGTCTGAGTATCTAATGGGGGCTATTATTTGGGCATCAAACATTCTTTTGACTTCCTTATCAATAAAGGGCATAAGATTTGGTTTTATTCTCCTATGTTTTTGTTTGAAAGGTTTATGATCTTCTTTTAGAGGTATTTTGTGTTGGATTATGCTAGTGTCATAAGATTTTAATTCTTCATAACTCCATGCAAATACATCGTGTAACTCTCTAAACAAATTGATGTATTTAACCTTTTCCTATGGAGGTAAGGCTTTTGATATTTTTATGAGTTTTGGTTTATCCTAAGCTCCTATGTTAACCTCTTCTATGTCAGCTCTAAAAGGTTCCATCTTGGGTTTCCTAGCTACATCATTAGAGTTAAACAAATCTTCTAAAGGTACTAATCCTTTAGGCAAAAAATTATTTAAAAACTTAAGAATCTTAGGATCATCATTCATTATTTCTTCAATCTCTACATTCTCTAAACTATCTATTTCTACTCTAGTAAATTTAGTTGGTTTAGCTATATCTAAAATATTTACATCTAGGTTACTTTCTATATTATTGTACCATCAATATCTATCTTGAAATTCTGAAACTCATCTTCATTCTTCATGAAATCGTAGATCTGAGAATCCTGGGAGAAAATCTATGTTGGGTCTTGAAAATGTCATCCATTTCCATTACACTTTCACTATTATGTCCAGTATATCACCTCCATTTCACCTCCATTTCACTACTATGTCACTACATTCATCCCACTTTCATTATCATTAGGTCACATTTATGTTTTTCCAAGCTTTATTAATTCTTAGCCTTTTAAAGTGAATTTGTGGTTAAAAATTAGAAAATAATGTGCATATGCTTATACCTAACAAGTGGGTTGATATTGTTGACATGTGTAGGTCAAAAGGAGACTTCTAGAAGACCCTTATGTGGCACTCTAAGGCCAAATTCGAATTTGAGTGGAAAGAATCATGGGATCATGAGGATATGTGTCACATCTCCTAATTGTATTGAAACTCTAAGAAGACATGTGTCTTATCAATTCCTATTTTGATTTGGAATCTAGAGGTAGAGGGAGAGATTCATGGACTCTCATTAATGAGATGGCTTCTCATATTTTTGTATAAATAGGAATCTTTCTCCTTCATTTGCTAGCTTAGAGTTTAGAGCTTAGCTTGTGAGTCTTAGCTTAGCTTGGAGTTTGTAGTTCTTCCTTGATGGCTTTTGAAAGCTTTGGAGAGCTTTTTTGTACTTTGTAATTTTGAAGAATTTGAATAAAGATTTATGTTCTTAACATGGAAGGAGATGTGAAGTAGATGTCATGGAACATATTAGAATGTAAGGTAGAGTAGATTTCATTTTGTAATTATTCTTTGATTTCATTATGTCATTTGATTGCTTTCAAGTTTGATAGATTAGATTTTCCATTCATACAATTTAAATTCATGTAAGTGTGTTCAACTGGTTGATTGTAGATTAGTGTTTTTTTACATGTTTTTGCATCAAATAGTGACATGAGATTTGCCTCTCTGCTGACTTTGTTTTTTTTAGCTTTTCAATTTCAGTTATGCTTTGATTTCATTCTTATTCATTTGCTTTGTTAGTTAGTTTAGATATAAAATTCCTCATATCATTGACGTTATCTCCTAAAGCCATAGCTTAGACTACCTGGCGAGCTATCAGACTATGAATCATGTGATTTGATTTTACTTTTATTAGTTTGCAGTTTTTGATTTGTTGAGTGCAATAGCTTAACTTTTATTTCTGTATTTAGATAAACAACAGAGATAGTAATTTCATGATTAGTAGTTCATCATTTGTTTGATTTCAATAGCATCAGTTTTCCATTCTTGTTTAAGTACTAATTTCATCAATAACATGTTTTGAGATCTTTTGAAGTGCTAAGTTTTGGAAGTTACCATTAGGGACATAAACCTTTTCTTGAAATCTACATCCATACTTGACCTTCAAAAGTATTCTTAAAACCTTAGAATAGGATTTCCATTTGCATTAGACACTTTAGGAGATCAACAAGAACAAAACTCCAAAACAAAATAAAATCTATAAAACAACGAAGTAAGAAAAAGGTTAACTAAGCACATATGGTGCACCACACTTCATCAATTTACGATACCTAGATTGATAATTCATGTAGAGCAATTTAAGACGTTAAATTGACTAGACAATTTGCCAATACTTCAAGTTTTCTGGTATAACAGGCATATGTCTAACTTCTGCAGTGTACTAATGGTTGGGTTGAAATGGAAATTTACAAGTACTAGCAAAAGTGGCCAAACAGTGGGTCTGCATGTTTTGTTTTCTAGGAATGGCAGCAAAGTTCGATTCTAGGAGGTCTTTGATTAAGTCTAAAACAATATCCCTATATCGACCAAGTCTAGGATTGTTCACAAAGTATTCACCACTAATCTATTTAATAATCAGCTTTGAGTCTCCCATGATGGAAACACTTTTGGCTCCCAGTTCCTTAACCAATTGTAACCATAGAAATAGGGCTTCATATTCGGCCATGTTATTGGTACACTTAAAGTTCAATCTGAAAGCATGTCCCTCAGCATGATTATTCTCCATATTATGGATCCACACTCTTGCACCAACCACTAACCTATTGACAGAGCCATCAAAGTCTAAATGCCAAAGTGACTCATGAAATATGTTCTCATTGTCAGTTGTTCTGCATTTTAGGTCTTTAACTGTGATTTCCTTTTTATCATTTTCTGCGTTGTATAATATGAATGAGTCCATATCTGAATGCATGGAGTATATTGGAAAGTTTTGTGGCTTTTCCTCACTACTAACCATGTATTTCATCAAGGTCTCCCTATATAATTCTCCCGATTGGCCAAAAATAGATATGGTGGCATAAGACATATCCAACTGTAAGGATCCCTGTAGTTTTGCTCCCCATGAGCGAGATAGAAGCATTCCATATTTCGGTGGGATATTTGCAACTACAATGTCCATTAAAATTCTCTTTGTAGGGCATTGGATAAGAGTCACACATAAGTCCTTGATCAGACCAAGGCACTTAACCTGGCCGGAATCAAAAGAAAACAAATCCTTATAAGGCCGGGTAATGTCTAGGTTCAGTCTTTCCATTATGGCCTTTGGCATCAATTGAAGGATGCCCTTGAGTCCAACATAACGTTATGCAATATTTTATCATGAATTTTTAGGCTGATGTAAAAAGGAGGAACTCCCCCTTGTTGATGAATACCATTGGCCTCAAGGCCAAACAATAATTCAGGCTAGTCATCATTCAAATTAACATAATCCTCTCCCTCTCCTATGTTCAAAGTCTAAGTTAGTTGTAACCTATAAGATTCATTACTGATATATTTAATTTTTCTATTTCATTTTTGATGTTGAAAGGGAGCTGAGGTTTGTTTGTTTGATTTAGATCTTCCTTAATATTTGTAGTTTGTGTGTCCTTATTTTTTTTCTTAGTAGTAGGCATTTCAGTCTTTGTTTCTATTGTTTTGCCTTGATTTCTCTTATTTTAAGTGTTTTCAGTAATTGTCTCTGTTTGGGTTTCAGTGGAGGTTATATCTTCAATCTTAGTGTTTGAAGTCTCTGGTGTTCCCCTAGTGACGATTTGTAACACTTTGTTAACTGGAGCTTATTTTATTATTTTAGTCTGGGCTTGGATGGATCTTTTAATGGGAGTCTCGTTATTATTTTTACTTCTCAAGCTATATTTTTTGTGTACTTAATATATAGTTGAATCATATGCCTATTTAAAATCAAAGGATTCACCACATTCTAATTGCAACTGCTGCAACATATATAACTCATGTTCTTCTTGAGTAAGAAAAACAATGTCTTCTTCTTTGGTTTCTAGTATGTTAATCTGGGTATCATCCTCTCCTTCTTGGTTCTATGAATCCTCAACATAGTTCTCTTGGAAAGGGGGCCTAATCTGTTGATCTCGTGTAGCATTCTTTCCAGTATTACGATTATTCCTAAAGTTTGGGTTTCTTATTGGGGGTTTTTGTTGTTGATTCTCCCATTGATTTTTCCTCTCCATGTTTTCTAACCTATCCATGATTCTTTATAAACTCTTAGCTAAAATATCTACTTTTCCATCTAAAGTGGAAGCTTCCTCTTTAAATACAACTTTATTTTCATTTCTCAGTCGAGCTTTCTTAGCTAATAGGTTGGCCTATACACTAACAACATTTCTTTACATTTGTTCCAGTGTTTCAGGGTTTCTTTCCCTTAGCTGGTGTGACATGTCAACATCAAAACCATCATGGAACTTAATTAATGCTAGGTCAGGTGAAGGCTTAATGTTGGATGGAATTTCATTGTAGATACTATTAAACCTAGTGCAATAGTCCTGTACTGATTCATTGGGATCTCTTCTAATGTTTTCATACTTAGAAAGTATTTACAATGGGTTTTTCTTTCTCTCCCATCTAGCAATTAATAACATATGAAAATTGGCTAAGTTTGCAATATGGTTGGCAGGAAGGCTTTGAACCATTTCTTGACATCCCTAGTTAAAGTTTGGGCAAACAATCTCATTTGGACATCTGCTTCATCTATCTCATGTAATTCAAAAAAGTCAAACATATTGTTTACATGCTACTAGGCAGTGTAATGACCAGTAGCATCAAACAGGAAAATCTTACTCTGATAATCTGTAGGCATGGCATGGAGTTATGCAGGTAAAACAAGAGGACCATATCGGTTTGTTATTGCTGTGATTCTGGCTTGACTAGGGGGTAGAGTTGTGGTGCTTGAGGAAGGTCTTGAAACTGATGGATATGAACTAGATGATGATGAGGATGGTTAATTAATAACTGGTTTAGGTGACTAGATTGTGGTGGATAATATTGGTGAGGTTATGGAAAAAGTAGGTGTATTTCTAGTGAGTTAGGACTGTGCAGAAATTTCAAAGTCCACAACAGTAAGGGTAGCTAGCTCAACAGATTGTTGAAGGTAAGCACTATCTATATTGTTGATCAATGTAAAGGTCAAAGCTTCTAACTTGTCAAAAGCGTCCAAGACAAATTTAACTAAATCTACATGGATAACCCTTTTTGATTCAATGAGTTGACTAAAATCAAGGTCTAAGACTATTTCGTGGATGGAATTATTAGATTTATTTCTAACTAATGAGAGATCAAATGACAAATCAAAATGGATTTCCTCTAAAGTTGACAACTCCTCGAGGAGTGAGTTTGCTTTGACTAGCAGGCTACTACTTGCCTGAGTTTCTTCATTTTTTGGTTTTCTTATAATTGCGTCTGGGTAATCGACTATAGTTGCACGGTTTGGATTTGGGTTTTCCTTGGTATAGTGAATCTTCCTAGGAGCCAGAATTTAAACTTTTAAAACTTTTTTTATGTTTTTTTTTTAACCAATTAATTATTTATTTATTTTATTTTACTTCAGAAAATGACCTTAGGGGGCTCAAGATTAAATTGAAGGTTGCCTTAAAGTTGAGACTAAGGATCGAAGTCCCCAGTATGGTTGCTAGAAATGTTATCATTTTTTGATATTGCTTTTGAAGTATGAAGAAAGAACAACCAAAGGTAACCACAAACCACTTTTGGAGATCGGACCTAGCCTTCCTGATGTTCAGAGAGGGCTCTCTCTTTATAATTTAACTTTGGTTTAGTTAAGATGATTTTAGGTTATTTATTTCTTGCACTTGGGTTTTCTTTTGAAAATTTGGTGGTGGGATCACTTTACTTAGGTGGACAGAGGTTTGGCTTATACCATTAGGTTATGGAGTCGGATGTCTGAAAAACAAGACTGGATTTAGTTCTAGAAAAATTGTCTATAGGGCAAGATAGATGAGTTACTGTAGATATCAGAGATTAAATGGTGAATGGCTTCAAATTGGATCCAGGGAGCAATTAAGAATTCCCTAGGGTGGACTATGGAAGGAATGAAAGAAATCAACCGACATAGGAGAGAAATTAAGGGTTCTCAAATTTGGGTATCAGAAGAAAACATGTAAATGAATAATTGTTCAAAATATAATGTAATTAAACAAATTCTGAGTGATATTTCTAGTTAATTAATTTAGATTTTGAACACATTTAAGATTATTAAATTGTTGGGTAGCGGAAGCCCCACGTAATAGTCATGGGGCACGAAGATCAAAATTTTGGGTAAACATTCCACAAGAACCTTGGAGTGCAATTGGTAATAGGTTAAAGCCAAAGGGTAGTCCGCCCAAAATAATGTAACGATATGTAAGTAGAGTCGGCCCACCCATGGATCACGGTCCATGGAGAGGTATAAATAAAGTGAGGCTCTATGAGTAGAGGAAGCTAAGTTTTGTTGTATGTTTCGAGATTTGACATGTAATGGGTTTTTAAAGAAAGCAGTCTAAAAGCATCTGTAAGTCTGAGTTGAGGGTTTGGGGTAATGGATAGAGGCTGTACAGCTATGTGCACGGATTCTTGGAAGAGTCCGCAGCTGTGTGTGCAGACCCTTGTAGCTGAGTGTGCAGGACAAATCTGGATGTATTGGTGACAAAGTGGAAATAAAGATAAGTTTATTGGGGAATCCTATGTTAAATCTAAATTATCGCACATCTGACCTTTTATATGGTTAATAAAATTGTTTTGATCTATGTGCATATGTTTGTTTTTTAATACTTATGAATCTGGGTTTAATCTTAATATGCGAACTGAATAAATATGATAAATGTTTGCTTAAAGACCACTCTAAGTAGATATGATTTGCAATAGATTAGATCTATAGACTCCGTGCTAATAGAAAACAAGAGGTATGGACCTGTGCAAATAAAGAGCAGCGTGAAGCTACAAAATGGTGCGCGAAACCCTCCAAACGACATCTAGGAATCCCAAGGGTGCAGAAACTTGGTTCTATCACCCTCCCCTGGTGCACACTTCACAGCTGTTGCCGAAAGGGACAATAGCTGCAGGATTTGTTTGGCTAAATACTTCTTCCGAATCTGGGTCAGGCCCATATAACCCAACAAGCGATTCCATTGTTGGGACTAGGATCTTCCTAAGGGGTGTCTGATGTGGGAACACTGGAACCCTATAAAGAAAGAGTCTGAAGAGTGGTGGGATCTGAAACTCCACGAGTTCACAGTTTAGGAAAATAAAAACCTGGGAGTATCAGAGGAAGATTAGCTGGACCAGTATATATTCACAGAAATTCATGAAAACTTCTTTGCGTCATTTTCATTAGAGTTGTATGAGTGGATCACAAGGATAGCTAATAGAGTGGGAAGGTGCAGATTGGACAAACCTATTGTGTGGACCCCAAAACTGGTGCGTAGGCTAGAAGCCACCAAGGATAAAATTGTGCGTGCAGTAGATCATTGGTTGGATTGGGTAATAGAAGGATTTATTACCGAGTTCACGATAGGTACAACTGTGAGCTATAGCAAAGTAGAAAGGCAGTTCCTTCAGGGACCTCGGGGTAGGTATATCAAATCATTGAATACTTGATTTTGATGTTTTTGTGCGGAAAACAGATTATGTGCATTTATTGATGTCTGGAGTAACGTGGAGTAGACGAGGTTACCACAGAACATGAGGAGTAGAAAACAGTCCTTTAGCTTCTATCTCCTGGGAAAGTGAGGAGGAGCTCGCGAGGTTCTCACCAGGGAGTGTGGTCCGGCTGATCAGGGAGTGCTTCCCGCTGATACCACCTCTGTCCACACCACGACCCGCTTCACCTACATCGAATCCATCCACACTAACCCTGACCCCACGCTCAACCCCACCACCACCAAAAGTCGGGATGGCGAGCACAGTCCCGCTGCCAGCATTTATAGGGATAGGAAATGAGGAACTAGGCCAGTTATGGTTTGTGATAAAGTCTGTATGGGACGCTTAAGGCATCACAGATGATAACATCAAGAAGGCTACTTTAGTTAGCACACTGCAGGACCATGCATTGACCTGGTACATGAAATATTCAATTGATCATCCAAATGAAGGAATGACAAAAATCCAAGAGGCACTAAACAAGGAATTTGGGTGACCCAAGTCGGAAGCATAGTCAGTTATTGGGTTCAAGGAGATTGTAATGTTTCTTGGTGAAACCCCATGCGATTTAGATCAGAGGTTGAAAAGCACCATCTACGAGGCCAATATGAAACTAACAGATGTGTAGCATCGTGCATGGTTTGTCGCTTTGTTAACACCCTACCTGAGATCGGCTCTATCGTAACAAAAGATCTGAACCCAAGCTAAAGCGCTAGAGGCAGTAATGCGGCTACACAAAACCCCAATATAGGACCTAGGGTTAGGAGTACAGCAAATCCAAGCACAAATACAAAACTTATGTCTAGAGATGTGAATCTTGAAATAAGGATAAGCACCTAGGACAGAGGTACAGGAAGAGGTATGGTGTATCTAATGTAAGGGACCAGGCCATGATAAGGACCATTGTCCAAGCTTTGCGAACTATGTGGCAGGAGGGGGGCCAATAACGTTTTAACTAGAGGTACAAGCAGGTCCAAGTATGGCTCCTGCACTCTGGTGCGTAATATGTGAGGTGGGAGGAAAGCATACCGCAGACAATTGTCACCTATTACCAAGCCTAAGACAACCCCCTCGTCATCAATTATTTTGTAACTTTTGTAGAACGGTGGGTCACAAGGAAATAAGTCGTCGCAGTTACCAAATATTGATGGATCGAACACCTGCTTATAGTGTTATAGACATTTTTGTGCCTTACAGCATTGAGCATGAAATGTCCATAATCTAAGGGATCCAAAGTCCCTAAACATGTTGTTCCTACCCCTAGAGGAACAAGGCCAAGTAACCACAGCAATTCACATAAGTTCTCCACCTGAAAACACTCAAAAACAAGCCAATTCTGGATCATGTCAATTGCTCCACTGAGCATCTGCGCTGAATGTCAACTGCTCCACTGTCTACCTGCGTTGAATGTCAACTGGAACAAAGGCTACCTGTGCTGAGCATAATTGGACAAGTGGCAGGCTCATTTCTCAATGTGTCAATGCCCAGGAAGCTTCCAAAATGACACTTGCATCAAGGAATTCGACTGGTGATGAGTAAGAGGTTCCAAATCTCCAAGTGGAAGCAAGAACCTCCAAGTGGACTCAAGAACTGAGAGAGGGAGAGGACACTAGTCAGATCTCAAGCTGACTCATCCTCTCTCCAAATATCTATATATGGATCTCACCTCCATGGGATCTAGGAGGCTGGAATTTTGTGAATGCAAAGAATTGTTGTTGCTTTGTGGCTGGAAACATTGGGTGCTTAATGCTTTGAAGGGAGCTGAAGAAGGAATTCCATTCTGCTGGGAAGGAGATGCTGGATTGGAGCCCTATGGGTTGTATCTCTTCCTGAACCCTGTTACTTATCAATAAAGCTATCTTGATTCTTTCCTATATGCTGGTGTATTTTGTATGATTGCATTAGTGTATTTGATTTACTTCTAATCCTGAATCATTTATGAATATGTATATTTGCCTTTGCATTGTGTTCTTCTCTTGTCGCAAGTAGCTGTTCTCTTGTCACAGGTAGCTGTTCTCTTGTGATCTCGTGGGATTCAAGTAGCTGTTCTCTTGAGCAAGCGAGGAGACAAGTAGTTGTAGACACATAAAGAGACGAGGATCTAGATCGAGGGACAACCGGAAGACAACGGTAAGTCTTCCAATCTCCCCTCTTTCACATTTCATAAAGGAAGAAATCATAATAGCAGTATTCGTTTGTTGCTAAGGCACTGTCACACATTAGGTGGATAGGATCGTCCTAAATAGGCATTTTTCCCCACAAAAAATTGCCGACTCCGCTGGGGAAGAACTTGTTTATTCATTTAATTTGTGTTTCCATCAGTTGTTTACTTCATAGACTTGACAACAACTTTGAACTGCATCTTTCCCGGATGCAAAATAGAAAGTTGCTGCTTTGATCCAGTTGTTGGACTTGTCTATGATCTAAAATAGATCCACAAATGATTTGATGATCCTTGTGATAATCTTTAGTACCCTATCAAAGCATCCCTATGTTTATACCTTGCTTGTGTTTCTGATTTGGCCTGAAACAGTTGATTTTTGAGCATTTTGTGACCCTGAAACCAAGGGAAACGAGAGTTTCTCTTTCAGCGCAAGCACTGTGAAGGCAGTCTGCATTTCAATGTAGGTCCCAAAGGGGCTACCTGCGCTGAATGTCAAACTGACAGTGTTGGACTTGCGCTGAACCAGTTTGGCCTTGTGCAGTTGGGGTTCTTTGTCCTTTGTTGCCATGTTTTGATCTCTGTTTTTGCAACCTTTAACCAGCATAGGTATCAGTCTGATAAGATTTTCTTTGCTTAGATTCCGCCTCTTTTTTTGTACAAAAAGATTGTGAATGTTTTTATGTGTTTGTGGCATCATTTACAGTGTTCCTTTGTATGAGTAAAGTAGTCATCCTGTAGCCTTTGATTCAGATTTGATTGTGATCTTAGAAGAGAGTTCATTGGCTGTTTGCAGATTGATTATAGATTTACTTTTGCTTATTGGTTTGAATTTGTGTCTTTTAAGTGTCAAAACAAGTCTTTACTACGAAAATCGCAAAGTGATTGTAATCTCTTCTACCCTTGTTGTTTTCGAAAGAGTGAACTTGTTTGTATTGATCATTTTAAAAGCAAATTCAAAGTTGTGCAAAAAGCTTTCTTTGTAGGCATTTATACTAAGAAAGAAGAAAACAAACACCTGCATTGTGCATTTTGCATTTGATAGTTTGCATGTTGGATTTAGGGAAAGTGCATTAGAGTGTGCTGATTTCTCTTTGAGAAAAGATAATGTTATTCTTTTCCCTTAGTAGCTAGGATTTTCAAAGTTGAAAGATAATAAAGCTTGCTTATCATCTTAGACTGCATTTAGGAATTTGTATCATACATCTCGTGGTGAACCTTGAAAGGAAAACTTTAAAAAGATCAACCTAAAATAAACTGAGTGAACCTAACAACGCTTTGTAACATAACGCACAACATAGAGGTCTAGGCTAGAGACATGTTCCGGTGTCGTTAAACATAGTGACTGTCAATCTCGAAGAAGGTGGGCGATTCCTCCTGAGAGACGGTAGCACTAATACAGATTTGTGCTCCCACGTACCGTCGCGTATATATTTGGAGACCCCTATAGGCATATATCTTTTATCCTTAGGAAGCCGTGTCAGCCACCCTACTGATCGCAATGCAGTGAACACAACATTCACGAAGATCGACCACCCGTACCGTAAAGAGTATTCTATGGTTTTGCAAAAAGTTTGGCACACCCTCTGCCTAGATCTCCAGAGCAGTTTCTTTTGGCCTTTTTCAGATTCTATAACAGAAAAAGTCCATTCGAGCATTTGTCACTTCGGGCTCGTTAAAACATCGAAGGAGACTAGAGTCATCTTTAGCTTTTTCTCGACTCTTTAAAACTGAAAAAGCAAGTTGTGTCAAAAGCGTCGTTAACAATTTATTTTAAACGGAACAATCACCCTTTTATCCTGCATTGATCTTTAGGTTGAAAAGATGGAGCACACCAACCAAGGAGTTCCCTTGGGTGGAAATCCTAGTCCCTTCTCCTCTTGGGGAGATGTTAGTGCGCCCCACATGGCCACATTGTTGCTTCCAGGACTGACAATTGGCCTACCCGTTTGGCTTTTTCAACCAATGTCGTTCAGAATACCACCATTCTTGAACAGTCGAGTCAACAGTTAGATCAGACAAGAGTTGCCTCCCAGCCTTCCACTTCATCTTCCTCCCCTCCTTCTTCTTCACTTGATGGAACTGGTAAGTCAAAAGACCGTGTTCCTAAGGAGAAGAAGGAGAAGAGGAAGAAGGAAAAGAAGAGGAAGGAGCCTAAGGCGACTGGGGGCAAACAAGTGTCATCTAACAAAAATCCACACACCGCACTCGTAAGTCCTAAATCGCCATGCGTCATATGCAGGGGAGACCACTTCCATAGAGATTGTCCATGTATCCCCCAGATACTAAGAGACTGGTTCCCCCGTTTGCACAATTCGGTAGCATCGACCTCTGATAGCCATGTCGACTACTCACCGTCAACTAGTGGGAGTGAAGCTCCAGGACAGAGCGGGAAAGCTAAATTTCCTTGCAGATTGTGTGAAGGCAGTCACGCCATCCACCGTTGTCCCTTCTTAGACGAGGCAAAAAGAGTTCTGGAAGATCGCCCGATTTTACGAGCGCAAATTTCTCCTGGATATCAAAGACTCCTGCCAAGTCCCTCACTAGTTGAGAATCCGGCTGAGCCACTTAGGTGGTCAGCCAAAGCACCTGTCATTGAAGATGAACCGTCTGGATCCATGCTTGACGAAAGTCAAAAGGTTGATACGGCAGTTGACCCGGTTTTGCCTTCAGAGGCTCCATCTTCGAATGACACCATCACAGAGGAAAATCAAGACGACACCGTCCAGATTCTCTTCATCAGCACTGACTCTGATGATCAAGGGGGCAATGCCACCATTCCTTTATCGCAGGAAGGAAGTTCATCAGAGCGCTATCCGGCCGTATATGCGGTCCCACCACCAAGCAACCTGGTTGTGTCCTTTGATTGGAACCAACTAGGCAGACCCCGGTTGCCTGCCAGTATACCATTCAGAATTATTTCTCAAATATACAGGATGGTAATGGTTGGCACTATCATTGATGAGGGGGCATCTGTGAGTGTCCTTTCCTCTATTGCTTGGAGAGCACTTGGTTCGCCAGCGCTCTTACCTGAGATGAGAAATCTATCAGGTTTTGATAAAGGAACCAGTCGACCTTTAGGGATCCTCCCCAATGTGCCTGTAACATTGAAAGGGAAGACCGTTCAAATGAACGTGATGGTCGTTCAAGGACCCTTGGATTATAACCTACTCCTTGGACGAGACTATATATATTGCATGGGAGCTGTAGTCTCCTCACTCTTTAGAGTAATGTGTTTTCCACGTGAAGGAAGAATGGTCAAGCTCGTAGACCAACTTTCGTTTCCCGGATCACACATCGCAAATAGTCATGTACCATCCCTAAATGGTCTATACACGCAAGAAGTGTCTCAACCCACGGTCCGTCCTCCTGATGAGTGCGATTAATCTGGGAGGATATGACCGAAACCCAGGGGGCATGCATCCTGGCCTGCTTCGGAAGGGAAACTTTGGGTATAGGGTAGGTTTCCGCGAGAGAATATGACTAGTCCGTACCCCGTCCGTGATTGGAAGAGGGGTTGTTCTAGAATAGGATTCTTTTGTCAAAGTTACGTGTTTGACGCTAGAGTCATTCACCCTTGTCTATTTCGGTAGACATTGCCGAGGAAGTGTTCTGTTGAAAGAATAACAGAACAATCTTTGGGTAGCCTGAAAGAGGTAGGCCTCTCCCGATAAAACAAATGTTTTATCTGCAAATTGAGGGGTAACCTTGAAATCATACGTTATACCTGGGGGCATGCAAACCTTTCGGAGTGCAAGCAAGGGGCAACTATTTATTTTTTAAATTTTTAGGACCTTTAACCCTTTAAACTCGTAGGATTAGTCGTTTCCGAACTTGCATAAAGAAAGGAGAGTGAGCATAGCTTTGGTAAGGCGCAAGCTCTATAAAAAATGGGATCTTTCATGAGACACTCTTATCTTATGACTGGGTAATCGAGCAGTTTTAGCATAAATTTTATGCTCGTTAAAAAATAAACGCAAGATCCGAGCAGTTTTAGCACATAGTTCATGCTCGTTAAAAAATAAACATAAGATTGAGCAGTGTTTTGGCGCATTGAAGCTCTTTAAAAAATGAACCCAGTACCGATAAAATAACCATTGTGAATGTAATTTATCAGCCATAAAAGCCTTGGTCGTGTTTGCACCTGCCACCTCCACTTTTCATTCGGCCGATCATTCACCCCCATATGATTGTTTATCCATTTTGAGGAACAGCTGCGAAGAGTGATTTCACCTAGCCATCCTTGTGACGCTGCCGTGATTGGAAAATTCCAACCTGTACCTGGAATCCGTTGCTATCCCTATTTATCACTCGTTCCTCAAAAGACGAGTCTTCTTTAAGCTCTTTTCAACTGACTCGTAAAATATGAAAAGATTGTCGAGTTTTTGGCCTTCCAGCTCGTTAAAGGACATGAAGAGCCATCCCTCCTCTAGATTTTAATCTTTTTGGACCTGAGGGATTATTGCACAAAAAGGTCGAGCGCTTGTTTTATTCGGCTCGTTAAAATTATCGAAAACTCATCCCTTCTGTATTGTTTTATACTTTTTCAGACTTAAGGGATTAGATGATGAAAAAGGAATTTTGGAGTTAACTTTATGTACTTTTTCAGACTCTCTAAAAATGAAAAGGACCGAGTTATCCTTGTCGTTAGACTCGTTAAAATTATTAAATAGCGACAAACTTGTCTTTAGACGAGAACGAGTTTCACTATCGCTAAGCTCGTTAAAACATAGAGATGGGCTTGCCCGAAGGGCAGGTTATAGAACAAGCATATGTTATCCTCCTCAAGCTTGACAAAAATAAAGAGGTACTGGTCAGCAATGACTGGGGAAAAATTGGGAAAAATCAAGAAAACTTTGATGGTAGCAGGTCGCTCTTGAACATGACACTTTTCCTCCATACCATCCATATTTGGGGTAATGCTACCAATCCATCGCATCAGTGTCGCCATATGTTCAAGAGAAGTCGTTCAGAAAGAGTCAACCGGGTCCCATCCACTGCCGTACATTATCCTTCATCCATTCATGACCGCCACCCTGAATCATATGTCACAGATCGTTTTCACCTACATTATAATCATTAGCTCTGTTCCGTGTCATTGATGTGGGATTCATTAAGGCCCTCCCGTGACGGATCACTTGTTGTCGACATCAGCTCATTATCCAAGAAGTTGATATAGAAACAACCCCTTCAGTACTTTGAAGCTTGCATGCCTCAATGGCAAGTTTCTCACTTCCGGCGACGGGTATACATCAATGACCTTCGACCAGAAGATTTTGCGTGGTGTTCGACGCCAAGTCCTTTATTCACACCACGTGAATTGTACTGCAGTACCTTGAGGGTCATTATCATTATCGGTGATTCCTCTCGCGCTTGTTAACGGTTTACATCATTGACCAGTAATCAAGCGATGTCTTTCCATGTTCGAGTTCAGCGCAATTCTCACATGGACCGACTTGTACTTAGAGTGAAGATAGAACGAGTTTGAAGACCCTGGATCTAGTTTCATCCATCCGGGTTGCGATATATATTCAGGACAAATAAAGACATTTGACATGTACATCATTGCAGCAGATGATCATCTAACTCAAAGGATGATAATTTCGCCAAAATTATCAGTCTACCACCAGACGATCGTCTGTTCTATGTACAAAAATGAATTTATAAAGCTGAGCATGGGAATGCCCGCCTCAGCTAGATCATGAAAGTAGAATGAATCATAATGTATTGTATTGTATTTTATTACAGGTCTCCTCCCGGCAGATGGATGAACTTCAGACCCTCCTGGATAAAGCATTTCACCCGATAAACAGCCTCATACTTTAGGGGGCAACTGTTATAGACATTTTTGTGCCTTACAGCATTGAGCATGAAATGTCCATAATCTAAGGGATCCAAAGTCCCTAAACATGTTGTTCCTACCCCTAGAGGAACAAGGCCAAGTAACCACAACAATTCACAGAAGTTCTCCACCTGAAAACACTCAAAAACAAGCCAATTCTGGATCATGTCAATTGCTCCACTGAGCATCTGCGCTGAATGTCAACTGCTCCACTGTCTACCTGCATTGAATGTCCACTGCAACAAAGGCTACCTGCGCTGAGCGTAACTGGACAAGTGGCAGTCTCATTTCTCAATGTGTCAATGCCCAGGAAGCTTCCAAAATGACACTTGCATCAAGGAATTCGACTGGTGATGAGTAAGAGGTTCCAAATCTCCAAGTGGAAGCAAGAACCTCCAAGTGGACTCAAGAACTGAGAGAGGGAGAGGACACTAGTCAGATCTCAAGCTAACTCGTCCTCTCTCCAAATATCTATATATGGATCTCACCTCCATGGGATCTAGGAGGCTGGAATTTTGTGAATGCAAAGAATTGATGTTGGTTTGTGGCTGGAAACATTGGGTGCTTAATGCTTTGAAGGGAGCTGAAGAAGGAATTCCATTCTGCTGGGAAGGAGATTCTGGATTGGAGCCCTATGGGTTGTATCTCTACCTGAACCCTCTTACTTATCAATAAAGCTATCTTGATTCTTTCCTATATGCTGGTGTATTTTGTATGATTGCATTAGTGTATTTGATTTACTTCTAATCCTGAATCATTTATGAATATGTATATTTGCCTTTGCATTGTGTTCTTCTCTTGTCGCAAGTAGCTGTTCTCTTGTCACAGGTAGCTGTTCCCTTATGATCTCGTGGGATTCAAGTAGCTGTTCTCTTGAGCAAGCGAGGAGACAAGTAGCTGTAGACACGCAAAGAGACGAGGATCTAGATCGAGGGACAACGGAAGACAACGATAAGTCTTCCAATCTCCCCTCTTTCACATTTCATAAAGGAAGAAATCATAATAGTTGTATTCGTTTGTTGCTAAGGCGCTGTCACACCTTAGGTGGATAGGATCGTCCTAAATAGGTATTTTTCCCCAAACATATAGGATGCAAACAAAGGTGTGTGACCAGGATCCCAGTGCACCATTCTTGCAGGGAGGGTACCAGGGCTGCGAATGGGGCCTCGGAGGCATGGGAATTGGATGGGGATGAGGGTAATTAATTTGCTACAATTGTGAAGGGCTAGGGCATTACGCGCGGGATTGCATGAACTTGACCAAAGCCTGTTTTCCTTACTGCTACCAATTTTAGCATGAAGCAGTCGATTGCCCTATGCTGATTACTCAGATGTGGGAAAAGGGGGTGCTTCTAACCAACCCCACTTAGAACATCCAGATGATGAAGGCTGAACCTCGTGCGGAGGAGCTGAACATAAATATGATGCTCCGGAGTGGCACTACCACTGGAGAAGATAAGGGGAAACAACCAAAGATAGATGCATGGGTCCGTAAGGCCCCCTTGAAACAACCAAAATTTGACTTGGAGTGTGCGAAGGAAACCTTTATGGAAGGCAAGAAGAGCTTCGTGGAAGCTTCTACGTCGGCAAGTTAGGGTCAATTAGTATCAGAGAAGGATACATCTATGCTAACCACCTTCCTAGAAACCTGCATGAACTTACTCAGGGATGCTAAGGTGGTAAAGGGGCTGTAGGAACTGATAACTTGGCACGCGGGAGTGGATGAACCACGAATGATCCGAAAATTAGGTCAACATGATTTGGGCACTGGGCGAGAAATGCGACTAATTGTCTAGATCAGAGACTATGAGGTGGATCAGGTCATCTTAGATTTGGGGTCTGATGCAAATGTCTTACCAAAGTAGACTTGGGAACGCATGGGCAGACCTCCACTACAATGGTCCCTGATTTAACTACAGATGGCTAACCAACAGAAGATTCTACCCATGGGATGCTTGCATGGAGTTACAATAGACATCGATGGCGCCAACGCCCAGACTAATTTTTAGGTTATCGAAATTGTGGATGATAGTAACCCATATCTTGCACTGTTAGGGATAGATTGGGCAATGAATATGAATGGAATCAACAACCTCAAGAAATGAAAAATGATATTCGAAAAGAAAGCTCTCCACGTAGTGGTCCCGCTAGACCCCGCAGAAGGGGCGTGACATACCGAGCCCATGCGCGATGAAGACAACAATGGAGAGTTGGATTTTATCTACCAGATTACAGTGCAAGATCAGGACCAGGTTAATCCAACAGTGGATGGTCGACTGTGATGGGACTGCGATAGTTCTTGCACATCAGATTTGGATGAAGAGGTTGAATGATGGCAGAACCAGCTACATGAAGTAACCACACTCAATTGTAATCTTATGGTGACAATACGAGTAAAGGAACCACCCCACGCAATTGTTGCTTCTGGACAGGGTGTAACGCCAAATATGTGAACGACAGGGCGCAGATGTTGAAGGAAGGCGCGTGCATGACTGGAAGAGAGAAACAAAGTAAGCGTTCGTCGCTAGCATAGGCTACAGACATCCACCCATCTTAAAAGTAGGAGCCCAAAGCCACCCCAAAAGACTGGTGCCCAAGCAGCCAGTGCTAAGGTTAGTAGGGGCTCAGGGAAGTTGTAGTTACCATGTGTTCACTGGGCCTGTAATAGATGACGGAAGGAAGCTCAGAAAAGATAGAGTGGCAACAGGCCCCTCAACACCAATAAACTGTAGTTATGGCCAAAGAAGCAAAGTGCGCTACAAAGCAGAGTAGCCTAGGAATGTTCTGCGACCTTACTATCATGGTTGCACCCACACTCACGAAAGAACATAACCCCCCGACTGATAACCCAAATGCTTTAGAGGTGCTTGCAGCTTGGGCTAGTAGGGACAATCCGTACTCACACCAAAGGTGTGAGCACATGAATAACAGTGGAAGCTACAAGCTCAGTGCCTCAAGTAGTTGAAAGAAGGCATGGGACTATAAACCAGTCTATGAAAACCAGTGTGGTGAAAGGATTCTTGACCAGATTAGGCAGTCCTCGAGTTCGGAGTTGTGCCCCAAGGATATCGCTACCACGGGGAAAAGTCAAAATATGACCGTTAACCACCTTGGCCCTGTCAGGAAGGTTTGATCACGTCAAAGAGGAGTGGTTGGTGGGACATTAAGATGAAAGTTCCAGATGAGATACGCAAATATCTACCAACTCGATGCCACTAATGAGCTAAAAAATGAGGGAAAGGATTTTTTCAAATCGCATAGTTTATGGCCAACACTAGACTTTTGGTACTTTAAACCAGCAAAAAGCATCAAGTACGCAGCTACCAGGCACTCCATGAGTACTTTGGCAAGAACCGAGCATGGGCCGCAGAAGAAATGCAGCTGAATCAAGAAGAGCTCAAGGATGTGACTCAAGTTCCTGAAGTTCCTAAGTCCCCACATACCCCGCGACCCAGGAGGAACATGCAGAATATGGGAACCTTCAGGGCCTCCCAAAGACTTAATAAATGCTCCGTGGTTGACAAAGGCAAAGTAGTAGCCCCCGAACCTGTTGAGGAGGACGATGATCTGCAAGACCTGATCAATCAAATTGATGCATAGGTGGAGGAAGAAGAAGCTATGTTCTAGCTTCCGTCATTACCCCCGTATCTTTCCCCATGCACCAGGATGACTAAGAGATCGAAAGACAAAGATTCTACAAAAAGTATGCTCCACAGCCCGCTCCTTTGGGACGATATAAGGTCCAAACGGTTGCCAATGGGGTGTATTCCAAGAATCAAATTCAAAGATTGGGACCTTGCGGACAGCGACACGTTCCCTGAACTAGCCAAAGCCAAGTTTTTTCTAAAAAAGTGGTTACTAGGTGTGGAGAGGGTGGGGCTACTAAATCTCAGGTGGATACCTCACTATCAGTACACGACCATCACCATATTTGTGATTCGACAACTACTAGGTCTCATCCATGATGGATATCTCTAGTTGGAAGAACCGATCCTGATCAAAGCCAACCTAATCCACTAGATTACGCACCTACTGCTTAAAGAAAATAACCCTGTAGACTTAGAAGGAACCAGTAGCAAGGGAGGCCTCCCCAAAACAGTAAAGGCGAAGTACCATTGGGATAAAGGAAAGCGTGGGTATGTCATAGCAGCATTAGCAAATGCGCAGTACGAGTCACCACTCAGCTACTAGTCGGTAAACTCATGAGAAAATGTTGTGTGGATGACCTACCAGCCCCTGCCATTGCATTGGAAAGGTAGTGTGCTGAGGGGGTTCAGTTCGATCGGGCACAGTTTTTATGCGACGAATTTCTGACCAATTGTCAAGAAGCACAGGAGAAAGGTAGGACCTTTCATTATGCATGGTTTCTCTTATCAATCCTTTTGGTACAGGTGAATTGCCGTAGGAGTGCCAATTTCCCAACATTAAGGATAGCCTACCTGAAGCAGTGCAGTATATGTCACTATGGGCTACAAAGGATGCAGCAAGGGTTTTCGCGATCCAGGCATTTTGGACATCCATGGAAGGAAAGATACGGATGCAGATTTCTCATAGACCACGCATGTCCCCCATGATATACAATAATTTTCAAAGCACGACCAAGTTCAAAGTAGACATGCATCACGTGTATATCCGCGCGCAAAAGGATTCAGAGCAATTGTGGGTCACACTCTCGTTCCTTGCAACAAATGATGCCATTTACACGATATTAACAGCATGGCCTCTAGAATAGCATGCCCTAGACAAGGCCATTCTCAATAGACTAGCCACATAGCAGTAGAAAGAAGGAAAGCCAGCAACAACTCACTCAGCTGGTAGAAAAAACACAGGAGGAACAACAAGCCACTTTGCAGCAAGAGGCCACCACGTGTCCAATAACAGCTGGGAACCAGGTAGATCAAGGAATGGAGTTGGAATAGGATGTGCAACAAGAAATAGAGACACAAAACCCCCTCAAGTGGTCGTGCATCAAGGAATCACCGGCCACTTGAAAAACTTCCAAAACAACAAAGGCTATGGAAAAAGAATCCAGGAATAGTAGCCAACCTGTAAACAATGTTGTTATAGACATTTTTGTGCCTTACAGCATGAAGCATGAAATGTTCATAATCTAAGGGATCCAAAGTCCCTAAAAATGTTGTTCCTACCCCTGGAGGAACAAGGTCAGCAAACCACAGCACTGAATATCAATTCTCCACCTGAAAACACTCAAAAACAAGCTAATTCTGGATCATGTCAACTGCTCCACTGAGCATCTACGCTGAATGTCAACTGCTCCACTGTGTACCTGCGCTGAATGTCAACTGCAAAGAAGGCTACCTGCGCTGGGCAAGTTTGGACAAGTGGCACAGTCATTCCTCAAGGTGTCAATGCCCAGGAAGCTTCCAAAATGACACTTGGATCAGGGAATTCGACTGGTGATGAGTAAGAGGGTCTAGATCTCCAAGTGGAAGCAAGAACCTCCAAGTGGGCTCAAGGACTGAAGAATAACTGAAGTGGGAGAGGACACTAGTCAGCTCCATGCCAAGCTCAAGCTGACTCATCCTTTCTCCAAAACTCCTATATATAGAGCTCTCTCATGAGGTCTAGGGAGGCTGGAATCTTGTGAATGTAAGGAAGTGCTGTTGGTTTGAGTATAGAACTATTGGGTGATTTGCTTGAAGGAGGTGAAGAGGAGATTTCTTTCTGCTGGGAGGTGATGCTAGATTGGGCCTTTTATGGTTGTATCACTTCCTGAACTTTACTTCTTCCATTAATAAAGCATTTGAGGTTCTTCTATATGCATGTGTCTCAATGGTGTATTGTTATGCTTGTGTATTTGATTTATTCTAATCCTTGAATCAATTATGAATGTATGCTTCTTGTAGTTTCCCTCTCTTGTTATTTTGCAGGATCTTGGTGTAGCTGGGCCAGTGAAAGAGCAAGGAGCTGGGAGCAAGCAGCAAAGAGAGAAGATTGGATCAATCATTAGCGGAAGACATCGGTTAGTGGATCTCTTCCTCCTCTCTCTTGCATCTCATAAAGAAGTAATCTCAAATAGCTTTGCTTTAATTGTTGCTGAGGTACTATCACCCTTAGAGTGGGATAGGGTCATTCCGTATTGGATACTTTTCCCAACAACAAATTGGCGACTCCGCTGGGGAGCGTATCTTGTTGGTTGTTTGTGTTTTTGCTATTCATTTCATAAACACAGGGAGTACCGAATCGAACTGCATTTGAAGCTTTCAAATGCAAAGCAGAGGGCAGCTACTCTAGCTCAGTTTCTGGGCATGTTTATGATTTGAAGAGCTGATCCACAAGGACTCTGAACAGCTCTTAGTGATAGCTTTTCATCCTCCTTTTCATCCCTTAGTGTGTACTTGATTGATAGCTTCTGATTTGGCCAAAAACTGTGAATTTTTGAGCAATCTGTAACCCGGAAACTGAGAAAAACGAAAGTTTAACTCTTCATTGCAGACACTGTGAAGGCAGTCTGCATTTCAGCGCAGATCCCGAAGGGGCTACCTGCGCTGAATGTCAAACTGACAGTGTACCACCTGCGCTGAACCAGTTTTGCCTAGTGCTACTAGGGTTCCCTGCTCTTTATTGCCCTGTTTTCATCCTTGTTTTTGCAGCTTGTTATCAGTCAATGTACCTATCTGAAACCAACTTTCCTTGCCACTATTCCGCCTCGGTTGTATAAAGAAACTGGTTTGTTCTTTGTGTATTTCTTATATCATTTGCAGTTTCCCATAACGAAAGTGAACTAGTCTTGCTGTGGCCTCTTAGATCTAGACCTGTGATTAAGTGTCGTTTTGATCTTAAGAGTTAGTTTGTTTGCTGTTCATAGCTGATTGAGCTTTTGCTTTCGTCATATGGTTTGAATTTATATATTTCTAGTGTTGAAACAAGTAAATCTTAAGGTGTCTTTTGATTTTGGACAAGCTTGTTTGCTTTCACTTGAAATTGAATTCAAAGTTATACAACAGCTTTCTTTTTGTATTACATCAACATTAAGAAAGAGAAAAGAAATACCTGCATTGTGCATTTTGCATTTGATAAGTTTGCATGTTGATTTAGGGAAAAGTGCATTAGTGTATGCTCTTTGATCTGTGTGAAAAGATGATGTCTTTCTTTTCCCTCAGCAGTTAAGATTTTCATAAGTCGAAAAGATTGAAAAAGCTTGCTTCTCATCTTAGACTGCATTTAGGAATTTGTATCAAACATCTCGTGGTGAACCTTGAAAGGCAAACTTTAAAAAGATCAACTTAAAATATATTGAATGAACCTAACAACGCTTTGAAACATAACGCAAACACATAGAGGTCTAAGCTAGAGACGTGTTCCGGCGTCGTTAAACGTAGTGACTGTCGATCTCGAAGAAGGTGGGTGATTCCTCCTGAGAGTCGGTGGCACTAATACGGACTTGTGCTCCCACGTACCGTCGCGTATATATTGGGAGACCCCTATAGGCATATATCTTTTATCCTTAGGAAGCCGTGTCGGCCGCCCTACTGATCGCAATGCAGTGAACACAGCATTCACGAAGATCGACCTCTCGTACCGTAAAACGTATTCTGTGGTTTTGCGAAAAGTTTGGCACACCCTCTGCCTAGATCTCCAGAGCAGTTTCTTTTGGCCTTTTTCAAACTCTATAACTGAAAAATTCCATCCGAGCATTTGTCACTTCGGGCTCGTTAAAACATCGAAGGAGACTAGAGTCATCTTTAGCTTTTTCTCGACTCTTAAAAAGTGAAAAAGCAAGTTGTGTCTAAAAGCGTCTAATAAAATTCATTCAATTCGGAAACACAAATTTCCCCTTTTAATATTTTGGTTGATCTAGTAATCCGCAATCGTGGAAGAAAGTCAATTGAAACCCCTTCGTTCGCGGAGGCTTACGAGTCAACCGTCTTTGTCTCCGGAATCGAAAACAGTACGGACAAAGCGAACTCGTTTAACCGGTTCAAAATCTCCTTTAAAAGTTAGAACAAGTGTTCCAACTACATCTGAGGTTCCGGTTACTCCAAACATTTCTGGAAACCCTGCCTCTATAGAAGAAGTTCAACAGCCACAGAAGGACAGTAATACTGATCCTAGTCTGGGGGCAAATACTTGTATAACTGAACCAGTTCCATCTGTAACCGGTCCAGAGAGTTTTGTTCCTCAAACAACTGTCGCTGTCGAAACAACCACTTCTTCGGCACCAGAAATATTTTACGGGCCTGACGGTCTTCCTCTTCCACCGGGTTTGATTGCGATAGAGGAAATCGCAGAGGATCCGCAAGCAAGTACTCCAACCCATTTTGGAGTCGGGGTCACTCTATTTCCTTCATCAGAAGTTAATCCACCACAAGTGGAAGTTCCTGTAGAATCGCTAGGCAATCTATTGGATAGACTTAAGATGTCTGAACAACCGTCATCATCTAGGACTGTGTCAAATGACACAGCGATAGTAGAAGCCCCTGCCGTCACTCCGACGATGTTTGCCGGCATACCAGCTATCCCGACTAGCTCACAACCGCTAGAAGGAGTCCACCAAGGGACTATTTCGACAGTTTGGTCTGTTCCAGTTTGTTCATCCGGAGTAATATCCGGCAACTCTTACGTTGAAACTCGACAGATTGATCCTCATGGAGGTCAATTTGGGCCATCCAGTCCTCAAGGACTAACAATCCCTCTGAGTTCCGGATTGCTACCGTATGGGGGGCAGTATGCCCTTTCATTACCTCCTCCGGGAGGATACCCATACGGCAGTTCTCAACAGTATTAGGGTTATACTGGAATTGCATCAAGTAGTTGGGTACCTATGCTACCTCAACAACCGAGGGTTGTATATTCTATGCAACAGTGTGTACCTATGACGAACATCCCAACCACACCGGCTATTATAACTGTGTCACAAGTTCAAGCGATACCTATTACATGTCAACCTCAGATTTCTCAGGTTGTAATGCAACAGTCGCTTGACCATGGGTCACAACCACAATCGCCAACTGGTGGGGCGACACAGGTCCAAACGGGTACAATTACCCCACACCTTGGTCCAACGGTTAGCATAGCACAACAGAACATGGCTTCACAACCGTGGCTAGTGCAATACCAACAACCACAATTCCAGCAAGTGTACCAAGGTTCTGAGCAGCAGATCTTTGCGAACAGTGGACAACGTATATTCAAAACGGTCAAAACCAACCACTTTACAGTGGTCAGGTCCACCAACCGTATCAGTCATACCAACATCAATTACATTATGCTGGTATGCAAAGGCCCACTGCTCAAGCGATTCCATCGTACCCTGGTTATGCTTCGCCTAACCTGAATCAACAGTTACCATTCGTGGCAACTTTAGAGTTACCCGATTTACACCGGTTAACCAACGATCCGATTGCTTATGCCCCTTGGTGGCCAACGATTCCTCATAAACTTCCATCTGACATTCCTAAATTCAATTGAAATCCAGGTGAAGACCCATCGAATCACGTGATGACTTTTCATCTGTGGTGTTCGTCGAACACACTAAACGACGATTCGATAAGGCTCCGCCTTTTTCAGAGGACATTGACAGGTCCAGCGGCTAAATGGTATATTGAATTGCCAAGAGCCTCTTTCGACAATTTTAGTTCCCTAGCCACGACTTTCTTAACCCATTTTCAATTACCAATAAGGTATGGAACGGAAACGGAAATATTAACCAACTTCAAACAGACAACTGCCACCCATATATCTGATCATATACATGAGTGGCGTCGTCGTCGTAGGATGGTAAAAACATACATTCCCGATCAGCTATTAGCTGAATGGTTTATAAAGTCGTTACTTCCTGCTATTACGGAAGATGTGGCCAAGGGGGGAGTCGTAACAGAGGAGCAAGTTATTGCTCGTGCACAATATTTGGACTTAGTTTATACTCATTCCGGCACGCTCTACGACAAAATACCTGACGCCCCTAGACCAGAATTTTCAATTCCTCCACCTCCTAAATCCAATAGTGACTCTCATGCCGGTGACGGTGTGATTGGCACGGCAAACGCGAAATCGATAAAGGCTTCATCAAAGAAAGCCCGTAAGAATTCGGATCAAAATGCAAAAGAAGAAATTCTTGCTTCGGAAGTAAATGCCGTATCAGAAGATAAAGGCAAAGAAACCAATCAACCAGGAAGCAAGAAGAAACAAAACAAAGGGAAGAAGAAGAAACAGGGTGAGTCATCCCCTGGAAAAAATTCTTCAAACCCTCCTGGGAAAGGGAAACAAAATTATCCATGTCTAATATGTGATGATAAGGATCATAGCACAAAGAATTTCCCATTCAAAGCTGAGTTAAAGAGGTTCTTTAAAAGTTCCCAAACCTCCGCTGTGTTAACTAATCCATTTCCCAACCCAGGTCAAAATCTGGCTGATAGTGGAAATGCTTCCCCGTCGCAAGTACTTATGTTGTCGGTTTCAAAACAGCAGAATGATGCTTTGATTTCGACAAGGAACAAAGATTATGGGAATCCTCAGCTGTCGAACGAAAAAGGTAAAGATCAACCAAGTAGTTCGACAACAACTTCGGCAGAAGTTGTACCACCCATCATCCCTGAATTAACAATAAAACCGCCAAAGGGTGTAGTACACAAGTCGACATTTAATCCTCGCGCCAGAGCGGCGCAACATTATAACATAGTGGAAGATTTGGCACAATCGCCATCCGCTATGTCGACTCTTGAGGTATTACAAAATTGTCCAACCCAAAGGCAGGCGTTGTTATCAGCTATTGGTGGGGTTGACCCTAAGGATTCAAATCTTGTATCCTTTGATCACAAAGGATATGATCCTCAGTTACCAGCTCAACTAGCTTTCCTTATTCAAGTGAAAGCCCTCAACAAAACTGTTCACAGAACAATTATTGATGAGGGAGCATCGACATGTATTATGTCGATGAGCTGCTGGAAAACTTTAGGATCTCCAACCTTGTCTCGATCATCGACAACATTAAAAGCTTTCGACGGAAGGACTTATACCCCCTACCGTATCCTTAATAACTTAAAAGTTGAACTAGGAGGAAAAACAGTAGAAATTGATGTTGAGGTCATTGATGGAAATCTTGACTATAACATCCTACTGGGTAGACCATGGATTTATGCCATGGCAGCTGTTGTGTCGACTTATTTTAGGAAGATCGCATTCCCGTTTGAAGGAGGGATTACGGTCGTCGACCAACAAAACTTCCTCCCTAATGGTTCACAAGTTACAGGAAGCATTCCCATGATCCATGAGAGCAACCATTCACTTCAAGATATCGGAGTAGGATTATTGAAAGACCCCACATTGATGGGAACTTTCGCGCTACCACCTCCTATTTATACAGGAAATGTACCGTTTGTAGCAACCTGCAACATGATATCTTCTACGAAGGTCGACATGGATCGTGCAATCGTTCTGCCCCCAAGCCCTTTAGAAGTATTGTAGCAATCAATGTTTCAAGCATGGAAGGCGAACCCAAATCAACGCTCGTCAAGCGTTTGGGTAGATAGGTCTAGAGAATATGGAACCCCATTAGATCCTTGGTCGAAAGTACATGGGACTGACGAAGGAATCTTACAACCAATGATGATTGAGGGGGCACCATGGAATGATCACCACCATCGTTCCCTTCTTCCGGAATATGAAGAAGATACTCAAAGTGACCTTTATCACCCTTCAGTTTTTGAATTCCTAACAAATACTGTAAATACGGTGGATTCCGAGCGAAACCTATCCAATATTGAAGAGACTATAGCCATAAATATCTCGACTAAAACAGATGTTGTAGAGAATATTTATGTCGGCAAAGGTTGTTCCCCTTCAGAACTAGAAATATATAACGCTCTTTTTTGCGAATTCAGAGATGTCTTTGCTTGGTCATATGATGAAATGCCAGGCATTGACTCGAGTATCGTTGAACATGAAATTAAAATGTATCCTGATGTCAAACCAGTAAGACAACGGCTTCGACAGGTGCACCCCAAGAAAGCCGCTGCCATTAAGGCGGAAGTTGAAAAACTCCTCCATGCTGGATTCATCTACCCGGTTCCTCTAACCAATTGGGTATCGAATATTGTCCCTGTTATGAAGAAACAAGGGACGATTAGAGTGTGTGTCGATTATAGGGATGTAAACCAAGCTTGTCTGAAGGACAACTACCCTACACCCTTCATCGACCAGATAATTGATGAATGCGCCGGATGTGAAATCTTTTCATTTTTGGATGGATTTTCCGGGTATAATCAAATAAATATTCGCCCACAGGACCAGTCAAAGACTGCATTTATTTGTCCGTGGGGCACATTCGCTTATCGAAAATTACCCTTTGGTTTAAAGAACGTAGGGGCGACGTTTCAGAGGGCAATGAATTATGCCTTCCATGACATCAAGAACATTGTTCAACCTTATCTCGACGACCTCCCGGCTCATTCGCGAAAGCGGACTGATCATCCGCAGCATTTAGAGCGATATTTCTACGTTGCCGACACTACAAGATAAGGCTCAATCCACACAAATTTGTGTTTTGCGTCGGTTCTGGTCGTTTACTTGGCTTTGTAGTCTCTAAGGATGGGATTCGTCTCGACCCCTGCAAGGTTCAGGCAATCATTAATTTGCCTCCACCTTCAAATTTGATTCAGATTCAGAAACTCCAAGGGAAAGCGAACTTTCTGAGGAGGTTCATTCCAAATTACGCAGAACTTGCTAAGGGTTATACTCGTCTTTTGAAAAAGGATGTACCTTTTGTCTGGGACCAGGTGGCGCAAGCTTCCTTTGATGCTCTGAAAGATTGTCTAGTAAAAGCATCATTAATGTACGCCCCGGACTATCAAAGAGATTTTAACCTGTATCTGGCTGCAGCGGATACAACCATTGTGATGGTTTTAGTTCAAGAAGTCGACGGAATTGAACATCCTATCTATTATTTAAGTAAAAACTTAAATGATACAGAAAGTAAATATTCTTATGTTGAAAAACTAGCGCTTGCAACTTTTCAAGCGATTCAAAGGTTTCGACATTATGTCCTCTTTCGGAAAACTACCATCTTGTCAGATTGCAACCCCATGACTTATATACTGTCGCGACAGTTGCTGGGGGGCAAATATTCAAAATGGATAGCGATCCTTCAAGAGTTTGATCTGGAATTTGTAAAGTCCAAATCAAAGAAAGCTCTAGTTTTCGCAGAATTATTGTGCGATCTCCCATCGTCGTCCAACGATGAAACATCAGAAGAGTCAATCGTGGACGAAAGTCTGTTTCTGATATCTACAAGCGATGAGTGGTATGGGGATATCATAGTTTATCTCCAAACCCAAAAGTTCAGGCCAAACACCTCTCACTCCGAACAAAAACATATACGATACCAAGCAAAAGACTACATGATCGTCGGTGATACACTTTACCGTCGTGGTATCGATACAGTTCTGAGGAGGTGCCTTACCCATGAGGAGGCCGAAAAAGCCCTGAATGAATGTCATTCAGGCGTGTGTGGGGGGCATCAATCTGGATTTGCAACAGCACAAAAAATCTTACGAGCAGGATACTTCTGGCCAACCATGTTCAAAGATTGCATAACTGCAGTCAGAAGTTACCATGCTTGTCAAATTTTTGATAGCAAAACCAGACGACCACCCCACCTTTACAGCCGATAGTTGCTGTTGGGCACTTCGCCAAGTGGGGCATCGATTTCATGCAATGTAACCCCACCTCGACCGGGGGGCATGGGTATATTATAGTCGCTGTTGACTATTTTACCAAATGGGCCGAGGCGATGCCTACATTGGATAACACTGGTGAAACAGCTGCCCTTTTCTTTTTCAATCATGTAGTCGCCAGGTTCGGCGTACCACAGACTATAGTGACAGATCATGGGTCGCATTTTCGCAATCACATGATGGTCGAATTAGCTGCCAAGCTAGGGCTATCTCACGACAACTCTACCCCATATTATCCGCAAGCCAATGGACAAGTTGAAGCAATCAACAAAGTCCTGAAGCGTATGTTGCAAAGGATGATCGGGGTTCATAAAAGAAGGTGGCACCTAATCCTGTACTCAGCCTTGTGGGCTTACCGAACATCGGTAAAGAACGCAACCGGGTTCACACCTTTTCAACTGGTGTATGGCCTGGAAGCAGTCTTGCCAATCCAGTGCGAAATTTCGTCGCTTAAACTCGCAATCGATCTCCTCCCCGGAACTTCAGAAGAAGAGGCTCGTTTCTTGGAATTAATCCAATTGGATGAAACCCGTCGTGATGCCGCTTTGGCTAACGAAGCCCATAAGAAACGAGTCAAGGCTCAGTTCGACAAAAGTGTCAAACCCCCTGTCTTCTCAGAAGGTGATTTGGTCTTGCTTTATGATCAAGAATCCGATAAATTGGGAGCAGGTAAATTCAAGTCCTTATGGATGGGCCCCTACATTGTTAAAAGGGTGTTAGCAAAAGGAGCCTACGAATTAATGGATTATGACGGAATTCCACTGGCGCAGCCCCATAACGGGTTGTACCTCAAGCGTTACTATGCTTAAATAGTAACCTGCATGTTTTTGTTGTATTTTGTTTTCGCTAAAGTATTTGTTCTGGTCGAGTGATCCACCTTTTTCATTTGTTGCAGATGTCGAACCTTCTGGAGACATGTGTTGGATATGCCGACGGAGCGAGTCGTAGTTCGCGGAACCTATCCTCCGCAGCCTAGGCCATTTTTGATCCAAGCAGCGAGTTAGTAAGTTTCAGAGGTGTATGTATTGGGAAATCAACGAATAACATCGCTGAGTATAGCACGTTGATAGAACTACTCTCTGATGCCATCGCACGTGGCATACGCCGACTAATTGTCAGGCTAGACTCACAGCTCGTAATACTACAACTCAATGGTATATATTCTGTTCGCAATCCAGCTATTTATCGCATGTTCCTAAGGGTTAAGATCTTGGAAAGACGATTTGATTCAATTCAATATCAACATATTTCCAGAAATTTAAACACATTAACTGACTCATTAGCAAACTATGTGTTAGATAGACATTTGCAACATTTATAAAAAGGACACATCATCAAAGATTGTACATATGGATCATATAACTCAAACAGAATAAAACTCTAAAATCAAAATATATATAAGCTGTTTATATAGTTCAAATAATGTTCTGTAACCAAGAAAAAATTGGTCATATGACCCAAAACTCAAAAAGATGCTAGGGGGCACCCTAGCCTAGTGGTGCTCATGATAGCACGTCACGGCCTGTGCAATCATGCGCAAGAGACGAGTCCATCGTCTAGGCACACCAGTAGTGTGTCGCTGCAGCTGTAAAGGTAACTCATCAATCCTCACATCGGGAATGCCGAGAGTAAGGCTCTCAACCTGCTCCTGCACAGCTGTAAGGGTCTCAGTATCGTCAAGGTCACGAATAATAGCTCTCCTAGCAGGCTCCACTGCCGGGGCAGCAACTGGCGGTCTCGGACGAACTGCTGGACGAACAGGACCAACATTTGCGTGCACCCAAGAGTATGATTAAAAGTCTTGATAGAATAAAGCACAGCGACATTATGAATAAAACAGTAAACAGTGATATGGTCAAAAAGTTTACCAATAGCGCCCCACTGTTCGCCATCCGGTAGCACCAAATCCGGATCACCTCGGAAATCCATACCCACATATGGATACTCGGAAAAGACCATCTCCTGGCGCTCGAACCACCTGAAGAAGGCCTCAGTAAAAGTAATCTGAGGTTGACCAGCATGCCTAGACATGTGATCAACCCACCTCTGCATGTGTGGCTCGGTCGGAGAAGGCAAGTCGAGTATGATGTACTGAGGCTGCATCAGTGGGATTTTCTCCAAGGCGAAGGCAGTCAGAATAGAACCAAATCCAAAGTTCTTCAGCTTCCCGTCCTTTACCTTGGTCAATTGACTTTTCATCTGAACAAGTACTGCATCACACCAGTTGAATACTTTCGAGTTGGAGACAATCCAAGGCGTGCTGCATATAAGATCTGTTGGCAACATGTAGAGCTGCGCTACCGGCCATCCTACCAATGGTATACAGAATGGACCTGAGAGACCTGTCAGTAATCTCACGGATAACAATCTTGTCGTCTTTGCTCGGCTGAGAACCTTCCCTGCAATACTGGCGGACATAATCTCTGGTGGAATCGGTCCCCCGGGCCGTACCTGACAAGGAAATGGGGGCACCTCCTCTTGACAACCCAGTCAAGAAGTACATGTCCTCTATGGTCAAGGGAATGGACTTTCCCCTAATCTGGAATACTTGGTTAACAGGATCCCAAGCATCAAGCATATACTGCAGCAAAGTAATCTGTGCCCTCATGCTAGAGATACGGAAAAACTTCAGCAGGCCACAGTTCCGCAGCGCGTTCACTGTGACAGGGTCATGGAGGGAAATCATGTCCTCCTCTTCATGTTCTCGTTCTCACCACGTAAGGGACATTTTGTTCAAAGTTCCCTGCAAAGCAAACAAGAGAAGGAGTAAGTTCCTGATTTTGATGAAAAACTGGCGAAAATTCATCAAAAAATGAGCTGAAACTCAATTTTTCTGAGCCCAGCGCAGGCAGAGAGTGTCCCACCTGCGCTGAGGGTCAGGCTGCCTTAAGGCAGCTTGACATTCAGCGCAGGTTTCGAATGGGGAACCTGCGCTGAAGTTAGGGCGCCCTGGCAAAACCCCTGGGGCTCAGAAAGACTGAAAAACAGGCATAAAACTGGAAAAGAAAACCATGAAAAGAAAGAGCTAGGGTTTAGCTCCTACCTGGTCCAGACGGCACCGAAAATCGTCCGCAGAATCTCCCGGAATCAGCTGATGAAAATCAAGGGGGAAGAGGCACCTCCAGAGCTCCAACAAACCAAATGCAAATGAAATGGTAAATGAGAGGTAAAAACACCTTTTAAATAGCTTTTTACGTAGTTCAAAGTGAAATATTAGGGTTATAATCTCATTTTCATGCAAATATTATTCATTTCTAACAAAGTTTGTTGCAGAAATTGAAAATGCAGTACTATCCAAGAAAAGAGAAAAGCTAGTAATGGTAAAAAATCAAAATTTGACCATATAATCGAGCAGTTTTACCGCGGAATTTATGCTCGTTAAAAAATAGAAAAGCGAGATCCGAGCAGTTTTAGTACATAGTTCATGCTCGTTAAAAAATAAACATAAGATTGAGCAGTGTTTTGGCGCATTCAAGCTCGTTAAATAAAAAATGAACCTATCCCGGTAAATAACCATTGTGATCGTAAATTTATTAGCCATAAAAGCTTTGGTCGTGTTTGCACCTGCCACCTCCATTCCATTTGGCCGATCGTTCACCCCCATATGATTGTTTACCCATTTTGAGGAACAACTGCGAAGAGTGATTTCACCTAGCCATCCTTGTGACACTGCCGTGATTGGAAAATTCCAACCTGTACCTGGAATCTGTTGCTATCCCTGTTTATCACTCGTTCCTCAAAAGACGAGTCTTCTTTGAGCTCTTTTCAACTGACTCGTAAAATATGAAAAGTTTGCCGAGTTTTGGCCTTCCAGCTCGTTAAAGTGACCGGAAGAGCTATCCCTCCTCTAGATTTTAATCTTTTTGGACCTGAGGGATTATTGCACAAAAAGGTCGAGCGCTTGTTTTATTCGGCTCGTTAAAGTTATCGAAAACTCATCCCTTCTGTATTGTTTTATACTTTTTCGGACTTAAGGGATTAGATGACGAAAAAGGAATTTTGGAGTTAACTTTCTGTACCTTTTCAGACTCTCTAAAAATGAAAAGGACCGAGTTTTCCTTGTCGTTAGACTCGTTAAAATGATTAAATAGCGACAAAATTGTCTTTAGACGAGAACGAGTTTCCCTATCGCTAGGCTCGTTAAAACATAGCGATGGGCTTGCCCGAAGGGTAGGTTATAGAACAAGCATATGTTATCCTCCTCAAGCTTGACAAAAATAAAGAGGTACTGGTCAGAAATGACTGGGGAAAAATTGGGAGAACCTCAAAGCTTTAATGGTAGCAAGTCACTCTTGAACATGACACTTTTCCTCCGTATCGCATCGGGTTGGGTTGTTTCATTCACCGGTCTCATCACCATGGTCTTCACCAAACCATCCACATTTGGGGTAATGCTACCGATCCATCGCATCAGTGTCGTTATATGTTCAAGAGATGTTGTTCAGAAAGAGTCAACCGTGTCCCATCCACTGCCATACATTATCCTTCATCCATCCATGATCGCCACCCTGAATCATATGTCACAAATTGTTTTCACCTCCACTAAAATCATTAGCTCTGTTCCGTGTCACTGATGTGGGATTCATTAAGGCCCTCCTTTGATGGATCGCTTCTTGTCGACTTCAACTCATCATCCAAGAAGTTGATCTAGGAACACCCCCCTCAGTACTTTGAAGCTTGCATGCCTCAATGGCAAGTTTCTCACTTCCGGCGACAGGTATACATCAATGACCTTCGACCAGAAGATTTTGCGTGGTGTTCGACGCCAAGTCCTATATTCACACCACGTGAATTGTACTGCAGTACCTTGAGGGTCATTATCATTATCGGTGATTCCTCTCGTGCTTGTTAACGATTTTCATCATTGACCAGTAATCAAGCGATGTCTTTCCATGTTCGACTTCAACGCAATTCTCACATGGATCGACTTGTACTTAGAGCGAAGATCGAACGAGTTTGAAGACCCCGGATCTAGTTTCATCCATCCGGGCTGCGGGATATATTCAGGAAATATAAAGACATTTGACATGTACATCATTGCAGCAGATGATCATCCTACTCAAAGGATGATAATTTCAGCAGAGAATTATCAGTCTACCATCAGACGATCGTCTGTTCTATGTACCAAAATGAATTTATAAAGCTGAGCATGGGACTGACCGCCTCAGCTAGATCATGAAAGCAGAATGAAAAATAATGTATTGTATTGTATTTTATTACAGGTCACCTCTCAGCGATTGAATGAACTTCGGATCCTCCTGATAAAGCATTTCACCCGATAAACGACCTCATACTTTAGGGGGCAACTGTTATAGACATTTTTGTGCCTTACAGCATGAAGCATGAAATGTCCATAATCTAAGGGATCCAAAGTCCCTAAACATGTTGTTCCTACCCCTGGAGGAACAAGGTCAGCAAACCACAGCACTGAATATCAGTTCTCCACCTGAAAACACTAAAAAACAAGCTAATTCTGGGTCATGTCAACTGCTCCACTGAGCATCTGCGCTGAATGTCAACTGCTCCACTGTGTACCTGCGCTGAATGTCAACTGCAAAGAAGGCTACCTGCGCTGGGCGAGTTTGGACAAGTGGCACAGTCATTCCTCAAGGTGTCAATGCCCAGGAAGCTTCCAAAATGACACTTGGATTAGGGAATTCGACTGGTGATGAGTAAGAGGGTCTAGATCTCCAAGTGGAAGCAAGAACCTCCAAGTGGACTCAAGGACTGAAGAATAACTGAAGTGGGAGAGGACACTAGTCAGCTCCATGCCAAGCTCAAGATGACTCATCCTTTCTCCAAAACTCCTATATATAGAGCTCTCTCATGAGGTCTAGGGAGGCTGGAATCTTGTGAATGTAAGGAAGTGCTGTTGGTTTGAGTATAGAACTATTGGGCGATTTGCTTGAAGGAGGTGAAGAGGAGATTTCTTTCTGCTGGGAGGTGATTCTGGATTGGGCCTTTTATGGTTGTATCACTTCCTGAACTTTACTTCTTCCATTAATAAAGTATTTGAGGTTCTTCTATATGCATGTGTCTCAATGGTGTATTGTTATGCTTGTGTATTTGATTTATTCTAATCCTTGAATCAATTATGAATGTATGCTTCTTGTAGTTTCCCTCTCTTGTTATTTTGCAGGATCTTGGTGTAGCTGGGCCAGTAAAAGAGCAAGGAGCTGGGAGCAAGCATCAAAGAGAGAAGATTGGATCAATAATTAGCGGAAGACATTGGTTAGTGCATCTCTTCCTCCTCTCTCTTGCATCTCATAAAGAAGTAATCTCAAATAGCTTTGCTTTGATTGTTGCTGAGGTACTATCACCCTTAGAGTGGGATGGGGTCATTCCGTATTGGATACTTTTCCCAACAACAAATGTTACCACCAGCATGTTGCCCAAACTAATCACCGTGAAAACAACTGTGTTGGGGGAGATCAGAGCACAATTACAGGCCTTACAAGAGCGACCCCTGGGCTGGGTCACCCGCGAGCCCACAGAAGACACAACCACCGCCGAACAGATGGTCAGCATGCACATGCCACACATCCTCACATTACCAGCAGGTGTTGTCTGAGCTGCAGCCACATGCAACGAAGGTAGTTGGGAATTAAATCTAGCCATCCTGTCTAGAGAAATAATATATCTACTACAAGAGGGAGTAACTTAGGAGTTTCGAGCCAGGGAAGGTCACGCTTTCCACATCTTAATAGAGTAGAAGGCAACGATAGAACAGATCACTCTTTAGCATGATGACCTGGTTGCATGATATCAGGAGGTAGAACAAGCAGTGAGGGAGGTGTGTAGCATGGTACTTGAGCTATCCATCCCTGGGGACCTCCCACCAGCTACCAAGATTCAACAAATGACGGCTAGCTTTCTTATGGCCCAAGCAAAGGCCACAAGAAACTAGGAGGAACTAACATTACAGGTTGTAGAACTCTGTCTCCAGGCCCAGCCTCCCACACCTACAACTGAGCAGGAACGTTGCCACGGTGAAGTTGTAGCTAGACTAGAAATGATGAGTAGTGTTGTTCGCGAATGCTCGGGACTACTCGATCAGTCCTTCAGGATACTCACCTCCCTCTAGGAGGACCCATCCATTCAGCAAGTAGAAACTGAGGCGTGCAAGTTACAGCAGGCCTATCACACTACTCGTGGGGCTACATAGATGATCACTATCACACAACAGTTGGCCAAAGTGAAAGAGGCCCAAGCGCTCAAAGCCCAAGTTGATGCAGTGCGGCAATAGGAGGCAGTACTTAAAGAACGTATCCAGCCCTAGCTCGATGAAGCATTTAGCATATCTACAACCATTTAAGGCAAGGTAACATAGATACAAGCAGTATGTGCGATGGAGCAGGCAGCTACAAGTGATAGGAATGCTTCAGTGGCTCACTTGGAAAAAGTATAGAGGCTCGGAGCTGAATTTGCTGCGGAGACCAGCGAGATGCAGAAGTTGTTGACCAACCTCCACGCAAAGATTCCCACACTAGTTGAGTGACTCGAGACGAGTCATGATGATTTTGTTGGGGGACTATTGGGTAGCGGAAGCCCCGCATAATTGTCATGGGGCATGAAGACCGAAATTTTGTGTAAAGATTATGTAAGAAGCGCGGAGCGCGATTGGTAATAGGTTAAAGTCAAAGGGTAGTCCACCCAAAATAATGTAAAGAAATGTAAGTAGAGTCGGCCCACCAATGGATCGCGGTCCATGGAAAGATATAAATAGAGCGAGGATCTATGAGTAGAGGAAGCTAAGTTTTGTTGTATGTTTTGAGATCTGACATGTAATGGGATTTTGAGGAAAGCAGTCTGAAAGTGTCTATAAGTCTGAGTCAGGGTTTGAGGTAGGGGATAGAGGCTCTACAGCTATGTGTGTAGAGGCTTGGAAGAGTCCACAACTGTGTGCGCAGACCCCTGTAGCTGAGTGCACATGACAGATCTAGATGTATTGGTGATAAAATGGAAATAAAGATAAGTTTCTTGGGGAATCCTGTGTTAAATCTGAATTATTGCACATCTGGCCTTCTTTATGGCTATAAAACTGTTTTGATCTATGCACATATGTTTAGTTCTTGAATACTTGTGAATCTGGGTTTAATCTTAATGCATGAACTGAATAAATATGATAAATGTTTGCTTAAAGACCACTCTAAGTATATCTAATTTGCAATAGATTATATCTATAGATTGTGCACTAATAGACAATAAGAAGTATTCTGGATCTGCGCAAATACAGATTAGTGCGAAGCTGCAGAATGGTGCATGAAACCTCTAGACCACATCTAGTCATCCCAAGGGTGTGGAAACCTGGTTCCAGTACCCTCCCCTGCTACCTCAGGTGAGACCTAAGTCCGCGCTTCGCGAGCTGTTGCCGAAAGTGTCGGTAGCTATGGGATTTGTTTGGCTAAATACTTCTTCTGAACTTGGGTTAGGCCCATATAAGCCAATAGAAACACATAAGAAAGGTAACAAAATCACACAAAGAAAGTAATTCACTGCAAATGGCTCATCTCATGAATCCTATAGTGAAAAGCTTTTATTACTTGCTCCAGTCCGTTGACTGAAATGGTATAATCACCCTTAGGTTCAAGATCAAAATAACTCTACAAATGTAAAATAATCCACCCTAATACTTTGAATTTTGAAGTATTTATACAAAAGGAATTACAAAATATCTGAAACTATATTTAGAACTAATCTAGGAAAAAAGAAATATCTTCTTGCAAGAAGATACAAACAACTATTGAACTGTTTCATGATGTCCCTTTTATTTTGGTTCTGCTGGTTGTAGACTTTGATTTTTAGCCCTTTATGCTGCTAGGTTGTTTGGATTTCACGTTGGATGCTCTGTTTTACTTTAACCTTTAACCTGATACTCTTTCATCTGATACACTTTAATCCGCTAACTTGTTAATATCCTTTTTCCCTATTGTTTTACTTTTTACCAGATATTTATAATTTACTGTCCTTTTACTACAGTAAATGATTGAGTTTTTCCCATCTTTCTTCATCTCGTAATTGGATATTGATCATTTTTAAGTATATCCCATCTGCCTCTATATATTTGGCAAAAGTGGGCTTATTAATAAACAAGTGTTTTACCTGATGCTGGAGGTAAAACAAGTTTTCAAATGTTTGGTACAAGACTTTTCCTGTTGGCATGCCCTTCATAGATGAAGTGATCACCTATTCTTTGGCCACTCCCCTGATCTTCTTGTTGTAATCTACATGTGTCATTAACTTTTCATTTATAACTAAGGGATTAGGTAATCCCTTTTCCATCAACAACTCAAACTTAGCCATGAACCTGTCAACGGCTAGCTACATGTTATGACATTTATCTTCTAGATTCAACATCAAATTCCTCTTAGTGAGGACTCTCCTAACTTCCAAAATTGTACCTATCCTATGAGGTATCTCAAGCTCTTGCAGTTCATATTTATTCTTGGAGTTGAGGAAGTGGATGATTCTTGTTCCTTCCTCTGGCATATCTCCAAGTTCTGTCTTGACCCTTTCAATGGCTTCTGTTATCTTCTTAATCAAATTAATCTGCTAAAAATGACCTAGATAGATGGCCAAATATCATTAACTAAGTCAATGATATTGGTCGAGAGTTGTTCCTTACCCTTTCCTATTGGTTCAAACAAGGTCAGTTCTTTCTCCAAGCCTTTTATCCTTTCATTCATCCTTGTAGCCTTTTACTACTCTTCTTTATGCATAATTTGGGCAAGTTTGCAATCTATCTCAAGGCTACTGACTTTCTCCTTCAGTTTGTTCATCTCACTAGTCTAAATGGACATTTATTCCATTGCTTTGACCATCCTATTTGATTCATCACCTATGGTGCCTGTTGTTATTGATGTTGTTGTTGATGTAGTCAAAGTTGATGCTGGAAATGTAGTGGCCAATGGACCAGTTGGAGCTAATGCTGCTAACAGAGTGGAAGGTATAGCTGTGATGACTGTTGGAATGACAGTTGGAGGAGCACTATCAATAGTAGCTTGTTTGAGCTGAATCAAGCTATTTAGTTTCTTTTCCATCTCCTTCAACTGGTCATTGAGTTGCAAAACCAAGTCCATCATCTCTTCATGATTTGTCTGCCTTTCTAGGACTTCCTTTGTTTGTGGGTGCTATAAGTGAGGCGTGTTGAGCTATTTCTTGAGGGCTGAAATATCCACATTCTTCTTCTTGATTAACTATTCAGCAACCTTGACATCCTTTGGGTCATGGCCCAGTTCAATAACCAGGTCCTCCAAGGACTTTATCCTAGTGTCCTTGGTAGTGGAAGAAGCCTTTTCCAGTTTGTACTAGGTTGTCACATTGTCCGATGAATCTTTCAGTTTAAATGCTAACATCGCCTTTGTTGTGAGGGTGGAGTAGATCATTTCTCTAGCTTGCTTGTGAAATTCGACCTGATTAATGGGATGAACATCCTTGGCCAAGACCTAAAAATTGGTCTTATTGTAGTCTCCTAAGGTTTTGGGCTGCTGTATAATGGGCTGTAGGAATGACACCTGCATTTTTCCTTCTTTGATGTCAAAGGCTGACATCAATCTATTCTAGTTTGATGGTGTCAGCTTCAGGTACTTGGCATATGTGTCTGCCTTTAGCTTTTTGTTCCTCATTTTTATTTCCTTAAATCTTTCTTTCATATATGTTTCCTTGTTAGTTGGGCTCACAAAGGAAGACACTTACACACTCTTGTGTCTTTGTATGATCTGTGTGTTGGAATTAGATGGCTACTATGTCTCTGCTAATGCACATGTCTTTGTTGTTTGTTTACTGCTTGCCCCATTACCTCAGTGTCAATCATTTCTTCTGATGCAATGTTTTCCTCCTATTCAGACACAGGATTCAATTTGGGCATTTTTTTAGCTTGAACTACTCATCAGTACTGTCCATGGCAGAACTTGATGCTTCTTCCCTATTTCTTTTAGGATTCTTCTCCACATTGAGAGGGATTTGAATGATAGGAGGGATGTTCATTGGCTCTCCAAAATCTAGAACTTGAAAGAAATAGCTCTGGTCAAATTGTTTCTCTAAATCAATCATGGCATTCTCCACATCCACAATTGTGCTGTCCATGTCAATCAATGTATTCTCTACCAATTCTGACTGATTAGCATACTATTCAATGTCAGGTCTTGGGTAGTGGATGTAAGGTCCTAGCTTGATGTTTTGTCTGAGCTTGTTTATAACCCCATGAGGGTGATGATTCCAGATGAAACTATTCTTGAATTTCAATCCCTAGAGCATCTTATCAGTCTCAGGTCTAGCTTCTCCAGTGTTGCAGATGAAGAGGCCCATTTGGTTTTTCATCTTAAACTATGTCTTCGTCCTAGTAGCTAAGAAGTTGACCTCATCTGCACTTATGATTTTCCTGTAGTATTCAAGGGAAAATATCCTCATGGGGAGGTATTTAGGGAATTTTTAGGGTGCTAGCTCACAACCATATATCCTGATTTTAGTGTGATTCTGGTAGAGGTATTAGTCTCCCACCTTGCCATTCTTGGCCAATTGCAGTACTCTTTTAATTTCTAGGCTGATTCTAGGTTGTGTCTTAGAAGTCAGCATGTTCATAACTGGGTATACAAAAGAGTCTATGAAGTCTTTGTATGAGGTGGAAAACTTGTGGACGAAGGGTGTCCAGAAGGTGGCTGATCTTTTCTTTCCCCTGCTATCCGATTTCTGGATCTTCAAAGGGAATTTATCTATCTGGTAATAGAGGAACATATGAAACAACACTGAAGAGTATTTGAAAACTCTTTCAGTGGGCAGTCTAATGAGCTGTTCATGCATTTTTTCTGCAATGAACTGGGCATAATCATCCAAAATGGGAGGAGGCTTTCCTAGAATGGAAATTTCCAAGAATTCCATGATGAACTCATCCACAAACTTGTCTGATGTGCATCCTAAGATGCATGAAATCATGGTGATTATTCTCATGCGAGTCTCTGAGAAAACAGTGGCAACATAGGGTGGAATGTATATAGGAGTATGTTTCTCCTCAATGATGAAATTTTGGAATATTTGTTTGATCTTGGTTGGATCTAGTGTGATGTATAGGTCCAATAGTGTTCAATGGACAAAGGAGTCAAATTAGGACTAGGCTGGATTTTTAGCATCTAGTTTATGGACTCAATAGTAATTGTGAATAATATCTCATGGTTTGGTGCCTCAATAGCCCTTTGGCTTAGAGCGTAATAGACATGACAAAAATGTACTATGTCTGGGGATGGATGGACATCTGGGAATGTATAATTGGGCAGATTGGATTTCCAAACGTTTATATCATCATCATGGTTAAGGAACCTATCCTTGCCCCAACAGTGGATTCTTAGAGGGTGGCATGGGGTGGCTGTTGTTGGGCCGTTAATATGCCATTATTATTATCACTTTTGAACACTTATTCCACCCATTTCTATTATTCTTCATCATGTCATTTATTATAATTTATTATATAAATCCATTTTATGATGATTTATGCTTCTATGGATGAATATTATTTATTCTCCTTTATTTCTAATAAATTGATGATTATGCATGATTTTATCAATGATAGTTTTAATAAATCAGTTGTAACATTATTCACCATTTTTAGCCTCCAAGATAATTTCCAGATTGAAGACTTGATCATTAAAAGTGCCAACTCAGAAATTCGCTGGAATAAGAAGTGACAGTTTTGTGGTTGAGATTCTGAGCAAATGAAGCAGAATCTAGAAAATCCGGAGCATGGGTTTTGTCCATAACGGACCCAATTAACTTTTTTCAAAGAACAGTTTCCCCAAATTCGGCTTTTACTGAGAGAAACACAGGGTTCTTTGAGCACGATTTTCTCAGATTTATTGTTGCGATCGTCCTCCAAAGCTCAGCTGCAAAGCCAAATTCGCCTTGTTCTTGTTGATCAAATGGTTAGAAGCAAACCAATTTTGTAATAGGAATCATGTCGTACTTATCCTTATTGTAAATTCTCTCTGATCTCTCTCTATTTAAATGAAAACAGAGATCAGAGATAAACGGAGGATGATTTGGGGAGATGAAAAATGATGGAAAAATGATGAAGAATGATGGTGGATTATTCATGATAGGATAGGGATTGTTGCATGCTGTAATTCTCAAGCTTTTTCTATTGTAATGATTCCACAATTGGCTGATTAATAAATGATTTCAGAGTTGCTATTCATTCTTCTCATTCCAAAGTAACCCAGCAGCATCTGCTGGCGGCTAAGGGCCCAACCTCTGGTGGAGTACGCTGCTGTTGTGTATCATATCCTTACAATTGCTTTCGTGTGATGGTTTGATTTCCTTTTCATTTCTTTAAATTGTTTGTTCAGTAATCTTTTGTTTATGAACATTTCGTTGAAATCATAATTGGACTGTGCCAGTGATAGAATTATTAATTATAAATTGAAATGTCCTGCTAATAATTCTGATCTAATGCTGCGCTATCTAATTAAGACTATGGTTCATTTAATTGCTGCTCATTTATAATTGGAATGGTTGTTCAATTAAGTTACTATTCAATTATAACTACGATTGTTGTTGCTTCAATAACTGTGATTAATGTTCATGCTGATAGGTTGCTGATTCAATTACATTTATAGTTGTTGTGTCTTTCTAATTACTTAGTTTTGCTATTCAGTTCCATTTAAGATTGTTGTTTAATTCTAGTATTTTAGCATTGCTATTCTATTTCAATTGTTGGTCTATTTCAAGATTGATGATTTGTTGTTTCATTTACTTGCCATTTCTTAAGGACAGACTCAGGCTGTAGTGAGTGTCAGCTTCTGCTATTTGGCTCCCAGACCTCTGATTTGCTCCCATCAGTTATGAAAGGGATAGGTTATTGCCACCAAACCCTTGGCTGATGTGCTGTTCTATTTCATCGTTATTTCCTTTACTTGTCGTTTCATTTATATTCATCAAGGACGATCTCAGGCTGTAGTGAGCCCCAGCATCTGCTACCTAGCTCCAAGACCTCGGATTTATTCTCATCAGTTATGAAAAGGATGGGTTATTGCTACCGAACCTTCGACTGATGCAATGCTTGGTGTGATTTAGCCTTTTGAAGTAGTTAAGTTATAGACATGCAGCCATTTACTTTTGTAGCTTTTAAGCACTATACTACAAAACATTACTCTTGAGTAAATAACCGCCTCAGATTGAGTACACTCTTGAAATAAAAAGTCGTCCCTGGGTTGATAATTAATGTGAAGGTAATTAGGAGTTCAAAAGACACCTTTTTATCGCTCCACATTTTGGCGCCATTGCCGGGGAGAGTGTAACCATTTTTAAAGAGTAGTGTGAATCTGATGAGTGCCTGCTAGGGAAGAGTTGGATCTTAAAAACGGAAGGTAAGAACCTGCGTGCGGAGCATGTAAAAGCCCTGCTCCACTATCCGCTTTCCTAACAGATTTGCTGTTGCTTTGTTGGGTAGAAATAGGTGTTTGAATTTTTGTGTGAATGAATTAAAAGAAAAAAAATAGAAATTTTGAAAGACAGATCTCATGATTTTTCTCAAGTGGTGATGTAAGCACCACCCATTTCACTAACCGATTGACAGGAACATTTGAAGAAGGGGCCTCGAAGAAACACATGAAGAACATCTTCTATTATGGTAAGAAATGGATCACATTTTTACTTTTGAATTTCCTATCAAAGATCTAAGAGGAGTGACACAAATGCACATAATTCCCCCATTGTCTCTACCAAATTTTCATGGCTTGACAAATGAAGATCCAGATACATTCTTATTTGAGTTCGAAATACTTTGTAGAGGATATGATTATTGTACTAATGATCAAAGATTGAAAGTGTTTCCTCTTACTCTAAAAGGAGCAGCTCTCCGATGGTTCATGAGCCAAGGTGGGAATTGCATCTAAACATGGGAGGACATAAAGAACATATTCTTGAAGAAGTACCAAGACTATTGCAAATCCAATGAAGATATTTTCGGTATGATACAAGGGGAAGATGAAAGTTTAGAGGATTATGTAGATCGATTTCATTATAACCTTCAAAAATCAAAGCATAAGCATTTGGAAAAAAAGATCTTAAAAACACTCCTTCTTAAAGGAATCAAAGATGAATTTTTAGAACTCTTAAATCTGATAGGAAAAGGTGATGTTTTTCAGTTATCATATGATGATGTTTGTGAATTGTGCATAAGGTATTCAAGAGGAATCTCCAAGGCTGGTAAGAATTCTAGAGATGTTTGTTCTTTCTTTTCCAAATCTGCTACAAGAATAGGAGACATAAGAGCTGAAATCAATACTTTATTTGAAAATTTTAAAGTTGATTTTATTAGCTCTCTAAGTTCAAAATTGGATGGTTTACAGGTTCGGAAAAATCAAGAATTTGATGAAGTGTTTTCCACTCATGACCGAAAGGAGTAGTCCATAGATAGTTGTTCCTCCTTATCCAGGATGGAAGTAGCATATCAAAGAGATGAGGAAGATGCAACAAAGTCAAAACCATGGAAATCATGGCCTACAGGTATGGTTCAAAACACTTCCTCTTCATTCTCTTACTTGCATAATCCATTATGGAATACTAAATGTGTTAGGGCAGCCATGTCAATTTCAATATAACCACCAATCTTGTTTACAAGTTGGGCATGGTTCATCTTATAATGGCATGACTACTCCCCCTCATCTTGTAGCACAAACATATTCTCCATATTTTTCACCATCTCTTCCACAACATCCTGCTTGCATACCAAATTAATCCACTCAACCCAATCAACCACATCATCAAAATGCTCCATTCCTTACACATTTTCCTGCTCAACTAATTCCACACCCTCACCATAATAAACCAGTACAACATGCTTACAATGTTGAACTGCCAAATTTACCTACCCTTCCCACCCATTCTATCTCACATGCGCCATTAGAGAAAACTTATAATGAGATTCATAATGTTTCAAATTCAAAAATTGTAGAAGCTATGGAAGAAAATGAGGTTTCTTATAGTATGTATCAACAATCTATTTTAAAAGCTCAAGAAATTCATGATCTGATGGATATGAGAAATCAAGAAAGTAACGGATACATTGAAAATTGGTTTCACTCCATCATTTGTTTGCAACATCACTCTATGCTTCAACAATTTTTGATACCATTTTTTGAAGGGAAGTTGGCTTCTCATACCCTAATATCCATTAACATGCATTTTTCAAATTTGGGTATGTGCATACATGAAGCCCTATTTCTAAAATGGTTCCACTAGAAATACTCTTATACATAAACATATTCCACTCTCAAAGAAGAGTAGGATAGTGGAGAAAATAAAATAAAATAAAATAAGGACATAAATAAATGCATTTTGTTTTTTTGTAAAGCTAGTTGTTTTTTGTTGCAACATGTTATGGAAATCAACATCGGTGATAATTTTTTAATTCATTTGTGTATGTAGATGATTTACAATGGAAATAAAAATTCTACAAACATTTATATTCATTTTTATCACCAATTTGAAAAAATGCTTGAATATCATTTTTTTTACTTGCGGGCTTGATGAACTTTCTGGAAAAATAGTCGGGATAGTCATGTTTTGAGGGACCAAAAGTGAGTATTTTAAAAACCTGTTTCTACCCTAGGTATCCCTTGATGTCTACTTTCCAACCCAATTTGAATCACTCAATTTGGATTTGAAACGAAAAAGTTAGAGCCAAAACATTGACTGGATGTCTAGCGGGCAGCTCAGGAACAGAGTTGGGACAGTCAGTTTTTGGAGGCCTAAATGAATGAATTTTTAAAACCTATTTCTATGGTATATTTCCCTATGAATCTAGTTTACAATTCAATTTTAATCACTCATTTTCGATATCGTATGGGGAAGTTATGATCAAAATACTGACTGTCTATCGTAAATCAACACTCTTAAAACTATGTCTTTCTGGTTGTTCCTTACAGTATTTGACCTATCAATTCTTCTTCTCTTAAAAACCTGTTTCTATTGGAAATAAATAAATGAATATAATTTCATTTCCAATTTGAATCATTTGAATCCGACATCAAACGAAAAAATTATGCTTGAAATATCAATTGTTGGTCTAAGTTGGGTAATCGAAAATGACTCTGTTATGCAGGTTGTTCTAACTAAAATTGACATATCATATCATTGAATTTCTAAAACCTGTTCCTACTGGAGATAAACCTTTGAATTAACTCTCATTTGGCTTTGGAATCACTCAATTTCGATGAAAAACAAAGAAGTTGTGATTAAAACACTGCTGGATAGTATGGTCGACTACTGCTCTCCCGTCGGTGACAAATAAATTTTACTTTGTTATCTTCTCAATGGATTTGTTATATAGAGTAACTACTTGTTAGCTTTTTTCATAATTCTTGGATTAGGGGAGCCCGATCACCTCTCTTTCTCCATTATTTGATGTTTTATTGCAAGTAGACACTCGTTTTTTGCAGGTCTTGGGAAAATAAAGAAGGTCAACTTATGGACGAGTGATTTTTCAAAAAAAAAATTATAAAACGAAGGAATTTTATCCAACTCATTACCTAACAGATTCATAATAGAACAAATGAAGAATTGATTTTGATTTGAAGATTCATGTCTTGTCACTGCTGCCAAAACATTTTTCAAAAAGATCATTTTTTTTTACATAATATCATAGCTGTTGTAACTTAATTTACATATTGTTTTTAAATAATATGTTGTTTCTTTTCTAATTTCTTTTATATTTTGTGTTTTAGGTGTTGCTTCCTTCAAACTGTGACCCATCGTCAGCTTCAATAAAGTGAACAACTAATTCATTCTTTGCGTGCTTGCATTTCATGCTTGTGCATTTTGCTGTTCCTTTTCTGAAGGGACAACATTTGTGTGCACTTCTGTCGTTTCTGCTATTCCTTTTTCAAAGGGACAACAATTTCGTTTTAATGTTCCTTTTCCAAAGGAACAACACCTTTTGGTCAGCAATTCATTTTGTTGTTCCATTTTCATGGTTCATTTTGCCATTCCTTTTCCACGACTCATTTCGCCGTTCCTTTTTCACGTTTTGTTGTTCCTTTCTTAATGGAACAGCACTTCTGCACTTTCACGTTTTGTTGTTCCTTTTCGAATGGAACAACACTTCTGCACTTTCACATTTTGTTGTTCCTTTTCGAATGGAACATCACTTCTGCACTTTCACGTTTTGTTGTTCTTTTTCAAATGGAACAACACTTCTGCACTTTCACGTTTTGCTGTTCCTTTTCGAATGGAACAACACTTCTGCATTTTTACATTTTGTTGTTCCTTTTCGAATGGAACAACACTTCTGCACTTTCACATTTTGCTGTTCCTTTCCGAATGGAACAACATTTCTGCACTTTCACGTTTTGTTGTTCCTTTCCGAATGGAACAACACTTCTGCACTTTCACATTTTGTTGTTCCTTTTCGAATGGAACAACACTTTTGCACTTTCACGTTTTGTTGTTCCTTTTCTAATGGAACAACACTTCTGCACTTTTGATTTTTGCTATTCATTTTTCAAAGGAACGACACTTGCGTTTTTGCTGTTCCTTTTCCAAAGGAACGACACTTTTGATTTTTGTTGTTCCTTTTCTAAAAGAACGACACTTTTAGTTTTTGCTGTTCCTTTTTCCAAAGGAACGACATTCACATTTTCACACTTTTTGTGTGTGTGTGTGTATTTTTGTTTTTTTTTGTGTCCATTTCCTTTGTTGTTCCCTACACGCAACACCACTTTTTGAGTGTTTTTGTTGTTCCTTCAAAAGAGCAACACTTTGGGAATATTTTTGAGAGCAACCATTTCCTTCCTCTTGTGGGATTATTCCTAATTCATCTCAACCACATTTTAATTGATTCCATTTTGTGGCATGAAGTACACTACTTTTATGAGGACAATAATTATGGATTCTTTTGAAGCGAGTTAATATCATTCACGTTATGGTCTTTAACAGGACAGCTCCTTGATGATAGATTTTTTTAATCAAAAGGGACACAATTATTTATATATTACTTTACTGCATTTTTTCTGCTGTACATGATACTGATTGATCATCTTAATAGCATGCTGGTTCCATCCTCCCTTGTTATAATCTTCTCTGTCTGTAATAAATGAGATTATGGGTATATTTTTTTTCTATTGACATCTTCAACTTCTTCTGTCATCCCTGCTCTTAAGGAGTACTGAGCCTCCCTCTTTTTATCATAAAAATGTGTAATAACAACAAAATTTTGTTTGCAGATAGAGGATAGGGGGTCTCATTACGAGCCAGCCTACCATGCTCATAAGGTTGTAAGAAAATGACATTCCCATTATGGCCACCACACCAGGGTTATGATCCATTGGATAGCCAAATTATCCTTGGAACAGGAGGTCTCATCACGAGCCGGCCTGATCACTTTTGCTACATCCTAGTGAATGGCAGTGTGGTTATCTGGTTACCACGCCAACACACTAATATCTTCTGTAGAACAACACTGTAACTCTCCATTTATAAATTGAGGATCCTGACTCATATGGGTTAAAAAGCAAACCTGCCGAGGCTATGGACGCCTGCTGGCAGCAACGGCTCTACTTATGGTATTGAAGTAATATCTTATCGTCAATTATTATTATAATACCCTTTTCTTATTTTTTCTTTTTATCAGAGAAGTTATTTCCTTAACTTTTTCCCTGTTTTGAACCTTTATGCATGAGAAATTGTTTTATGATCAATCACATCATTTTCAGCTAGAATACCGTCAGCAAAGCATCTTTTTAGCACATTGTTGTCCTTTTTTTGCATAAACTATCATCAATCCTAAGCGTCCTATCTCTTGTTCATAACTATCTTTACGTACTCTGCTCTCATTATAACCATAACTCTCGCTGTCCTATCATTGATAAGTGTATTCTGCTTCATTTACTGATATATTGTTCATTCTTGTGCCTTGCCGTCAACATAACCCCTCTCATACGCTTTATGGTCATGGAATTCATTTTTGAATTGGAGGAGGGGGAATGTATGCATTATGGGATTTCATCCGATATGATTATTGCACTCTGCGATAACTTGTTGATTTGACAAAATATCAGTATTGCATGTATACAAAAGTTTTTTTGATTGAAATTTTTGCATGCATCTTATCTGTTGCTATTCCAAGCTAACACTATGGATTCAAGAACATTGTATGCAAAATAGTGCTTTGTTTACAGGAGAACAACAAGTATGGGGGGAAATTCTATTCATAGCATGACCACACTATTGCACTTAACAGAAGAGGCTCGTGAACGTGGACAATTCTGCAAACATGATGTGCTTACCTGGATTCCACCTTTTGTATCACTTTCAGAACCAACTCTGCCTACATCAGCTTCAACACATGCCAGTCCATATACGTCATTCCACATTTTCGGAGGTAAAACTTGAGGTAAAATCGCATAATTTTCTAATCTATTACAAATTTAGGAGAATTTCATAGAAATCCATTTTGAGCATTATTTATCATCGTTCATTCCACATCTTTACCACTTTCCCTTTTTCAGCAGCATATCATTTTTGAGTGTGGAGGAGTGTTCCTTCATTTCTTTCTTATGACCATGCCATTCATATTCTTTATCATCCATTGCTATTCTTATTCATTCTCAACACCTCCCTTATTCCATGTTGTTTTACACCAAGCATAGAATTCAAGAGATAGTAGCAACCACCTCTATTTGTTTTCTAGCATCGCATGAGGGCATGCTAATTTTTCAAAGAGGGGGAGGAATTGCTACGCATGATGGGTATTTTCTATTTTCTTTCTCATGTAAGGCATACAATTTCAGTGTAGAAATTGATTTCCATAATATTTTTAAAACTATGAACTCAATTCTTGTGATTTTTGGAAAACACAGATGTATCATTAATAAAACCTAGACAATTTCAAGATAAATTGGTTCATGAAATTTCGAAAATCATGCACTCTCACCTACAGCCATTTTGTTTATATCTCATAATCCGTGCATCAAAACAGTCTGATTTGTGGATCATAAAGGCATTCATATATTATAAATCTACTTGCCAAATTTCAACAAAAGTTGGTTTGTAGTTTTTGAGAGAATGGTTAATGAAGTTTGTTGTTACTTATATCATATTTTGTTGCAAATTCATATATACATATAGTTGAATGTCAATGTAAAAATTGTTATGCCTTCATCAAGTTTACTAAAAGTGAATATTCATTAATTAAGGAAGAATTCATTTGTTCTATCCATTTCATGAGCTGAGATGAACATATTTTTTATTGCTTGCTTAACACATGGGTTTTTGTCTTTGGGTTTCATGAGGACATGCAATATATTCAGTTTTCGTTGCATGAGGACATGCAAGATATTGAGTGTGGGGGTATGTTGGGCTGTTAATATGCCATTATTATTATCACTTTTGAACACTTATTCCACCCATTTCTATTATTCTTCATCATGTCATTTATTATAATTTATTATATAAATCCATTTTATGATGATTTATGCTTCTATGGATGAATATTATTTATTCTCCTTTATTTCTAATAAATTGATGATTATGCATGATTTTATCAATGATAGTTTTAATAAATCAGTTGTAACATTATTCACCATTTTTAGCCTCCAAGATAATTTCCAGATTAAAGACTTGATCATTAAAAGTGCCAACTCAGAAATTCGCTGGAATAAGAAGTGACGGTTTTGCGGTTGAGATTCTGAGCAAATGAAACAGAATATGGAAAATCTGGAACATGGGTTTTGTCTATAACGGACCAAATTAACTTTACTAAAGAACGGTTTGCCCAAATTCGGCTTGTACTGAGAGAACCATAGGGTTCTTTGAGCACTATTTTCTCATATTTATTGTTGCGGCCATCCTCCAAATCTCAGCTGCAAAGCCAAATTCGCCTTGTTCTTGTTGATCAAATGGTTAGAAGCAAACCAATTTTGTAATAGGAATCATGTTGTACTTATCCTTATTGTAACTTCTCTCTGATCTCTCTCTATTTAAATGAAAACAGAGATCAGAGATAAAAGGAGGATGATTTGGGGAGATGAAAAATGATGGAAAAATGATGAAGAATGATGGTGGATTATTCATGATAGGATAGGGATTGTTGCATGCTGTAATTCTTAAGCTTTTTCTGTTGTAATGATTCCACAATTGGTTGATTAATAAATGATTTGGGAATTGCTGTTCATTCTTCTCATTCTGAAGTAACTCAGTAGCATCTACTGGCGGCTAAGGGCCCAGCCTCTGGTGGAGTACGCTGTTGTTGTGTATCATATCCTTACAATTGCTTTCGTGTGATGGTTTGATTTCCTTTTCATTTCTTTAAATTGTTTGTTCAGTAATCTTTTGTTTATGAAAATTTCGTTGAAATCATAATTGGATTGTGTCAGTGATAGAATTATTAATTATAACTTGAAATGTCCTACTGATAATTCTGATCTAATGCTGCGCTATCTAATTAAGACTATGGTTCATTTAATTGCTGCTCATTTATAATTGCAATGGTTGTTCAATTAAGTTACTATTCAATTATAACTACGATTGTTGTTGCTTTAATAACTCCGATTAATGTTCATGCTGATAGGTTGCTAATTCAATTACATTTATAGTTGCTATGTCTTTCTAATTACTTAGTTATGCTGTTCAGTTCCATTTAAGATTGCTGTTTAATTTTAGTATTTTAGCATTTCTATTCTATTTCAATTGCTGGTCTATTTCAAGATTGTTGATTTGTTGTTTCATTTACTTGCCATTTCTTAAGGACAGACTCAGGCTGTAGTGAGTGTCAGCTTCTGCTATTTGGCTCCCAGACCTCTGATCTGCTCCCATCAGTTATGAAAGGGATAGGTTATTGCCACCAAACCCTTGGCTGATGTGTTGTTCTATTTCATCGTTATTTCATTTACTTGTCGTTTCATTTATATTCATCAAGGATGATCTCAGGCTATAGTGAGCCCCAGCATCTGCTACCTAGCTCCCAGACCTCGGATTTGTTCTCATCAGTTATGAAAAGGATGGGTTATTGCTACCGAACCTTCGACTGATGCAATGCTTGGTGTGATTTAGCCTTTTGAAGTAGTTAAGTTATAGACATGCAGCCATTTACTTTTGTAGCTTTTAAGCACTATACTACAAAACATTACTCTTGAGTAAATAGCAGCCTCATACTGAGTACACTCTTGAAATAAAAAGTCGTCCCTGGGTTGATAATTAATGTGAAGGTAATTAGGAGTTCGAAAGACACCTTTTTATCGCTCCACAGCTGTATCCTTGATTTGGAAGTTTTTTTCTGCTAGAGTCAGGTGGTCAATGTCTAAATGAGGGGTTTTCACTGGTTTGACATCTATAGACGTCTGGACAACCATTTCTGTAATAAACTATGGAAATTTGGGTAATATGGCTATTGGAAGAGAACTTTTGACAATTCTGTAATAGGAGTAGGGTATCAGCGGTTTGTTGATATGGGTTTTGGTATTTTAGGAGGGGTAATACTCTCAATTTAAATGGAATTCAATTGAATTCATTCAATTATTTCATGAATTTAGTGTACGTTTTTAAATGAGAGGGTGGTTTTGGTTTTTTGCTTAAATACCTAGAATTTATGGCCGGGGCTGCAAACTGGTTTTAAATGGAGTTTTACAAAGGCTTCATCAGCTTTGAGGTGTGTAGTGATGGCGTTTTGGAAGGTTCTGCCAGTTGGTAGTTGGTCGCAGGAGCTCTAAGGGTGCTGGTGTGCTTCGGAAGCTTCAGCAGTGCAAATAGGCAAAAAAGGCCAAAAATGGGGTATGAGGACTTTTAATGGGGAGCGGTTAGAATTGGCGGGGAAACTAAATGAAAAGTGGTGGTTTTTCTTTATGGCAGGGAGGCAGTATTGGAGTGTATCACACCGCTTATGAGAGTCGGGCGGTATTTTGCCGAGTGAATGCAATTTATGCTGGAGGCTGACACATAGCAAAATGGGGCCGAGAAAAACTGTCCATATTGCGTGCTCTCGGACCGGTAAAGGTCGGGAATTGAGCGGACATGATATGGGTGAGGGCTATTAGATCTGGGGGTGGATGATCCAATGACCATTGCATGGAAAAGTTGCACAGTTGGGTGATGGGGCGGAGGTTAGCGGGACCCATGGGATTAATTACGGTTAAGCATAACTAACCCATGATTAATTGTTGGTTTATGAAAAGGCAATGGAGTTAGCGAGGAGGGAGGGTTTTAAAGTTAGGATAAATGATTTTTATGGGTTTTTTGGGGTTTTTGGATAATTTATCAAGGGGAAAACGATTTTTCAAACGTGGGAAAGGGTTCACACTTAGGGAAGGAATTTTGAAAGTAAGTGACCAGGGAATGTGTGAAACCAAGGGGTAGGAGTGAAAATTAAGGAAAAAGGGGTTTTGATAAGCCATGATGAGGAAAAGGGGAATTTAGTAAGTATATAGTGGGGTGTTAAATGCAATGAAGGGGAAGTTAGGAAAATAAGCTTATGAACATGCTTTTCGCTTTGATAACTACTCCTACACACTGAAACACATAGTTAAGCATGATAATAGTTTTTTTGCTTCAAATGACTTGTATTTTCTATAGCATTTCTTCTACCTACCCTAACATTTTTTTCTTCACTTTGGTGGGTGCAATTAGGCTGTCAAACCCTTTTCTTTCCTTTATTCTTTTATGAAACAAACTATCTACTTCTAATCTTATATCTTCCAATGGCCCAGATTAAACTGATGAGCTCCTTTTATTTCTCTACTTATCTATTATTTTGCCAAGGTTCAATTGTTTAGCAAAACCTTTATTATCTAACTATAAACATGAAATTCAAAGCATGAAGTAGTCAAGATTAAATAGTTTGACTATCATGGGTTGTGGCATATATGAAAAGCTACACAAAACCATTATTTAAGACAGTAAAGTAAAGAGTAGTGGCACTTGGGCTTGTGCACTTTCATGATCTATTTTTTGTTTGGGGTTCATATTTTTCATATTTTTTTAATCTTTTCTTATTTTTCTTGTCCTTGATATTTATTTCAGGACATACCCTCTTTACATTTTTTAATTTTAATATGGAAAATGTTTGCAGAAAGAAAATGTATGTACAATATTACAAGACTTAACCTCATCCAATTCAAAATTATGAATCCTATCACTATAGGACTCTAATAGGAGGCAAGAGTTCACTTTTAGTAGGATGTCACCATTGAGCACATGTACATCATAACAGACTACCAAGCTTGTCATCAGTTCACCACCATTGATCCTCTAGATGATGTCGAGGAGTTGGTCTTCCCACAACTGTCTGAGTCTTAATGATATATTGCATGGTTTGCTCAAGCCTATTTTGTCTCACATGGGTACATGTGTAGATTGTAATGTAACATCTTGTAAAAGTGAAAGACCAAGTGTTGATAGTAGAATGTAACAATCATGTAGCAATTGAAGAGTCATGAGGGTAGGTGAAGAGTCACAAAGTGGAATGTCAAGGGTCACCCCACCCTTTTCTAATTATAGAACCTTATAATTCATTGTACAGGCTTTTGGTAGCCAAGATTCCTATATGTGTATCTTAGAGAAAGCTTGGAGTGTATTGTAACGAGCCTTGGCTTCTCCACAATGCAGAGCGAGTATATATCTTTAGAGGAGTAGGCAACAATGGTTGTAATGTTCCTCTTTCAGGACTAGTGGTTGGTCATGGTTGTATGTATGATTGGATCTTTCACATTCTTAATATAACAGAGCTAACACATTTCATGCATATGTTGTTATTGTATTTCAACTATCTTGGTTACTCTAATAATATATGTAGTTGTTGTTTACGCATGTATGTATGGACTTTTATATATATGTTTGTATGAATATTATCGAAATGTGATGTTGGTTTAACCATCACTTTGGATCATTAGCTAACTTGCTTTCTGTCTTGTGATGTCTTATTGCTCGTGTGTTCCCTTTCAAGCTGCATGCTACCACAAGTTTCTAAGGGGTGCACTCATACCCCCATTTCGTGTGTTAGAGCCATTCATTCACCTTCATAGACTTGTTGCACATGTCACACTAGTGCTACCAACAAGGACATCTTACTCACCTCTGTGCCAAACTCCGGTCAAGGCGATACAATACTACCCATTGCTAGGACCCCTACACCAAACAGTCTGACGTCTAGTTGGGAATTTTTATCGGGGAGATCCCTTGACATGTTGGCAGGTCTAGCACTGTTAACAATATCTCTGCTCAACTGAAGAAAATATTGAGCTTCTGGAAACATAGAGGGTGCATGTGAGCTATTCATAATTGAATATTCTTATGAAAGGAATGAGGCAACAAAATCCATCAGGCCTTCATTCTTTGGGTTACTCCTCACCACATCAGTTCAAAAAAAACTAATTGTTTATTCTTATTGAGATCCATCATGTTTAAACCTAAGTGCATGAACTTTTCAACATGAGTGGATAAGAACATATATGTAATTAGAGAAGGGAATCTGAAACAACTTGTAAGTGATATGTTCATGAACTGAGCATTTACTACCACTTCCCAGAAAGTTGGTAGATCCAAGACAACTTCACGCTTCATCATCATACCAAAAAGACCTAAAGTGACTTTATTAATGACTAGAGCATCATATCTTCCCAGGATCTTAGTTAAAATTTGAAGAATAGGTATGACATCTTTAGCAAAAGTATTCAACAGAAACTAATTTGACTCCAGAGAAAATTATTCCCCACTTAGCATTAGATAAAACACAATCTAGGCATACTCTTAACCTCACAAATTTTCAAAATAAACTAATAGGGTTTCCTTATAAAAAGAGGTATATGCACTTGCAGTGGGGAAACACAATGCTTGCTAAATTAGAAGGTAGGACACATGGAAAATGTTTTCTCCTAACTTATTCATTACAAAAAAAATTGTGGATACATGGTTGATACTAACTAGTGGATAAATTCATGGAAAATGTGAGTCTCAGAGATGAAAGCTGAAAGGACATTAGACATCACTGCAACATCATAAAATGGGAAATTGATTTGATTTTTAAGGATAGATTGATAACTTTCCAAGTTATTTGAAGTGAAAACAATGTTGAAAATGTCTCTTTCAGTGACCATGAGTAGAAAGTGAGAAGAAGACCCCGCTAAGACAATTTTATTTGACATTTTCAGATAATTGAAGTAGTGAGTGACTATATAAATACCTGGTAGTGGTAGAAAATGTTGACTGGGATGTTTTCTAACAAATTCAAAGGCCATGATAGCAAGAGTAGACATCAAAAGTACATGAAAATGATTGGAAATGGGGCTTTATAGGTTAAATGGAATAATGGGAGGGGAAACAAAAATTCAATGCTTTTGTAGAATATTAATTTTGTTGTAGAGCGAAATAAATGAAGGAAGTGACATGCATATGAGACAAGTGCCTGAGGGAAAAGTTACATGGGGGAAAGAGTGGTGGGGGCACTCTCGCTTGTTGATGGCAATACACTTGCTTGATGACAACACCATAGGGGAAATAATTAGTACGAGACATCTTCGGAGGAGTGCCTCTTTAGTCAATTTGAGTCATAGATCTCAAGTCATCAGGCTCATTCGAAAATTGTTGTGGAGGCACAACTCTCGTTAACTTTCCGGAAATTTTCACTATCAAGTTTTCCCCATGACATGGGCCCCATTGTACAAATTCATTCCACTTCTATACATGTTTTTCCTTTAACCTCTTACCACTGGTACTGTGGTCCATTGTCAAGATTTTATGATTGTGCTAATTTTTATTGGGGCGCTAAACTTTGATTATTTATTTCATAAACACTTCATTAATAAAACAACCCAAGTGATTTCAAATCCTATTTTTTTATTTTTTTCTTTGATATTTAATATTTTTTTCTTTTATAAAAATATGCTCTAGACATCTTGATAGGAAAAAATAAAACAAGTTACAACAACTACGATGTCACATAATCATATTCAACGAGAAATATCGAAACCAAGGATGGACTCCAAATCTTTGATCATAAAATCTCAATAGATGCAAACCACATTCGTGCATCTGAACATTGCAAATGTGAGGATACAACCAATCAACATTACCTATAGGAAATAAAGTGGGGAATTCCATATCTAGCAATCCTTCAGGATTATATTCATTAATGAGAGATGTAATAATATGTGGCCAATCTATTGCCTCAACAAATGTGTTATTTTCATTCTCAATAAATATTCTGATTTGATCAACTTCTCTGGATTCATCAGTCAAGCGATAAATAGAGAATGAGAGTTAACAACACAAACAATTAGGTCCATCTGTTTCAATCTCAACATCCATCCTAGGTATATCATCAACATGACTATCAACATATTTTAACCTGTTAGAAACATGAGTAGGTATTTCTGGGAGAGAAGCAATTGAATCCATCTCAATTTCCACATCCCTGTAGTACTAATTTTTCCATTTCAATTTTATAATGGAATTCATCCATCACACATTGAGTATTCAGATTGAACACCTCGCCTTCTTACAATAAAAAAATCTAGTTCTTAAAAACATTGCAGAAGCTTATTGGTAGGTCCCTATAATACTAGTGATTCCCCCATTACTATTTTCATTGTAGACCTTAGTGCTATTATTGTTCCTCTATTGTTCCCATATTGTTATTAGTGTGCCCCATAGAAGCCCACTATTGTTATTATTTTTCCCTTATATTATTATTGTTATGTCGGCTTTGATTATATTATGACCCCTTAGACTCCTATATAGAAAGGGGGTTTAGTCATTTGTATCATCCAAGAATTTTTCATTTGTGTAATGTAAAGGAGGTTGCCCCATCGAAGAGGCTACATTTTAACTCATTGATCTATCTCTTTCTTCTATTTTGTAAGCTAGTTTCATAACATTTGGTATCATAGCTTTGGATTCTAATGGTGCGCTGCTCCAAACAGGCAGGTAAAATGGAAGATTTGAAGACAAATTTGACAAAGTTGCTACAAGAAATGTTTACTAATGGTCAAAGGGTAGTAAAGGAAACTCATGATGAGAGAAAAATAAATGTTAATCATGATTTCATAGACTCTAACATTGGATTGAAGACCCACCATGTTCTAAAGATGGATATGAGGAAGTTTAATAGCAAGGATCCTGTAATATGGATACTACAGATGGAGAAATATTTCGATCTCCATAATGTGAAAAATGCACAAAAGGTATGCATTGTAGCTTTATATCTAGAACCAAATCATTTTGTATGGTATCGATGGATTTTATCTCGTAAACAAATTGTCATTTGGGAAATTTTTACAGAAGAAGTGATAGCACATTATGAGGATACAAAAAGCAACACCCTTTTTAGCCAATTGATAAATCTCAAACAAAAGAGCTGAATGATGGAGCACATTGAGGACTTGCAAAAATTGAATATAAGGGTAAAATATATTCCAGAGGAGCATAGGATTGATTTTATCATAGGGAATTTAAAGGATAACATCCAACATGAGGTTCGCCTTTCAAAACCTGATTCATTGGAGAAGGAATTCAAGTTGACAAGAAAAATGGAAAGAAAAATAATGGCAACAAGGAAGCCTACCACTCATAACTATAAATATGGATGTGTAGCCCTGCCCCTAGCCTTCCACAACCTACAAGGTTGACACCACAAGAATTGGAAGAGAAAAGAGAAAAAGGGCTTTGTTACAGTTGTGATAACAAATACACTAAAGGTAATAAGTGTGCTGAGAAGAAATTATTATGCATAGATTGTGAAGAGGAGGAAGAAAAGGAACAAGAAACATCAAAAGAAGAGGATATACACTAGGAACAAACCCTAGAGAAATAAGAAATGTATCTGACCATATCTTGTAATGCATTGACAGGAATTACCACTCCTCAAACGGTCAATGTAGAAGGAAATATCAAGAAGAAAGAGCTTATAGTCTTGATTGATTCGGGTAGTACCCATAATTTTATTCATTGTAATATAGCCAAGGAACTGAATTGCATCTTATATCTAGCACTAGAGTGTCAAGTGATAGTTGCAAGTGGAAGACCCATAAATTGCTATGGAAAGTGCCATAATATCAAGCTATCCATGGGAGAATATTTATTTAATAGCCCAACACTTTCCATTGCAATGGGTGGTGCTGATGTTGTACTAGGAGTCCAATGACTACAATCCTTGGGCACAATAGTTTTTAATTTTCAAGAATGTTTCATGAAACTTTTTTCGGAAGGAAAGGAAGTTGAATTAAGGGGTATCACCAGGAAACTGAGAAACATAATCAGCTCTAAAGGAATGACAAAGCTCCTAAAGAAGTAACAACAAGGCATAATTGCACAATTATCTCCACTAGAGGTTCCCACATCGAAATCATCTATTTCTCCAGATCTCTAAAAAGTGTTGGACAATCATTCCAAGGTATTTGAGACTCCAAAAGTCCTCCCACCTATTCATGATCATGATCATGCTATTCATTTGATTCCAGGAATTGTTCCTCCAAACATCAGGCCTTACACATATTCCTATGCTCAAAAGAGCAAAATTGAACATATGGTTGCAGAAATGGTAGAGGTTGGTATAATCAAACCTAGTCAAAGTTATTTCTCTACTCCAGTAGTATTGGTGCACAAGAAGGATGGATCATGGCACATGTGTCTGGATTATAGGGAGCTCCAAAATCTCACTATTAAAGATAAATTTCTGATTCATGTCATTGATGAATTATTGGATCAGTTGCACGGATCAATTTACTTCAACAAGTTGGATCTTCGTTCAGGATATCATCAAATCAGAATGAAGACTGAAGACATTACATAAAAAACATTTAATACTCATGTAGATCATTATGAATTTTTGGTCATGCCTTTTGGCCTTACCAATTCACCTTCTACATTTCAACGTTTGATGAATTCCATTTTGAAACCCTTCCTTAGAAAATTTGTGTCATTAGTTTTTGATGATATACTAATCTACAAGTAGTCTTGGAAGGATCATGTTCAACATGTTGATAGGGTGCTAAAACTATTGGACGAGAAACAATTATATGCAAAAAGCTCCAAATGTTTCTTTGGAGTTCAAGAGGTGGAATATTTGGGTCATATTGTATCTCATGAAGGTGTTAAGGTAGACCCTAGCAAAATTAAGGCCATTAAGGAATGGAAAATCTGCACATCCATAAAGCATCTACAAGGATTTCTTGGGTTGACAGGGTATTATCACAACTTTATTAAGAATTATGGGAGAATAGCAGCACCTCTAAGAACATTATTGACGAAAGATGCATTTTCATGGACTCCAGAAGCAACAAAGGCCTTTGAAAATATTAAAGAGGAAATGTTCCAAGCACCAGTCTTAGCTACACATGACTTCACAAAAACCTTTATTGTGGAATGCGATGCCTGAGGAAATGGAATTGGTGTTATTTTAATGCAAGAAGAAAGACCCATTTCTTTTGAAATTCGTCTAATCAAAGGAAAGTATTTACATAAAGCTTTTCATGAGAAGTAAATGTTAGCAATACTACATGCATTTAAGAAATGGCGACCCTACCTAATGGGAAGACATTTCAAGGTAAAAACAGATGATGATAGTCTTGAATACCTTTTAGAACAAAGATTATCTTGAGAATAGCAACAACAATGGGTTAGTAATATGTTGGGTTATGACTCTAAAATCATCTAAAAAAAACGGAAGCAAAATGCTGTGGTAGATGCACTCTCAAGAAAGGATGAGGATGTGGAAGAATTTCTTTGTGCCACTTCTATTATCCAACTAGATTGGATAAACAAAGTAAGGGATGAATGGAAGAATGACAAAGAAATGTGGGAAATCATTCAAAAGATACAACAAGTTCCTAGTACATATGATACATTTAGCTGGAAAAAGATTCATTATGGTACAAGGATCACTTATACCTATGCAAGAATTCCCAACTCAAACAAAATATTCTTATGGAATCACACACTTCTCCCTTAGGAGGGCACTTAGGATTTTTAAAAACTTACCACAGGGTTAAGAAGGACTCTTTTTGGGATGGCCTTAAATCTGATATTCAAAATTTTGTGGCGAAATGTTTGGTTTGCCAACAAAATAAAGTTGAAACAATTAAGACCATAGGTCTATTACAACCTTTATCCATTCCAAGACAATGTTGGGAGGAGGTTTCAATGGATTTTATCACATGTTTACCTAAGTCCGAATGAAAGAGTGTCATCGTGGTGGTAGTTGATAGACTTACCACGTATGCACACTTTTGTGCATTATCTCATCCATTTAAAGCCATTACACTTTCCACTGCATTTATGGAAACAATTCAAAAGGTACATGGAAACCCAAATATTATTGTAAGTGACAGATATCCTATTTTCACTAGAAATGTTTGGACAAAATTATTTTCTTGTCTCAGTACTTAGTTAGCTCATAGCTCATCTTATCATCCTCAATCTAATGGGAAAACTGAGATAGTAAACAAATGTTTGGATGGATGTCTTCATTGCTTTTTCTTTGACAAACTTACACAATGGGTATAACACTTTATTCCATATTGTAGCAAAAATGACCCCATTTATGGCACTTTATGGATATCATCCACCATCCATCACATCATATTTAAGAAAACATTCTAAGGTTCAAGTAGTGGAATATCATATCGAGCATCAACAACATGTTCTCCAACTCTTAATGGATAACCTCACTTTGGCACAAAATAGAATGAAACAACATGCATATCAACATCACAGTGAAAGAAGTTTTGATGTAGGTGACTGGGTATTCGTATGGTTAAAACCATATAAATAAATGTCCCTCAAGCAAGCTAAGAAGGATAATAAATTATCACCAAAGTATTATGGTCCATACAAGGTGTTACAAAAGATTGGTACTATGGCATACAAATTGGAGCTTCTTGTAGCATCGCGAGTGCACCTAGTTTTCCATGTTTCATGTTTAAAGAAGGTTATAGGTGAAAAGCTCCCAGTTCAAACAATATTTCCAGAACTTGACGAGGAAGGAAAAATCATATTGGAACCTAAATAAATTATAGAAACAATAACCAGACACCTACGAAATCAATCAATTTTGGAGTATCTCATCAAGTGGAAGAACTTCTTCACTGAAGATTCCACATGGGAGGATGAGAATTTTATACAGAAGCATCGATAACTACTCAAGCCTTGAGGAAACACGTTTTTGAAGGACAAGGGCATGTTAGGTCCCTATAATACTAGTGATTCCCCCATTACTAGTGTCATTGTAGCCCTTAGTGTTATTATTGTGCCCCTATTGTTCCCATATTGTTATTAGTGTGCCCCATAGAAACCCACTACTGTTATTTTTGTGCCCTTATATTATTATTGTTATGTCAGCTTTGTTTATATAGTCACCTCTTAGACTCCTATATATGGAAAAGAGGTTTAGTCATTTGTATCATCCAAGAATTGTTTATTTGTGTAATGTAAAGGAGGTTGTCCCCTAAAAGAGGCTATGTTTTAAATCATTGATCTATCTCTTTCTTCTATTTTGTGAATTGTTATCATAACACTTATTCATAATTAAAGAAATATTTTGTGGAAAACATATTGTGTGGCCGCTATATTTATGTTGACCACCACAATCATGGGTCACTTTCAATATTATATTGACCCACGCTATCAACGTCTCTTCAACTCGTGTCAGAAATTTTAAAACCTTAGGTTTCTCACCTCGGTACATGTTGCTAAAGTGAAAAAAGTGATGAGCACCTCTCCCATAGTTACATCTTTAACTAAAGGGACCCTCATGCAATCTCACAACTTGTATACCAGGATAACATTCTTTACATATGTTGTAAGTTACTTTGTATTTTACATAATATTTGTTGAGAAAAAGAAGAAGAGAAAAAAATAATACATACATACATACATATATATATATATATATATATATATATATATATATATATATATATATAATAGAAAAGAAGAAAAGGGATATAAAAATATGGAAAAATAGCAAAAAAAAAGAGGAAAAAATGAATGAATACTAAGACCTATTGGGAAAGGCACACTAATCTAAATACTGCCCATTATTATTGATTAGTTTTAAATTTTTTTAAACATAATTATAAACTAAATATAATCTTTTGTAGAGTTTGAATGGACCTTGGTCCCACATTAATAAAGCGCACTAATATTGGGCATTGGGACATTCCCCACCTAGATCAACAGCTAGGGGGAACACTTCAGACCCCTACAGCGCCTCATACATTTAACCAAGGGGAGGGGGTTCCAAAATGTTGATTCAATAAAACCGTCATTTACGACGTGTCCTCCCCTCATCCTCTTCAGACCCCCGCCCCCCCTTCTAAAAACCACTTACCATCTTACCCCCCTCAAAACCGTCGATTGGCCATTTCTGCTCCAGCCAAAAGAATAAAAGCCACTATGCTTCCACCATCTATCCAGATCTTGTTCGTCGACTTATTAACTGTTATACTATCCATTCATTCTCTCTTGGTATTTTCCTTCCCACAATAAATATCTTTCACCTATCAATGGTTATCCCTCCAAATGCTTAAACCTTCGTTGCATAAATAAATAAATAAATGTTTTACCTTTTTTTTCTTTTTACACATTCCCTTTTACAAGATGCATGCACATGTACAATACTACCAACATCAAAAACACAACCTTCGTCACTACAAGAACCAAATCACCACCTGGTAAAAGCATAGTCCTTCATACTTTTTTAGGTTTAGCATGTCTTCCTCTAAAGCAAAATCTAAAATGGTTGAAGAAAACCAAATGATTCCCCCTGTCATAGACTTATATATGTTACCCTTAGTTGACGAGGAATAGAAAATTACTAAGACCCAGTGTGAGTTCAACATTTATGAACTACACAATTTGGCTAAATAGAAATTCTCTAATGGTAGTGATGAATTGAGTATTTGGGACTCCTTCCTCCCTTAATTCATTTTCCCTCAGACCCATTTCTTTCTAGAATTTGTAGCCTAGTTTCATTTCAGATACATTCCAATTCAAAGAGCTATTATTTCTCAAAATAATGATGTTTTGTAATTGTTTTCAACCATAGCATTAATTATAAAATATCATAATTCAGAAACACATTAACATTTTGACACGTTTTCAACCTTGTAATTAAAAACCTTCAATTTGTAACACATTTCAACCATGAAATTATGGAGAAATTATATGACTAAAACAATTTTTAAAAATGAACAAGTATATGAAAGATTCATTATTCCAAAAGTAGTTTTTAGCAATGGAGTTAAAGATAAAATATCTTGAGTCTAAAAAACCTTGAAATTGTAATTGTTTTTAGCCATAGCATTAAAGATAAAATATCATAATTTAGAAACATCTTAACATTTTGACAAATTTTCAACCTTGTAATTAAAAACCTTTAGATTGTAACACATTTCAACCATGAAATTACGAACAAATTATATGACTAAATTTTTTTTTAAAAATGAACAAGTAAAGGAAAGGTTCATTATTCCAAGAGTAATTTTTATTTGAAAGGATAAAACTATAACTCTTTTCAAATTTTAGCCTAAGAGAAATTATCCTATTGTAAGAAAAACATAAAAATCAACCATCAAAATGAAGTGCTCTTTTGAATGAGGCATTAAAATTTCAACAATTTTAAAACTATCTTATACCAAACGATAACAATAAATAATATCATGGCAATATCACTGTATAATTTTAAAAATCAACATTAATTTCTAATATTTCTTTACTTTTAATCAAAATATCAACTTTCGTAGATTGAATATCACATACATTAAAGCATATAATCCAAAAAACATAGAAATCACCCATAACTTCATGTAAGATCATATGGAAGTCAGAAATATTTATTTCAATTTACTATGCAAACATCTCTAAAGACATGAACTTCTTTTAATTAAAACAATAAATCCAACAAACATAAAATGACTCATAAATTCATGTAAGATCATATGGAAGTCAAAATATTTATTTCAAGTTACCATGCAAACTTCATTTACATAAAATTTCTTAGGCATTTATTCAAAATCATCCAGAGGATCTAGCACACCATCAGAATCTACATCTTCAGATGAATCACTGGATGCATATGAATATGATCCATATTCTTCTCTTTCATTAACCAAATCCCCATCTGAGTCAACATGCATGCCCACCATTTCAGGATTCAAAAGTCTTCTATATCTACAACTAGGTTCAACAGACTCACATCTCAATATTGTTCCTTCTTGTAGCAACTTCTTCAAAATATCTATGGTATTCAAGCGAAGAGTTTCTCTCTTTGTTAAATTGAAGTCGTAGACAAGTATGTCAACATCCTTCAATTTTAATAGGTCTGTGCGGCGACGATTTATATTTGTACCCTTTTTTTTTTCTCTTTCTGTGAATTTGTTTATCAACTACCATCTTTGACTTGTACACACCATTGAATGGGTGGGTATTTTTGGAATACCAATGTAGCTCAACAACTGTAATATCTTCATTTTCTTTAATGACTTTTATAACCTTCACAACCCAAAATGGATAGCCAAGTGGATCTCCATCTACTAATATTGATATCATGCAACCCTCCTTAACATCCTGCACAGAAACCCTGTAAAGGTCTTCCATGGCTTCACGTTGTGCACACAAACTTCTAAAATCAATATATATTTCTCTTTCCTCTTCCCGTTGAGAATTAATAATGCCTTGAGATTGTTTTTGTTCAAAAATGTGTCTTTCCTCCTATTCATTTGGCATATTTTGAGACCAAATAAATGTAGTCTTCAAAAGTGTATATTCATTTCTTGATATTGAGATGATATCACTTTGATCATTGAAAAAAGACTCCCCCAAAAATAAATCAACAAAATCAAAGTAGTCATATGTATCTCTAATACATTTTTTTAATTTCTTCCAGACTTTCGGAATAATGTATCTCTCTCTTATGCCTTTGTGCATTATTGAGTTCAACATCTGATTGTAATAATATTATCTTTGATGCAAATATTAGATGATATGAAATGAACTTCAAAAATGCTAAACCTGATGACGACCCCCATTCTGCAACAGTTGAATACTTATTGCCCCATATAAGTGTTTTTTCATCAATTTTTTTGATACGAAATTGATGCTCGAAGCTAATGTCATTAAGTTTTTCAATGCATTTCTCTTCACCATGCGATCCCAAAATAATCCTTTGCATTTCAATAGTCTCCTCCAACACGAAAAACAAGCTCTGGAATATATGCTTTCTTAATACATTCAATTAATGATGGAAGGCTCCCAACATTCATCCTCCTCAATGTTATTGAAAAAATACTAAACATCTGATCAATATGGTCATGAGTGTGCCCAACAAGATGGAAACCAACCTTTAGTTTTTAAAAAATTCTCAATTGAACAAGCATGTTTAGATATCCAAAAAGAACTTGATTTTTATTTTCACGGCTTGTGTTGTCCAATTGCAGATACAAAACTTCAAGAAAAATATCAGACCAATGTGAAAATATATCATGGATTATAGCTATGGTAGGATTTTCATAATTATTAATATTTGGAGCTATGAAGTAAACCCTTGGCAACATCTTCTTGTTAAAGACCATTCAACCAACCAAGTGAAACTGAACAAAGTTTTCTTTTTGTAAAATTTTTGGTGTGTGGAATAAATGAGGCAAACGTGTTTTCTTTTGGTCCATACCATCAATTATCAAACCCAAATATCTATTTCTATTATCATAACACTTTTTTCTATGTTTATACAATTTTTTTTTTCACTTGTTTGCTGATTGCAATGCTTTTGAAGTTCTTTGGCAATGGAATCTACACATAAAATAAAATAAATCTATTAATAAATATATTTTCATAGTTGATAATTATCATTTTTTTAAAATAATGTTACGAATGGATACCTCTTTCCGCCCCTTGAAATTTATCTCTTTTTTATTTAAGCGAAGCACATGTATTGCAAATCCCCATCCTTATCTTCTTAGGAATACAAACATTGTTGAATTCGTTCCATGTAAAATATGAATATGTAATAAAATTACCATCTCCTTTAGCACCTTCTGCATATTCTCTATATAAGTTGTAGATTTCCCGTCTTGAGAAATTAGCTAGAATATGTATTATGTCTTTTTTTGGCATACACTCTCCATGCTTTTAAAAGAAGTCTTTCATCCATGACATTGTAGTAATTGTTGTAGAGTCCTTTCTGAGTCTTTCTTGGATTCTTGACAAATGAAAATTACTAATTGAATGCAAAATTTTGAAAGCCTTTATACAGATCAATACATTCGAAATATGACAATCATAACCTGCCAGTGTAGATATCATGCAACCCACTAAAAATGAATTTTGCATGCTTTTATTCATTGATAAATATTTCTTCCTTTGCTCCAAAGAAAACTTGAAATCCATATGTTTCAAGAAATCCTTTCAATAACATTCACTTTAAATCAGATCATCGACAAAACTTATATTTGTGAGATATTCTATCCTAACCCTTGTATAACTAGAATATTTTGGATTGATATGAAAATTCCTACTCCTACTCCTAGATACAATATTTTCTTGCAATGTCTCCCTCATTTCATTATTATCTGCAGAATCATTTTCATCATCAGTAGCAGGAATAGTATACTGACGAAGATAGCTATAACATTCATCACCATCATTGCTTGGAAAATATTCATTACCATCCTCACATGAAGGAAATTCTTCACTACCAACATTTGTTCTTTTGAAATCTTGACTTAGACAAAATTCTTCACCATCTTCATCCCTACTTTTGAGAACCTCCCTTGGAGGAATCAATTCATCATCACCATGACTACCCTTGAAACACACAATTAGAGAAAATGCATTATTGACATTTGTGCCTCTAGAATTATCATTTGCAAGAAACTCTTCATCCTCCCCTTCATCACTGGTGCTTGCATAATCCTTAGGATTATGACTAAGCTAAAAAATATGACTCTTTATTCATAGTCAACTTATCATTTGCACGAAATTCTTCATCCTCCCCTTCATTAGTGGTGGTTTCATAATCCTTGGGATTAGGAACAAATGGAAAATTTGAATCTCTATTTAATGGAAATTCTTCATCCTCCACTATGACAGTGGTGCTCTCATAATCCTTAGGATTAGGACTAAGTGGAAAACTTGAATCTCTATTTACTGGAAATCGTTCATCCTCGCCCTCTCCTTCATCAGTGGTGCTCTCATAATGCTTAGGATTGGGAATATGTGGAAACTTTGACTGTACAAATTCTTCATTCCCTCCCTTCATTAGTGGTTCGCTCATAATGCTTAGGATTAGGAATATGTGGAAACCTTGACTCTACAAATTCTTCATCCCCCCCTTCATCAGTGCTTCTCTCACAATCCTTAGGATTAACACTATGTGGAAACTTTGACTCTACAAATTCCTCATCCCCCCCTTCATCAGTGCTGCTCTCATAATCCTTAGGATTAGGAGCATGTGGAAACTTTTAATTTTCAAATTCTTCATCCCTCCCTTCATTAGTGATGTTATCATAATCCTTAGGATTAGGAGGAAGTGGAGACTTTGACTCTGCAAATTCTTTATCCCCCCTTCATCAGTGATGCTCTCATAATCCTTATGATTATAAGGAATTGGAAACTTTGAATCGGGAAATTATACATAACCCCCTTCATCAGTGTTTCTCTCATAATCCTTAGGATTAGGACCATGTGGAAACTTTGAGTCTAGAAATTCTTCATCCCCCCCTTCATCAGTGGTGATCTCATAATCCTTACGATTAGGAGGAAGTGGAAAAATTGACTCTCTATTCATAGGAAATTCCTTTTGTTTCCCTTCATCAATGTTGCTCTCATCATCCTTAGGATTAATACCAAGTAGAGAATTTGTCTCTCTATTCATAGTGAAATAATTCCTATTACATTCATCAGAATAAATAGAGTTGTTGCATGACCAAGATGTTGATGTAAAGAAAGGAAAACTTCACTATCAGAAGAATCCATGACCTTCAATCAAAAGATGTCGAATGATACAAATGCACTCTCTGCCAATGACAATATGTAACTTAGCGATTAAGAATTTCTCTCTAAAGTTTCCCCCCAAAATAATTCACAAAAAATTTTTCCTCCAAAATTTGCCCCCAAAAACATTTGCTGAAAATTTTCCCTCCAAACAATTTGTTTTTAAATATTTCCCTCCAAAAATTTCATCTATAATTTACTTGAAAACATATTAAACATATTACTAAACATTTGGTTTTGGAAAATTTCACCCTAGTTTCTATCCAAAATATTAATAGAAACTGAAAATAATTTTTCTATTTAAATTATTTAACATTGACTATGTAAGTAAATTAATTTTTATAATTAGTAATTTTTTTATCCCATAATGAATGAAAACTAACGTAAAGCTATAATATTAACCATAAATTATTCTTTTTAAATTTTAAGTTTAATCCCACATTCAAGAAATGATAAATCAATCCCACAATCATCTCTATAAAATAAAATTCATTGTTTATGTTCATCATATCACATCAAGTCTTATGGGTCTTGTTAAAAAGTTTGGAGCGATTTTGTGGAGGAGCTGTGAAGGAGCTGCATTGTCATATGTAGCACATTCAATGAGACTTTTACGCATTCTGCATTTTCATATGTAGCACATTCAATGAGACTTTTACGCATTCTAAAGGTTAGTTACTTTCTATGTCGACTATTTACAAATGAATTTGGGGAAATTTTGTGTTTTTATGGGAAAAACCACATTAAAAACTCTCTTTTTTTTAATATTTTTATAGGGATGAAAAGGAAAAAAACACAAATTTGAAGGATTTTGAGGAGAAAAATTAAGATTTGTTTTTTTATTTTTAGGCTTTTGAAATGAAAAATGGGTGTTATTTTTTTTCTATTTTTGTTTTGAATTTCTTTTGGGGAGCATTAAAATGATTGCATGGAAAAAAAAATTCAATTAGAAACCAAAAAAACATACATTTATTTTTTTTTGTTCTATATTTGTAATGTTTAATTTTTTTATTTTTTTAATTGAAATTATATTTATTAAACACTATTAATATTTATTTTATTTTATTTTATTCTTATTTCGTTTGTTTTTTAAATTGATTTTTTTTTAATTTTTAAATTAAAATATATATGTTTGAAAATATTAAAAGATTTTAATTGAAATTTAATTTAAAAAATATATTTAGAATTTTGTTTTTTTTTTAAATTTATTTGTTATATGTTTTTTTTCATTATTGAAAAATAATTTATAAAAATAAAATTATTAGTTTTTTTTAATGAATTCTGTTTTATTAGTAAATATTATAAAACAAAAAATAAATCAGTCATTTTTGTTTAGTTTTTATTTTATTTTATTTTTATTTAAAATTTTAATTTCAATATTATAATTTTTTTTTTAAATTATAATTATAATTTTTTTATTTATTTATAATTAGAACTTTAATTTACAAAAAAAAAAGTTAAAAAAAGAATTGGCATGGCCCTTTTGCCACTGGTTAAAGGCTCAAGAGGGCGGAGGGGGCTTCGTGTAGTGCCCCTATGTTTTCCCGAGCCCCCACCTGTGGCCAAAGACATGTACGCTGATTAGTGCCCCTCCGCCCGGCCGGGTCGGAATTTTTTTAAATTGTTTTTATAAATTAAAGTTTTAATGTTATTTAAAAAAAAGTTAAAATTAAAATTTTAATAACAATTTTTTTTATATATATATATATATATATATAATATTGTAATATAATTTTAATAATAAATTATTTATAAAATTTTAAAATAGTAAAAAAAATTATATATAAAAATTTTAATATGATTTTAAAATAATTAATATATATATATTTATATTTATTTATTTATTTTAATAAATGGAAAATTTAGCATATAATAGTGTTTTTTAAATTTTTTGTTTATATATATATATATACACTTCGTTGATTTTAATAATTTAAAATTGTTTTTTTATTATTATTTATATTTAATATATTTTTTTTAATAATTTCGAAAATATATAAATAAAAGTTGTTATAATAATTTCTTTATAAATTTATAGATATAAATTATATAAGGTTTTTTTTAGAAATTACATATAATTTAACTTATTTTTATATTTAAATAACAATTATAGTGTAATTTTTTTATTTTATCTTTTTAAATTTTTGGGTAATGTATATAGTTTTGCATAAACTAATTTAAATGTATTTAAATGTATGTATATGTATATATGTGTATATATATATATGTGTGTGTGTGTGTGTGTGTGTGTGTGTGTGTTTTTTAGGAAGATAGCATCAACGAAGGTCTCTGTGAATATGTCTAGAACAAAGACAACAATTCCATCATCTAAAGTTGCAGGTGGACATGCTTTGAAGATTGCCGAACATATCGGAACTAAGAAACAACATAAAAGTCGACCATTTGGCCCATCAAGTGCACCAAAGATTATTTATGAATGGCTGAATTTATGAGAAATAAATCAAACAAATTTTACATGACATGTTAAAGATGTTGAATCTGATGATAACACACATCTCTATCTATACTATGGTGTGATTTACATGGGTGAACTGTATGAGGTGACTCGCAGAGTACGAGATATATGTTTGGTGCGAATTGAAACACTATTTATGCTATTGCAAAATTGCCCAAGTCACATGAAAATGTTAGATATCGTCTCTCAAAGAACAAGTATGACACAAATGAAGAATCTACACCATTGTGTGAAGAAATCTCATCAAACATTTCAAATAACATTGTAGGTATGCTTATTTATATTTATGTGTAATGTATTATTGTAATGATCATTAATATTTTTATAAATGATTGATCATTGACATATTGTATTTTCTTTGATAGTATTTTGCTGAGAGTCTTTCAATGATGATGTGGGGTATTTATTATATGGAACCAAATATTGTGCATGTGGTCAACAATTTACATGTAGGTTTGGAACAAGAAAATAGAACATACCAAAAATCAACAATCCATGACACTACAATGGTACATGTAGGGGATCCACAAATAATCCATACGGTGTGTTAATCTAACAATGGTAAACAAGTTTCTTTTGAATATGTGATAAGTTTAGCTCAAGTGGAAGCTCAAAATTATGTTTCCATCAGTGAGGAGTAGGTTAGAACCATTGTTGAAGAGGAGAAAAGAAATAAAGCACCAAAAAGAAAAATGACCATGGATATAGCTCTTCCACTTGATGATGAGGAGATTATTTTTGTAGAAGAAGATATGTTTTTTTTTTGTTGAAGCAAGAGACGGTCCTTCTATTTCATTAAGCTAAAATTATTTTACATAGTGTACAACTGTTCATTAGGTACAGTGAACCTGGAAGAAAGGAGAGCTTGCTGCCTAAGGCATGATCCCCCAACCCTACAAAAGTAATCACCTAACCCCTTTAGAAAACAAACTCCCCACCAATACCCTCACCCTCATTCATCAGACTTACTTCTCTAATCATGACCATCCAATCCAAGTGCTCAATCTCACAGCTGGGGATGATTTCGCCCTGAGAAGTCGCTCACTGAATAATGCCCTGGCCCCATCAAAACTGCACAATCATTTCTGATCGTTGATCCGCTCAAATCCAACGAGCGAGATTAATATCGCATGGTTCAAGTGCACCGAACTTTAGTGTGCGATGAGGGTAGTTTACAGAACCGGCCCTCGGCCACGTGTCGGAAGCTGTATGGAAGCGCTTCCAAATGACAAAAACCACTATGTGCTTGAAAGTAGTGTGATTAACCAAAAACCTCTCTAGGAGCTGTTTTGCAGTAAACTGGCTGCCGGAAAAATCAGGAACCCCATAATTCTCCTTCTTGTCACTACCTCTGAACCCAAAACTGAAGTTTGTGCTGATCTTTCCCTATGGGGTACCACCCGCTAAACTGTAAAAACCATCCAACCTACACCGGTGATTTATGAAGTTGAAATTACCCGTGCTGCTACAACCAATTATGGTCGGCCTCCCATCTAAGACCTATTTGACAAGAATTAGTGAATAAAGCATAGAATTGATCACTGAGACCTTTCCTTCTTATCATTATTCCAATACACTTCTCTGTCCTCTTTTTCTTGGTTATGAAAAAGTACTTTTAGGTTTCCCTAAGGCATTACTCGCCATCCTGTTGAAACTCTGCATTCCTTACAGTTCACACCTTGGTTGGCCAAAATGTCTGCCAGCTTGTTAGCCTTTCTATGCACATGCTTGAACCTTTCTGAGTTTAGTCCCTGAAGGTGACCCTGAATTCTTTGGAAGACCTGAATTAACTTCCAGTGTTTTGAGACTTTCTCCAGCCCTGTTCCACAACTAATTCTCTTGATCGAGTTAATGACTAACTCAGAGTCAACTTCTATAATCACATTTCGGCAGTTCTCCTGCTTCAAACATTCTAAGCATTGCTCCAGAGCCATTAGTTATGTCATGTTGTTGGTGGCTCTTCCTAAATGACAATGGAAGAGGAAGAGGATGCTTCCATCTTCATCTCGAAGAACCCCGCCAAAGCTCACAATTCTCGGGTTGCCTTTTGAAGCTCCATCTATGTTATATTTCACAAAACCATTCGGGGGAGGATGCTAGAACTCCTTCTCAGTTTCCATTTTGATTATTTTTCTATCCAAGCCTTGTGGAATGATCCCCTACATATCTAACTGCCTCAAAGTTCTCAATTCAGCCTCTGAAGGAGGATTTTTTGGGAAATTCCTTACTGTAATGCCGACCATCTCCTTAAGATGTTTTAAGATCTGTTCAAACAGGCAAAGAGAATGATTCTTTTCATTTTTGAATATTCTCTTATTCCTTTATTTCGGGACATTCCAAATAATGAAGCTTGACATGAGAGCCCAAGTAGAGTTAAGAATTTCATTATCCAAAAAAATTATTCTCCATCTCCTTAGGGTGTTATTGATACTCTCTTTGTCCCTGTCGGTCTGTTGGAAAATGTTGGCTAATGAATCCCATAACCTAGATGTGAACATACAACAATTGAGAAGATGTTCCATAGTTTCCTCTTGGGATTCATAGAGCTGGCATCTGGAGGGCCCAAGCATACCCCTCTTCCTAATATTGTCCCAAGTCAAGATTTTCTTGTGATGAACTAGCCACATGAAGAGTTTGATCTTCATCCAACCTTGTTGTTTCCATAGGTTCTGTTGGATCCTATTCGGAACCTGGGAATCTAGTTCAAGGAGAATACCTTTTGCTTCCCTAATATTAAAGGAGCCTTCTCTGTTGTTACCCCATCTTAGTTGATCCTACCCCCTCGATACTAAAATCATCCTTTGTTCCAATATTCTCATAAGAGCCTCTTCTTTTCTTTTCAACAGTCTATCATTCCTGCAACCTATATTTTTCCATGTCCTCCATTTTCCTGTATTGTGAGTATAATCCCAAAAATCTTTTACCCTTGTCAATCCTTGGGTATCTGTCTCATGCTTAAGGCCCAAAAAATCCTCTTTTAATTGTATTGGTTCTTGTTTCCATTTATCCTCCCAAAAAAGTGCTAGATATCCCTCTTTGATTTACCAAAAACTGTTTTTTTGAACTAAACCTCTGTTCTCCCAGGCCTTGTTCCAGATGGATGAACCCTTTCTATTTGCAAACATACTTATAAGATTAGTAGATTGCTAAGATCTGGCATATTTTTCTTTCCAGATTCTTTCCCATTAAGCCTTTGTATCTTTAACCCAACGCCACTAGAGCTTGGCCCCTAAAACATTGCTGAGAATATCCTGATCATCCAAGCCTAGGCCCCCATGGTTCTTAGGTTTACAGATATATTCCCATGAGACCAAGGCCCATTTCTTCCTTGTCTCCTCCTTGCCCTAGAGAAAGTCTCTTTGGATGTTTCTGAATTGCTGCAAGACTTCTTTTGGAGTGGGGAGTGCTGATAGCATGAAAATTGGGATTGATTGTAGTACCGCCTTTGTCAGCACCAGTCTGCTAGCTAGATTTAAAGATCCGATGGTCCATTTTCTGATTTTATCCTGCATCTTATTGATCAATGGTTCCCAAATGCTCTTGTGCAAAGGCTTCGCAGTTAGGGGAACTCCTAAATACTTTGAAGGGAGGGAATCCCTTTGAAAGCCTAGAATTCTAGAGATATTTCTCTGAATAGCAATGTTGGTATTAAAGAAAAATATTTTAGATTTAGAAAGATTAACTTCCATACTTATAGCCATGGCAAAGTCATTCAATATTTGTTTATATGCTAGAGCCTCTTTGACTATGGGGATTCCCTGTAACATGGTATCATCTACAAATTTTTGATGAGTTAGAGCCTATCCATTCTCTGATAGTTGAAGGCCCTAAATTTTGCCCGTTACTCCAGCATGCTTGATAGACCGACCAAGTCCTTCCATCATGAGGATGAAGAGAAAGGCAGAGAGCAGGTCTCCCTGCTTGAGGCCACTTGAAGGGAGAAAAATCTCAGAGGGAGAGCCATTAACCAGTATTGAAAAGATTGAAGAAGTTACCAGGGCCATAACCCATCTAACCCAATTATGATCAAAACCAAACGAAATTAGCACTTTCCTGATGTAGGTCCAGCTCAATTTGTCATAAGCTTTGGCTATGTCTAGTTACAAGATCATTCCGGATTTCCTCTTGCTAGTTAGTGAGTGAACCACCTCATGGTCTTGAATGATGTTATCCAGTATTTGTCTACCTTCTACATAACTAGATTGTTTCCGCGAAACTAGAGTGGGAAGCAAAGGTTTGAGTCTGTTGGCTACTACCTTGGATATTATCTTGTATACCACATTGCATAGAGCTATGGGTTTATAACTTTTTGGTGTTTGGACGTTGTCCTGTTTTGGGATAAGGGAGATGAAGGAGGTATTGAGCACCTTCAAAATAGTTTTGTTCACCCTGGAATCCTCCACTACATTCAAAATATCCTCTTTAACAATATTCCAGCAAGCTTTAAAGAAATCCAGATTGAAACCATCTAGGCCTGGTGCTTTTCCATTCTGGATATCTTTGATGACCTCACTGACCTCCTCTTCAGTCACTGGTTTGTTAAGATTGTAATTGTCCTCTCTAGACACCAGCTTAGGTATATGTCTAGTTAAGTCCCTAATGAAATGTTCTCTTTTTGGATTGTTTTCCTGAGCTATGCCTCAGAAGTGTTGCACTAACACAACTTCTATATCCTCTTGGGATTGTTGAAGTTGCCCATCCTCATCTTTGATCGAAGAGATTCTATTATGAGCTCTGTTCACCATGGTGGATCTATGAAAAAATCTAGTACTCTCCTTCTTTAAGCCAATAGACTCTAGATTGTTGTCTCCAAAAAATTTTCTCTTGTTTACACAAGTCTTCCCATTCTTGACTATGTTTCTCAACTTTCTCATTCTTTTCTTTATCAAACCCTTCCTTGATCATAGCTTGGTTGAGTTCTTGCATTTTATTTTCCACATATTTCTTTCCAAAAAAAATATTGCCAAACTCCTTTTTCTTCCAATCTTTGAGCCTCAACTTTATGTGCTTTAATCTTTTATGTAGAAGGAACATTTTAGTTCCCTGAATATGTAAATCTTATGCCCACCATTTTTCAATATTTCTAATGAATTCTGGGTGTGAAAGCCATATATTCTCAAATCTAAAAGGTCTATTCCAAGGGGTACCTGTTAGAGTCGGTCTGGTCAGCCCTCCGTCAGAGATCAAAACTCTTTGTGCATTTCAATTTTAGGTGTCCCTCTCCATTCACTCAGCTGCATTTCGCTAGGGACATGCCATGATCTGACGGAGAAAGTCATGCTAGTCATTTTCCCTCATGTCTGGCCCCTGCTGGTTCAAGTCTTGGTCCATAATCACTGAAATTCATGATAGTCAAGGTCTGGTCATATTACAGGACAAAGTCATCGATTATATTTGGGTTTAGGAAATCAACAATGTGGTCTTTGAAAAACATGTCCAGAACAAGACATGCAGGCCAGAGGGAGACCTTATACAACTATGGTTCCGAAAGCTTCATCATCACCTGAAGAGACATCGACTCTTATTCAAAACTCTATTTTGAAGAAAAGTCAAACAAGGTCAACTATGACAAAATTTTCCAAAAAATCGCCAGTTGACTTTTTTAGATGTAGTCATGGTTTCCATGGCCAAATGCCCAGTCACATAGTCACCGCAAAGAAATGCCAAAAATTTCATTATTTGAGCCAAAGTTTCAAAGAAAAAATGAAAATCAGGGTGTTTTAAAGTCAATGAATAAAGTGCAAAACACAAACATTAGAAATTGGGTTTTCAAAGAAGAAAAAATAAAACCCATCTCTCCCAAGCCTATATATACTTTTTGTGGCCCAAAGCAAAGCCATTTGTGCTCTTGCAAGCTTGGGAGAGACATTTCTAAGGTAAAAGAGTGAAGTTTGAGTAATTCGAGTGAGTGAGAAGCCGGTTTCAAGGAGTGCAGCGCATACACCAGGGAGCGCGGCGCACACAAAGGGCGCAGCGCACTGACAACTAGCCCGCAGTGGAAAAATTTCAAAGGCGCGACGCACACCCAGAGCGCGGCGCACTGGGCTTGGCACGTGACACACACAACCAGGGGCATAAAAATTTGCCAAAGCTACTTCAAATCTCGGTGGAGGCTAGCAAACAAGAGGTAGGCCCAGCTGAAACCTCTTCTCCGTCAATTTTGTCTATGCTTTGGGGTTTGTAAGATGTTTAATGGTACCCAAAAGCACAATGGACATCCATGGAAAAAATCACCAAGGAAAGCGATAAATGGGGTTGCAAGTTTGCGATGATGCCACCAAGGTTTTGCTCGCCTCCCCTTGTCCCCTCACTCCTCATCGTTCCCACCTCCATTCCATCATGTTTACTAAGGAAACCACCCTAAAACTGCCACTAAAACCCTCCCCCTTGTTTTTCAAGCAAATTTGGGTGAGTTTACAGTGCGCGGTGCACACACGAGGTGGCGTGGCGCACTGGGAGCCCGACCACAGTGTAAAATCGCCACTGGCACGGCGCATACCCGGTGCGCGGCGCACTAGGCAGAGCACGCGGTGCACAGACATATAAGCCCAAAAATTTACTAAATTGCCCAAAATTTTTGTGAATAACCCTCAAAATTGGAGCGGTAGCCCAACTACCTTCACCATTGGCATTTAACTTGAAGAGAAATGAGATTATGATGACCATGAATCAAATGTAAAAAATTATAAAAGTAAATCAAAGATGACACAAAGAAGGTCAAGAAGCTAGGGTTTTGCTAGAGTGACATTATTGCTAAAGTATGCTCCTACCCTACCTCTATCAGCTAATTCCCCTGTAGCAGTTTCCCCTAATAATCACCCTAGCTCCACTGTAATCATATCCATTTGTTCTCGTTATTCCTATAGCTCAAAATATCCAAACCCTACCCCATCAAATGCCATACCCAAAACGCTCCCAAATCCTTGATAAATTTCTCCTTTTAAACCCCTATTCCTATTTTCATCATTCCTCTCCTAACATTCCCTGTTTTATTATCTCCTTGGTGACAGATTTTTAGAGCATCTACCAGTTCTATTGGATTCAGAAGGCAGCATAAAACTCAGGGTACAAACAACATCAATGGCATCAGAAGTTTCATCAAAGTATGAGGAGGGGACCCACAGTGACACATCTTCAGGAGAGAGGGCCCATAGGAGACATCACCGGAGTGGCAGATATCTTAGAGATGAGCCAAACACCCTCACTGAGCTGCAGGCATGCCCACTTGCCATGTCTTGTTTCCAGCACTTGGCATGTTATGAATTTTGTCAAAGGGTGGCAAATGTCAGAGTCCATCATGAGTTGGCCCGCCTTTTTGCAGTTCATCTACAGGGAGTTCAATCTGTCCTGGTTGGGGTCACTTTCACATTGACACCAGAAACCATATTAGTGGCAACAGGAATACCGAACATTGGAGAATAGTGGCATAAGAAAAATAAAGTGGAGAGGCATCATTATGAGCCTTACATCAAGAATAGCTGCTTGAGCTAGCTCACCAAAGTTTTTCCATTCATATTTTTGAGGGATGAGTATGCCCCACTCATGAGATTGATCATGAAGTATTTTAGTTGCAAGAGGAGGTTTTCTCACCTTTATGCCTATCACATCAGGTTGCTCATGCACTTCACCAGGGTGCGGATGATGAGCCTCCCATTTTTCATTTGCAACAACATTGAGAAGATGAAAAACTTCATGCAGCGCAAGACCCCTCGACAGTAGCTAAACAATGTCTATCATTTTGCTCTCATTCGGATTTTGGTGGACCATCAGCTGGGATTGCAGGGTATTGCTTGGGAGGACTTCATCTCCCATGATTTCTTCAGTGCTCCACTAGTGGTATCAGAGGCAGAGCATGAGGTGGGGGGTCCTTCACTTTAGTTTGAGAGCCATGAGACTGCCACCATGCCAGTATACATCACATACCAGAAGGGCAGTGGATCGTTGTTCGCAGCAGCAAAGCGAGTGTTATCTCCGCCCGGGGTGAAAGGGGCCTCACTTCCGACATCAGCACCATAGGAGTAGGGTAATGGAAAGGAGCCAGTTCAGGAGGAAGGGCCATTAGGTGAGCAAGAGACCGAGTTTTTTCTCCTCTAGGATGATGAGACAGATGCAGAACCTACGAATGCTGAGATGGGAGAGATCATTCAGGAGCAGCAATCAGTGATTGAGAACTTATCCCTGGACTTGGAAAGGGCCAAGTGGAACGTGCAGTATCTGGACCAGAGGAACAAGCAACTTGAGGATCGGCTAGCTGAGATAGAGTTGTGAATGATCAAGGAAAACCGGCGACACATCCTGGCAGCACAAGGCAGACCAATGGAGCAAAGAGATGAGGACCGGGAGTATGTGTTAGAGAAAGTGAACGTTCACTTGGAGCAATGGTTAGATAAGGCTAACAGGGAGAAAGACATGCTGAGGTACATGACCCACCACTATATGGCTCGAAACATGAGCTCCAAAGCAAGAATCAGGAGCCTTAAGGCAAGATTGAGCAAAGCGACAAAGGAAGCAAAAGTGGCAAAGGAGCAAGACCGACTTCGAATCTTGGCTGAGGCTTCCTTGGCACAGTACAACACTTCATAGGGAACCTCCAGCCCAAATTTCAAAAAATTTGGGCAAATTTTGGTCATAGGCAAATTTTTTAGACAAAAAATAGGAAATTCCTCCCTGTGCAAAATTCTAGGGCTCTAATCAAGGAAAAACTTGCATATTTGGATTCAAAATTGAAAATTACGACTACTGGTGTCCAGGCAAGAAATTTTGACAAGATCTGGGTCTCCTAAAGGTCAAAAAAACCCAAAAATGGCCTCTCTGCCACTTTTTTGACACACAGAAAGCAGTCTTGGGAGAATGAATATTTGGAGAGGAAAATGAGCACCAAATTGGGAAATTCTAGTGGGGTTAGAAAGTAGGTAGGACAAGCTTTCCAACAAGCCCACTTGGGCACATTTTTGACACCTACAAGTGCCCCAAAACAGGCTCCAAAGTGGCACGACGCACATAGAATTTGGTGCGGCGCACAAAGGAAAACATTGCCAATTTGCTCTCGTTTCGCGAAATTTCGGGTCGCGACTTCTCCAAGTGGGCCCAATCATCTACACTTCAGTTTTTTGGCACAAAATGTAGCATTTAAATAGTTTTCTCTCCAGATGGGCATCTATCCAAGTGGCAAAGGAATGCAAAGGGTCACCCCAGCCAAACGTCATGCTTGAGAGCGTTGCACCTGTAGCTGATGGTTGGCTCTCCATCTCTATTTGGTAATGATTTGAGTAACTTCCCAACCCCTGGGCATTCTATCTCTTCTCCACACATCCTATATATTGTATGAAAGTTATTTGAAAGGGTTGGTTGACTTGTAACTTCTGGGAGACTATGGGAAAGAAACTCTATTTCTGCACTGTGTATTTTTGATAGAGAATTAATGAAAGGAAACGGCTTTGTTTCATGAGATTCTTGTGGTTTTGAGTGTAGCAAATGTGTTCTTATGTTCCATATGTATCTTGTTATGTTTCATAATTCAATTCATGTTTCATTTCAGTGAAATTTTCTAAGTGAGATTAGGTAGAATTCAATTTATATTGCTCTGTCTGTGGGAAAATTTCATGTGTCGTGTTATTCCTCTGTTGAAAAGGATTCATGCGACTATGCCCTTTTCACTTTCTTCAGCAATATTTCCATTCCACGTTACCTTAAACCGAAATTGCTGCTCTTTTTGCCTACCTTGCCTCACGGAATAATCTGTGCCTTCATATCCAATTCTCTGTTCTTTGCTGAGCGCCAGTCCCATATACTCCTAGAAGCTTGTTCATTCATAAAATTATTTTCAAAATCCCTTTTCACTTACTAGCCTAAGGTAAATATTGCATTTTAAGTCATCTCAGACCATTTTTGCTTATCCATTCACTGAGCGTGACTCAGAGAGAGCCCTCTCCTGCTCTGGTAGGGCTAGCTACCAGGCTGAGCGTGGTTCGTGGTTACCCTAATTTTTGCCTTCCTTCAGCCTGAGGCAGATTTAGGTGCTAACAGTAACTATGCCCTGGATCTCCATTTGAACTGGCTAGTGATTTGAGCCTCCAAAGGGAATAACTATCACTATTATTTCCTTATCTATGAGCATAAGGTCCTCAGAGATAATGAATCTATCCAACTTGGAGGTTACATGAGACTCTCCTCTTTTATTATTCCATGTAAAGAGGCCATTGTTTGCTTCAATGTCAACTAGTTTCATATTATCTGTCCTTAAGACCTGCTAGGGATCTATAAACCCGAATTTATCATCTTTTTTTTGCGGGCCATAAACATTCGTGACTAGATAGGTACCCCTATCTCCTACAAGCTAAATTACCACTAATAAATAATTCCTAGATGCCTTAGCATCTATTATTTCAATTCTTTGGGGGTTCTAAAGAGTGATAATGCCTCCTGCTGCATTCTCTGCTTTAACTTCTAGAAACTCGAACCTATTGAGCTATTTTCCATGTATTTTTCTTAATTTTTGAATGGAACATTTCACTTCCTGGATGAAAATTATATCCAGAGCTGCATGTTTCATTCTATTACTAAGCATTCTCTATTTTCTTTTACTACCTAGATCTCTGATATTCGAGGATATGAAATTCATAATTAAAGATTTGTAAAGGAGTAGATGGCAAGATCTTTCATCTTACTTGAATCTATCATAAGCTTCCCACATTCCATCAATAGCTCGTTCTGCTTTTTTCTGACTCTTTTCTTTCCTGGGTTTCTAGGTGCTAATCCTGGAGTAGTTTTTATCATTTTCACCCCTTCGTTACTCTGCTTGTTAGTGTTTTCTTCCTCCTCCGAAGCCTTAGCCTGAGTTTTCCATAAATACAATTGTTGTATTCTATTGAGCTCTTCTTCAGGTAACGATTCTACCCCAGCAGTTGTTCCCTGAATCAAGAACTCTTCAAGATCTAGGTGTTCTCTTTCAAGAATCTCTTGTAGCTCACAATCCTCTAGTTCCATCTCACTCTGGGTCATTTCTTGGTCCATCTCCGGTTCTGTATCACTCATCGTGATCCCTTTATGTTTGTCATTTTCCTGAGTTTGTCCACGGGTTTCTTCTTTCTCCTTCTCCCCCGTATTTCCTTCCATTACTTGATCTTCTGTTGTTCTTTCCTCATCCTCTTGCAGAGCTTGGAACTGGTTCTGACTAACATGTTGTCCCTCATTTTGGTGTTTCTTTTTCCCTCTTTTGCCACCTTTTCCCCTATGTACCACTTTGTGAAACCTATCAGGGTATTTCGTTGTATTAGTTTTTCTTTTATTCTCTTCTTTACTGAGAGGGAAATCTCTGAGTAGGTGCTCGTGTTTATGGCATCTATGACATCTGAAAGGATATGCTCGTAGTCCACTCTTTGCACCCATTCTTCATCAAAAACTTCCAATATTACCTCATCTGGAAGAGCTCCATATAGATCCATCTCCACACATATCCTTGCAAAGGAAGTGTATTTTCCCCTTCTAGTAGCTTCAAAAGCTTTGACAAACCGGCCTAATTTATTTCCTATTGCAGCTAACGTTTTCAAGTTGCCAGTAATCAAGAGGAAGAGAATAGAGTCTTACCCAGATTGGGACCGAAGTAATAGTCTCATGCTCCAGAACAAAATTCATCATCCATGGATGCATATAGAGACCTGCTGCTGCGTAGAAGTAGGGCCCTCCTTCAAACACTCTATCTTTATCCTCAATGTTTGTGAACATCACCGTGAAGAAACCCTTTGACCCAAGATGTAGATCAATGCTCCCTTTAGGTTTCTAGTGGTATTTGATCCATGTTTGTAAAGATTTTTCAGTGGGCCATAATCCCATGAATTTGCAGATGATTGCATAGGTCTGCATGTCATCCCTATGCACCTGCATCACAGAATCATTTAAAACTACTCTAGGTGTAACTTCAGCTTTTGGTTTACAAGGTCCCTTTTTTTTTTCTCATTTGTTCCTTGTTTCTTATCATCTTCCTCCTTGTCTTTTGTGCTATTATTCTCCTTCATTTTGGTGCCATTTGTTTCCTCTTTCCTATTTCTTCTTCCTTCCTCTACTGTTCCTTTGACTTTTTCTTGGGGCTTCTTGTCTTTATTGGCCATGAAATCCTTATAGGAGGGAGTTGAGCTCCCTCCTTTGCGTCCTTCCATCGACGAAAACCCCTGCAGTAATCTGAAACCCTAGTTGTTCCGAAAAAAAAAAAAATTCTTCTGGGTTTTACTGCACTTCCTCAATAAGTAGTATATTTTCACTTTTCCATAGAAGAAGATATGTTAACTAGGAAGAATAAAAAATAAAAAAATTGGTTAATCTGTTAAAATCATAAGCAACAATCAAGAACAAAGTGAAATCTCTAAAGGCAACAAAGAAATCATAACACTGGGTGCTAATTTAGAGGATGACATTATGAAAACAAAACAAAATGTCATTCAAAATCACTTGAGGAAGAATAAATTCATTAATGGTGGCAAGACATTTGAGCTTAATGTCACCCAATTCTATAGGTGAGATGAAGGAAAACCTCAATATCAAATTAAAAAGGCACATCACCTACATGTCCATAATTTGAAAACATTTTTCAGGTACAATCCATATGGACATGCAGTGGATTATGTGGTTCTTGTTGATCCAAATCAAGTTCCCAATAAGGATTCATTTTATAGGACACAATGTTTTGACTATAGATATTATGTAATTGGAGGGAGCCATTCAACAGAGGCCAAAAGAAAATTGATCGAGGAATATCCTGGAAACTATCTTTTTGAAACAATGAAATGAATCATTTATGCTAGTTTAACAAAAATAGAGGTTAAGTTATTGGGATGGGATCATAATTCAGATAATGAGTATAGAATGTCTATGGCTTTCATCGAAAGGGGTAGATTTATTCATAATGAAGTTTAGAAAAATGTGGTTGGGATAAGACAAAGGTCAATTTAAGCTTTCAGAAGGAATGTTGTATGGAAACAGGTTATCAAATTAATGATAGACTCAAATCAAAAGGTGGAAAAGTAAATTCATAACTATTCAAAGTCATAGATAACATTTTCTAGTTGCCATTTAGAATAGGGGAGATATGGGAATTGATTGATTACATTTTCGAATCGTGGGAGAATATTGCTTTAAAAAAATCCGAAGGTTAAAAGGTATAAACCCATAATATGTACCAACAGTAAGAAAAGTCTTGAAATAAAAAACATCCAAATGATATGACTATCACACCTTGGAGAACAATGTAAGGTGTGAAACATGACAAACTAGTCAAATCAATATTATGTCATGTGAAGTCAGGTGAATTGTCATTGGAGGAAAGGTGATGGACTTTCAAAGGTAAGTTTGTTGAATTTATTTTACTTTTTCTTGGATTACAATTTTCTTTTAAATAGAACACATTGTTGTTGGTATTATTTGTTATACATATCACTATATTAACAATTTTTACTTTATTTATACAGTCATAAGATTTATATGAAAATACAAGAACATATGGTTAAAATGTTGAATCAAGACAGTTGGAATGATGTTGTACTCAACTACCCAGAATCAAGTTCTACAACAACACTTAAAGATTTTTATCTTGCATTCAAAAAGGGTATGTTGATTTTTACATTCATTTTATTCACATAACTTTTTATTTTATTATATTAATTATACTTATATTTGTTTATTTCATTAAATATGTCAAAGAAGGATGCAAATGGAGTACCAAATACTTTCAAAAGCTGCATTGAAAAATTTAAGTTGGAAAGGTTGAGAAAGTAGCGTCTTAGGAATGTAGAACTTGATCCTACGCTTACTCATTTCATTTGGAATGGGTTGGACACTATCAAATATAAAATAATATAAGGTGACTCTGAAGACATTGCAAAACTCATACCTAAAAGGGAATATGCCTTGGTTATTGCAGACATTCCTCAGGGTTTCAATTTCCCAAACATTGAATATGATAGTGAGCCTTACAGTTATCAAGCTCTTAATAAAGTGGTTACATGCTTTCAAGAAGTGACAACATCACCACTTTGGAGATTTCTGACATTTCATTCAGATACACAATTTGCAATGTTATTAACAAGCTTCAAGGGAAAATCAAACCCAAGGATGCAACTTACATGGTAAGACATTGAAATTGTATGTTTGATTAATGTAGTTTTTTTTTTCATGTACAAGTGGATTGAACTTTTACTATGTCGTGTTACAAGCAATAGTCAAATCTTATTTATTCAAGAGATCGGCCAATTAAAAGTGATTGTGAGTTCATCCATGTTGAATGTTGGGCAAAAGATGATAGCTATAAGTTTGTTCTTCTAAACCAAGTAGATGGAAAGAGTCATAGCCAAGTAGTGGTTCATGATGTTGTCATAAAAAAGTTGACATATGAGGATAAAGATGCAAAAGGAGATATAGTTAACATTTATAAAAAACCACCAACATTGATTAAATATCTTATAGATTTATGTTCAAATTAAGGAGATTGGGTTTTGGATTTATTTTCAAGTTCAGGTATGTTTTATTATATCAAATTGAATTTTAATATTTTTTTGTTTTTATTTGTTTATACTAATTTACTTATTGTTTTTGTGCTTGATGATTAGGTATAACACTAGCATGTTGCGTACAAAAAGGAAGAAATTGCATTGTGATTGAAAGAGACCCACTACAATCCAATTTTATTCAACAAAGAATGAATGCTCTTCAATTTCTTCCAAATGCAATGCAAGAAGTTGGTTTAAGGAAAGGAGATTTTAATGAATCATGTGTGGCAAAAAAGGCAAAGGAACCTCAACCACCATTATATGGAATGATTGGAAAGGGACACGTTGGGAGATTTGCAGACATGAAAGATCCATTAGAAGAGGAAAATGAGGAAACTCAAGTGGGAATATTGTGGAAGAAGAAAATAATGAAGCTAAGAAGATCATGAACATGGATTATATGATATTCTTGATGACATTTAAGTTATGATTTCAAATCAAAATCAGTTTTGAGAGATATTCATTAGTTTTACTGGTAATGTTTTGACTTTGAGATTTTATGAGAAGAATGAACATTTGATTATTGTTGTTATATGTTCAATATTTGTATTATCTGATTTTCACTTTAATTTTTATGTGAATCATTTTTTTTTTGTAAAAAACATGTGATTACTATTATTTTTTAACATAAAATTCATAAAAACGCTATTTTTTAAGTTTTTTGTTAGGATTTTCCCATAAAAATTGTTTATTTGACATGTCATTTTTGACAAAAAAATTGAAAATGTGTAGTTTTTTATTATATTTATATATAAAATGTGTTTTTTTTGTCAAATGTTTAAAATGATTGTGTTTTAGTGACAATTATTTCATGTGCATTGAAATATTAATTAACATTACATAACCATATAGAAAATAGTATCTTTAAAATATTGACCATTTTTTTAATTTTTTAACTACGTGAAAAAAATAAGATTTCATTATAAACATAATTGAAAATAAAAATGAAAACACACAAACACAAAAAATACACTTAAAAAAAATTACAGGAAGAAGAAGGCATTAGAAAATTTAAATTGTCAAAAATCAACCCTCTAAAAAAAGGGGGTTGATGATGCATCAACACTTTTCAAAATGAGCATGAAAATCACTAACATCTAAAAATAAATGTTCATACTTGATACATAAGAAATCTTAAAGTGCCAAAAATATGCTAAAAAAAACCGTATTCTTCCATTAGTACTTTTCAAAAGCTGGTGATTTTTTGCTACCTCAAAAAAATGTGTACCAGTTCATTTTCTCGTTTGATTGGTAACTATGTTCAGGTAGAAGAGTAGGTACTTAAATAGTAGGGACTTCTATGGCAGTATCCATAATAGTGGAAACATAGTGCACAGACTCAACAACCGATCTAGCTAAAGCTATGGGAGATTTATCCTTAAAGGATAAAGAAATTGAAAAGCTAAAGGCTCAACTCAACAATCTCTAGGAGTAGAAGCTAAAAATTGATAATGCTTACATGGTAGAGGTTCAAAAAATATATAAGCTAACTCAAAGAATACAAACCCTTGAAAATGAGATTGTTATTTTTCAAGACATTGCACAAGCCAAAGAGAATATTTAAATGGATATCAATGAGTCTATAACCAATTATGGCCTCCAATTAAAATCATCTTTGAGAAAGAATAATTATTGGAAAGGTCAAAAGAGGTAATTGCTATAGTAAAGAAATACATGGGTCAAAAACCAAGAGATAAAATGACTTTGATCAAGATTTTGAATTCAAAGACAAGATAAGAGATGGAAGAATATGACATTGAGGAAAGAACTGAAACCATTTTGTAAGTAAGAAGGATACTCACTAAAAGGAATTTAATGATGTAACTAGAAAATAAATGTCATAATCTAGAACCTAGCATTAAGAAATTCCATAAAAAAATTTAATGTAAGTCTTCATCAAAAAGGACTTCTAGGTCTAAGAGGAATTGGAGAAAAAATCGTTCCACTTGAAGAATACCAACATATATTGCTCTCTATAGTTGTGGATAAATCAAAATTTGCTAATATTAAGGGTTCCATTACAAGGAAGGCATTTATTGAAGGTTTGGGTTTTGATTTATTAGTAAAGCATGAAATCAAACATTTATTCATAGTCAAACCCACCTTTTAGAAATAAACTTAAGTGGATGAAACTTACAGAAAATTAATAAAAGATTACATTCCTGATGAAGAAAGATGGGAACAGATATGCTAGCTCATTGAATGAACAAGCAACAAGTTTCCAACAATAGACAATAGGTTTCTAGCAACAGAAAATAGGTTTTCATCCACAAGATGCAAGTTTTTAGGAGTAAAAGGACATATGATTATAAAAGGAAAAAAAGGAAGATCTTTTTCAGCTCAATCATCACTAGAAGCCTCTAATTCTATGAAAAGATATCCAAGTGGTTTAATTTTCTTATTTTGTAGTTCTATTTTTGTAATTAGTTTTAAAGATATTTGTAAATAAATCTGAATATTTAATCAAGATTTTTTCAAGAAAGTTATATAATGTTAGGCCCCTATACTACTAGCATAACCCCTTATTATTATTAGTACAACCCACTTATTATATTGATGTACCCATGTAGTGCCCATATTGTTACTTATTGTGTGCCCCATAGAAGCCCACTATTGTTATTATTGTGCCCTTACATTATTATTGTTATGTCGACTTTGATTATGCTATGACCCCTTAGACTCCTATATATAGAAAGGAGGTCTTTTCATTTGTATCATCCAAGAATTGTTCATTTATGTAATGTAAAGGAGGTTTCCCCCTCGAAGAGGCTAAATTCTAAGGCATTGATCTATCTTTTCTATCTTTTCTTGAGCTGGTTTCATAACATTTGGTATCAAAGCTTTGGATTCTAGGGTTTCGCTGCTCCAAACATGTCATCGTGGAAATTTCCCTATAACGTTTTTTCTATGATGTTTCAGAAGTTGCAAAAAAAACCCATTTGAGAAGAGATCACGCTGAACCTCGGGTCCAAATTCCAGATCTTTTCGTGCTATATATGCGGAGATATGATCTGAGGAAGTTGGTCTTTTGGCAGACTCCTGAATTACATTCCAATCAGGTGACCTAGGGAAAATCGTCATAACTTTATCTTTGAGCATCTGATTGAAAGTTTGTAAGAAGGTAAAGAAAGACGATGGACTATATTTTCTTGTAGATATTTTTCAGAGCCAAAGGTCGAAACAGTGACATGTGGCACTTCATAGAAGTTCGCTCTTCTGGAAATGTCTATAATCAGGTCATCTTGGGAGATTGTTCATAACTCTTTCTTGGAGAATCCAATTTCGATCAGACTAGTGGCATTGGAAAGAGGACACAGAGGGCTAATACAGATCACAATTTCAGAACTTGAAGATCTGAAAGCACAGAGTTACAGTCGTTTCAAGATCGAGCTCCTAAAATCAAGGAAAAGCAAGATGAGGAAGTTTGATGGAAAGGATCCGGTAAATTGGATACTTCAAATGGAGCAATATTTTGATCTACATGGTGTACCACTATTACAAAAGGTATGTATTGCATCTTCATATTTAGAACCAGATCAATTTTTATGGTATGAATGGCTTTGTGCTCGTAAACAACTTGTTACGTGGTCAATTTTCATGGAGGAAATGATAGCACATTATGAGGATACAAAGAGAAACACCTTCTTTAGAGAAACACCACAACAATTGGAAAGAGTGAAAGGGCTTTGTGACATAATGGAAAGAAAAATTATGGAAACCAAGAAGAATACCCCTCACAACTATAAATATGGAATGTTTTGATGTAGGTGATTGGGTATTTTTACTGCTACATCTCAAGCAAGCTATTTATGAGAAGGAAATGTTGGCAATACTACATGCACTTAAAAAATGGCGACCTTATCGAATGGGAAGACTCTTCTAGGATGAGGATGTGGAAGCATTGTTTTGTGCTCTTTCTATTATCCAATGAGATTGGATAAACGAAGCAAGCGATGAATGGAAGAAGGACAAAGAAGTATGGCCACTTATTCAAAAGTTGCAAAAGACCCCAATTCAAAAAATATTGCCATAAATTGAAGAGGAAGGAAAAATCATATTGGAACCTGGAGAAGTCACAGAAATAAGAACCCGACAACTACGACATCGATCAATTTCAAAGTATCTCATCAAGTGGAAGAACTTACCCGCTGAAGATTCCACATGGGAGGACAATAATTTTATACAAAAGCATCAAAAACTACTCAAGTGTTGAGGACAACACTTTTTGAAGGAGAGGGGCATGTTAGGCCCCTATACTACTAGTATAACCCCTTATTGTTATTAGTACAACCCACTTATTATATTGATGTACCCATGTAGTGCCCATATTGTTACTATTGTGTGCCCCATAGAAGCCACTATTCTTATTATTGTGCCCTTACATTATTATTGTTATGTCAGCTTTGATTATGTTATAACCCCTTAGACTCCTATATATAGAAAGGAGGTCTTTTCATTTGTATCATCCAAGAATTGTTCATTTATGTAATGTAAAGGAGGTTACCCCCTCGAAGAGGCTAAATTCTAGGGCGTTGATCTATATTTTCTATCTTTTCTTGAGCTTGTTTCATAACATATAAATACTTTGTACATCGAAGTATAAAGGGTTTAACCCTTGTGATAAACTTTTAAGAATATTTGTAATCCTCTGAAGTTATTTTTTGAGATTAATAGAAGTTTTATGGATTCATTTTGAAACAACTTGTGACCATGTGAGCATTTATATGTTATTTATATTTTCATTTTGTTTAAATATGCATATGTTTGAAATTAATGGGAATTATGGGTAAGATAATATTGAATCTCAACCTATTTAATGCCCCCACAAAGTTATAATGAATTATAGAGATTAGTTAATTGGACATTCTATTTTAATTAACTCCTCTACATATTTTAATTGTCACTTCCCTTTAAGCTTTAAATATATTTTGTTTGGTTGTAAAAGTATTTTACATGCATCATTTGTATATGACTAGTTAAATACTTTGTTTGAAGATTTAATGAATCATATATTTTGTAAAGTTCAACCTTAAAAATCTTTTCAAAGCTGAATTTTGTTAAAGGTGAACAGTTGATCCTTTAAATATATCATAAATAATTAAGAGTTTATACGTGTTTAACAATTTAAAGCATTGGTAATCCAAAAAATAAAATTAAAAAAAGACATTTTAGATGCTCTCACATAATTCCTTAGCCTAGAATTGTCAACAAAGCTACAACATCAGACTGGCATCATTGTCATGGAGAATTTTTTTTCAATTATCTTTCCATTGGATAATGATTAGGTTTTCCTTTTAATGGTGAATAAAAGGTTAGTAGGTTAAAACATTTCACCTAGCGATTCCACAAAACAAAACTGGCTTCACAGGGGTACACTAGGTCTCTCTTTGATCCCCATATGTATTCTCCATTATCATATCCATAGAGGTTGGTGAGATTTTCCTCTTTAAGACGAATATTAGAAGCCTCTACCTCTACTCCTATATCATTCCCACTTGAAATTGTTTCAGAAACTGATCCTTTTGGACCTATCCCAATTCCTCTTGAACTATCAGATCTTCCACCAAAAGTGTTAGAACATTTATCAGAAGGGGTTGATTTTCAGTTATTTCTTCTTGTTAATCACTTAGAATCTTATCAAGTTCCTGAAACTCTTTCAAAATCTCCTAAATCGAAAGAAAAATTAGCTTTAGGATTACCTAAATTAAAACCTAGTGATTTCATTTCTTCTATCATTCATACGTATCCGTATACTTCTGCTAAACATGAAGATAACTTCTTTGTTTATAAAAATCCTTTATTTGATAGTGAAGGAAAATTTGGTCTAGAAGTGCAGAAGTAGTTATACAATCACCATTAATAAAAACTTCTGGATTTTTTTTTTCAATCATCTTCACCCCCTTTAGCCCCTAAAATCTCATCTTCATCTTCACCACTTCATCTCCTCAAAGTTCATCTTCATCCTCATTATCTTCACCTAATCAAATGGTTTGTTTTGAACCTATTATTCAGGCTAATTATGCAACGCTAGTCCTTTTTTGTCAACTTAACAAATTTCCAAATTGATATATAAAGCGACGACGAAGGGACAATGTTGACTACACTATGAAGTGCATATCATTTAATAACATATGGTATTCTAAGGATATCTCATCCATCCACTCCACCTCCACCTCCACCTCATACACCTTCACCTATGCCTCCACCTCTGCCCCCACCATTCAACACATGATGAAGATGCTGATTTTTAAAGGAACATGGACCAAATATCCAAAACAATTTTGGTTTGTTGTAGATGTTTTTTGGACAACACAACAGATTACAGATGATAATATTAAGAAGACACCATTGGTTACAGGCTTACAGGACCACACGTTAACATGTTATATCAAGTATTACACTGATAACCCCAACACGTCGTTAGCAGATACCCAACTAGCTTTGAACAAGGATTCTAGTAAGCGTAAGTCAGAGGCACAATCATTAATTGAATTTAAGGAAATATGATAGAAGTTCGATGAGACACCTTGGGACATTGATCAGTGGTTGAAATGACATATCAGGTAGGCTAATATGAAAATATCAAATACCCAGTATCGTGACTGGCTTATAGCATCACTCTTTCTACATTTAAGAATACCTCTGTCATAGCAGAAAATAGAAATGAAAGAGGAAGCCTTAGAGATCACGATGGGGTTTGATGCATCGCTTCTTCAAGATACAAACCTTAGGGTGCAATAGATTCACTCCTAGCACAGAGCTTGAAGAAGGGAAGGGAAACTAAATAAGACATTTGCACTAATATCTGGTGTTTGAAATGTAAGAACTATGGACATGATAAGGACCACTACCCGGTATTTAAGAATTATATTATAGGGGAAGGGCCTATGCCCTCGAAGCTAGAGAATAATTTTGGGATGAGTATGGGAGTTGCAATGTGGTGCACTGTTTGTTATGTTATGGGACATCATGATATTGAGAACTATCATCTATTGCAGAAGTTTGTGCAGACCCCTCAGCAGTTATTTTGCAATTTATGTAAGTTTGTAGGACACGATGAATGCCATTGTAGGAGTTATGAGATGATGATGGATATAACCCCTGCCTACAGAGTGCATGAAAAAAAAAGGCCTCGGGATCAATGGACTGGAGCAGCGCGCAGAGGATTCCAAGGCCGAGGATGAGGAAGAGGCACAAGACTGGGTCAAGGACATGTGAAGGTAATCTGCTATAATTGTGGCGAAGAAGGGCACTTCGCGTGAGATTGTACAAACCCCACACATACCTCATGTCAGTATTGTCATGAGTTTGACCATGTCGTAGAGGAATGTTTGGTCCTTATGGAAAATATGCAAGAGAAGAAGATGCAGCCCCAGTAGCCTACACAGAACATTGAGATGATGAGGGTGGAGCCCCACGAAGAAGATCATAACATACATATTGTGTTGAGAAGTGGCATAATGACTAGTGCAGATAAAGGAAAGCAACATGAGAAAAACAGATGGGTGCATAAGGCTGGTGAGAAGGAGGTAGATTTTGATCTTAATCATGCTAAAGAAACTTTCTTGGATGAAAAGAAGAACTTCGTTGAGGCCTCCACCTCAGGAAGTCAGGAGAAATTTTTGGAGACTAATGCATCTCAAGAAGTAGATCCTTCAATACTAGCTACCTTTTGAAAGACTTGTATGAATTTATTGCGTGATCAGAAAGCAGTCGAAGACTTGCAAGACTTAATAGACAAATGTGCCAATAGAAAAAGACTCCTACTGAACATCACACTTTAAGAAATATTGGTAAGAATAAGGCACAAATGGGGTGCGAGATAAGGCTATCTATGTAGATAGGTGATTATGAAATTGACCAGGTCATCTTTGATCTAGGTTCTGATGCAAATGTCCTACTGAAGCAGACTTGGGAAGGGATGGGGAGACATACGTTGCAATGGTCTCCTATCTAGTTGCACATAGTAAATCAACAAAATATTTTTCCAATGGGGTACTTATACGGTGTAATAGTGGACATTGAAGGTGCCAGTGCACTAGTTGACTTTGAGGTCATTGAGATCGTGGATTATAGTAACCCATACCCCATGATACTCAAAATTAACCGGGCTATTGATGTGAATGGATTAATGAGCTTAAAGAAGCAGAAGATCTCAGTTGAGAAGAAGTCACTCAGGTTATAATGCCATTAAACCCTGTGGAAGGTGCATGTTCTACTGAACCATTGTGCAACTACATAAAAAGTGATGATGATCTAGATCAGATATACAAGATAACCATGCGAGATGAGGATTGGATCAATCCTACAGCCGATGGATGACTTGTGTGGGATAGGGATAGTTCTTGTGCCTTAGATTCAGATGAAGTGCTTGAAAATTGGCAAAATAGGTTGCATGAAGTATCTCCGCTCTACTGCAATATGATGACCAAGTCGTTGAGGTGTGTCTCAACTGAGGTAATAAATCTTCCGCATTATGATGGTTTGACTAATGTGGAACTATTTCTGAATGAATTTGAAAGGGAAGTACCAAAAGAACATCAATTCGAGGGACTATAATTGGTGCTTCCCGCTACACCTCCCCGTTGGTGGGGAATGAACAAGGAGAGCTTTACGAGATGGTGAGAATATAGAAGAACGATGAAGTTAAGGTTTGGATATGCTAATACCAGTATTACAGAAAAATACAATGGGAAGGAAGATCTATGCGATCATTTAGCACAATGGACTATGGCCTGGGGGACAGAACCACAATCAGAATGGGTGCATATTTTTTGCCATACGTTAGTGTTATAGTGGCTACAACCATGCTCCAAAATTTTGGCCTGCACCCAAATTTGGAGCCTCCCTTAAGAGTTTCACTTGATAGTTGCATACAACCGTGTTCACTCCGTGAGCTCGTGTGAGCCTTCGTGCCTACCTTTCTCATTCATTCCACCCAATATTTTGCATGATGATGTCAATGTCTTTCTTGTGACCATGTTCTAGTCATGCTCAAGGTATTCAATTTGTGCGTACATGTTATGTTCGCTATGAAAACATCTGTCGCACTTACACACAAAGTCACTTTCACTGCCACGCAAGCATTGTCATGGTTGATAAATGATCAATCACAAGTGTCGCGCTTGTCACTTGTACTCTTGGTTAGTCATAATGAACATGCGTGTCTAGTTGGTTTGATTCATCTCATTGTTAAGTCATGTGGGTGTGTGTTTGTAAGATCACATTTTCATCTTTCACTTTTTCACAAACTTAGTCATTTCTTTGAAGTTCTGATGACCAGACTCCCCTATGACAGCTAGACCATCACCATGCCATCGACTTGATCGACTATCACCCAAAACTACATAGAAGCACCAAGAAACTCATTTCAAGTTGTGCTACCCCAAATAAATTCAATCAACCTTCATGTTGGCCATTTGGAGAGTTGGACCCGGAATCCACCCTAGGAATGACACCCGTAAAAAATTCCACAGAGGTTGCTGACCTTACCCACTCTGCTGACTGAAGAAATTGCACATATAGGATAGATAGATACCTAGTGCCCATCCCTGTCCCCCTAAAAAAATTGCCAATTTTTTCCAGCCAACCCTCCTAATAGTCGCTCATCTAGAAAATTATACATTTTTCATGAGTGGACCCTCTACTGCCCAACAGTCTTCTCAGCTTAGAAATTGCATAGAGATGATTAGCAGGATGACCTCCCAACATCAGTGAAATTTATCTCACCAACAACTCTCAGCAGCAGACTGACAATTCCCTCCAGGAAATACGTAGTTTTTACTGCCAAACTCCTAGCAGCTGACTACTTGTTCCCTTTGGGAATTGTGCAGTTTTGGCTGCCAGGCTCCTGTCCAGTTCTACCCAAAAACTGTGGAAATCTTGTCTACCAATCCTCCATGCAGCCTGACCTATTCCTTCAAGAAATTGCACAAATTTTGTTGACAAGCCCCTGTTGTCGACTCATGCAAGAAAATGCAGAAATTCTCTCTGCCTTACGTTTTGTTAGCCCAGACTATCCCTCCCAAAACTTGTGTAGTTTTTCCTTCCAGCTGAGCCAGACCTCGTAGATAGTCACTGTCGACTTGGATTACCCATCTTCATCACCTAATGACTCTTGCGTAGTTTTCATCAACAGTCCCCAAAGCCATCATCTTGCCTCATAGCCTTGCTGCCTCTCCCATTTCGCTGCATATGAAAAGATCATGTGTCATGGTAGACTATGAATTTTTTGGATTTGATGTCATCTCGTCATGAGTGACTATAAGTACAAGTACACCAACAAACATGGCACAACGACAAATGGCATGAACAAAGGGAGTACATGTAGAAGGATAGTTCACCAAAAGACGAATGAATGATGCATGAGAGGGGATGTGCTCACGAATGGATGATCATGCAAGATGTGTCCACAGATGGATAGAAAAGCGAACATGTGAGATATGATCAAAGATGGACAAACAGACGAACATGCACCTTTCGCAAACAGATGATCTTGTCAAGTATTCCAACATGCAAGAAAGGAGCAATGTATCAAAGAAACATCAAGTGAACCAACGACCATTAAAGAATCTATGCACTTTGCCATTGCGAAGGTGAAGCTGTGACACACCATGAAGACATCCATCACCCATCAACACTGCAGCTGGACATGTACTCCCACAGCAACACGAATGTACCAGCACTGTCATGTCGAGTCATGTCATGAGTCATGTCACCCATATCTATCCTATGGGCCATGTTGTCAAACAATGTAATGTAACGTGGAAGTCCAAGAGACCCAAAGTCATGTAAAGTCAAAAATTCATGGAAGTCAAAAAGTCATGAGGGTCGTTGTTGGCTTGATGGGCCCTGACCTAGGTTCAACGTTAGTTAACCAGGCAAATCTCTACACTACTGGCCCTTTCAGCATTAGCCCATGGAACGTGGAGTAAATTCTCACTCGAAGGAGTATGGGCGGATGCAGTAACCAACTTTCCACACCCTGAGATGGTCATGATGTTGATCTACACTTTCTGATCTTGCCTTCATGTAGATCGATAAGCCTTTAGGTCTTATTGATGTTCGTTCTCTTCCATTCTTTAGTACCTCTGCGAAGGTATCTGACTGATATTCACACAAGCCTAACTAGAGGTCTAGGAACTTACGCATCCCTGTGGTTATGTTACTGTATAAGTTCCCAAGTTATCTTAAGTGTTACCTAATCTACCATGCATTTATAGTTATCTTTGCGTAAACCTATATTCTTTCTCACGTTCAATTAACAGATATAATCAAATACATTCATGCATCAAATAAGTATTATAATGTAAACCCAGATCCTCTATGCACTTAGCTGCAGAGCCTCTTCCTATGCTAAGACCTAAGAACACTTAGGACTCCTTACCCACAAAATATTTCTACCATTACTTCCCAACTTCATTGCCTCAGACTCTTCTAGGACTCCCTTTTTATACAATCCCATGGTTCACGGACCGCAGATATATCTTTACAGTTGACATGAGACTTTACAAAACAAGGGTGGACAACCCTTTATGACTCCTGACATCTTCACGCTCCATAACCTCAAAATTCAGAAACTTTACATATTTATTACAAAATTTGGGCTTTCTGCCCCAAAACTGACTCTTAGGGGAACCCGTTCCCAACAGGCCCTCAACAAAAACATGGTAACTCACCCTCGAGTCACTCTGTGGGCATGGAGATGTTGGCATGAATAACTGCTAGCTCAACCTGTATGACTACTACCTCAACCATGCATTGCGCAGCCACCTCCTTTATCTCCTCGACCAACTACTCTATCGCTAGCCCTACACTATTAGACTGAAGCTTCTATCGATTCTACTGCAAACTAGCGAGCTTGCCTTCAATGGAGGCTATGATCAAGTAGGCCTCATCCAACCAAGGCTTCAAGCATACCTTCAGCACTGCCTCTTTGTGCTGAGCTGCATCTACTTGTTCCTTCAATGTCTTGACATCATGTAGCTTTGTGAGTCTCTATGTGAGGGCGACAGTACTCATCCTCCCTTTTACCTCGTCATAGCGTTGTTGCATCTCTCGCACCTCTGTTTCCAACCTCTACACAATAGGGTCTTCTTGTAGGCTGGTTACTACTTTGAACGACTATTCAAAAAGCATTATGTAGTTCACCACTACACTTTCTACTGCCACTATTGCCTCTGTTATAATAGTCATGCACTCCTCCTTTACTTCCGGTGGAGTCTAAGGCTGGTCCTTCAAATACAACATTACAATTTGGAGGTTCAGCTCCAGCTGAACCTTTGTGAACTCTATGCGGGCATTACACACCCCATATCAAGTTTGTGAATGTGCACATCTACCGACTGATCCTAAGGAATGACCAACTCTAGGACCATTCGGCATGCTTCCTCTACCACCTAGACCATGCGCTTGTTCTTATCGGTCACGTCATTTGCAGTGGCAATGGAAGAATCTTGATATACATTCATCTGAGCATTGTTAACGTTTTTCTCACTGATCACCTGCAAAGTGTGTTGTTCACGGGGCCTAAGTTACGTGATCACCCCATATTGTAGCAAGTGGAGTGCCTCACTAGGAAGCGATGCCATGTTCAGCCCTACTCCCTTGAGTGCATTGATAGTGGCCCTGTTGGCTTCGGTCTCTGTCGTCAATGCTCCATCTAGCAGCACTATGGCTCAGGAGTCCCTGGTGCTTAGCATCCCAGTAGCTTCTGAAGTACCATTGGAAAAGTTGGTGGATGTCACTCAGGTATGTGATGCCCAAATCAATAGCTCTCACAGATTCATCTGAATGGCCCCCAACACCTACTCTTGATGCTGCTCAAACTACTGCAGCAGTTTCGTGGTGGCATCATGCAGTGTATCTCCAATAACATTTAGATCCCCCTCTGTTAGGGTGATTGAGTCCACAGAGGTCTTGTTGGCCTTGGACTTCTTCCACGACCCTACTTTTTCTTCTCCCCTTAGATACTTGATATAAAATGGAGGTGTCTATGGATCCACTCCTCCCTAATCTATCTGATCATCCTCTTATTTCTCGTCCTCTAGGGAGGGTGACTTCTCTTTGTCAAAGCCGTGCTCCTCTCATCTTGTCTATCTGCCTGTTTCCTGTATGGCAGCCCAGTCTGCCTTAGCGTTATCCTCAGCCTCCTTTCTCCATTTTTCATCCAACTTCTACATCTTTAGCTTGGCTTCTTCCTCCCTTCATTGTGCAGTTGTCTTGATGGATCCAACAGTCAAGTCTGAGGCAGTGTGCTAGTCTACCAACCAGCTATCAATGACCACTTGAGTCGCATCGTGCATTTCCAAGTAGGGAAATTCATGCCACTTCTACTCGAGATCCTTCCACGCCCCTATGGATACATGGTGGAAATCAACCTTGAAATCCATGTATTGCTACAATTTATAAAAGATAGTAGGTGATAACAACAACTTGCGATTGATGGCCATGTGCACATTCATCTCCATCAAGATCCAAAAGATCTTGTTTTCCTTGATCTACTGAGGATCCTTAGTCACCCATAGCAAAGCGTACTTTGCAGCCTCAGGCAGGTTTGGTGCGACTGAGGGAAATTTATTGTCTTCAGGTAGCTCCCACGCTACGAGCACAATGAAAAGCAAGAGCCACGCATAATGGAAGGCCTTGTTGAGATCTTGCACCTCACGGAAGTTCGCAAGGAACTGACTACGGAGGTAGTGTGCCCAATTAAATTAAAACTCCTCTGTGCATTGGTTTGCTAGAGCCATGACAGGTGCCGATACTTCATTAGAGCGACAATTCCGCATGACCTTCTAAGAGAAAATCTGCGTAGCCACTTTGACCGTAGGGTCGGAAATACTTGTAATAACATAGCTGCACGACTTCTTTACTAATACAAACTTCCTCTTTATGGCCTCTGTGAGGGCCAACTCACCTGCATTTCCACCAAAAATCATAGCTGGATTCTCCCTTTAGTATGGTAGCCTCATGATCCTATGGATCAGTATATTAGTGATGGGTATCGGCTCCTCCAACCATAGACACCTGTCATGTACCAAGCACAATAGCTGCTTGATTACCAGCAAGGTAATCTGTGTGCGATTGTAGTGGGGCACCTATAGTAGGTTGAGCAGGTCTACCTTGTCCACGCTTTTGAGCCACTTCTGTGATTCCAATGTGGTTATCTCACTAGCCTTATGGAGAACCCAGTGCATTAGCTGATCTATCACCAAGTGAGGGAATCACTCAATGTCAGCTAAGTCCCAGTCTTCCAATTTCAACATTGGAATCTGCCCCAAGCACGATCCTTCAAAAACAATGTGGTTCGACAACAGAGGTGTGTACAAGGTGACCTTGCTCTCATTAATGTCCTTAGCTACCATGGCCTTGCTCCTGAGTAGAGGGATGTACTTAGGCAATTTAGTAATCAGGTCGGACCACTCAACTTCAAAATCCTCCATTTCCACGCTAATATCCTCATCGTCCATTGGGATATCCTCAATTTCTTCCTCCTCATCCTCTATGTTAATTGTTTTTCCCTTTTCTTGTGCGGTGGGCTTGTCCTTCATCAGGTTTCTTCTAGGTGACACGTGCACCGGCGGTGCTATTGCGGCTTGCTTTCCCTTCTTGTTTTTTTTCACCTTCTTGGGTCTAGGTAGGCCTTGGTCTCTGCGAATGTGGCGAGTTGGGGACTTCAGCTGGTATCTATGAAACCTCTGGAGTAGCTCCCTCTACTTCCATAGAAAGCTCTGGCACAACCCCTTTGACTGTCACTTCTTCCCCAATATCTATGGTTTCTACCGGTGTCGACATGACGTTATTCAACAATTCTTGTCTCTCCTTTGGCAATTGCTCAAATGCTGAACTTGCTATCAGAGCTTCAAAGAATTCATGGTTCATACGCATTGAGAGATCAACAACTCAATGCTCAAAATTCCAAGTGTTCTTCATTGGGCATCCACATGTAATTTATAGGCCATTTTGAATTCAACTAGGACCGTTCCCCCCAAAATCGATTCATTAATGTTAGAGTGGCTATAGATTTTCAAGGATATCACCCATAAATTTCACCTTAAACGTCATCCCCCGCTCCATTTGGCCATTTTCTCATTGTCAAATCATGAATAGTGGCTTTAACAGTCACTTTCTAGCTAAAATGCGCAATTTTTTCTATGGTAACACATCCTTCTATGCGCTTGTGAGATCTCTATGACATCTCCTCATTCTGTGTAGTTTCCTCATTGCACAGTTCCCCAACCTAGGTAGCGTAGTTTATAGTCCTACGCCTCCTTTCAGCTTCCTGGAGTGCTAAGACTATGCTACCCTCATATAGTCACCTAGTTGGATCCTAGTGTATGGCTTCAATTAGCTACCATTCACCTTTCCTGGGAAGGGATCCCCATTTAACATAACGAACTGAACTACTCCACCGTCGGTAATCTCCTTGATGAGATAGGGCCCTAGCCAATGCGTCCTAAATTTTCCTGGAAATTTATCAAACTTGCTATGATATAACAAAATGAGATCATTAACCTTTAGGTGCGTAGTTTAATGTGTCGATCATGCCATGCCTTTTTGCACTCCTTTTGAACTTGTTGATGAAATTCGGCTAGAAATCAGTCCTCCTCAATCTCTTCAGCTGTTCGAGCCTCTCTTCCAAGGTTCGGTGGTCCACCATTCCTATGAGTGCCACTATCTATAGACTAGGTACAATGTATTCCATTGGAATCATGGATTCTATGCTATGCACAAGTTTGAAAGCCATTTGCCCAGTTAACTTCTTGCAAGTTGTTCTGTAGGCCCATAGCACTGCTGGTACGTGCACATCCCAGTCACTTCTCTAAGCATTCCAAACCTTCGTGAGTGCATTCTCCAATATATTATTGAATGCTTCCACTGTCCCATTGGCCTGTGGTTTATAAGGCATGCTCTTCTGATGATATACCTGAAATTATTTTGTCAACACGTTGATTGTTTCATTAAGAAAGTGCATACTACGATCACTCATCAAGGTATTTGGATAGCCAAATCTTGTCAATACAGATAAAAAAACAAACTTTGTTGTTGTCATGCATGTACATTCCTTCACAGGCTACACCTCCGCTCACCTAGTCATGTACTCAGTCGCGGTGATGATGTACCATGCAACTGTCTTCTTTCTTGGAGGCTGAATTGGGCCTACAAAGTCAACCACCCATTTATTGAATGGTTGCAACGTCACCTGTGGCATCAATGGCAGTTCATCCATCCATGATGGCTTGCCAGTCCTTTGACATGCATGATAGGCACTACAATATACTTTCACATCCTTATGCAGAGTTGGCCACCATAATCCAACACACAGAACCTTTTACGTTGTTGCTTTTCCTGCATAATGTCCTCATGCAACTTCTCCATCAGCCTCTACGAGGACGCTGCTTCACTCAAAGTCAAGTACATAGCATTTCAATATTTCGTCTGACCCCATTTTGTACAAGTGTCCTACAATGACAGAGAAGTCTGTTGCGCATACTACTAACTCCTTCTTCTTCTAGCTCATATACCCTTCTAGAGCAGTCCCAATTGTCAGGAAATGTATGATATATTCAAAATGACTATCCACGATGTGCACTATAGAGAGTTGCATGTCAAGAAGTCCTTCCTCCAAATTAGTGGCCTCCTCTCCCGTTTCGATGCACGACAGATGATCTGGTCCTACGTTCAATCGTCCAGGCATCACAATAACTTCAAAATCATATTCCTGGAGGAATAAAAACCACCTACAGGTATTCCCACCCAAAACAGGCTTAATAACCAGGTATTTCAATGTAGAATGATCCGTATACATCTTAAAATTTCCACCCAACAAATAGTGCCTAAACTTTTGGAGCGCGTATACCATGGCTAGTCCTTCACGCTCTGTAGTGGAATAGTTCTTCTCAGATTGGATGGCTTCCTGCTTATGAATGTTATAGGATGGTCCAATTCTGCCTCTCCCGCCTATGTTAGCATGACCCCCAGTGCAATGCAAGAGGCATCCACATGCACATGAACTTCCTTCTTCCAGTCCAGGAAGACTAGGATTGGCGTGATGACCATTTTCTCTTTTCGCACGTCCAAGCTATTTTGGCATTCATCACTCCAACAGAACATAGCATCCTTTTTCAACAATTTCTCCATGGGAACAATGATCTGGGAATAGCTCTTGATGAACTTCCTATAGTACCTATTTTTCCCTAGAGTTGTGTGCAACTATTTCACATTCCTTGGTGCCTCCAAGTTGATTATCACTACGATCTTTGCAGGGCATACCATCAATCCCTGTTTGCACACCACATGCCCCAACAAGGCCCCAAAAGGGACACAAAATAGACACTTCTTTAGATTGAGCATGATTTGATATCTTTGACAGGTATCTAACATTAAGCACAGACTTGCCACATGACGCTTGACCAATCCAAACACTATCCAATCATCAAAGTACACCACCAGGAACTTATGAATGAAGTCTTTCAATGCTGCAATGACTATGTGCGAAAATATTGTTGGCGCATTCTTCAACCCAAAATACATTATGGTATACTGAAAACATCCCCATTCTATGACAAAGGTCCTCTTGCTTCTATCTTCAGGCACACTTTTGATCTGATGATACCTAGAGAACCCATCAGTGAAGTAGTATGTTGCTTGGCCGCCTACATTATCTAGGACTTCATCAGTGAACGGGGTCGGGAAGGGGTCATGCACACAACCATCATTCAGCTTCCGTAGATCCATGCATATCCTTAATTCTTCTTTCTATTTCTTTTCATGAGCCACTATCGGGCTTACCTAACCAGATTCCTCCACTGGTTCAATAATTCCTGTCATGAGAATCTTATCTAACTCAACGCGAACCCTTTTCTTATACTTAGGATTAAGGTGGTAAGGTATTTGATTTATATGCTTCACATCTCGTTTCAAGGTGATCTTCATGACACCAAGGTCTCCTATTATCCCTTTTAGATCAGAAACTCTGTGGGGAACAAATCCTAATATTGGCGGAGGAGCTCAGCAACCTTGTCTATTATCGCATCATCCCAATAGTCCCCAATATTTGTAAATTTTGGTTCTGCTTCTGTACCGATGTTGACCTGCCTAGTTTTCAGTGGCATGGTTATGTTTGGATCCTCTATCTACAAACCTTCAACCTCGCAATGGCCTTCAATTTCCAAAATATTAACTTTTCAAGGACCCTCGTTTTCTTCTTCAATAGTCACGCTATAGCATTCCATTGCATGGCTCAGCTGGGTAGTCCAATCAAGTTGGATCAGGTTCAAATGATCTTGTGATATGCTAAATATCATTGTTTTAACCTCCTATAGTGCCACGTAAATACAGTCAAACCCATCCTCAAAGCTGAGTGTCATTAACAATCCTTGGCACAAGATGTCCCATTCTTTAGTGCAATGGTGGAGCTTGGTTTCCAAGTACCAATTCATTGGTATGACAGCCAGGGTATAACAAAATATGTGCACCCATCCAGGTTGAGGCTCCATGCCATAGGCCTTAGTCCATTTGTCCAGGTGATCACGCGGGTCATTCCTTCCATCATACTTATCTGTCATCTGCACTTTTGGCTACCCAAAACATATTCTCCTCATCCTCCTATAGTCACGCCAATCACCAAAACTATCCTTGTGTGTACCCCACCATATTGTAGGCGTAAAATGCCATACCCAGTCTAAGGCATGGAAGTGATGTTTCTCCAATACTTTTCTTTCAAATGCATCCAAAAATAAATCAACATTAGTTAGCCCATCATAATGAGGCAGATCTCTGACTTCAGATGACACAAAGTGCAATGACTTGGTCATAATATTACAACGCAACTTAGATACTTCATGCAGTTGGTTCTTCAAATGCTCTAATTCTTCATCTGAATCTGATGTGTAGGAGCTCTCACGATCCCATGCAATACGTCCATCTAATGTCGGATTCACCCAATCCTGGTCTCTCAACATTATCTTGTAAATCTGGTCTAGATCATCATCGTTTTCATAATCTCAGACTAGTTCTATATAGCGCATTCCCTTCGTGGGATCCAGTGACACCACTATGCGTAGCAACTTCTTTTCAAATATCATCTTCCACTTCTTCAAGTTGATTACCCCATTCATGTCAATGGCCCAATAAATTCCAAGGAGCACAGTGTAGGGATTGCTATCATCCACAATTTCTATTACGTTAAAATCTGCCAATGCGCTTGCACCCTCGATGTTAACTATGACCCCTTAAAGCCTCCCCATTGGGATAATTTTCTATTGATTCACCATTCTTAACTGTATCAGATACCACTAGAGTGTAGGTCTCCCTATTCTTTCCAAGTCTGTTTTGCAAAACATTTGCATTGAACCTCAAATCCAGGATAACTTGGTCCATATCATATTCCTCTATCTGTGTAGTGAGTCTCATCTCCCATCTAGTCCTTGCCTTGTGCTTTCCAAGCTTCCTGATCATTTGAAATTCACCAGTAGCTCCATCCCTACTAGTGCACTGATTAATTAGTTCCTACAGGCCCTTCACAGCCTTACTGTCACGGAGAAGCTTCATGCAGGTCTCCAAGAATGTGGTAATCATTGATGGGTCCATTTCTTAAACTAGTTTTTGCTCACTTCCTGAGGTACAGGCCTCAGTGAAGCTTTTCATTACTTCCATAAATGTTTCTTTTGCGTGCTTCAAATCAATCTCAGTCTCCTTTTCTGGTGCTTTGCAGACCCATTCACCTTCTGCAGTCTGCTTCCCTTTATCCTCCCTAGTCGTGGTTCCACTTCATAGCATAATGTTTACCTTAGGGTGTTCCTCGCAAGGCTCAACCCTCATCATTTGGAGGTTCTGCATACGCTATAGAGGTTGCGCCCCCTTTTCATGAACCTTTTCCAACAATATAGGGAAATCCTCAGTCGCATGTTCAAACTGAGTACAGTAGCGGCATGACAATCGCATTAGATTTTGAGAGTCCCTTGCCTAGTGTCCTGGACCTCAACAGTTGTAGAAAATCATCTGCCCTCAGTCTCTCCTAGGCCCTCCTCCACCTCGACCTCGACTACGACCCTGATACTCACCTCACATTCCCCCAATGCCTTGGTTTGGAGGTTGTGTTTCTGCTTGCACCTTGTATGTAGGTGTCCTATCCATCATCAATTCATAACTTTGACAATTGCGCTCATCGTGGCCTACTGATTGATAGAAATTGCAGAACAGTTGTTGCGATGTTTGTATAATTCTCTGTAGAAAATGGCAATTATCAGTCATAAGTTTCCCTACTACCTAACATATAGCACTCCATCGCACAGGCCTTGCACTTTGCCCTATCGCGGCCTCTGGTCGTAGAGGCATTGGTCCTCCTTCCGTAACATAGTTCATGAAAATTGGGCAGTGATCCTTATCATGCACCTAACCCATGCATTTTATACACAAAACTTCCTCGCACGCTTTTGTTCAAGTTTTTTTGTCCCGCTTCAAAGTTTGCATCTTGAGACAAAGGTTTTGGAACTGCACATGAATCTACTGAACCCCTAGATTCAGATCGTGCATCGACGTTTCATGCAGTCTCATTGCAATCTCCAAGGCTTTTACCTAAGTTGTAATCTTTTGTTGTAACAGAAAAAACCTTAAGTGAAGTAGGAGCGAAGCCACGAAACATTTATGGTGTTACCCATCTGTTAAATTCATATTAGCTTTGCTGATTTTACACTTCAATCTCTGATCCAAATCCCAAGGGGTCTCACCTAGTTTCATCATGATTTCCTTGAATTCCATAATCAACTACACTTCGGACTTAGGCATACTAAATGCTTTATTCAGTGTGATCTGGATCTATACCAGCATAGCTACTTAGATATCATTAGAGTACTTGATGTACCAGGTTAGTTGCCTGGATATCTGTGATGTCGTGAGGTTCCCATACATCCTTTATGATGAACTAAAATTGGTCCGAGTCCTCATTCCCTACGGTCTTGAATACAGGTAGTTTTATAGAGTTCACCATATTGGACAATGGAAGTGGTGGTGGTGTGGGTGATGGGGTGAGTGGTGGAGGCTAGGGTGGAGGCAGTGTGGATGGATGGGATGAGGGTGGACATGGTGAAGGTATTCACAGGAACCCTTGTCTTATTAATTGACTAGCACTCAAGGGAGAAGTTTGCGGTGCTCCTTTGTCGTCACTTAAGGGAGGTCCAATCAATGGGCTATACTCATGACCTTTTCTCCCTCTTTCCCTCAAAGGTTTCTACTTCAGGTAGCTCCAAACATCAAGGTAACTGGATAACCCATTGTTCACACAAGAGCATCTTAATCCCAGTATTCAGTGATTTAAATACTTACCTCGCAGTCCTTTGAAGACACATCGCTCTGCTTCGCTGTAATTGACAGAGGTATCGACCCTAAACTCTGTCACAAATCCTCCTATGATGTGGTCAAGCCAATGGTTGACAGTGCACACAAAATTATCTTAAGAAGCTTCCAACCTCCTTACTAGCTCCGATATCCAAACAATCGGCTTGTCGAGCCTCCACCTTCCTTGGTCATCTTCCAACTTCGCAATCCACTCATATAACTCAACCAGGAAGGAATAAAAGAACATTTTGTGTATTTCCATGTACAGGTATCTGTCCAACCACTGTTCTTTCACCAATCACAGATTCTTGTTTTCTTGTGCCAGGAATTCTTGGATCTTTCTATCTAGCAAGGTTTCAATTCTTTTCTTAGTTGGATTCCAATGATACGACATCACACATCACTCATGTAGATCTCGGTCCCAGCAACAATTTTTTTTTTGGCTTGATGGGCCCTAACCCAAGTTCAGAGTTAGTTAGCCAAGAAAATACCTACACTACTAGCCCTTTCGGCATCAACCTGCGGAGTGCAAACCGAAGTCTCACTCGAAGCAGTATGGGGGGATGCAAGAACCAAGTTTCCACACCATGAGATGGTCATGATGTTGATCTACACTTCTTGATACTACCTTCGTGTAGATCGATAAGCCTATAGGGCTTATTGATGTCCCTTCTCTTCCGTCCTTCAGTACCTCGACAAAGGAATCCAATTGATCTTCGGGCAACCCTAACCAGAGGTCCAAGAACTTGCACACCCCTGTGGCTACGTTACTATTAAATTTCCCAAGTTATCTTAAGTTTTACCTAATCTACCATGAATTTACAATTATTTAACATGTAAACCTATATTCTTGCTCATGTTCAATTAACAGATATAATCAAATACATTCAAGCATCAAATAAGAATTATAATGTAAACCTAGGTCATAACATAATATAATTAGATGCATTAAATGGAGACAATATAAACAATGATTTGCATAATACTTCTCTTTATTGATATCTCAAGTTTAGTACAAACTCTATCCGCCTTGCGCATATAGTTGTAGGGGTTCACGCACTCAGCTACAAACTTCCACCCTAGGCCTCTGCGCACTCAGCTGCAGTGCCTCTTCCTACGCTAAGACCAGAGAACACTTAGGACTCTTTACCCACAAACTCTTTCTACCATTACTTCCCAACTTCACTGCCTTAGACTCTTCTAAGACTCCCTTTTTATACAATCCCATGGTCTATGGACCATGGGTAGATCTTTACAGCTGACATGAGACTTTACAAAACAAGAGAAGACAACCCTTTAGGACTCTTGACATATTCGTGCTCTGTGACCACAAAATGTGGAAACATTACATATTTATTACAAAATTTTGGCTTTCTACCCCAAAACATGGGCTTTTAGCCCCAAATCAGACTCTTGGGGGAACCCGTTCCCAACAGTAGTCGAATAGACACAAGGGCCAGTTTCACCCTTGGCTATAAATACCCCCTCATTTGTACATGAAAGGAATTTTTCACCTCAACTCCTCCCACATAGCCAAGAGAGTATAGAATATTTTCTTTGAGGAGTAACTGGTGGCTCCAACGTCCCACACATGGGGTTAGCGATGTATGGTGTAACAATGTGCCTTGGAACTTTCGCTTAATTCAGAAGCCTGCTAAAAGGCCAACACATTTTCATACATGTATTGTAACTATTGTAAGACTAATCTTGAACACTTGTAATGCATGTTTCTTTAACCTATTTTGAACACTTGAACTTATTTCACTTTTTGTAATACATGATATATTAATGGAAATGTGTTGAGTATGTTGTTATCCTCAGAGATCAGACATACTTTTCACATAAATCTCATTGTAACAATTGTTGCATTTGTGCGGAATCATCCGTTGAGTGATGTAGGTGTTATCTTCCCTTTTGTGTTGTGACTGTCACATCCATGTGGACTGCTCCTCTGGAAGTTGTGCACATCCTGTTGTGCTTTGTGTTCCTAGTAGAGTTGGAGCTTCCTCCCAACCGACTTAGGACTCACTCTCACCCTATCCCTCTACAGTGAAAGAACCATTAGCACAAGTAACAGTAGCAGTCACCAGGCACGCGAACCTCACTTCTCGAAGGAAAACCAAACCACTCTGTTGTTTTGAAAAGAAAGAGTTTAGGGAAAATCCTTAAGACAATGGCAACCAGGTGATCATACCAAATGCGACTCCCACACCAAATGGTGTGAGGTCTAGTTGGGATTTCATACCGGGTTGATGCCCTGAATGTTGGTGGGTCCAACACCGTTAACATTTCTGGTGCTAGAAGGATGGCAGCTAGTTGTATATGGTTGAACATCCTCTCACACTCATTTATCAACCACCTGGTCAAGGTAGTAACTCGCACTCCCTATCACTTACACTCGAATCTGTAGTTGGTTACTCCTAACCTCTTAGGATTGAACACAAGATTTTGTTTCAACGCCTTCATTCCATCTGTCCCATCACTCACAAGTTCATGAAAGTAGTGGGATTGATCCCAAGCATACAACATCTTCCATATGCATCAAGAAAGCCAAAAGCTACTCCAACAGGAATTGTTGTATCATTGGTGGAAGAACTAGTCCTTGCCACACTTGAAGGTCTGGTAAAAGCTATGGAAGATGAAGAGGAACCTCTGGTCTTATGGAAAGGTGAACAAGACACTCTTGTGATCTTGGGATCGAGCTCTAGTATAGGAGGCGGAGGGGAAGATAGTGGAGGAGGCAGTGGTGGAGATGAACCAACGGACTCATACCAGAACCATCAGATTCCGAAAGAGAAGAGGAAGATGAAGAAGAAGAATAAATGGATGACCCAAATCTTAAGTGGATGACTTAGGGACCATTAGCTCTCCTGGTTGTTCTGCACAAGATGTCGAAGCAAGCAGAGAGAATGAACATCAAATTCAACCTTGACAGCACCGTGAAGGCAGAAAATCACTTGGACAGCTTCTACCTACAACTACAGACCCTTGAGGTAGGGTATGACGACGTAGCATGTAGATTGTTCCCATGTACCCTGGACAGTCGCACTTATACATGGTATCACAACCTTCCACTGAACTCCATATAGAACTGGGTTGCATTCAAATGCATCTTACTTGAAATGTTTGCTGATGAAAAGACCCCAGCCATGCTACTTAGAGAATTTGGAAGCCTAAAGATGGAGGGAAAAGAGAAGGTAAAAGACATCAATAAGAGGTTTACATGCACATTGAACAATTTTGTAGTGGACACTAAACCTTATGATCCATAACTATTGATTACTAGACGTCTGCACTTCCAACCAACATTGTGCAGTTCGTCAAGCAAGTTGCGGAACCAACGCTTTTAGAAAACTGTGAAGAGGCGATTGCTATTGAAAAACACCAGTGCACAATTGGAGTCATCAAGGATGATGAAAAAACAAAGGAATCCAATGATGTGAGTAGGAAGTCCCAAGAAATGGCAAGAAAGGGTAGAGACAAGGAAGCTACGGATATTGAGACCCTCACTCACCTTTTCAAGAACTTGACTAAAAAAGTGTCTGAGCCCAAACAAAAAAAAAAATACACATTTGCAAATATCCATCTGCCCAGATCAAGACAGTAAAGTATCTCATCAAGAAGCAACTGGTTCGCTTAAAAAACTGCCTAGAAACCTAAGTTTGAGGTCGAATAGTGTGCAGATCTTGTTCCATTCTTTCCACGAAGAACATCCCCCCGCGAGCTCTTGTTCAGACTGGAAGCGAGTTGCAAGCTCCTTCTGTAGTCATACACTCGATGTGGAAGGCAATATGCAGGAGCAACCAGAAGAAATTGATGATGATGAAGAGGTTGCACCTGATGAGCCATCAAGCTCTGGGCATGTTGTGAATGCATATTAGCGCTTGCGAACGATGTCAAAGATGAATAGTGAGAAGCAGTCCCAAAAGAAGACTGGCCATTACAATCTTATCAGTGAAGGGGCTCCCACCACACTTGGGGAAATGCAAGAGAAGATGAGACTGCTAATGAGGAAGGCTGAGCCACTGGCCTCTCCAAAGCAAAAAACAAAAAACAAGTTTGGGAAGACAATGGCACACAAGAGTACATCCATGAGAAGAAAAATACAACACACTCTACTAGACAACACGAACATCTGTTCCACCCTAGACACCTTGATAAATCTACCACCTCTAGACTACAACATTGTTGATGACATAAAGAAAACTCGAGAAAACATTAGTTTGTTCACGTTCGCTAAGATCCAAAGCCAGCGAGATATCCTGGTTTGCACATTAGGATAGGCAACAATAGAAAACATAACCTATACCAGCAAGGGAGAAAGAACACCTCCCAGATCACTTTCCATTGTGCTCAATACACTTCAGATGGAAGAAGCGAACTAAGGTCGCCCTTCATTCCTACTATCTTTTGAAATATTCAATTACAATTTTCACAACTTCTTGGTTGACTCCGGCTCGACAACCAACATCATGTTGCTCTCCATTGCGAAAATAATCAATGCACAATGCAGCAAGACATCTGCGCAAATTATCCAAATTGATCGAACATCAGTACCAGACATTGATGAACTAGGAGACATGATCATTTGGCTATCTCATGACGGCGGAATCCACCAATGCATTAACATACTCATTGTGGACATACCAGAAGCATATTTTTTACTACTCATCAGAGACTGGTCCAACAAGCTAGACGGATATTTTGTTGTAGACTAGTATCACATGTGGCTTCTCTACAAGGACAAGTGCAAGAAAATCTGGGTGTTGTTTGAGAGGTACATGAATAATAATGTCACTCCCCTTAATGGCGAGAATGAACGATTAGCCTTCACAGGTCTCATGTTTGGCAACTTCCTCATTGAAACAACATTGGGGTGTTATCTTGCACGGCCAGCTCCAACCCCACTAGACACGCAGATGGGACTCCTTCCTTTCCCAACTGATGGTAATTAAACTTGTACATTACATTGTACCAATAGTAGCAGTAGTTGTAGCAAAAGTAGTAGCAGTAGTACTAGCACATCAAGTGATTCGTGTTCAGACGACTTATGGACCATGTGCTTTGAGGGATTAAAGACACGGAATGGCTTAGGAGCTGAGGGTGTCTTGATCGACCCTAACAACAGGAACCATCTAGTTTTGAGTCTCTTGGAGTTCAAGTGCACAAACAACATTGCTGAGTATGAAGCACTCATGTTAGGCTTGGAGAAAATGATCAACCTAAACGTAGTCACAATCAAAGTGGTAGGTGATTCAGAGATAGTGGTATGGCAAGTACATAACACCATTCACTATTTATTACCCAATCTCAAAAGTTATGAGCAACAGGTATGGCGACTAATATCAAACTTCCAAGCATTTAATATCATTGTTGTACCATGTACACGTAATGTGTATCCAAATGCATTGGCAGATGCAACTTTCAGAATGTCGCCGATTACAGCTAGATTTATTATTGAAATTTTGTACAAGGCATCTATCCCGGACAACATAACTAAATTATGCATGTTTAGTGATGATCAACAATACTGCATTTCATGGCCAACACTGACGTCTTCAAAGATGTAGTGATAGATGATGATGAGCACGAGTGCTATCTACTAGAAGAAGCTAGTACTAATAAGAAAGTCCACCTTATCGCAAAAGGTGTGGCAATATTGGAAAAGATTTATGACTTGCACGAACATTTTAGGGACCAAGGAACAACAAGACCCACAGTTCCACCATGATGCATGAACAAATAAACCTGGGAATAGAACAAGATCCGAAGTTCTCAATATTCATACATGTTGTACATAGCAAGAGTGACAGGCCTTTGTCCACTTGTTCAAACTGTTGATCTAAAGATGATCTGAGGTTGTCATTGATGTCAACCCAAGCAGGACCAGGGGCTACCCTGATCTTTCAAGGGAATTTTGACTTAAAAACTTACTCTATTTTCAGTCAAGTATCCTCTATATATATTCTACTCGTCAAGATGTTTCCATTGATATATTGCACGCCAAGTAATTCTTCATGGTTTAAAGATATTCATGTTTGAAGTTAGTAACCCCAGTTAGTGGGCTAAAACCCTATGGGGTTGTGGCATGGAACTCGTAATTGGTTTTGGTCATTTAATAGCCGTTAATTAATAATTTTTTAATCTCCTAGAATCCCTCTAACATTCTCTATAGAAGCCCCTTTCATCTCTATAAAAAGAAATCTCATATATCCTCCAAATGTAGTGATCGTCGTTTCGCTATAACTTCATTTTTGCGAAGTCTTAGATTCGGAAATTAAAACCCATTTGATTTGAATTCCTAAAGAACGTGGTGACTAAATTTCAGATCATGTTTCACTATATTATTAGATATATGATCTATTGAAGTTAGGGTTTTTGCAGGCTGCCGAATTTCATCTCAAAGAAGTGACCTTGGGAAAAGCGTCATAACTATCTCTCTGAGAAGAGGATTGGAATTCTGTAAAGAGTGGTGGATAGTGCACAGACTGTAATTTTCTATGTATAAATTATAGAGCCGAAGGAGGAAATAGTAACATGTGGCACGTCGTACAATTTTTTATCCATTAAAGTAGTCCATAATTAGGTCATTATGAGAGATTGGGCATAACTTTGTCGTGAAGAGTCCAAATCGGGTCAGACCTATGGCAGTGGAAAGAATACTCAGAGTGCTTCTACAGGACCTAATATCACATCTTGGAGATCTAAAATCGTAGAGTTAAATCAGATTAAATATCGTGCTCCTAGAAGGCAAGAAAAACTTGATCAAGTGTTGTCAAGGCGTGCAAAGGACCACACTTTCTAGGGAAGCAAAGAGAAAGGTACAAAAAAATGATGCAACAGAGGTAAGTAGGTAAGTATCTTTTGTGTATGCATGTTCATCTCTTAATTGCATTAGGTTCCTTGTATTCTAATTTTTTGTTTTTGTTTAGCACTGACATATGCTCTGCTGGATGAGGTATGTTTTTTAATTATCATGTCATGGGTATTTCCTTGAAGACCTTTTGCAGGTATTATATATTCATCAAGAGAAGAATCAATGCATAATCTAATGTTTTGAAGAGCAAGGGTAGAATGACAAGAGAAGCAATCAAGGTGCAGAACGATAGCAAGAAGTTCACCACATGAAGTCTTCAAGTGGGAAGCACTGCATGCAGGAATTGTAAAAGTATCATTGTACAGAGTTATTGTAAAATCATCAATGTAAAAGTTGTACAAGTGTCTATCTGCCAAGAGTTGAAGAGACATTTTTGAGAGGCCTGGGATCATCACTAGGTGGTCTTGTCATAGTTGGGGTTATGGTCTATTGTGTCTTCTTCTTCTACATCATTCTATATCATTGTAAAGTGGACCATTTTCCCTGGTACGGGAGTTCATTCTTCTTTTATTCTTCTATAGGGTGGTAGGATGGTGCTAGGCTAGTGCATGAAGTCACCAATAGGTCCAAGCCTGTAAAAACTGCAGGGTAATAGGGTGGTGCTATGGTGAGATGTAGCTCATTGGGTGTTGGGGAATCCGTTTAGTTGACTACGGAAGAATCTTGCGGATTGGAGTGTCCATCAAGTGGGAGTTGGAAAAGAATGCTTTTCGAGAATTCTAGGAAGTTGTTGCTTTCATTTTAGTTGGGTCTCAATATTAAAGAATTTGTTACAAAATCGTTTGGTGGTTTTTGACCCAGAGGAGGTTTTCCACCTAAAATCTTTTTTCCTCCTAGGTTGTTTTATTTACTGTTATTACTGCATAAGTGTTAATAATAATTGAATATTAACTAATGCTCTAAAAATATTTAAAAGTGCTAATTTCTAAGGAATACTGATTCACCGCCCCCTCTCAGTATTTTCCAACACAAACATTACCAAGATGTGTTCGCATGGATGTACAATGATCTAAAACTTTATGACACGCAAATCATCCAACATATCATCCTGATCAAAGAAGGGGTCAAGCCACATCAAAAAAGCTAAGGAAACTACATCCATCACTTGAACCTATCATACAAAAGGAGCTTACTAAGTTGTTGGATGCACGGATCATATATAAAGTTTGTCATTCCACATGGGTTTCAAACCTTGTTCCTATACATAAGAAGTCTAGGAAATCTGCTTGTGTTTCGATTTTCGAAACGTAAACCGCGCCTTAGACAAAGACAACTACCCCATGCCATATATGGACCACATTTTGCAAATAGTACCTGGGGCATATATGTTTTCTCTTCTCGACAGTTTCTCAGGATACAATCAGGTTCTGGTAGCAGAACCTGACAAACTCAAAACTACTTTCTGTACCAAGTGGGGTACGTTCACTTACAGACAAATGCAGTTTGGTCTTGCAAATGTAGGCGCAACATTTCAACACACCATGGACATATATTTTTGTGGACTCATCAGATAGAGTGTGGTGGTATACCTCGATGATGTGACTTTTTCTCAAGAAGACAAGAGGACCACATACACCATCTGAAAAAAATCTTTGAGCAATGCTGAAGATATGAGATTTCCTTGAATCCAAAAAAGAGTGTATTTGTAGTGTTGGAGGGGAACCCCCTTAGACACATTGTTGCCAAAAGCGTGATCAAGGTGGACCTGGATCGAGTCCAGAACATTACACATATCCCTTAACCAACCAACAAGAAATCCATGCAATCCTTCTTGGGCAAGATAAACTTCCTGTAGAAGTTCATCTCGGATTATGTGCAGATAGTTAAGCCCATGTAGGACATGATCAAGAATGATGCAATCTACAACTGGGGTAAGAGGGAAAAGTATACATTCACCTGGATCAAATAGGCCATCGCAGAAGCGCTTGAGCTCTACAACCCAGACTTCAAGAAAGATTTCCTATGATACACCTTCGCCTTCGATAATTCACTAATTGCAGTGATGACTCAGAAGGACGAAACGAATGATGAACATCCCATCTCCTTCATGTCCACAAGCATTCTGGTTCTAGAGCTTAACAACCCCACCATTGATAAGAAAGAAAAGTATAAAAGGCAGTGAAACACTTTAGGCCCTACTTGCTGAAAAACCACTGCATAGTCTTCGTCCCTCACCCGACAATTCGCACATTGCTTGTAAAACAAGAACTGGGTGAACGACATGCAAACTGGATGATAGGTTTGCAAGAGTGTGATATTGAAATGAATTCAGTTCACATTATCAAAGGACATGGGCTCTGTAGACTTGCAACTTCAGCAGTACAAGCTCCAGAGAGCTAAGAAGAGCTCACCAGTTAGGAGCAGGAAATTGAGATGTATGATATAAGGTGAGAAACACCCACTGAGGATGGAACCTCTTGGTATGTAGATGTGTTCTAGTACCTTGAGCATGGAACCATACCCTCTCACTTTTCCATAATACAGAAGAGGGGCGCTTGAAAGACTTAGGATATCAGTCTGTGCACTGAGTACTTAATAGAAAGCACAGTAATGGAGTTTTTTTCAAGTGCCTGGAGGCACATGAATCAGAGAAGGTACTTCAATATCTGCATGACAGACCCACTGGGGGTCACTTTGTGAGAAACACCACTACACACAAAGTTATGCAGGATGGTTTCTACTAGTCCACATTATTCAAGGATTCACATGCTTATGCCTACAAGTTCCCAATCTGTCAGTGATGCGCTGACAGAACACGAAGATCAACAACCCCACTGCACACTGTTGCAATGAATGAATGATTCCAATAGTGGGGCTTGGACATCATTGGGGAAACCTTCCCACATTCATCAAATAAACACCACTACATCCTAACATCAACTGGCTACATCACGCTTTGGTGTTCCGGTATCACTTCTTTTTGATAATGCAACGTACTTCTTGTCTTTGAAACTTTATGATTTTACATTACAGAATGGTATTTTTCTAAAGCATTCATCTAACTATTACCCGCAAGGAAATGGTCTCACAAAATCATGAATACAAACCCCATCTGCGTAATCAAGAAGACCATTTTCTCTAACCAGCGTAACTAGCACACCAGCATGACGAATGAATTATGGGTTGACCATGTAACTCCCAAGCCCTCTCTGAATACCTCACCGTACTTCCTGGTTTATGGTCAAGAAGCCATCCTTCCACCAAATATCTACTTGTCTGCACTTCATCTTTCCCAAGAATCCCAAGGCAAGCCTTGCCAGCTAGTACAATGTAGGATGGATGATCTCCATAAGCTTTAGGAAGAAAGGATGAAAGAAAATGAAAAATCCACACTCCACCAGCACCATATCAAGAGATGGTTCGATAAGAAGTCTACAAGGAAAGCTAACATTGGTGTCGGTGACTTAGTTCTGAAATGGGATAAACCCCATGAAGACAAAGGAAAACATACGAAGTTCCATTCCCTATGGGTTGGTCCCTACATAGTCCACAAGAAGCTTGGCCCACACATATCATTTTCAATTAGTTGATAGGAGGATTGAAAACCTTCCTGTCAATGGACAATATCTCGAACATTACTTTCAGTAGGCTAGGCCGCACCCATGCCATGTACATAGTTTGCTTGCTACTTTTTGTTTCCATCTTTTTTTCTTTTCTTATTATCTTTGTTTTTACTTTTTTTGTTTTTCTTACTATTTTTGTCTATGTTTGTTTTGTTTTCTTGGCATATTACTATTTTTGTTTCCGGAAATAAGTGCTACCAACTACTATGTTCTTGCTTTTGAATAGAGCATGTAGCTGAAATTTGAAGAGACATGTGACACTGCAACACTTGGGCAATCTTGTGTCTGTCTTCTCTATGCTTGGTTATAACCTTTGGCTGATGAAGTATTAATGGAAAATATGAGCAATCTGCAAGGGAAGTTTTGTTCCAACCATGAAACTCTGTCCACACTGGGAAGCCCCATGCTTGTACTCAGCCTTCTGCTTTGTGTGTTCAAGCTCATCCAACTAGTAGAAATAGAGAAGGGGAAAAATCTAAATGAGAAAACCTATGTCAGAGTCCTTACATGCTTCTCTGAAGGAGCAACCTCTTCTGCTCTCAATAAGTGTGGATCCCTCTTCCACCGCAAAAATAAATAAGTGACTATGCAGTGTCTTCCTGAAAAATACAAAGGTGAAACAACATAAAGGCTTCCTGTAGAGAGAAGTGAAGCATGAAAATCCAATGTGATACTGACGAGGCTTGTGTGCAGTGGAGAAATTTCTGTGTTCCTACGTTACTCTATTGGGGTACTGTACAGGCCTGCTGGTAGCAAAGCAACACCAGAGATGAAAATTTATACTCTAAAAATCTTCAACTCGCGAGCTAAACTACCCTTCCCGGATTCGAAACACTGTGATCAAGCTAAACTTTTTATTGTGTTTGACTGAGTTGGCAGAAGGTGAACCATGTACGTCCATGGGGTAAGTGGGGAAGCTGAAGTAACCCGCACGGTGAGTCAATACTCCCTGAAATACCAAAGCCCTATGCTAGCAATAAATCAAAGAAAAGAAGTTGGAATTTTACTACTGTGTCGCCAAGTTTTGTAGTAGCTACAACCACCCTACAAATTTTTTTCCTTCACCTAATTTCAAAGCCTCCCTTGAGAGTTTCACTTGATGGCCGCACACGCTCGGGTTCTCTCTATGAGCTCATGTGAGTCTTCGCATTTCCCTTGCTTGCTCATTCCACCCAATCTTTTGCATGTTGATGTCTTCGCTTCGTGTGTACATGTTATGTTCACTATGAAAACTTCTGTCGCACTCACACACAGAGTCACATTCACTGTCGCACAAGTGTCGTAATAGTCAATCAACGATCAATCATAAGTGTCGTGCTTGTCTCTTTCACTGTCGGTCAGTCATTTTGAACATGTGTGTTTGGATGGTTTGAGTCACCTCGTCATCGAGTCATGTAATTGTGTGTTTGTAGAATCACATATGCATCTTTCGCTTGTTCATACACTTAGTCATTTTGTTGAAGTTCTAATGACTAGACTCCCCTTTGGGAGCTGGGCCATCATACTACCATCAACTCGATCAAATGTCATCTAGAAATGCGTAGAAGCACGAAGCAAGTCATTTCAAAATATGTTGCGCGCAAGCAAACCAATCAACCTTCATGTTGGCCATCTGAATAGTTTGACCCAATAGTCACCCTGGGACTGAATCCCCTCAAAAATTGTGCAGAGGTTACTAAACTTGCCCGCTCTTTTGATTGAGAAAATTGCATAGACAGGCCAAACAGACACCTAGTTCCCATCCTTGTCTCCCTCAGAAAATTGCGCAATTTTCTAGCCAGTCCTCGTGATAGTCAATAGGCTACTCAAACAAAAAATTAAGTAGTTTAAATGAGAAATCCCTTTGCTAGAGAGCAGTCTGCTCACCTGAGAAATTTCGGAGAGGTGATCAGTAGGCCAGCCTCCCAGTATCAGTGCAATTTCTCTCACCAGCAGCTCCCAGTAGCAGACTAACAGTTCCCTCTAGGAATTGTGCAGTTTCTGCTGCCAAGCTCCCAGTAATTGACTGCCTATTTCCCTTGGTGAATTGTGCAGTTTCTACTACTAGTGACCTAGCTGCCAGTTCCACCCAGGAATTGCATAGTTTTGGTTGCTAGGCTCCTAGCCAGTTCCCCCCAAAAACTATGCAAATCTTTTCTACCAATCCTCCCTCCAGCTGAGCCTGTTTCTCCAAGAAATTGTGCAAATTTTGCTGATAAGCCCCCTATTGTCCGCACATTCTAGAAGATGTGTAGATTTTATCTACCTTTCCTTCCCATAGCCTAGACTGTCCCTGCCAAAATTTGTGTAGTTTTTCCTTCCAACCGATTCAGGCCTCGCAAACAGCCACTGTCAACTTGGATTGCCATCTTTATCACCTAGTGACTCCTGTGTAGTTTTCATCAGCAGTGCCTAGAGCCATCATCCCGACTCGCAACCTTGCTGCCTCTTCTGATCACCTACATATGAAATGATCATGTGTCATGGTAGACTAGGAGGTTTTGGATTTGATGTCATCTTGTCATGAGTGAATGCAATTACAAGTACACCAACAAATTTGGCACGATGATGAATGGGATGAACAAAGGGAGCACATGCAGAAGGATAGGTTCACCAACAGACAAACAAACAATGCATGCAAATATATGTGCTCGGGAATGGTTGATCATGCAAAAAAGTGTCCATGGGTGGATGAATGAGTGAACATGCAAGATGTTCTCATGAACGAATGAACGGATGAACATGCACCTTTCACAAATAGATGAGACAGTCAAGCCTTCCAACATGAAAGAAAGGAGCAATGTGTCAAATAAACATCAAGCTAACCAATGACCATCGAGGACTCCAAGCACTTTTCCATGTGGAGGTGAAGCTGTGACACACCATGAAGACATCCATCACATAATAGCACTGCATCTTGACATGCACTCCCAGAGTATCATGAATTTACTATCACTGTCATGTCAAGTCATGTCATGAGTCATGTCGCCCACATCTCTACTATGGGCCATGTTGTCAAACAATGTCATGTAACGTGGAATTCCAAAAGACTAACTTGTTGTAGAAAGATCCATGTAAAGTCGAAAATTCATGGAAGTCAAATAGTCATGAGGGTAGTCGAACAACTACAAGGGTTAGTTTCACCCTTGGCTATAAATACCCCCTCATTTGTACATGAAAGGACTTGTTCACCTTATCTCCTCCCATATAGCTAAGAGAGTCTGAAATATTTTCTTTGAGGAGTAAGTAGTGGCTCCAACGTCCTGCGCATGGGGTTAGTGATGTATGGTGTAATGATGTGTCTTGGAACTTTTTCTTAATTCAGAAGCCTACTAATAGGCCAGCACATTTTCACACATGTATTATAACTATTGTAAGACCAATCTTGAACACTTGTAATGCATGTTTCTTTAACCTGTGTTAAACACTTGAACTTATTTCACTTGTGGTAATACATAATATGTTAATGAAAATGTGTTGTATATGTTGTTGAAGTTGTCTCACCCATGGTGGCTATCTCCCCGGACATTAGACAAACCTTTCATATAAATATTTTTGTAACAAGCCTTGCACTCATGTGGACTCATCCACTGAGTGTTGTACATGTTATCTTTCCTTGTGTGTTGTGAATGCCGCATCTATGTGGATTGCTTCTCTGTTAGTTGTGCACGTCCTGTTGTGTTGTATGTTCCTAGTAGAGTTGGGGATTCCTCCCAACCGACTTGGGAGTCACTCTCAACCTCTCCCTCTACAATGAAAGAACCATTGACACAAGTAACACTATCAATCACCAAGCACGCAAACCTCACTTCTTGAAGGAAAAGTAGACCACTCTTTTGTGATAACAAGTAAGAGTTGAGGAAAATCCTTAAGACAATGGAAGCCTAGCCATCGTACCATATGGGACTCCCACACCAAACGCTGTGAGGTCTAGTTGGGACTTCATATCGGGGTGATCCCCTGAATGTTCATGGGTCTAAGCATCACAAACAATTAGATATTATCCAAATGAACTGGTATTTGGAGACAGAGCATCGCCATGGGACTAGTTAATGGGACATTTTAAGGGAAAACTTTCTATTAATGTTCAGCTTTGAGGATGGGTTTTAGAGCATTGATGAGGTTCTACAAGAGATAAAGGCAGTTATATTTAGAATGCCGAAGGAATCAATCAAATGGACTCATCCATATTGGAGTACCCAACTATGCCATGCACTCAAATGTTGTAATGTGACTACTAAAGAAATGCATGATCCGCAGAATATTACCATTCCAGAAACTAAAGGACAACACAAAGTCGAAGGACTAAAGGTGGAAAACCAGGATATATCAGAGCCTTTGAAAACTCAATAGGTAAACATTGGATCTAGAGAAGAAGATAAGTTCACGAAGATAGGAGACTATTGGGAGGAGGATATAGTTGATAAGGTAGATGAGCTACTACACTAGTACGAAGAATTATTCCGAACGAAGTTTTCAGATTTGAAAGGGATTGTCAGATATTTAGGTGTTATGAAGATCACTCTAAAACTAGATGTGAATCCTATTAAGAAGTGCCCTTATCAACTTAATCCAAAGTATAAGGATAATGTGCACCTAAAACTGGATAAAATGCTGAAAGCTGGTATCATTGAGCCTGTAGAATAATAAAATTAGGTAAGCCCAATGGTGGTCCAAGAAAAGAAATAGAAGGGCGAGATCCACATATGCGTAGGTCTATGGAAGTTGAACGATTCTGGTGTGCATGATCTATTTACGACACCATTTACTAATGAAGTATTAGAGAACGCTATAGGACAAGAGGCATATTCATTTACTGATGGTTTTTAGGGATATCATCAAATAAATATCGCACCAGAAGATTGAAGGAAAACAACCTTCGTGACTGAGTGGGGTTGCTTTCAATATAAAGTTATGCATTTGGATTAAAGAACATGCCTACAATATTTTCCTGAGTAATGATCACGATGTTCAAAGAGTTGATTCATAATTTCTTGGAGTTATATTTTGATTATTGGACTGTATTTGGGTTGGTAAAGTGACATATTGCAAGTTTGCGCCTAATGCTGGATACATGTTGAAGGTATCAAATCACACTGAACTTAAAAAAATGTATATTCTTTGTGCCTTTTATAATTATTCCCAGCGATGTTGTTTGTAAGCAGGGATTGATGGAGGATCTTGTGAAGATAGTTTTAATTGTGAATTTGGAAGCCCCTAGGAATGTGAAATAGCTTCGTGCAAAATTAGGACAAATTAGGTACTACAGGAAGTTTATCAAGGAATATGGGCAGATAAATGTGCCGATGGAGAAATTGTTAAAGAAGGATGATATGTTTTTCTCGGAGGAAGACTGTCATTGCAACTTGGATGTCTTCAAGGAGAAAATGTTTACAACGCCTATTTTGGTGTATCCAAACTGGAAAAAGGAGTTTCATGTGCATGTTGATGCCTCTTGTATTGTGCTAGGAGCCATATTAACATAGGAAGGTGAGGGAGAGATCGATAATCTGATAGCTTTCATGAGAAGAAAGTTATCTAAAGCTGAAAATAATTATTCCACCACAGAGTGCAAATGGTTGGCGATGGTCTACGCGCTGTAAAGGTTTAGACATTATTTTTTAGGTGGACATTTTAAAATGTATAAAGATCACTCAATGCTAAAATACCTAGTCAATAAGCCTATGTTGGGAGGAAAGAGATGTCGATGGTTACAATTGTTCCAACAATATGAATTTGAAGTAATTGTGAAACCTAGAAGGCTGAATGGAGGCCCAAACCTTCTATCCAGGATTGAAACAACTGAAGAACCAAATAGTTTGGAGGAAGGAATGCCAGACGTGCACCTCTTTCTGGTGCACATTGCGGATGATCATTTTGCCAATATTATTCAGTTATTACTGATGGGAACAACTCTGGAATGGTATTCCACTCAATAGAAGAAGGATTTAGTAGTTCACGTTGCAGAGTTTTCAGTAATTGTGGCTCATTTGTATAAAATGGGGTCGGATTAAATATTGCGAAGGTATGTTACAGAGTTTGAGCACACTAGTATCCTAGATGTACCTCATGGAGGCATCGCAAGAGATCACTATGTAGGGAAAGTGACTGTGAAGAATATTTTGCATGCTGGGTTATGGTGGCAAACATTACACAAGGATTCTAAGGTATACTGCAAGGTGTACGATGCTTGCCAAAGGACGAGGAAGCCTTCACGAAGGGATGAATTACCTTTAAATCGCTAGGTTTCATTGCAGGTATTTGAGATATCAGCCATTGATTTTATAGGTCCCATACAACCACTAAGAAAGAAGATGGGCACGCGATATATCATTACTCCCATTAAGTATTTAACCAGGTGAGTGGAGGTGCAACCAGTGAAGGATTGTACATAGGCCACTACTGTGAAGTTTATATTTGAGTACATATTAAAGAGGTTTGGTTGTCCTAAGATTTTGATGAGTGATAGGTGTACGAATTTCATGAATGAAACAATCAACACAATGTTGGAACAATTTCAGGTGTATCATCAGAAGCGCACACCCTATCACCCACAAGTGAATGGAATAGTGGAAGCTTTTAATAAAATTTTGGAACACACATTGAAAAAGGTATGCAATGCATAGAGGAATGACTAGGACATGTGCTTACCTATTGTATTATGGGCTTATAGCGAAACCTGCAAGAATTTGAAAAGGCAGACACTGTTCAGGTCGGTCTATGGAATTGAAGCAGTCATGTCGATGGGGTATATTGTGCTAAGTTTACATATTTCAACATTGATAGAGATGGAATACCATGATAGATTGGAGGAACATCTAGCGTAGATTCTGGAGTTAGAAGAAGACCACTTCCTTGTAGGATTTCACCAGCAAGTGCAAAAGGAACGCGAGAAGGCATGGCATGATTGACATACTAAGCTATGCATGTTCAAGGTAGGTGATTTGGTGTTGTTATATCATAGAAAGTTTGTGAAGTTTCCAGGAGAGTTTCAAAAGCATTGGTTAGGGTGGTATCTTATGAAGGAGATCACAGATAGTGGCGCAGTTCAACTGGTGAAGCTGAATGGAGAATGATTCCCTGGAAAAGTGAATGGAAGTAGGCTAAAGTTGTACATAGGGGATCCTGTTCTTGTGTGATGAGTATATGACATCAGGACTATCTTAGTAATCTAGGAAGTTTCAAGGGATTGTGGGACTATAAACTATGTTTCCCATCTAGGTAAAGAAAGAGGAAGAAAGGTTGCGTGACAGATGATACAAGTGCAATAGGTGAATCTGCGCTAGATAACCTGCGCCATGGAGGATGGTACCACTTGGGTGGGTTGAACAGTAGCCATTGAGGTTATTATTCACAATTTGATGGAAAAAAATTAGTTAAGAGGAGTAGGTAGGTTCTATTTATGGTTAAAATATTTGGAGATATACTGCAAATAATTCATTTATTATCAGATTTTGGGGGGAATGGTCAGATTTGAATTCAAAAATTCCTATAAATTATGCATGTTGGTCAAACAAAGAACACTTTGCATTCTGACAGTTTATTGGGTGCTTTTTTGTCTAAAGCTTATGAATCATGCGTTATGGGAAGAGTTCGTGGCATGCCCCTCTTTTTCCATCTACATTGCAGCCGCCCGCGAGCTACTAATTGAACGAATGATTGCTACAAACACCACCGAAGTCATAATTTTAGAATCTGTTGTGTCTGAGATGTCAAGCCCTAAAAGTTCAAGTGTGGAAGCTTCAACCCCTATACCTACCGCACCAAGGTCGCTGAGGCCCAAGAAATCTGCTACAAAAGAGAAAAAACCAGCTACAAAGGAGATGCATAAGATTCTGATGTTGATAAGAATGTCACTAAGAAAGAATCTAGAGGTACGACAAAAGGAGAAAAAATACAAACAACTAGAGAAAGTGGTTGATTTGGATGAGGGGAATACCAAGGCATAGAGGAATTGGATGACAAAGAGGTAGAGCCTATCTCATGGCTCCCCGGGTATATCCCTCTATGGAAGGGAAAGAGCAAGGTTACCAAAGACTCCGATTTTGGGAAATTCTTAGTTTCAACTCCCTTGTTGCCTGAACAAGTGTAATTTGAAGGCACACCATTAGCGTGAATTCCTGTGCTGAAATAGAGGATTGGGACTTGATGGACCATGAGAGTTTCCCACGTTTGGAAACAAGCAAAGATATGACCAAAATTTACTACGAGGAGACTGAGGTTATGCATTTAGAGCCCATGAAGTGGTTCAGAGGTGTTGAGCAGACAGGATTGATGCACATGCTCTACATGTGGCATTTTCATAGGTTGACAATGAACACAGTGTGTGTGTGCCAACTCCTCACACCTAGTTCATGATGGGTGCCTATGGTTTGGGGATCCCATCCCAATCACCGACATGTTAATCCATCGCATAATGAAATTTTCCCACAAAGGAGTGGACCTTGCAAAGGAGTTTGGAGGGAAGACTTGGGAAAACAAATCGGTGGACAATATGAAGGTAGAGTATGGGCTTGTTAAGAAGTTTTGTAGATATTATATCCAATATATTTAGGACGAGGTGATGTAGTTCATCACCCAGATTCTTACAAGAAAAATTATGAGAAAGTTTTGCACATATGAAGTTTCGGCACTGGTAATATCACTAGCAACACAATGCGCGAAGGACATCCAATACAATTGAGTAAAGTATCTATGCAAGGAGCTCCTCACGAAATGCTGATAAGCCCAAGAGTAAAGAAAACCATTTCATTATTCTTGGATTTTATTATCTATTTTTTAGTGGCTTGGGGATTGCTAGAGGACAATCAATTCCCCCACACAAGGAAGATTTACCCAAGGTAGTGCGGTTCATGTCATTGTAGTCTACAAAGGATCCGACAAGGATCAAGGTGTCAAATATGTTCTAGATTCTCATGGAGATGGACCTTCATATGGTTATCAGTTAGAGGTCAAGGTTTTCCTCAACCTTGTTCGCACAATTGACTGCCTAAGTAGTGTTCAAGGCTGATTTCCATAATGTGTCAATTAGAGCAAGGAAGGATCCAAGGCACACATGGCACAAGTTTCCCTATTTAGCATCTGAGATGAACGTGCAAGAGATCATGGGGTATTGGCCAAAATATTCCAATGAGCCCATGGGGCTTGAAGTGGGAACAATAAAAGGTGCAGAGAGCGATGCTGCACAGAAGTGTAAAGAAGCTTGTTAGAAGTCAGAGTGTGCTCTTACTGAGCAGAAGAAGGAAGTTGTTTCTAGTGAGGCTGTGGAGAAAGAGTGGGTAGACAAAGAGCACGTTGGTAAAGAGTAGGCTGAGAAAGAATTTCAGGAAATAAAAGAAGGTGAAAAGTCAGATTCACAGCACACATACGAGCAAGAGATGTCAGAGTAGGGAGGAGGCAGTGGTGAGAAGTAGAGCACTCCTTTCACCTTGAAGAGGTGCAGGTAGGAGCCGACGGTTGGATAGAACAAGAAGCATAAGTCTGACAAGAAGACACACATTGACCCAATGGTGCTGACAGAAGGTGATCTTGATGAGATCAGTGACAAGGTGAGAGACACAATGACTGAAGTGTTGCATGAGCTTGAGCAACAATATACACAAACGGTAGGGAGAATCCAAAATGATTTGCATGAGGTTTAGATCCATACTAGTAGGATCCAATCGGGCATCGGGCAAGAGAGTGGGGTGCAAGAGAGCTTGACCAAGGAAGTGGGACAGTTGCAGAGCCAAAATGGACTATGGTCCTCAGAGTCATACGATTGCCAGATGGGTCAATTCGTGTAGAGTCAGATGAGGATCGCACCATGATAAACACAGTAAAATAAATGGGATTGAATTTGGTTGTTTTGCTGCTCCATAACCTCCATGCACTGCATCAGGGGGTTTTAGATGAGTTGAGAATCAAAGAGAAGTGTGCACTCACCGTCATAAGTGAGATTCAACTCAACAATGAATAGATGTTCACAGAGAAAACTCAGGCATTAAAGGAGAAGGAGGAGTTGCAGACACAATGTCAAAGCCTAGAGATAGCGATACTAAACATCCTTGAGGATGCCGAAGCTTCAGAAAAACTTAGGAATTTGTCCATTGTAGTACATCCATCAAAGGAGGAAGTTGGCAGGGTTACCTTTGATTTCCATATGAATATAGGAGAGATGCATTTGAATTTATGACCAGTGACTCTGCTAGAGGTATGGGAGAAATGTGGAGCAACAATGAAGGAGCACATGAACTCATTGGATTCTTCGGTCATTGACTGCGCATCAATGTTTGACCAAGCAATGGAATTATGGACAAATCTGAAGGAGGACATGACTTTGTAAAAGTTGAACACCAATGTTAGAGAAACACAATAGAAGTATGATGAGGTTCAACTGACTATGCACGCTCTGGCACCAGCACAATGCCTCTCAAAATTACAAGAGTGAAAGTAGTTGTAAGCATAGGTGGAAGAATCGTAGAGGAGAGAGGCTCTTCTAAAGGATAGATTGCAGTCATGGCTAAAGGAACGTTGTCATCTTACTCTGTCACTTGAGTAAATGATAAAGGTGTTACAACAGACATAAAGGACAATGCGGCTAGAAATGGAGGGCTCGACAATAGAAAAATTTGTCGAAGAAGAACAAGAGCGTGTGGCACAGAGCACTATTGAAGTTGCAATGTTACATGTTGAGCTTGGTGGTCTATGTAGCAAGATCGAGGCACTAGCTGAGTGAATCGAGGGTGAGTCATGATCTTTGTGTTGGGGTTCTATTGCGATAGGGTCACTAGGATTAGTTTTGGTGTTAGTTAACCCAAGTTTTGTACAAATATGTAAAGTCTTCGTGAACTATGGATGCAGAGTGTGCAGGTAGATAGGAGTCAAAGGGTTCTTAGCTCCTTATTTTGAGTTGGCTTTAAGATTCTCCAATGGTTTGCATACCATGGTATTGTATGGAAAAATTCTATATATTTGAGTCATAGTGAGTCTAGGAGGGGAACTAAGAAAATGAAGGGCAAGATAGAGGTTTCTTTGGCCAAGTGCTAAGGCAGGAAGGATCTACTTCCTATACTTAGGCAAGAAGGGGAATTCTTCTGCAGCTAAGTGCATGGACCCCTACAACTGAGTGTGTAGGATAGAAGAGTCTTTAATCTGAACATTGAAGATCAATAAAGACTGATTTTAAAGAGTTATTGTGTAATCTAAGCATTTCTATTGATTATGTTTATGTTATATTATGTCACTCAATGATATGTTCTCATGGAATAATGAATAAATGCTACGCAAAACCATTGAATCTGTCTTATTTATGCATAATTTAAGTATTTATCTAGTTTTGCGAAGGTAAGAGTTATTTCTTGTATATCACTGATGCACGGAAGTAGATAAATTGTTTGCTTAAGGTCTACAAAGATTGATCGTAGACCTTCGAGAAGGTCTAGAATCCGCTTTTATAGAGTTTTAGTAGTGAGCCCTAGAAGGATATCAATCTACTTGAAGGTAGATGTGAGTTATAAAAGCTTAAGAACCACTTATCACATGTCCCTGGATGCAAAAAACTAGTTCTAGCATCCCCCAATACTACTTCGGGTGACACTGCAGCCTATGTTACGCATGTTGTTTCCAAAAGGGCTAGCAATTAGGGTTTTGTTGGTTGGAACAAACAAATTTGAACATAGCTCAGGCCCCATTAAGACAACAAAGAGACGATGAATGGGATGAAGCAGTGCACGTGCTAGAATACTTACTTGTAGTTGGATGGATGAACAAAGCACATCAATTAGCAAGCGAAAGTAACACATGCATTAAACCATATTCCAAGGCCAAAACCATTGAAGAACTTGCAAAACTAAGCCATCTGGAGGAGAAGACAAAGCACACCTGAGAGTATATCCATCACTTAGCATCGCAACATCTTTACATGGTCACCACAGTCAACCAATACATGTCAGTAGTGGCATGTTAATTTGTGTCGTGAATTGTCATAGCCACATCACCCCTACAGGCCATATATGTTGTAACTGAATGTAATTTAAATTGAAAGTCCAATGGATGCACACAAGAAGTTGAAGTGTCATGTTAGTTCAAAATTCATAGGAAGTTGAACAGTCATGAGGGTAGTCCAAGAATCACAAGGGTCAAGCATCACCCTTGGCTATATATACCTGTTCCATTGTATGAGCAAGGAATTTTCACCTTGGATCCTCCCACATAGCCTTGAGAGTTTTTCAGTCTATTCTTTGAGGAGTGAGCAATGGCTCCAATGTCCCACTACTTGGACTAGTGATGTATTGTGTACGAATGTGTCCTAGAATGTTTGCTTAATTCAGAATACTGTTAAGGCTAGCAAATTTTCATGCATTTTTTATAGATGTTTGTAACACTACTATTTAAACAATTGTAATGCATGTTTTCTTAACCTATACTAATATAGTTGAACTAATTTGGTTACTTACATTGTTGAATATGTGTTGTATTTCTTATCACTATTTTCTGATACTTGTGGACTACTCTGCAGGACATTAGACATACCTGTCTTGTACTGGTTTTAACGACCATCACCTTCATCTGGACTACTATGATGGATGGTGTACATTTTTTAGAAGCAAGGCCACCAATAGTTTATGGTTAATTGTCCTACCGACCCCACTAATCCATCATATGGGAAAGGTAGTAACACACACCCTCTCTTTCTTGTGCGCAACTTTGAAGTTGGTCATTTCTCACCTCCCAGACTTGAATGTTAAATACCGTATCAACACATTCGCACTGTCCATGCCATCACCCGTCAATTTTCAAAAGTTTTTGGACTAACTCTAGAAGTGTATGCTCTTCCATATTCACAGAGGAAGAAAAATACGACTCCTAGAGGAGTGGTAGCCTCATCTATAGAAATAACAATCCTTGCCACTCAAGCTGGAAGAAGCTATGGAAAAAGAAAAGGAAGTTCCAATATTTAGAAAGGAAGAAGAATAAAAATTCTTACTCTTTGGATGAAGTTGTGGTGCGAGAGGTGGAGGGGAAGGCATCAGAGGAGGTGGAGGTGAAGATGAACCAACAAATTCAGAGGAGGAACCATCAGATTCATAAGAAGAGGAGGAGGATGAAGAAGAGGACAACATGGAAAAGCAAATTCTGGAATGGATGACCCACGGCCCATTGAAATCTTGGGTGTCTTGCATAAGATTCAAAAACACACAGAGAATATTTTAGTGAAGCATGATGATGACAAGACAGTGATGACAAAATACCACTTAGGTACATCCTACCTACATTTGTAGACACTCGATGCACGCTATGATGAAATTGTGTGCAACCTATTTCCATGTACCTTGGATGGTAGAGTAGTTGTATGGTACCACAACCTTCCACCAAATTTGATATAGAATTGGGGGGTGTTCAAGAGAATGTTCCTTGATAAGTTTCTCAATGACAAGACCCCCATCATGTTGCTAGAGGAGTTGGATATCCTTAAGATGGAGTAGAAAGAGAAAGTAAAATATTTTAATCATAGGTTCAACCCAATTATGAACAAGTTTACAACAGACATCAAACCTCATGAATCCATCACCATTGACTGCTGCATGCCTACATTGATGACCAACATTTCACTATTCATCAAGTGAGCAATGAAACCAACACTAACCGAAAATTGTGAAGAGGTGATCACTGTGCAGAAATACCTACACATTATTGGAGTCATTGTAGATGACAAATCCACTAATGACTCCAAAGAAATAGGTAAGTGTTATAGGTCTATTTGGGCGCATCACTCCTAACATCCCAATCAATACTTTTAGGGCTCATCAAACCCTAATTTAGTTGTTACATTCCCTAGAGAAGGCAATTAATTGATTGCCTCCTATGAAAGTTTCATGGCCTGAAGCCCTCTTGAAATGCCTCCTTGGGACACTAGTGCATCCCAAGCCTTGAGATAGTGCGTTGCAGAGTAGACAGACCCACTGTGGCCTGCACTACAATGTACTTAGGCACTCTTTAGCCTGTGCTAGGCAAGGTTGAGTGAAATTTGCATAGGGTTTTGGGAGTATTCCTTTATTCTAGATTATTATTAAAGGTTACCATATTTTGTCTCTTCCTATGAGCTCAAAATTGGATAGTCTAAAGATCCATTAACCTCCTATCCTCTCATCCCTTGCTCCATGGAAACTAACTCCAGGTTTGGAAGGAAATTCAATACCCTCATTTATGACAAAAACACCTCTATTTCCTATAAATTGAGCACTCATCATAGTGATAAAGGGGCTAGAATCTGAAGTTTGTAAGGAAATTATGTTGGTTTGAGGATTGAGTTTATGTTAAGCAATGTTATGCTGCTGGAGTTGTGTGATTTTAATTTGGAAAGGGTTGGATTAAAGATGGAGGAGTGGCACAAGATCGAACTTTATTGGGTGATAATATTACTTCTACATTAATAAAGATCTTATTCCTTTTCTCATACGATTTTTCATATCTGTGATGATTATGTGTTTCAATGTCTTCGATTCCATTGTTTTATAGTAGATAGATCATGTATGCTTTGATCATTTCTTGTTTCTATTTCTCTTGATGCAGGTACCTTTTGAGTAGATTTAGTTCAAGTGGGAGTGATTCAAAAGAGATCTAGGAAGCGAAAGACTACAAGTAAGTTCCTCCATCTCATATATCTTCTATAAGAAAAGGTTAAACTACTTTCTTTCTGTTGTTTTAGGTGTATTCACCCACCTAGGGAAAATGTGTTTATCCGTAGATGCAAATTCCATGTAAAGAATTGGCGACCATACTAGGGAATGACTATCATTCTTGGTGGCTTACCCTATTCATATTACACACTAGTAGACTTTTCTTAGATTTATTGATCTTATTTCAGTGTTTTTGAAGTATTTTTAGTAAAAAATTGTGCTTGAATGTCTCTTGAATTGACTCTCTAGCACCAACGTAGTGTTGGTCTTGACATAATGCACCATAGAGCAAACCCTACCTTAGAGATAGTGTATTGCAGTGCATTGTCTCCCTCTCTGGCCTGCGCTGATTTTTCTTAGGCTAAAAAACCCTCCTTTGGTTCAATTTTTCCAAAGTTGCTTTTCTTGTTGTTATCCTGAAAGATCAATGATTCTTGTGGTTCTGAAATCAATATGTATTTCCTCTCCTAGCCCTACTTTCGCCTCGATTATTTAGTGTTTCTTATATGATTTATTTATTATTATCAATTCATTGTCAAAGTTAGCTTATAGTCAATTAAACTTTTCTAAAAAGTAAGTTTCGTAAAGTCTTCATTTCTTTCAAAGAGGAACTGTCATAAAGTCTTCGTTTATTGCAAAAATATTAATTGATTGTATGTGCATATAGTTTCATTTTTTTCATCTAAAAATTAAGGGAATTGAAAAGAAAAACTTGCATTATGCAATTAGAGGTTTGTGTGTGCTTATAGGAATAGTATAGGGAAATTGCATTATATGTTCTCTTTTCTCTTTGATTAAACATTATGATTGCTCTATCCCTTGTAGTTAAGGTTTTCATTATTCAAAATCAAATGAAAAGAATGTTTTTCATCATATTCGCATTCTAGGAATTTCAAATACATCATGTCGTGAACCGGAAAAAAAAAAAACTCTTAATCAAGATCAACTTAAAAGTTATCTCAATTAACCTAATGGATCATTTTCACCTAATGAATAACATTTAGGGGTTCTAGGCTATAGATGTGTTCTGGCGCCGTAAAACATAGAAGCTATCATTAATTTTCTGTAAATCATTCTGAGTGTGATACCTCATTCCACGTACGTAAGTATATCGTAGCTCGTCCATGTACCTTCAGGTATATAGGGCGGTGTTATAGTATGACAAGTATAAAGGAATGCTCTCATTGTATGGTTTCGCATTAGACAATGCTAACACGGATTGAGCCTCCACGTACTTTCAAGTATATATGGGAGGACTACATTAGGTTGCTATCCATCCTTAGGTAACTAAGTCGGCTACCTTGTACTGTGATACACTGAACACAACATTCTGGGAGATTGCCTGCACGTATTTTAAGTCCTTGGTTTACTGAGGCAGTATATTGTAGTTCATAGTTTCTTGGTAATCCTTTTTGCTAGATTACCCTCTTTTTGTTTATTTATTTTTCTAATAAAATCAATCAAAAATCATGGAGGAACATCAACCCTTACCCTATCATTCATGGAAGACAACAAGTACACCACCTTTACCCTGTGAAGCTACACCTAGTTGGCAAAGGCAGTCTCATTTGACTAAATCCAGTACATCACAAACTTCTAGTTCTTTATCTGAATTACCATAATCACCTATACAGGTAAGTACTGTGAACCCAGTTACTCCTAGAATTACTGGTACATCCATTACTGAAGTGGAATCTCCACAATCATGTTAGGACACTAAAAGTGAACCTAGTAAAACGGTAACCCAAGTTGTCCAACAAGAAGTTGATTCTCAACCCAAAGTTTTTGAACAAGAAATTACTTTTGAATCTGAATCTGTTCAACCAGAAGTTGGTCCTGAACCTATCACCTTTCAATAAGAAGTTACTTCTAAACAAGAAGTTGTTCAAGAAGCCCAACCTGAACTTGTTGTTCTTTTACCAGTACACTTGGATCTTAAAGTTGAATAATCAGAAGTTGCTACCGTACCAGAAGATGATCGACCGGTTTATCCTCAGGCATCTGTAATTGTTGAGACTTCCCCTTTACTATAGGAACAAATACTAGAAATCTATTACAGACCTGATGATGAAATGCTTCAACCAACTTTGATTTCAAGTGAAGAGGAACTTGAGGAAGAAGAAACTAGAACTCCAATTCACTTTGGACCTAGACTTTATCTTTATCCTCATACTCCTCATTTTATTGCTCCTTTTGATCCTGACTACTTTTAGACACCCGCTGAATCGAAAATTTATTAGGACATTTGAATATGGTAGAGTCAACATCCCAGGCTGTACCATCTGTCACAGTTGCGGAAAAATCTTTTATCGTTACTTCTTCGATGTTTACCACAAAACCTGAGTTACATTTGTATGGTGTTCCATCCGTCCCACTGGGTTACCAATCTTTATGTGGAACCCACTCATGTGTTACTTCTAGCCCATGGTCTTCAACCATGTCCTCAACAAGAATTTTACCAGGTTCTTTATTAACAAATATTGAACAACTTGATCCATCGAGTCAATATGAAGTTGGTTCATCTGGTTACCACCTAATGTATCCTCTTTACACTAGATTATCCCCATATGGGGAACAATATGCACAATATACTTATCCTTCATTTACTGGGGGAAAACCATATGGCAGTATGCCGTCATCTTTAGGTCAGCCTCGAATGACTGTTTGTCAGTGGCAGTCAACAATGCCCGTTCAACCAAGGCTTGTGTATCCATCACAACCAATGCAACCCATCTCATCCATACCTACTACAGTTATTGTTACGACTTTACCACAGTCGCAAGCTTATTTAGTTGTATCTCAACCTTGGAAGCTGATCGTTCAACCTCAGACCCCCAAGTTTCAGGTTTATAGATTCAACCTTCTCAGGTTGTTTTACAACAATTGTTTGTGTGTGGAATCCAACAACCTCAGGCCAATTTACCATTCACTGGAATAACTCAGACTTACACTAGTTTATTTTACTCACAACTTGGTCAAGATTACATTGTTGGGCAACCACCATTAAATAAAAAACCATGGCAACCACAGTATCAACATCAGAAATTCCAGCAATACCAAACTTATCCTGGACTTGGTCAAAAATCCTATGCTCGGTTTGGTCAAGAACAAGTTTACGCAGGTCCTGGTCAACAAGCCTATGCTGGGTTTGGACAATATCCGCCCAGATGACCATTACAAAATTGCTTTTATTTGTCCCTGGGGCACATTCGTATATAGGAAAATCCATTTTGGTTTGAAGAGTGTTGGAGATACATTTTAGAGGGAAATTAATTATGCCTTCCATGACATCAAACACATTTTTCAACCCTACCTAGATGATTTACCTACTCATTCAAGGAAAAGGGATGATCACCCGCAACATCTAAGAGCTATATTTTTATGGTGCTGACACTACAAGATTTGAATCAATCCACATAAATGTGTGCTTTGTGTTGGTTATGGTCTTTTGCTTGGTTTCGTAGTCTCTAAAGAAGGAATTTGACTCGACCCTTTGAAGGTTACAGAAATTCTTGATTTGTCTCCACCTTCCAATTTACTATAGTTACAGAGACTCCAAGGGATGACTAACTTTTTAAGAAGGTTCATTCCCAACTATGCTGAAATGGCTAAAGGATTTACTCGTCTTTTGAAAAATGGGATACTCTTCCATTGGAACCAGGTTGCGAAAGCTTCCTTTGATGCTCTCAAAGATACCTTGATTCGAGCATCATTAATGTATGCCCCTAATTATCGAAATGACTATTTCTTGTATCTCGCTGTTGAAGATACAACCATTTCTATGGTTTTAGTCCAAGAAGAATATGGGACTGAACATCTAATCTACGATTTGAGTTGCAATTTCAATGATACAGAAGTTAAGTACTCTTATGTCGAAAAGTTAGCTTTGGATAGTGTTCAATATGTACAAAGATTTCGCCACTATATCCTGCTTTGAAAGACCACTTTGATTTTGGATTGTAACCCTATGACATACATTCTATCACGTTAAGTGCTGGGGGTCAAATAATCAAAATGGATTGTCATTTTGCAGGAGTTTGATTTGGAATTCATGAAATCCAAATCAAAGAAATCTGTAGTCTTCACCAAGCTTCTTTGTGACCTTCCCTCTACTGATATCGATTCAACAACTAAACCATCAATTCAAGATGAGTCTCTGTTTCTGATTTCGTCATCTGACCTGTGGCATTAAGATATACTGATCTATCTCCAGACCAAAACTTACCAGCCCAATACCTCTCACTCACAACAACGATGTATTTGTTACCAAGCCAAAGATTATTTTATCATTGGCGACACCCTTTATTGTCATGGTATCGATACAATTTTACGAAGGTGCCTCACTCATGAGGAAGTTGAGAAAGTTTTGAATGATTGCCATTCTGGTGCTTGGGGTGGACATTTATTTGGTTATGCTATCACACATAAGATTCTCCATGCTTGTTACTTTTGGCCAAGTATATTTGGTGATTGGATTATTGTTGTCAGAAGTTGTCATGCATGCCATATTTTTTACCACAAAACGTGATTACCACCTACACCATTGCATCCTATCATCATTGTTGGACCATTTGCAAAATGGGGCATCGATTTTATGACATGTAACCCTACCTCAGCCAGGGGGCATGGGTATATAATTGTCGTCTTGGACAATTTTACGAAATGGGTCGAGGCCATGCCTACATTAAACAACAATGGTAAGATGACTGGTCTTTTTTTCTTCAACCATGTGGTTGCATGGTTTGATGTACCACAAGCTATAGTTACAGATCATGGGTCACATTTTCGCAACCATATGATGACCGAATTGACTGCCAAGTTAGGACTTTCACATGATAGTTCTATTCCTTATTATCCGCAAGATAATAGACAAGTTGAGGCCATCAACAAAATCCTTAAGCGAATGCTCCAAGGAATCATAGGAGTTCATAAACGAAATTGGAATTTAATCCTATACTTATATTTGTGGGCTTACCGAACCTCGGTGAGAAAAGCAACTGGGTTTACACCTTTTCAATTGGTGTATGGTCTAGAGGCAATCTTGCCTATACAATGTGAAATTTCATCATTAAAACTTATGATTGACCTATTACTCGACACTTCTGAAGAAGAAGCACGTTTCTTAGAGCTCATCCATCTTGATGAAACTTGTTGTGAAGTTGCTTTGGCTAACAAAGCACATAAGAAACGAATAAAGGTGCAATATGACCAAAATGTCAAGCCTCGCATTTCCTCAGAAGGAGACCTGGTCTTGCTTTATGATCAGGAAGCTAATAAACTAGGAGCAAGGAAATTTGAACCATTATGGATGGGCCCCTATATTGTCAAGCGTGTTTTGGAAAAATGTGGTTATGAGTTAGTTGATTATGATGGAATTCCATTGTCACAGCCCCATAATGGCTTGTATTTAAAACATTACTATTCCTGATTTTGCATAGTAATAAGCACTATATATATACTTTGATTTTGTGTCTTTATGTGTTACAGTGTGACTTTTAGAGTTTTTATGTGGTTAAGTAATTTGCTTTGCATTTGTTGTAGATGTCAAAATATTTGGAACCATTTGTTGGTTATGATGATGGTGCTAGTCGTAGTATGCAAAACCTATCTTCTGCAACATCGGCCATATTCACTCCAAGTGGTGAGTTAGTGATTTTTCAAGGTATTTGTATTGATCATTCTACACACAATATCGCTGAGTGTAGCACATTGATCGAACTCATCTCTGATGCCATTTCACTTGGCATTCTCCGAATCATCATTATGCTAGACTCACAACTTGTCGTACTGCAACTAACAAATGTTTATACTGTCCGAAATCCAACAATTTATCATTTGTTCCTTACAGTTCGTCTCTTGGAAAAACATTTTGGTTACATGCAATATCAACAAATTTCCAGGAACTTTAACACATTAACTAAATCATTAGGGAACTATGTGTTAAACATACATTTGCGACACATGTAAAATTAATGTTTTCAATTCACATCAATATTTAATTAGGATTTCATTAACCATATATATAAAAACATTGAAAGTAGAAAATAGATAGATGTTCTAATTTTTTTTACAAAATTTGTGTCCAAGACATGTTGGTCATCTAACCTTGAAACTCAAAATTCATATAGAAGAATATCCTAAGTATACCTAATGATGCTCATGATAACAGGTCACAGCCTGAGCTATCATGCGCAATAGCCTTTTCCAACGGATAGGAACACCAATAGTATGGCATTGTAGCCTCATCGGTAACTCCTCAATCTAGATATCCGGAATACCCAGGGTTAAATCCTCTATATGATCTTGAAACTCTACTAGTGTCTCGGTCAAATCCAAATCCTGGAGAACTGCTCTACCCACATTTCTCCGCGCTGGTTCACTCGCCTCCTATTGATGACCCATAGGTCGAATAGTACGAACATATGCATGCGTGAGTACATTTTTAGTTTAGTGTTGGAAACATTAAAAAAAAAAACATGTAGAAACTTAAAAATTAAAAACATTTGGTCAAAACAATTTACCTATAACACTCCATTGGGCACCCACTAGTAACCTCAAATCTGGATCTCCACGAAAGTCCATCCCTGCATATGGATGCTCTTCAATGACAAGGTGTTGTCGACTGAGCCAACTAAAGAATGGAGGAGGAAATGAGATTGATGATTGAACAGCATGTCGAGCCATCAACTCAACCCATCTTTGCATCTGTGGATTTCAAGGACAAGTCAAACACGATGCCACATACTGAGGTTGCATCAATGGAATTCTCCCTAAGGTAAAGGCAATCAAGATTGAACCATAGCTAAAATTCTTTGTCTTAATGCTCTTTACCTTGGTTAGCTGGTCTTTCATCGAAGAGAGAACTGCCTCACACTAGTTCAATGTAGTTGGCTCAAGGCAGTCAAGTGCAAACTTCATATGTGATCTATTCGCTAGATGAAGTGTCGCACTACCCGCAAAATTTGTGATCGTGAAAAGGATTGTTCACAAAGGAGAATCACGAACATATTTCATGTTTATCTTCCCATCCTTTCTAGGCTGTGTACCTAGCTGACAGAACTATCGAATGTAGTCCCTCACTGATTCTCCCCCATGGGCAGAACCTAAAAGAGATATGGGGCACCACGTTTGATAGCCTTGTAAGGAAGTAAACATCATCGATCAATATTGGAAGCACTTTTCCTCCTATGTGAAAAGCCTGATCCGTTGGATCCCATGAATGAACTAAACAATGTAAACTTTGAAACGGGAACTATCGCCAAAAAACCCCGAAAAAACATCAAAAACAGTGCTAAAAGTGAAAAGTGTTGATGCTGGAATAACACCTTTTCTTTTCTTGGGTAAATTTTCAACATGTTTTAAAAATGGCGGTGAAAACCAATTTTTTGCGCAAAAATTATACAAAAAACACCCTCAAAATGAAAAGGGTTTATTCTGGAAGAAGACTTTTTTTTTCAAAAGTTAAATTTCAACATCTCAAAATAATGGCATGAAATATTTTATCATGACCCCGAAAAAACATTAAATTTAAAAAAAATAATGAAATCATAAAAAAAAAAAAAAAAAAAAAAAAACAATGAAAAAACACAAAAAATAAAAAAATAAAAACCAAAAAAACAAAACATAGATTAAAATATCTATTAAAAGAAAAATATAAAACAAAAATAAAAAATGAAAAAAAAAATCAATCATAAAATGTAAAAAGAACGAAATTAATGATAAAAACTAAAAAACTAAAAAAAAAAAAACTAAATAATTATAAACAATTAAATAGTAAAAAAATATTTTAAAAAAAGGGGAAAAAAATGAGTAATCTTGTAAACCAAAAAAAATTGGCAAAATAAAATATATATGAAAAAAAAAAAAAAAAAACCATTTAAAAGAAACAAAAAATTAAGTGGGTGAAAATAGAAAAAAAAAAAAAAAAAAAAAAAACAAAAAAAAAAAAAAAAAAAAATTAAAAATTAAATTTAAAAAAAAACTAAATTAAAAAAAAAAATTAAAAGCTACTAAAATTAAGATTAAAATGTTGATTACTTAAAAAACAAATATGAAAATATATATAAAAGACAAAAATTAAAAAACAAAAAATGTTAAAAAAATTATGGCACAAACCATTAAAGAATTTGGAAGACAAAAAAAAAAAAAATATATATATATATATATATATATATATATATATATATATATATATATATATAGAGTAAGTAAAAATAGAGAAATTAAAAAAACATTAGAAAAAACAGGGGAAGAAAAAAATTAAAAACAAACTAGTTTAAAAAAAAATAGAAATTAATGAAAAAAAATTAAAAACTAATAAAATTAATATTAAAGAAAAACAAAAAAAAAATCAAATTAAAAAAAAAAAAACAAAAAAATGTATTTTTTATTAAAAAAAAAATCATTTTTTTTAAACATTTTTTATTATTAAAAAAAAAATTACTTTTATTTCTATTTTTTATTTAAAAATAAAATTATTCAACAGATCTTTTATATTTAAAAAAAAAAAAAAAAATCTATATTTTATATTTAAAAAAAAAATTACATTAATTTTTTTTTTTAAACAATGTTTAAAAAAAAAAAATGAAAGTTAATTTTTTTTTTAACAATTATTTTTTTTTAAACAATTTTTTTTATAATTAAGAATAGTTTTTTTTTTAAACCTTTTTTTTTTTTTTTTTTTTTTTAAAATTTTAAAAATTATTAAAAAAATTTAAAAATTTAAAAAATGAAATCGGTTTTTTTTTTTAAATTAAAAATTTAAAATTCGAAAAATTTAAAATTTAAAAATTAAATAAAATTTTAAATAAAATTTTAAAAAATTAAAAAATTAAAAATTTTAAAATTTAAAATTTAAAAAATTAAATCGTTTTTTTTATTAATTAAATATAAAAAAATTTAATGTAATTTTTTTTAAATATAAAATATAGCTTTATTTTTTTTTTTTAACTATAAAAGATTTGTTGAATAATTTTATTTTTAAACAAAAAATAGAATTAAAAATAAAATTTGTTTTTAATAATAGAAGAGATTGTTTAAAAAAAAAATTTTTTTTTTTTTTTTTTTTAAACAAAATATCTATGTTTAATAAAAAATAATTACATTTTATTTATTTTTTAATAAAAAATACACATTTTTTTTGGTTTTTTTTGTTTTATAATTTGTTTTTTTTTTTTTGTTTTTTAATATTAATTTTATTAGTTTTTAAAATTTTTTCATTAATTTCTATTTTTTTTAAACTAGTTTGTTTTTAATTTTTTTTTCCCGGTTTTTTCTAATTTTTTTTTTTATTTCTCTATTTTTACTTACTTATATATATATATATATATATATATATATATATATATATATATATATATATATATATTATGTATTTGTATATATATATATATATATATATTATTAATTTTGTTTTTTATTTCCAAATTGTTTTATGGTTTATAAGATATTGTTTTTTTTTAATATTTTTTTTATTTTTTATTTTTGTCTTTTTTTATATATAATTTTTTATTTGTTTTTTAGAGAGAATTATTTCATTTGGATTGGGAATTTAATTAACGATGTATAAATATGTAAAATATCAAAAATGAAAAATATCGACCTTCTTCTTTAAATATGCAAATCAATAAAACCCTCACTACAAAAAAAATAAAATAAAAATAAAAACAAAAAACTATGAAGAGGAAGACCACTTCCAAAATTATTAAATTTACAAAATAATTATTTACATTTCATACATTAGAAAAGTTAAAGTCAAGAAAACAGGCTTTTTAAAAAAATGGTCTGATGCAGAATAACCACTTTTTTAAATCGGCATGAAAATCACTACCATTCTAAAACGCAATGTACATAACAAGAATTTAAAAAAATTAAAGTGCCAAAAACTATGCTAAAAAAAAAACATGTGTGTTCTGCATCACCCCTTTTCAAAATCGGGTCACTTTTTTGCTATCTCTACAAAACGGGTAACAGTATCAGTTCCCGTTTCAAAGTTTACATTGTTACTATGAACTACAATAGTTCTAGTTCTTGCCTCATCCCGGACAACCTGAAGTATTTGAGTTACCCACAGTTCCTGAGGGCCTCAACTATACCCGGATCATTAAGGGAATCAATATCCTATTCTTCATGCTCTCTTTCTCGCCAAGTAATAGTCATTTTGATCTGATCAAAGCCTACAATCAAACCATAAGCTTAGTTAGGATCCATTTCATGCAAAAAATTGAAGGATTTTTTGGTTAAACAGGAGGAACAAATTCATCAACTGTGCCCAACACAACCCAGGCCTTGAGGCAGTGTGATGTAGAGAAGGTACCCTTCTGTTTGGGTGCACTATAGCATAGTTTTTGATGTGATAGGGTGCAGTGATCCCAAGGTGAAGTATGTTAGCTTAGGGACCCCAAAAACCTAAAAACTTGCATGAAACTATAAAAGTATGCACTTAAAGGGAAGAGAAAAGGTAGATCTCCTACCTGGTCCTGATAACACAACAAATGATCCACATAATCTCTCACAATCAACTAATGAAGTTCGAGGTAAAAATTGGTTCAGAGCACAAAACTAAATGGTAAATATCAAATGGTGAAAAGGACTTGGTAAATTATTCTTTTATGGCTATTTCATGTCATTTAATGAATAAACTATAGTTTTTAACCCAGTTTTACCAATGAAACTGGTATTTTTAATCGATTTGGTGTTTATTTAAATAGATTTACAGCTGATATAGTGAATTTGACGTCAACGATCGTGAATTGCATTTTTGACCACAGAGCATACTTTTATCTCTTTTTTGAGCTCTGTCAAACATCAAAAGAGGAACGCCCCTGGAGTCCTCTTTAAGCCCTTTTCCGAGCACTTGTCATTTTCAGCTCGCTAATATGAATTGGAAACTACATCCACATAGTATAAGTTTAACCCTTTTTTGGACTGAGATAAATTATTTATGAAAAAGGAATACGTTGACCGAACATGGTCAATAAGTTCTCTCTTGAATTATTTTACGCTCTTTCGGACTTGAGAGACAAATTAATAAAAAGGAACTTGTGGAGTTTTCTTTTTGTCCCTTTTCAAACTCTCTAAACATGAAAAGGATTGAGTTATCATTGTCATTAAACTCATCAAAACATCAATTAGTGACAAACTTGTCCATAATGACAAGACAGAGTTTCATCTCTGCTAGACTCATTAAAACATCAGATAGTGATGGATTCACCTGAAGGGTGTAATTATACTACAAGCATATGTTATCCTCCTCAAGCTTGCTAAAAAATAAAGAGGTATTGGTCAGCAATGATTAGGGAAAATGGAAAAAGGGGTAAATCACTTTATGATAGCAAGTCGCTCTTGAACATGACATTTTCACTTCATCTCGATGACTATTTGGGTTGGGTTATCTACTTGATGGTTATCATACCTATGCTCTATCACACCATCCATAACTTTGGTTTTGGGTCAATCCTTCCAATTCATTCAGTGTCACCGACATGTTCAAGAGAAGTCACTCAGTAAAACTCATCCTTTGAAATACTCATAAACCTTCATTTTCATGACCACCATTCCTTAACCTTGTGTCGTTAGTCACATTCCATCTCCAAAATCATTATACTTGTTTCGTGTCGTTGATGTGGGATACATCAAGACCCTCCTGCAATGAGTAGCTTCTTGTTGACATCAACACATTATCCAAGAAATTGACTTAGAGACACCCTTTCAATACCTTGGGGCTTGCATACATCGATGGAAAGTTTCTCGCTTCCAGTGATAGGTTTACATCACTAGCCTTCGACCAGAACACTTTGTATGGTGTTCGACATTAAAACGTCTATTCACACCATGTAGAATGTATTGTAGTACCTTGAGAATCATTATCATTATCGGTGATCTTTGTCGCAACTATTAACGACTTACATCATTGGTTGGTAATTAGACGATGTGTTCCCTTGTTCAAATTTAGATCACATATTCACATGGCTAGACTCGTACTTGAGCAAATGATTGAATGAGATAGAGGAGCCTGGATCTAGTTTCATCCATCCAGGCTGCGATTTCAGAAGAGTATTAAATCATCTGTACAATGGATTTACACTGATGGTCATCCCATCATCGGTCTATATTTGTAGATGACTATATATGTACATATAATGAAAAGTTTATATACTAATTATGGGTATGACTTCCCTCAAAAATTCATGAAAAATCCAAAATATAATGATGTTATGTATTGGAATCAATGCAGGTCACCATCTGCTTGAGTTCTTCTCTGTCACATCATAAAGCATATCACTCGACATTATCATTTTCGACTTCATGCTTTACGTGGAAAATATTACAAGTCTATTTGGGAACATCACTCTCGAAATTTAGATCAGTACTTCTAGGGCTCATCAAATCCTAATACAGTTGTTACATGCCCTAGAGAAGTTAACTCATTTAATGCCTCCTTCTATGAAAGTTTCATGGCCTAAAGCATTCCTGAAATGCCTCCTTGGGACACCAGCATAGCCCAAGCCTTGAGACAGTGTGCTGCAGAGTAGGTAGACCCACTGTGGCCTACAATGCAGTGCACTTAGGCCCTCTTTAGCCTGTGATGGGTGAGTTTGAGTGAAATTTGCATAGGGTTTGGCAATATTCCTTCATTCTAGATGATTCTAGAAGGTTCCCATCTCTTATCTCCGCCTATGAGCTCGAAATTGGATAGGTTAAGAATCCATTAACCTCATATCCTCTCATCACTTGCTCCATGGAAACTAAATCGAAGTTTGGAAGGCCATTCAATACCCTCATTTATGACAAAACCACCTCCATTTGCTATAAATTGAGAACTCATCATAGTGATCAGGGGACTAGAATCTGAAGTTTGTAAGGAAATTATGTTGGTCTGAGGATTAAGTTTATGTTAAGTAATGTTATGTTGCTGGAGTTGTGTGCTTTTGATGTGGCGAGGGTTGGACTGAAGCTAGAGGAGTGGCACAAGATCGAACTGTATTGGGTGATACTCTTCCTTCTACATTAATAAAGAGCTTATTTCTTTTCTCATATGATTGTTCATAAATGTGATGATTATCTGTTTCAATGTCTTCGATTCCATTGTTTTATAGTAGATAGATCATGTATTCTATGTTCATTTCTTGTTTTTTTTTCTCTTGATGCATGTACCTTTTGAGAGGATTTAGCTCAAGTGGGACTGTCGGGAGTGATTTAAAAGAGATCTAGGAAGTGAAAGACTACAAGTATGTTTCTCCATCTCATCTATCTTCTATAAGAAAAGGTTAAACTGCTTTGTTTCTGTTGTCCTAGGTGTAGTCACCCACCTAGGGAAAACGTCTTTATCCGTAGATGAAAATTTCATTTAACAGTAAGAGGTCTCACACCTCTATGATGAAGGTAAAGGAAAAGGAAATAAGTGACATTGACAACCTTACTCATCTAATCAACTCCTTGACTACCAAAGTTGTTGAAATCAAATAATGGATGAGTGAGATAACTGTGGGGAGTAGGCCTTCTAGGTACTCGCAGAAGAAGAACATAACTACAAGTAGCAGCAGCAGTAAGCTGAACAAATCTATGCAGAGCTTAAATTTAGTGCTAAACCTTGACTAGCTCATGACATTATCGTAATGTGCTTCGGAAAGAACAAGCTCGGAATGGAATCGTGGAACAACCACCATGGCTACACATTTCTCTCACAACATTATGGTTAATGAGAAGGATGAGTCTGACAATGAAGAAAAAGAAGAAGTCACTATATCTGATGAAGCCCCAAGTTCTAGGCATGTCGTCAACATGTATCCGTGTGCTCGCATTGCCCAAATGACGCCACCGAGAAGGAGCTTCTAAGTAATGGTGCGGCCCCTAAGAAGAACAACTGATATAACTTGAGAAGCCAAGGGTGGCAAATTGTGAATGAGATACCGAGAGATAAGATAAGGGTAGACATATTAAGGGATGTAGGTCTGTCATTCACTTCATCACAAAAAATGCAAAGAAAGTCTGGGAAGACAACTACAACAAAGAGTACATGTGCAATCAACAAAGAAAAGAGAAACCCACTAGACACCATGAACACAAGTCCATTGTCGGACACCTTGGTGAGTCTCCCTGCTCTACATTATAGCATTGTATAAGATATGAAGAAGACCTGTGTAAACATATCTCTATATCATTTAACCAAGATCATGAGTGAGCGAGACATTCTTCTGTAAGAACTTGAGAAAACCTATACAGGTAGTGCAACCTCTTCTAGCAAGGGATCAAGTAAGTCTCCTAACACACTCACATTAGTGCTCAGTGCACTCTATTTGGAGGAGGCAAACTCACTCTGCCCACCATTCTTGTGATCGTTTGAAATCTTAAATTTCAATGTTCATAATTGTTTGGTTTATTTTGGTGCATTATTCAATGTCATGGCACTCTCCATCGCTAAGAAGATAAATGTTCAATGGAGTATAAAAAGTGTGTAGATCATCCAACTTGATAGAACATGTGTACTGACCACTTGTGAAATGAAGGATGTGATCATCTAGTTTTTGTCTAACGGATGAGTGTATCATTGCATTAACATTGTTGTTATGGACATCCCGGAAGCATACAACACACTTCTGAGCAGAAACTAGTCTAGCAAGATCCAAGGATACTTTGCTATTGACTAGACACACTTATGGATTTCATACAAGTGTAGAAACAACTAGATCCAAGTGTTTCCATAGAGATACATGAAACACAATGTGACTCCTTTGAATGGACAAAACGAACCATTAGATTTCCCAAAACTCATGCTCGGAAATTTCTTTCTAGAAACACAATTGGGGTGCTATCTTGTAGAGCCATCCCCTACCCCACTAGACACATAGCTTGGTCTCCTTCCATGCTCAATTGGTGAAAATGAAACATGTACAGAATTTTGTAACAATATTAGTAGTAGTGATAGTAGTACCAATGCGACAAGTAGTCCTTGTATAGATGCCATGTGGACCATGTACTTTGATGGATCCAAGATGCAGGATGACTCTAGAGTCAATTGTGTTTTAACAGACCTACTGTAGAGGAAACACTTAATCTCTAGCTGCTTCGATTTTGAGTGCGCAAACAACACCACAAAGTATGAAGCACTCATCTTGGGCTTACAAAAGGACATCAACTTCAATGTTAATGTGATAAAAGTGGCAAGTGACTCAGATATATTGGTGCATTAGGTAAGTAACATTATACATTGTGTGTCACCATATATTAAGAGTTACAAACAAGAGGTATGGCGCCTCATTTCTCAATTCCAAGCTTTCAATATTATTTTTGTACCAAGAATGTGTAATGCAACTACAGATGCCTTAACGAATGCAGACACTAGGATGTCACTATTAAGGGATAGATTTTTTGTTAATATTTTATATAAACCATATATTCCAGAAAACATCACTAGTTTATGCCTTTCTAATGATGATCAACAGATATTTCATTTCATGGCTAGTGCCGACATCTTCAAGGATGTAGTGATAGATGAGGATGAGCACAAGCAGTCTCTGAAAGACAGAATCAATGCAAGCAAAGGAAACCGCATACCCAATTGTGTGATATCATTTAAGAAGTTGTATGACTTTCAAAACCACTTCTAGGGGCATGCCAATGCTAAAACTCATAGCTCTACATTATTGCACAAACAGATCAATCTAGGAATAGACAATGATTCGAAGTTCATGAATCTCAGTATATGTTGTACATCACAAGAGAGAAAATCTTTCATCCGCCTTTTTCGACAGTATCATGATGTGTTTGCGTGGATGCATGATGACTTGAAGACATACGACACCCAAATAATACATCACGTTATTATAATCAAGGAAGGGGAGAAGCCTTTTTAGAAGAAGCTAAGGAAATTTCATCCTTCACTTGAGCCCCTCATACAAAAAGTACTAACTTATTTTTTGGATGCTCGGATAATCTATAAATATTAGCATTCCATGTGGGTTTCCAATCTGGTCCTTGTTAGAAAGAAGTGTGGGGAGATCTTCCTGTGCATAGATTTATGAAATCTCAACCACACCTTAGACAATGATAACTACACATTGTTGTCCATGGATCATATGTTATAGACATTATCTGGAGTAGAGATGTTTTCTTTGCTTGACGGATTTTTAGGATACAACTAGGTTCTGGTAGCAAGTCCTTACAGACTCAAGACAATGTTCCATACCAAGTCAGGTACATTCACTTTCTAAAGGATGCCATTTGGGTTGGTGAAAGCAGACACAACATTTCAGTGCGCAATGGGGATTGCATTTCGTGGTCTCATTGGACAAGTGTATTGGTATACGTAGATGATGTGACTGTCTTCTCTCAACAATGGTCAGACAACCTGTGCCATCTCAAGGAAAAAATTGAGTGATGTTGAAAATACGGCATATCCTTGAATCCCAAGAAGAGCTTCTGTGTAGTGTCTAAGAGAAACTAGCACAGACATTTAATTGCTAAAAGCGGGATCAAGGTAGATTCGAACAAAGTTCAAACCATCACACATATTCCTTACCCAGTGAACAAGAAAGCTATGTAGTCTTTCTTGGGTAAGATCGACTTCCTGAGAAAATTCATCTCTGATTATGTGCAGATTGTTAAACCCATCAACGAGAAGATCAAGAACGACGCAGTCCATAGTTTGAGAAAGAAGGAAAATGATGTTTTCATCCATATCAAGCAAGATATAACAGAGGTGTCCATGCTGTACAACCCAAAATTTAGAAAATATTTATTTATCTATACTTTTTCTTCCTACACTTCACTCGCTGATGTGCTCGCTCAGAAGGACAGGTTGAACAATGAATGACCCATCTCCTTCATGAGTGTGACCCCTGGTCACTATGTCTGATTTGTTAGAGATGCATCGACAGAAAGAAAAGGTAAACTACCTCGATGTAGCCTGTTAAAATGGAAGAACCATTTCAAAAATGGGGCTTGGACATCATTGGGGAGATTTTTCCTCATTCGTCAAATAAACATTTTTATATTCTGACTACCACAAATTACTTCACGCATTGGACATAAGAAGTTCTGTTGAAACAAGTAAATGACCAGGAAGTCATTAGATTCCTGCAACATAACATCATCTTGAATGTATTTTTCTTCATTAAATCTTTATGAATTTGCATTGCAAAATGGTATTGTGTTGAAATATTATGCTAACTACTACCCACAAGGAAATGGTCTTGTTGAGTCTACAAAGGAGAACCTCATCCACATGATCAAAAATACCATTTACTATAAACAACGAATCTGGAACTCCAATTTGGTGAATGGTTTATGTGTTGATCGAGTCAAACCTAAGCCATCTCTGAATACCCCCCCTACTTCCTGGTATATGGAAAATAATCCATCCTCTCGCCGAACATCTACTTTCCTGCTCTCTAGTTTCTCCAAGAATCCCAAGGCATGTCATGTTTGTTACTTCAACATAGGATGGACACACTTCAAAAGCTACAGGAAGAAAGGATGAAAGAAAAAGAAAAAATTACACTCCACTAGAACCGTATCAGGAGATGGTTCAACAGAACGTTTCCAGGAAGTACAAGCTTTAGTGTGGGTGAGTTAGTCTTGAAGTGAGACAAAGCTCATGAGGAAAAAGGCAAACACACAAAGTTCCAGTCCTTGTAGAGTGGTCCATTCACCATCACAAGAATATTTTCCAACACTAATATAATCTTCAATCACTTTTCGAGAAGATTGAGATTCTCCCTATAAATGGCCAAGACTTAAAATGTTATTTTCAATGATCTAGGGTTGCGCCCTACGCTATGTACGTAGTATTTTCATTATTTTCACTGTTGTTTTGGTTTCTATTTTCGTTTCCTTAAGTAGTATGTTATTTTTCTTTTGTAACTAAGTGTTGTTCTGCACTACGTTCGGGCTTCTAAATGTGTATGTGGATGAAGTTCAAAGAGTCTTGTGACACTGTAGTGCTTGGCCAGTCATGTATCCATCTTCTTTGTGATTGGTTGTAACTTTGGCCGATGAAGTTTTAACGGAAAATATGAATCATATAAAGGATAGTTTTGGTCTAACCATGAAGCTCTGTTGAGTTAGGGAAACCTCATGCCTACACTTAGTTTTTTTCTCTTGTGTGTTCAAGTTTATCCAACTAGTAGAAATGGAGAAGGGGAAATATAAACAAGAAAAAATGAATAAGGGGTATTTACATGCTTCTCTAAAGGAAAAACCTCTCCTACTATCAATAAGTTGGGATCCTACTTCTTCCCTATTAGTATCAATCTTGTTAGTCTATCACCTGGATCAAAAATGATTTTACCATGTTTTTTAAGGCTTTCACCATCAAATTGTTTTGTTACTAGGTTTACATAGCAACTTTGGTCATTGAATGGTCAGTCTAAATATGAAGTCATCATTTGAAAATTCACTCATGCTGGTTGCCTATCACACTTTATGAAGGTTTCACAATGAAAATGGATCAGTCATGATCATCATTCCATTAGGTCTTAGGTCATCCATTAGGTCAATAGGATCTCCAAGGTCCATCATTTCCATAAAAAAAACCAGCAATAAGTCAAACATCACAAATAATTGTTGAAGAAATGATCATGATTATCGACACTCCTCATATTCTCATGATATCAATGGTTTCAGAAAAAGAAGCTCCAGCACTCATGAAAGAAGAGGAACATTTGCAATGGTAAAGGTAAAATCTATCTTCATAAAGTGAAAATCAGTTCCTGAAGGAGGGTGGGTTTCTTTTCCTTTTCAAAAAGTGAGGAAATTTTCCTTATATAAATTCAAAAAGCCCCATAACTCTTTCATTCATATCCTATTCACTCTTTATCATCAAGATCTCTCGGCCAAAAAAGAAAAAAAACTTGTTTTCCGAGGAGAAAATAGCAAAAATTTGAAGGCGATGTGGCTAGAAACACTTCATTGCACTTAGGAGACAGGAGCTGTGCTTTTGTGAATTGCATTGCACTTTGGTGTTGCGCGTAGGAACACTACACTACGCATAGGACAGAGTGCCCTGAAACTCACCAAAATTCTCCCAAACTTCAAATTTTCACTTGCAATCTTGGTTTAACTATCTTCTAAGCTAAGGAACAAGTATGTACACCATCACCCTCTATCTTTTGCTTTCCCAATTTCATTCCATGTCAATAAATCTTCAAGTTAGGGTTTGTAGCAAATTTTGCATGGTAAATGTTAGGGTGAAAATGGCCATCATAATTTTTGATCTCCAAAACATGTAAAATGATATACTACACTTGCATACATGTTTGATGAGTCAGTTTGACCAGTTCATCCACCTCAAAACAAAGTTTAGACACTGAAAAGGAAAAACCCTAGCTCATTCATAGAGTTTTTTAGAAAATTTCATCATAAACCCTCTTGGTCTCACTTGCAAGAAACACAATATTTTCACTATTTTCTTCCCTCATTTTGATTAGTTTTCCAAGTCATCTCACCTTTCTCAACATCCCTCCCATCATTTTGTCAAAATCTCCTACATATCACTTCATTTCCATTCACAACTCACATCTTATTTTCACTTCCTACTGCTAGGACTTTGCGTGATCATGGAGGCAGAATCTTTGCCAAAAGGAAAGAGACAACACAAAGGAGCGAGGATTCTCAGATATGAACCATTAGACTATAGCACAATTAACTCATATCTTGTCATCAAACAGTGCTTTGAGGATGTTCACTGCTCGGAATTTTGCAAAAGGGTGAGTGAGGTAGGGTTTTATGAGAAACTGATAGATTGGGTAGCAACACAACTGAAAAGAGAGATTGTTGTCATTGCTGGTATTGAGTTTAGTTTCTCAGTGGCCTCCATCTCAATAGCAACTGGCTTACCAAACAATGGTGAATATTGGTTCAAAGGAATGAGTCTAGATCTTGAAAACTACAAGCCTTTCCTAAAGACGCCATACAGAGATACACATACTCACCTCATGCCTTTCAGATATTTATTTGAGAAATATGCCCCTTTAATGAAAACTATCATGAGGTTCTTTACTTGTGAAGGTAGATTCTCCAAGTTGTATGCCTATCATATTTGCCTCTTGATGCACTTCACATCTCAAAATCCACTCAACATGTGTAATTACCTATTCAGGAGCATTTCAAAAATGTATGAAAAGATACAATTAAAGGACAAACAGCACTCACCAAGCTTTTCCATCATAGTCTCATCAAAACCATTGTCCTTCACCAGCTGGCAGAGAGAGGTATGGCTTGGGAGCCTTTTTAGAAGAAACTTTAAAATGGCATGAAGAAAACCCAACATCTCAGTTTCCAAGTGCTCCAAAACAACAAACAAAGATGGGTACATCTAGCAAAATAGTGGAGAAGACTCAGATACCCAAACCTAAGGTGACCCAAGTGTATAAGAAAGGGTAGAGGCTTGTGTTTTCTTCTAGAAAGGGAAAAGTATGTTATATCATTCATTGAACAAGAAAACAGTCAACTCAAAGTAAAAGAGTTGATCCTAGAAAAGGAAAAAACCAAGTTAATGTAGCAAGTTGGCAAAGGTAAGGATATCATGACATCAAGTGAGCCTGAACCAATAAAGGTGAGAGGAAAAGGAAAAGACCAAGGACAAGAGGCCTCAAAAAACATTGCAAGAGGAACAAGAACACATTTTGCTTAATGAAGACCTTGACCTAGAGGAAAGGATTTCCCTAGAGGTTCATCAAGAGAAAGAATATTGGCTTAATAGGGTGAACGAACACTTGGAGAAGCTCCTTGAGGAGGTAAACAGTGATAATCAATTTCTCAAACACATGGCGCATCACTGTTAAGCTCAAAACATGATCGTCATTGTCAATGTAAAACAACTTGAAAATAAGCTCAAGGAGGCCAAGAAAGACCAAAAGGATGAGGGAAACTTGGAGATGCTTATTGAAGAATCCATGAAGCTATAAAAAACCTAATTTTACACCTTCCCTCCAATTTTGAACAAATCCTAAGCATTTTGAGAATTTTTAGTCTAAGTTCAGAAATTCAGCTGCGCTAGGGCACTATGCTTTTTCCTTAGGCCTCCATTTGAATAAAGGTATACATTTTTGGAAAGGTATTGACATCCTCTAAAAACCCGTTTTCCCAAATTTTGTAGAGGTGTCTTATTTTTGGAGAAAAATCCAAAAACTTGAAAAAAACTAGCATTCTAGACAATGTTTTGATAGGCGCCGCGCTTCTAAAGCGACCCTGGGCAAATGGATTTTTTAGGGTCTTTCCATGCTCCAAATTAAGGTATTCAAACTATTATGGAAACTATACTTGAAGGGATAGTTGACCATTCTCTCAAATTTTCATTTTGACCCATGGAAGGCACCTAAAACGTAGCTCAAAGTTGGTGTTGCACTTCTGCACTTTCTGTGTTTTTTATTTGGAATATTTCATTATGTAAAATTTCTAGTTTTTAGTCTGACTTGGTTAAAGTTAAGATTCTCTATGTAATGGCACTATTTATGAGGATAGGTGATGCAAGAATGAATAAATGTACATCATAGGTTGTTTTTGATGTTTATTAGGCCTCATAAAAGAAGCAAACTCCTAAACAAACTCTTCATGGAGTGTTTGAGTTGCAACTTCTCACTCTCACCTCTTGGTTGAGAGAATCTTGGAGTCAATTCCTCCACCAAGGAACTCGATTCCTGAAGGTGGGTAAGTGGTCTATGAGAGTCTATAAGTATTATTTCACTTCACGAGAATAGGCTTGAACTTTTGTGAAGGAGGTTTACATTCTAATAATCTTTCAGCTAATACAAATACATGGTGCAACTATTTTCAAGGAACTCTAGCCCAGCAAGTTCATGGTTCTTATACTTCATTCTTTTCATTTTCTCATGGTCTAAAATCTTTCTATGAAATTATATCTCTTCTTTCTATGAATGCCTTGTGATAAAATACTTATAATTCTTGTTTTTCAAGCTCTGTTATCTGGTTTTCATGGTTATGTGTTTTGTCTTCCTAAGCTAATGAAATCATGTTTATTTATGCTCATTATTTTCTTCCACACTATATCCTCTATACTACATTGAAAAATACTCAAATTACACCATGTCTTCTGACATCTATCTACTTCTTACATTTTCTCCTGTATTCCCACATCGTAGACCTACTTGTGGCTCCAAACCCTAAGTTCAGCAAATCCTTAAAAAACCAATTTTTCACAAAAAAATACACATATCTCACCTAAAATTCATTTTATTTAAAGTCATATCACTGATAAGAGACTTAGAGAGGTCCCTCTCATGCTCAGTAGGGCTAGCTACTAAGCTAAAGTGGTTTGAGGTTACCCTTGTCGAATTCATTTTCAGCCTAGGATATTGTAAGGGCTAACATCTTTGGCACCGTTGCCGAGGAATGACTGTTAAATATTCCTATGAAATATCTAAGAGATTTCAGGAACTGGTTCTATACCTCTCAGTTTCTAGTATTTGAATTTAGGCTAAATTCATAAATCTCATCACTTTAGGGTGTATACATTCTAGCTTCCAAAATGCATGCCAAGTCAAATCCTGACCCAAATCCACCATTCATTGTTGAAGATCTAGAAAGACTAGTCAGAAATATTAGACTAGCCATCACTAAAAGTGCAGTTCATAAAATTAAAAGAAAAACTTCTCTGCCTAAACACCTATTCTCTTTTGAGAAAATTCCTTTTGAAGAGCAGATAGAATTATCACTTACAAGGTCCAAGTTTGACTCTTGTATCTCTGATATAACATTAGAACCTTTAAAGGTTGAAACTCACTCTTTTTCTTTAGAATCTTTGTTTGCTAGGACTGGTCATGAACTGTGGTTAAATTTTGATAAGCTTCAAAGGCATGCTGACCAACTCGAGATCACTACTGAAAAAGATTTTTTTCAATACCAACTTGAATACCTAGCCACAACTTCATCCTCTTTATCACCCCCAACCTCATCTACCACATCTCCTAAAGCTTCAGTTTCATCATCTTTCCTACCTCCCCTGTTCGTTCCATCCTTGCCTCTACAACCCATTTTAGTAGTTCCATCATCCTCATCAGCATCACCACCCTTACTTACACAATCCATTGTAACACCCTTAATTTCTCTAGTAGTCATGGCAATATTTTTGCCTCTTTTACTGCCTTCTCAAGTTAATGCTTTGCCTCATAACTATGGTCAAAGACTTCCTTTGTTTGACGAAAGTGCAGAAATTATAGCTCAGCAGCATGTTGACAAGTTAATAGGCTTCATTGATTTAGAAGAAATTAATGAGGAGAATGCCAAAATGAGGATTATCACTCAGAGCTTCCTAGGAGATGTAAAGAAATGGTTTCGAAGTATGGCTACTAATTCTATTAACAGTTCTCAAATATTGATTGAATTATTTCTAGCTCATTGGCAAGAGAAGAAAAATCCATTACAAATATTCGATGAGTATAATTCAATGAAAAGGAACCCCAATGAAATAGTTTAGGAATTCACATCAAGATTTAATACAGTGTACAATTCTATACCTGATGATATGAAACCTCCTCCTGGTTTGGCTCTTCTTCCTTATCCTGATGCTTTCGATCCATATATGGCCTACTAGCTTAGAGATAGAGACCCAACTAGAGGCAACATAATGAAATTAGTGTTGAATCCAATTTTCTCATTAAGAAGTCAAAATCAAAGCTAGAGAGGGCAGAGAAGAAAGTTTTCTTCAAAGAAGAGCCTGCATCATCTTCTGATGCAAAGCTTGACAATCTGATAAAAACTATGGAGAGGATGATGGATAGAATACCCATAATTGATCGACAAGTTGAACCATCGGTGAGGAATCCTAAGTTTCAAGGATAGCAACAAATAGTTCAGAAATCGATAAAAAGAGTAGTGAAATCATGATACTCAAAGTCAAGTAAGAGATCCATTTCAGAAAAACTACACTGAAGGTTAGGAATAAGATGAAGAAGAAATTGTAGAAGAAAATCACTTCTTTCAAGAAGATGAACTGCCTACTTTTCTAACAGAGGAAGATCTTCTTTTCGAAGACTCTCTCATACGAAATGATCATCAATTTGTGTTTGCAAGCGAAGATATGTGGGCTGATAGGACTAAAGAGTACTAGAGAGGATATCAAAATGCCCCTAGTCATCTCCCAAAGAAGTACAATTTAAGGAATAGAAATGTACCTGTTACTCTAACTCAGAAAAGACAAAATTTACGAAAGGATGCACCAAGCAAAGAAACCACTCCTACAAGGCAGAATAAAGACAAAGATATTGTCATACTCAATCAAGATAGAACCAATTAAACCTCTACTAGAAATGTGAGGAAGGATAAAGAATTGCAAACTCAAATCTAAAGAAAGGAACCTAAAGCTAAAGGCCAAACAGAAAGGAAGGACATTGCTTCAAAAGAGGTAGAAAAGCAATATAATATTTTTATTTTGGAAAATGAATTTTCTAAATTGAAAATAACTATTCCCCTCACAAAATTGGTAAGGAATGACAAATATAAATTTCAGATTGCAAAAATTCTTAGGGTTGATCAGATTTCTGATACAGTTAATGTAGCTGATGATGAGCCAGCAATACTTTTTGGTCCAGCTTTAGAAGGAGCTCCTGAAGATAGTGAATTTCATCCTTTTTATCCGAGTCTTAAACTTCATGACTTTATCCTTCATAATGCTATGCTAGATTCTGTCACCTCTCATAATCTAATGCCTAAAACCATGACTGATAAACTAGGACTGAGCATCAACCGACCTTACCATGATCTTTATTCTTTTGATTCTGGAAGAGTGAAATGCCTTGGCCTCATTAAAGTCTTGGTAGTGTCCTTGGACCAAATCCCGGCCAAAAAAATATTTATGGATGTCGTATTTGCCGATATTACTCCTAGGTTTTGCATGTTGCTTTCAAGGTCTTGGGGAAAAAAATTAAGGGCCACTCTGCAGTTTGACTTTTCATACACCACTATCCTTGTTTTTGGACAGTTCTGGAAACTTTATAAAGAAAAGAAAATGGAATTTATGATCAAAAGTAAGGAGAAGCCAGTCAATCATCCTATACATGTTGTTCATACTGATCTTAACTCTTTCATTCTATTTAGTGATATGAATTCTGTTGATGATGAAAGTCAGTTAGTGGAAATTTCAGAACTTCCCAACCTAATCGGAGGCATACATGAAACTATTACAACACAAGGTAAAGAGGTTGGTGAGGAATGTAGGCATCCTGCAAATCCCATTGACGAGATTCAAAGAATAGTGCAGAAAACAGAAATTTTTGAGATAGACATTCAAAATCCTAAAAATAAAAAAATTCAGTCTTCAGAAATCCTTTTTCTAGATGAAGAAAATGGTCTTTGGACCATGGATTTCAATGGTGCATCAGGAAGACAAGGAGCAAGAATTGGTGTTTGGATACATAGTCCATTACATCAGTCAAACAAAATCCCTCGAAATGTGAGAATGAGCTCTTACAAGATGGATTTTGAATGTTCAAACAACGAGATAGAGTATGATGCATTCATTGCTGGCCTCAAAATTCTGAAAAAGTTGGGAGAAAAAAAGATCTATGTTTATGGTGAGTCCGAATTAGTGATCAAGCAAGTCAAAGGGGAATACTAGGCCAAACACCTAATAATGAGAGCTTATCACAATGCTGTACTCAATATTCTCAAAGCTTTTTCAGAATATACTTTATATCTTATTCCTAGAACTCAGAATGTCATAGCTGATTCACTCGCCACTACAACAAGTATGGTGAATATCCGTATTCATAGTAATTATAAGTACTCCATCCATGTTATGCATCACCTAGCTGTCCCAAATAATATGAGGTTTTGGCTAGTGTTTGGTGATGATAAGCAGATAAACATTTTTCTGCAGTTGGAGGGGGAATTTCAAAATTCTCACATTGATGATGCATACAACTTTGATAATCCCCACATTCATTCAGCTGACGCTGAAATATTATAGCTCAAGGACAACAACATTCCAAGAGGCTTGGTGCCTTTGGAATAGTTATTTGACAAGGATTATATCGCCAATAATCCCACCATGGTTCCTACAGAAAAGGGAGTTGAAGATGTAAACATTGGTACAGTTGAAAATCCTAAATTCGTCAAACTATCAAAGTCTTTATCTCCCGAAACAAAGCGTAAGTACATGTCTTTAATGAAGGAATTTACTGATGCATTTCCTTGGGATTACTCAAATGAGAAAGTTTATGACAAAAGTATCATTCAGTACATCATTCTTATAAATCTCAATCAGAGGCCATTTTTCTAGAAATTGAGAAGAATAAATCCCAAGTTGCTGCCACCAATTGAAAAAGAGGTAAATAAACTTTATGTCTAGAATAATAGTTCCCATTTAGTTTTCTGAATGGATGTCTAATCTAGTACCTGTGAGGAAAAAAACCAGGGAATTTTTCTATGTATTGATTTCAAAAATCTCAATAAGGTGTCCCTGAAAGACAACTATCCCCTGCCTAAGATGGATCACATACTATAGAGGGTGGTCAGATCCTCCAGGATGCCACTGCTTGATGGATATTCTAAGTACAATCGAATTCTAGTACACAAAGATGATCAACTAAAGAAAACCTTCACAACACCATGGAGTACATTCATGTATGCCTAGATGCCTTTTGGCCTAAAGAATGTAGGAGCTAACTTTCAACGGGATATGGACATAGAATTTGCTAATGAAAAATATGTATTTCTTGTTATCTATCTAGATGATCTAACAATATTTTCAAAATATGATGAAGATCACTTGCATCACTTAAGGATTGTTTTTTAGAAATGCAGAAAATTTGGCATGTCACTTAACCCATAGAAGAGATTGTTTGCCATGGAAGAAGGTAAGCTACTAGGACACATCATCTCTAAAGATGGCATCTGCATTGATCTTGCGAGAGTGGAGGCCATTGAGCAACTAGACTTCCCTAGGAACAAGAAAGAGATTCAGTCGTTCAATGGAAAAATTGATATTTTGAGGAGATTTATTCCTAATCTAGCTGAGCACTTGAAAGAAATGACAAATATGTTGAAAAATGACAGAGAGGTAAAATGGTCTTTTGAGGCTAAGAAATCATTTCATGCAGTAAATTTTGCATTCTCTACTACTCCTATTTTGATTAGCCCAGATTATACCTCACATTTCATCATTTTTTCTTTTGCTTTTGAGCATACATTAGCAGCAATCCTAATGCCGAAAAAAGATCAGAAAAATGAGCAGGCTATAGCATTTTTCAGTTGCACTATAAGAGATGTAGCATTGAGATATAATATCATTGAGAAATAGGCATTGGCATTAGTAAAATCCCTCAAGGATTTCTGAGTTTATATTCTACATTCACATACCATTGCTTATGTCCCTACTCCAGCAGTAAAAGAAAATCTTATGCAAATAGATCCTGAAGGCAGAAGAGGAAAGTGGATTGCAGCCATGCTGAAATGACTTGGAGATAAAACCTACAAAGCTCATCAAAGGAAAAGGGTTAGCCAAACTTATGGCAAAATCAAATCTAAATGCATTGGATATTAATTTGATGGCTGCACTATCAAAAGAACCAGAAGAAGATGACCCTTTCCTGTAGGTGTTTGATATGTTCATGTCGTTACCTTGGTATTCCACCATTTTCTATGTCTTGCAACACTTAAATCCTCCTCCAGAAGTCCCTAAAGGTAAAGTTAGATCAACGAAACTCAAAGCTTCAAAATATTGTATTCTGGATGGTGTTTTATTTTGGAAAGATCCTGGAGGTGTGCTGCTGAATTGCTTGATAGAAAATGAAGATAAAGATCTAATGAAGGATTTTCATAAAGGATATTGTGGTGGTCATCATTTTTGTAAAAGTACAACAAACAAGATCTTAATAGCTTGTTTCTATTGGCCCACCCTCTTTTCTAATACATACAAAACAATCATGAGCTACCATGAATGTCAAAATTTTCAAGGAAAGAGGAAGCTTATGCCATTACCACTACAACCAATTTTGATTTCAGCTCATTTCCAACAGTCGGGTCTTGATTTCATTGGCAAAATCCATCCTTCATCTTCAACACAACACAAATGGATATTAACAACCACCAACTACTTTACAAAGTGGATTGAAGCTATCCCAACTAGGAAAGCTACTGATTCTGTCATCATTCAATTTTTAGAGTCTAGTATTTTGTCTACATTTGGCTTCCCACAGAAAATAATAATAGACAATGCTACTGCTTTTAAATAAAAAATAATGGTGGATTTTTGTGCCAAACATCATATTATGCTAGGAAATTCTACTGCTTATCATCCACAAGGGAACGAGCTTGCTGAATCTTCCAACAAATCTTTGGTTAACATCATCAAAAAGGTCCTAGAGATGAACAAGAAGAATTGGCAAAAAAAACTCATCAATGCCTTGTGGGTGGATAGGGTCAACACCAAAAATTCAATAGGTATGTCTCCTTTCTAGCTAGTATATGGATTTGAAATAGTATTTCCTTCATCTCTTGCTATCCTAGTAATGAAAATCCTACAAGAATTGAATAGTGAAACTAATGACATACAAAGGACAATAAACCAGATGATTGATTTACAGCAAACAAGAGAAGAAGTTTTTCAAAACACATTCAAACGCCAAGAAAAGATTAAAAATATTTATGACCGCAAAACCAAGGAAGACAATTTCAATTTCAGAGATGTAGTCCTTCAGTGGGATGCTAGAAATGAGGACAAAGGAAAACATGGTAAGTTTGAGAACTTATGGAAGGGACCATACAAAATTTTTGCTTTCAGAGGAAAGAATTCTTTCTTGTTGGAAGAAATGGATGGAAAAGATTATTCAGGAGGGGCGACCAATGGTAGGCTTCTCAAGCACTACTATGTCTAAAATCCTAAAAGGTCATCATCATTGTACATACTGGTGTGTATTTTACTTCTATCATTTTAAATAGTTCTCATCAGAGTTTGAAGCCCGAACTGAAGGCCCTAAGGCTCTTTGAGTCAATATTGTTTTCATTTTTTTTAATTCAATTCTTCTGTCATGTCAAAAGGCTAGTCAGTCTCAAGTCAAAAATCAATTTTTATGCATGTCGACTCCATTGCCCAAATGAATAAGGCTACTCGGTCTACAATGTTCTTGAAATCTCCAAGGAGCTACCATCCCCAGCTGGAGCCAATGTTAGTATCAATATTGTTAGCCTATCAACTAGATCAAAAATGCTTTTACCATGTTTTTTCATGCTTTCAGCATCAAATTGTTCTGTTACTAGGTTTACATAGCAAATTTGGTCATTGTATGGTCAATCTAAAGATGAAGTCACGTTTGAAAATTCAATCATGTTGGTTGCATATCACACTTTATGAATGTTTCACAATGAAAATGGGTCAGTCATCATCATCATTCCATTAGGTCTTAGGTCATCCATTAGGTCACTAGGATCTCCAGGGTCCATAATTTCCATAAAAAAAACTAGCAATAAGTCAAACATGACAAAGCAACTGTTGAATAATTGATCATGATTATCCACACACTCCTCATATTCTCATGATATCAAAGGTTTCAGAAAAAGAAGCTCCAGAGCCTAGGAATGCAAAAGCACATTTGCAATGGTAAAGGTAAAATATTTTTTCATAAAGTTAAAATCAGTTCCTAAAGGTGGGTGGGTTTCTTTTCATTTTCAAAAAGTGAGGAAATTTTCCCTATATAAACTAAAAAATCCCCATAACTCTTTCATTAATATCCTATTAACTCTTTACCATCAAGCTCTCTCGCCCAAAAAAGCAAAAAACTTGTTTTCCTGGGAGAAAATAGAAAAATTTGAAGGCATTTCATGTAGAAACACTGCATTGCGCTTAGGAGATAGGCGTTGCACTTCTGTGAACTTCATTGCGCTTTGGCGCTACGTGTAGGAACACTGCAATATGCATAGAAAAAGTACCCTAAAACTCACCAAAATTCTCCAAAACTTCAAATTTTCACTTGTAATCTTGGTTTAACTGTCTTCTAAGCTAAGGAACATGTAAGTACACCATCACCCTCTATCTTTTGCTTTCCCAATTTCATTCCATGTCAATAAATCTTCAAGCTAGGGTTTGTCGCAAATTTTGCATGGGAAATGTTAGGGTGAAAATGGTCATCATAATTTTGATCTCCAAAACATGTAAAATGATATCCTACACCTGCATAGATGTTTGATGAGTCATTTTGACCAGTTCATCCACCTCAAAACAAAGTTTAAACATTGAAAATGCAAAACCCTAGCTCATTCATAGAGTTTTTTTTAGCAAATTTCATCATAAACCCTCTTGGTATCACTTGTAAGCAACACCATATTTTCACTATTTTCTTCACTCATTTCCGTCAGTTTTCAAAGTCATCTCACCTTTATTAAGACCCCTCCCATCATTTTTTCAAAATCTCCTACATATATTTTCATTTCCATTCACACCTCACATCTTCTTTTCTCTTCTTGCTGCTAGGAATTTGTGTCATCATGGAGGTAGAATCTTTTCCAGAACGAAAGAGACAACACAAAGGAGGGAGGATTCTCAGATATGAATCATCAGACTACAACACAATTAACTCCTCTCCTTTCATCAAACAGTGCTTTGAGGATGTTCACTGCTTGGAATTTTGCAAAGGGGTAAGTGATGTAGGGTTTTATGAGCAAATGACAGATTGGCTAGCAACACAACTGAAAGGAGAGATTGTTGTCATTGCTGGTATTGAGTTTAGTTTCTCACTGGCCTCCATCCCAATAGCAACTGGCTTACCAAACAATGGTGAATATTTGTTCAAAGGAATGAGTCTAGATCTTGAAAACTATAAGCCTTTCCTAAAGATGCCATACAGAGATACAATACTCACCTAATGCCTTTAAGATATTTACTCGAGAAATATGCCCCTTTAATGAAAACTATCACCAGGTTCTTTACTTGTGAAGGTAGATTCTCTAGGTTGTATGCCTATCATATTCACCTCTTGATGCACTTCACATCTCAAAGGCCACTCAAAATGTGTAGTTACCCATTCAGGAGCATTTCAAAAATGCCTAAAAAGATACAATTAAAGGAAACCGAGCACTCCCCAAGCTTGTTCCATCACGGTCTCATCAAAACCCTTGTCATTCACTAGCGAGCAGAGAGAGGTATGGCTTGGGAAACCTTCTTAGAAGAAGCTTTAAAATAGCATGAGGAAAATGAAACATCTTAGTTTCCAAGTGCACCAAAATAACAAAACAGAGATGGGTTCATCTGGCAAAACAGTGGAGAAGACTTAGCTACTGAAACCTGAGGTGACCAAAGTGTATAAGAAAGGGCAGAGGCTCATGTTTTCTTCTCACAAAGAGAAAGGGGCCAACCCTTATTCATCGAAAAAATAGGGATTGACAGCAAAGGATCAACAAATAGTTGAGCATGAGTTTGTGCTTATTGATTTATAGGCGGAAGATCATACTTCAATCAGTCATACTATCAAGGACAAGGAATACCAAATCAAGGAGCTGGCAATAAATCTAGAAAGGACAAAGTATGTTATAACATTCCTTGAATAGGAAAACAAACAAATTAAAGAAAATGAGTTGATCGTAGAAAATGAAAAAACCAAGTTAATGCAAAAAATTTGCAAAGGTAAGGAGATCATGACTTCAAGCGAGCCTAAAGCATCATAGGTAAGAGGATAAAGGAAAATATCAAGGACAAGAGGCCTCTAGAAATCTTTGCAAGAGGAACAAGAAAAAATTTTGCTTAATGAAGACCTTGACCTAGAAGAAAGGATTACCCTAAAGCTTCATCAAGATAAAGAATATTGGCTTAATAGGGTGAATGAACAATTGGAGAAGCTACCTGAGAAGGTAAATAGAGATAATCAATTTCTCAGACACATGGTGCATCACTATCAAGCTCAAAACATGATCACCAATGTTAAGGTAAAACAACTTGAAAGTAAGCTCAAGGAGGCCAAGAAAGACCAAAAGGATGAGGGAAAATTGGAGATGCTTGGTTAAGCATCCATGAAGCTATAAAAAACCTATTTTTACACCTTCCCTCCAATTGTGAGCAAATTCTAAGCATTTTGAGTTTTTTTGGAATTTTTGGTCTAAGTTCAGAAATTCAGCTGCTCCAGAAACGCAGCACCTTGGCGCTGTGCATTTTCCTCACACGTCAATTTGAGGAAAGGTATACATTTTTAGAAAGGTATTGACATCCTCTAAAAACCCATTTTCCCATATTTTGCAGAGGTGGCTTAGTTCTGGAGAAAAATGCAAAAAAGTGGCAAAAAATAGCATTCTGGACCATTTTTTGACAGGCACTGCGCTTCTGGAGTGACCTTGGGAGAATGGAATTTTGAAGGTCTTCCCATGATCCAAATTAAGAATTTAAAACTGTTATGGAAACTAGAATTGAAGGTAAATTTGACCGTTCTCTCAGATTTTCATTTGGACCCTTGGAAGGAACCGAAACATTAGCTCAAAGTCAGTGTTGCGATTCTGCACTTTCTGTGTTTTTTATTTGGAAATATTCACTATGTAAAATTCTAGTTTTCAGACTGACTTGGTCCAACCAACAGGTGATGTATGCATGAATAATTGTAGATCATAGGTTTTTTTTATGTTTATTAGGCCTCATAAAAGAAGAAAACTCCTAAACAAACTCTTCATGAAGTGTTTGAGCTGCACCTTCTCATTCTCACCTGTTGGTTGAGAGAATCTTGGAGTTAGTTCCTCCACCAAGGAATTCGACTCTCGAAGGTGGGTAAGTGGTCTAGTAGAGTCTATAAGTATCATTTCACTTCAAGAGAAGAGGGTTTAACTTTTTGTGAAGGAGGCCTGCATTGTAATCATCTTTCATCTAATACATATACAAGTTGTAGCTATTTTCAAGGAACTCTAGCCCAGTTAGTTCATTGTGCTTGTACTTCATTCTTCTTATTTTCTCATGGTATAAACATCTTTATCTCACATTATATCTCTTCTTTCTATGAATTCCTTGTAATAAAATACTCAGAATTCTTTTTTTTCAAGCTCTGTTATCTGGTTTTCATGGTTATGTGTTTTGTCTTCTTAAGCTAATGAAATAATGTCTATTTATGCTCATTCGTTTCTTCCACACTATATCCTCTATACCAAAATAAAAAATGCTCAAATTACACCATGGCTTCTGACATCTAGCTCCTTCTTATGTTTGCTCCTATATTCCCACAACCTAGACCTACTTGTGGCTCCAAACCCTAAGTTCAACAAATCCTTAAAAACCCAAATTTTCACAAACAAATACACATATCTATCCTAAAATTATTTTTCTTTAAAGTCATATCACTAATAAGAGACTTAGAGAGATCCCTCTCATGCTTTACAAGGCTAGCTACTAAGCTGAAGTGATTTGAGGTTACCCTTGTCGATTCCCTTTTCAACCTAGGAGATTGTAAGGGCTAACATGCCCCAAAATAAACAAGAGCCTATGCACATTTCTCTTTCAAAAATGATAAAGGTGAAAGTAGAGAAATTATTCCTGCACAGAGAGATGTAGTAGGAAACTCCACTGGGGTACTATCCAGGCTCACTGGAAATGGAGAAATTCTTGTGTTCCTACGTGACTTTGTTGGGATACTATCCTCCTGCTAGTAGTGGAGCAACACCAGAGATGAAAACTATACTATGAAAATCTTAAGCTCGCGAGCCAATTATGATTCCTGATCTGAAACACTGTGATCTCGTTGAATCTTACATTGTGTTCCTCCAAGGAATTCGACTGTTGAAGGTGGGTAAGTGGTCTAGTAGAGTCTATAAGTATCATTTCACTTCAGGAGAAGAGGGTTTAACTTTTTGTGAAGGAGGCCTGCATTGTAATCATCTTTCAACTAATACATATACAAGTTGTAGCTATTTTCAAGGAACTCTAGCCCAGTGAGTTCATGGTGCTTGTACTTCATTCTTCTTATTTTCTCATGGTATAAACATCTTTATCTCACATTATATCTCTTCTTTCTATGAATTCCTTTAATAAAATACTCAGAATTCTTTTTTTTCAAGCTCTGTTATCTGGTTTTCATGGTTATGTGTTTTGTCTTCATAAGCTAATGAAATCATGTTTATTTATGCTCATTAGTTTCTTCCACACTATATCCTCTATACCAAACTAAAAAATGCTCAAGTTACACCATGTCTTCTGACATCTAGCTCCTTCTTATGTTTGCTCCTATATTCCCACAACCTAGACCTACTTGTGGCTCCAAACCCTAAGTTCAACAAATCCTTAAAAACCCAATTTTTCACAAACAAATACACATATCTATCCTAAAATTATTTTTCTTTAAAGTCATATCACTGATAAGAGACTTAGAGAGATCCCTCTCATGCTTTACAGGTCTAGCTACTAAGCTGAAGTGGTTTGAGGTTACCCTTGTCGATTTCCTTTTCAACCTAGGAAATTGTAAGGGCTAACATGCCCCAAAATAAAAAAGAGCCTATGCACATTTCTCTTTCAAAAATGATAAAGGTGAAAGTAGAGAAATTATTCTTGCACAGAGAGATGTAGTAGGAAACTCCACTGGGGTACTATCCAGGCTCACTGGAAATGGAGAAATTCTTGTGTTCGTATGTGACTTTTTTGGGATACTATCCTCCTGCTAGTAGTGGAGCAACACCAGAGATGAAAACTATACTATGAAAATCTTAAGCTCGCGAGCCAATTATGATTCCCGATCTGAAACACTGTGATCTCGTTGAATCTTACATTGTGTTTGGCTGAGTTGGTACAAGCCAAACCATGTCTGTCCATGGAGTAAGTGGGGAAGTTGAAGTGATCTACACGATGAATCAATACTCGCTAAAGGGCCAATGCCCTACACTGTAAAACAAACCAAAAGAAAGAATTTGGTATTTGACTAGTGTGTGACCAACTGTTGTAGTGGCTGCAACACCCTCCAAAATTTCAGCTTGCATTCAAAATTTAGAGCCTTCCTTGGTTTTTCCTTTAATGGTTGCAAACACTCAAGCTCATTCCTAGAGCTGTGTTAGAATCTGTTTCACCCTTTTTATTGCTCAACCAACTATCATCTTTGGCATGTTGATTTTTTTGACATGATTGTGATCTTGTTCTAGTGATTTCGAATATTTTTCTCTGTGTGTTTGGGTTGTCTTAGCTACATGAACATCCGTCGTACTCACAAAAAAATTTCTAGGAACTCTCACACAAGTGTCTTCATGGTCGTCCAAAGTTCTATCCTAAGTGTCGCACTTATCACTTTCACCTATAGATATTCCCATAGAGGGTCATGCTTTGTTATGTTGTCTCAGTGGTTAGCGTCATCATGTTGTCGAAGTATGCTAAGTATGTGATCATAATGTCAAGTACCCACGAGTTCACCTTCTTCTCACACTTAGCCATTTCCCTAGAAATTGTTTGATAAAACAAATCCACTTCACTAGACCCCGACTGAGTGGCACTGCACAGTATTAGCCCTTGGTGGTGCTACTTTGTATCCAGTAGCTATGGAGTGCTTGAGGGTATCCTTCGTGTCAATTGCACTGTGCAATCGCATAAGTGAGAAGCTTGTCTTCCTTACGAGGACTACGTATAAACTGCCTCACAACCTAGCTGAACTGTCCACTTTGCAAGAACAATCATCAAGCCTACTTCTTTCTTTTTGGAACCTTGCATTGCGTAGATACCTTGGCTTGCAATGTTCCCAAAAATTGCATAGAACTATCATCCTAGTGACCACCCTTAGGTGAGACTCGCTGATTTCCAAAACTGCACTGAGCTATCCTTTGGTCCCTCTATTTTCCTCCATGTCTTCCTCTTGGAAACCGCATAGAGATGTCCCTTAGGGTCCCATCTTATAGTTTTGACTGATTTTTCCAACTACATAATTATACCTCCCATTGGCCCTTCCGCAATTTTCCCGGACAGTGAAGATTGTACCCTGGAGTTCCTTGTCTAATCCTAAGCTATGCTTTGTGTAGTCTTAGTGACCAGTCCTCTTGCCCTGTCACCTGGAGCTATGCAGTGCACATTTTTTGGGCCCTCTTCCCAGCCTATCATCTATCTTGTGCGCATCACATGGAAAGCAATGCATCATGCTAGACTAGGATGTTTTGGATTTGATGATGTACCATCATGAGTGAATTGTAGGAACTTGTACACTAGTAGATCATGGAGAGATTATGAACGAGATGACGAAGGAGCACACAGGCTGGAAGATTTACTTGCATTCAGATGGACGAACAAAGCACATTAATCAGCAAGTGAAAGGAGCACATGCATTGAACCATCTTACCAAACCAAGACCATCGAAGAACCCACAACACTAATCCATGTAGAAGAGAAGATAAAGCACAATTGAGAGTACATCCATGACTTAGCAGCACAACACCTTGACATGGACACCACAACCAGTCAGAAGATGTCAACAGTGTCATGTCAAGCTTTTTCATGAGTTTTCATGGCCACATTATCGCTATCGGCCATATCTATTGTAACTGAATATAATGTAAAGTGAAATTCCAATGGACACACACAAGAAGTTGAAGATTCATGTTAGTTGAAAAGTCATAGGAAGTTGAACGGTCATGAGGGTAGTCTAATAATCACAAGGGTCAAGCATCACCTTGGCTATATATACCTATCCCATTATATGATCAAGGACATTTCACCTTGGCTCCTACCACATAGACTTAAGAGTTTTTCAATCTATTCTTTGAGGAGCGAGGAGTGGCTCTAGTGTCCCGCTACTCGGACTAGTGATGTATGTTGTACAGATGTGGCTTGGGACTTTTTTTTAATTCAAAATCCTATTAATGCCAACATGTTTTCATGCATGTTTTTTAAGATTACTCTTTAAACATTTGTAATCCATGGTTTTCTAACATGTACTGTGATAGTTGAACTACTTATGTTGTATTGTACTTACATCGTTGAAGATGTGTTTTGTTTCTTATCTCTGTTGTCTTGTCCTTGTGGACTACTCCATGGGACATTAGAGAGACGGGTCTTGTAATGGTTATAATGACCATCGCCTTTGTGTGGACTGCTTTGTTGGATAGTGTATGTGTTTTTCCTTGCACTCCAGTTTTAAAGACTGCCACATCCACTATGGACTACTCCACTAGATGCTAGACATGCCATTTCTGGTTTGCATGTGTCTCTTCCTAGGTATTACTACTACCTCTCACCTAGAGGCACACTTTACTCTCCCCATTTACAATATGAGAACTTGGACACAAGTGACATTATTCACTCACTAGGCATACTCACCTTGCTTTTTGAAGATACAAGAATAACACTCTCATGCGATGAACAGCAAGAGCTAAGGAAAATCTCTAAGTAAATGGAAATTGGGCCATCACACCAGATGGGACTCATAAACCAAAAGGTGTGAGGTCTAGTTGGGACTTTATATTGGCGAGATCCCCTTAATGTTGGTGGGTCCAGAACCATCAATAGATAGACATTTGTAATGAATGTAAATAAATTTCAATACACATAACGCCAATCAAAGTAAAATAGGAACAACTAAATGTTGAAGCTATATATATATATATATATATATATATATATATATATATATATATATATATATATATATATATATATATATATATATATATATATATATATATATATATATATATATATATATATATATATATATATATATTGGTTTTACAAAAAAATTGCCTAAGACACATATGACCATATGACCCATATAAAAAACTACATGCAAATATTGAAGTAGACTAATCAAAGTGTTCATGATAACAAGCCACTGCATGATCTATATTTCATAGTAGCTGACCAATATGACTAGGACCTTCGATGGTTTGTTGTGTAAGTGACAACGAAACCTGGTCGATCATAGTCTCATTTATCTCGTGTGTCAACCCATCCCTGTGGAACTCCACCTTTGTTAGGATCTCAACTACATTTAGATCCCATAATGCATCATGTCCTACTGCAACAACCTGTGATAGTTCTATTGTTGCTTCTAGTTTTTCTCCCGCATCATAGAGATATGAAGCACCAATCGGTCGAATAGGCCTAATATCGACATGAAAAAATCAATAGTTTAAGTCTGAAAAACATCAAAAACACAAAAAATTGTAAAAATCTAAAAAATTGAAATGGTCGAAATATCTTACCTACAACATCCCATTTCTCACCCTCAGGAAGCACGAGCTCAGGGTCATCACAGAAATCCATCCTTGCATATGGATAATCATTGACCATAAAAAAATATCTGTGCAGCCACCCAAAGAAGGTTAATGGGAAGTTGATCACTGACGAACCTACATGCTGGTACATATGACCTATCCAGCTCCTCACCTGTGGTACCCTCATATCAACGGGATCGAGTGTAATCTGTTCAGGTTGTAGTCATGGAATATGTTCTAGTAAAAAGGAGACCAAGACGGAACTTTATCCAAATTTTTCAACTTTCCCTCTCTTTTCTTAGAAAGTTTTTCTTTCATATTGAACAATACTTCCTCACTCCAGTTGAATATTGTTGTCTATAAGCACTCCACAATGTATTTCATGTATGATCTGCAAGCTACATGAAGTGTTGAGCTACTTTCCAATTTGGCAATGATGAACAAGATCATTCTTAAGGGAAAATGGGTTACATATTTAATGTTGATCTTTCCATCTCTATTTGGCTTGGACCGAGGTCTACAGTAAGTAGTGATATACTATTTTACCATTTCTCCATCCCTTCTCCCACCTAGGAGAGACATGGGGGCACCTCTCCTAGATAAACCTGTCATAAAATATGTGTCCTCTACTATAATATTAAGAATATGCTCACCAAATAAAAACACATGTTCTTGCGCATCCCATGCATGAACAAGATGTGTTAGTGGGTCCAACTATTTCCTCATGCTAGGAAGCTAGAATAATTTCAAAAATCAATAATCTTTTATTGCCTAGATGGTAGCAAGATCATTAGCTGCATTTAAAACATGCTCTTCATGTTCTATTTCTCTCCAAATAAGAGCCATTTTATGTTAATCAAGACCTGAAACATAAAAGGGATATTCAATAGGATTCTTTCCATGCAACAAAAATTGGAAATTTGGAAGGGAAATTGGCAAAACAATTTGGTATTTGTGCCAAATTCACCACTAAGAGAGGAGATAGAGTGTTGCACCCCTCCTTGCAGTGTATCCTAACTTAGGTGCAATGTAGCTTTCGAATACCTTGGCCTGCGTTGGTCTTAGGGTGAATATTTTGAACCAAAGTGCCCTAAAAAAATACCTAAAATTTCCATGAAATCATAAACTTGAACCATGAATTGAAAGAGGAAGGTATTAGCCTCCTTGGAAGTGAAGACTCTTAAACAATTTACCATATTGAGCACAATCAATTGCAGAAGATCGAGGGAAAAAAATACTCATAACTCTCACTATTGAAGGTAAATGTGAAATGGTAAATATGAATAGTCATTTTGGATATTTATGGTTGTTTCTTCCATTATTTTATTTGCTTTATTGTTTTGAACTAGTTACAACCCATTTTTACCATGAAATAGGTATCATTAATCCTTTTTGTGATGTTATGAGAACGTCAACATCTGTTTGACAGATTTTTCCATGTGTTGGAATTGGTGGATTGACCCAAGTTTGATAATTTATTGGACACCAACAAAACCCTCAATCACTGGCCCTTTTAGCAATGACCTATAAACAAGTCACAGTCTCACCTGAAGTGATTGTGGGAGGTTGCAGAACTAGGTTTTTGTAGCCTTGAGGGATGTTGCGATGTGGAAAATTTGTATTTTATTATGTTTTAACACTTATAAGCTACTTCACATTAATGAACTACTTCGCACTTATATATTATTTCATAGAATTACATTCAAAACATATCATAAACATCCATAAACTTCTCAACACTGAAATAACATGTAGATAATAAGAAAATCAACACATGAAGACACAAATGTTAATGTGGTTCACCCCAATGTGGGACTACGTCCACAAGAACTATTGCTTATAATAGAGAATTTTGTACAACAAATAGTTCTTCATGTGCACACACAGCTGTAGGTTGTCTACGCACTAAGCTACAGATGGCCTTCATAATAAGTTGCATACCCAGGTGTCTGCACACTCAATTATTAAGCCTTTCCCCTTTCGCTAAAGTATATATCACAAAAGTACAACCATAAACATAGATATTGATCCAATTGATGGCTTCCTTCTTTATGAATATTATTCATCCCTATATATACTATGACATTGAGGTATTACATCACTACATTACCATGGACCCAATACCAAGGTTTCCAAAATACAAGGGACTATGGACCAAAAGCATTCAACTTTTACAATATTATATGCTCTTACAAGGAGGGAGGGGCTTCACTGTGAAGCCCTTATACTGTGCAGTGAGTTTGTTGTGTGGTCCTCATTATGCTCCGCTACTCTACTGTCATGATCCACTTTGCACTCCATGGTATCCTTTCTATTGTGTGCTCTACCAATAAAATTCAGATTCCTTGCCCAAAATCTGGCCAAGTTGGGTTGTGCCCAATAGGTCCCCAACAATCACATGTGACTCATCCCAAGTCAGTCATCTTCTTTGCCTATGATCTTGTCTACTATGTAGTTGTATGTCTTGTTAAGCTATTCAAGAATCTCTGCCAACATATTTTCCTTGTTGTGTACTTCTGCTAAGCATGCTTCTGTGACATGTTCTGTAACCTTATATGTCAATTGTATCTCCCTTTTTTGAAGTTTCTGAAGCATATCATACATTGTTTGTGATAGCTGGAGGCCCTCATCCTACCAAGGATGAGTCCTTTCTATCAAAATCTACTCCTACTTATTCAACTCTTCAATTCTCTTTTGTATAACCTTTGACTCATTATTTTTTCCTAGCCTTTGCAATATTGGAAAATTATTCACAGCTGCCAGAATCTCCTCTAATTGATGCTTCTTTTGTTGCATTTACTCCTGTATTATTTGAACATTTTGATCATCTTATGACGAAGTAAAAATTTTCATGCTCTCATCCAACAATTTTCCATAGTCTGCCAATGCTGCAGAGATGCTATCCATCCTAGTCTTTAAGTCATTCTCCCTCTGCTCTCTTACCTCCTATGGCATAGTTGGCTAAAAATTCATTTGCAACTCACTGATCTACATCTCATACTTGAATTGCACTACAAAAATTTTATCCTTCTACTCCTTGACTGCAAGGTCGAGCTTTGCGACCTTGTCTCATGCCGGCTCTTCTTCGTAGACATCAAGGTCCAAAATTACCTTACATGTTGTTTTCATTGTGTCCTTGAGCTTCTGATACTCTTTTTCTTATATTGTCTTCTCAAGCTTCTGTCACAATGGAACCCACTCCTTTTCCACCTGTATATTAAGCTCTAATGTCTTGTGTTCCCTTAGCTTTAGTTCTACTATAATATCCTCGTGTAGCTCGTATAGTCTTGGAGATGACACTACTATGATGCTCATGTTGATATGTGTCCACTCCTTTACCTGTTGCTGGATTTGAGTTGATTTAAATTGTAAAGCCCTTGTAGTTATGTATGTCAGCCTTGTGTTGATGCCCTGAAATTCGTTGCAACAACATCGGGGAAACCACCCGGTCCGGACCTTAGTGCAGCTCCTTTTCCGTTTGGGATAGTGGCTCCGACTGGGGATAATGGGACCAGTTTCCCAAGAATTATAAGTAAACGGGATGGATGAATGATTTACGATATAAGGTGGTAATAAGTGAATAACTAAACTATAAGAGAAATATAATAACTATAATCTAATCCCGGGAATTATCGATTTATGGAGTGCAGCGTTTGATAATCTGTGCTTAATGGCAGGCATATAGATGACTCTAACACTAAAGCATAGATGTTTAAATCATTTTAAGATTGCTCTGCATAATTAGTTATGCAGAGCGATAATAGCGAATTACTACACTCAGTCATTTATATTATTGCTACACGCATGAGTAAGAGAGATAACAAATCACAAAACATTCAATAGTGATATGAAATGAAGATTTGCTGTTATATTGCATACATGTATTCAACAATAGCAAAGATAATAACACAGCAATTCATATAATAGAAAAGAGGACAGATACAGATAATAGTACCATGTAAGCTATTTGATCAATCCAGTATATTAATCACTATGTTGTGGTCCTTCCTTCAAACCAGAAAGCATTCCAAGCAAATGACAGTAGTGCACAATTGCATAAAAGAGCCTTCTAAGCAAAATTAAGAACCATCGGTCGAGTTTCACAAAAGGATATAGACTGAAGCACAATAGTGCAAACTTCAGCCTTTAAGTCTTTTACAAAATTTTACGACCCTTTCCAAAACAATGAAAGGATCTATAAATACTACGCTAATCTAAATATCTAAATATCTAAAAACTGAAAAGCTACTAAATTGGCATTAACAAATATCATCTTGTTTCCTGGCGATCTGGCAGTCGGCGGCGATGCTTCATTCAGAGGTCTCTTTGCTTTTACTCCTTCCCTGACATATCGCCAGCATTGGCTCTACTTCTGGTGGAGTGTTGAGGCGTGAAGTTAGCTGGGCATCATATGTGGCATCCTGAATGTCGGAAATCAGATATCAGAGGGCATCTGTTAAACAGTTAAGAGCCGACCTTTGAGAATGTGGTTTAATCAGAAAGAGCCAGTATGCGTCGGCGGTTAAAGTATTTACTCCGGCGATTAACCGTCCTTGTTTCTCCAGATCAGGGTAATTTCTCTGCTCCAGCATGCTTGCTGTTGTTATGCTTCCAGGTGTGCACTGGGAAATCATGTTTGGCAGATACAGTGTGTCGTTGACTAGATTGATCATGTTGCTGGCAATCATTTTGCATCTTGAGGCTGCCCTTTCCGCTTTCATTATTTGAGTGTTCCATTCCATGAAGAGTATGTCCTTGTATGTTACATGGATTCAGGATAAATTTGCAGCTTTCCCTTCTGGAGTGTCTTGCCACTCAATATATTCTGATATGTCATCTTCAGCCTGATCTAGCTTATTCCTGGCCTTTTCTATTTGCTCACACACTACTGTAGATGTTTCACAAAATGACTCAGCGTCAACAAGTTGTTGGCACAAGAGCCTGATCTGAGATATTAATGCGTCGTTTATTCGAGTTGCCTCTGCTCTGAAATCATCAATACTCTGGGCGTCCTTGATACCTTCGAGCTGTGCTGATAGCTAAATTATTTGCTCATCTTTAGATTTTATCATCAACTCATTTGATGCTTTTAACTGGGATAATGCCTCTGATAATTCTTTTGCCTTCTGAACCTCACTTTGGTCTATCCTCTGTCTTTCGATTAACAGTTGTTGGGTTACCAAATTGTTTTCTTGCTGTTGAGCCAGCAACTGTTCCTCTACCTGCGCTGCCTTATTTTTCGCCTCAATTACTTCTGCCTGCAATGCATATATTTCATGATCTTTAGTCTTCAACAGAAGACTTACCTCTGATGCTTTGTCAATAGTTGCTGCTGAATAAGCTCCAGCAAATTGCGATAGCTTAGTCAGATCTTCAGAGGGATCTAATTCCCCCTTCCAGACCACATTGCCCGTGATTGTTTGCTCAGGAGAAATAGAAGGTTGATCAAGCCTTCGTCTTTTCCTAGAGCACCTAACAACGGATCTATGCTTTGGGCTGTAGAAAATATCTAGGGGAGGAATTTCTTCCACCTGGAGATCAATTTGATCGGATGGGTCTTGAGTGATTACCTCAACATTCTGTAACATGGGTGGGCCACTGGTTCCTTCTAGAACCTGAGAAGAAGTAGTATTGGGAGCATTATTTGTTTTAGAGGCGTCTGAGTCTTTGGAGGCTTCCTTACCACTGATAATGGAATCGAATTGGTTCCATTCCTTAATCAATTCAGGATCGGTAGAGATTTTCTCGCTCTGTTCTGTGTGGGCTTTACTCTGTTCTTTCTCTTGTTCAATCCTCTGCTATTCCTCGAATGCCTTTCGCTGTTGCTCCTCTTGTGCTTTCTGCTTCTGCTCCTCCAATTCCTTTTTCTGCCTATCTTCCAGTTCTTTCTTTGCTTTCTCTTCTTCTTCCCTCTTCCTCTGTTGCTCTAACTCTTTCTATTTTCTTTGCTCTTGATCCTTTTGTGCCTTTTGCTGCCTTTCTATCTGCTCCCTTTTATGCTTCTCTGCCTGCAGCTTGTTTTTCCTTTCCTCCTGTTGTTTATCATACTCTTTAATTGTAACAGGAGGTGGATGTATTTGCTTCTGACCAGGCTCGCTTGAGGAGGATGTTGGGGTTGTGGATAATAAATCTAGAGGCAAAGTTTGCAACCTTTGCTTTCTAAGTTTATTAAATTCAGTTAACTCCACATCTTCGTATCTCATTGCAGCAAGTTGTTTGATTTGGCTTATTGAATCGGCACTCACGAACAGGTCATCAAACTGATCTTCTTGATGGACAACCTTTGACAGTTTGGCCTGTTCCAAGGCAATGAAAGCAGTCTTTTTTGGATAATAGAGTCTGTTTGGAATAGAAGCCAGGGATATCATTTGGAGTTTTGCTGCTTCCTTTTCTGCATGCTTGTAATTCTGTAGCGTATAAACTCCAATTCTTAAAGGAAAAGAGGGCCATCCTCTCTTTTTCTCATCTTTGAGAGTTTGTGTGACACCCTCAGACATAATCTGGTAGGAGATTTCCCGGGCTAACAATTTATCTGGGATGTACAGAGGGAGAACGTGTGGCCTAGCCTTGCTTCCAAAAACTCTAATATAGGTAAAATGTTCTTCCCCGAACCAATGTGCTACGGCTGGTAGGTCAAAAGAAGCTTCATAGGAAATTCTTGGGATGGGTCTATCGAAAATAGAATAGTGGACAGGAACCATGAAACCATTGCAAATTTGATACAAATGGTCTTTGTAAGAGGGCTTCCATAATTTCCGATGGTACAAGTGAATGGGTGTTGGGTCATGGGTGGTCCATCTCCAACCAAGGACAGGAAACTCAGAATTAAAACACAGGGTATCCATAATGTAAGCAGAGTAATAAAAGGGTGGGATTTTCCTTTCGGTGACTCTGGTTTTGGCTCTAAACTCACGAACAGCTATGACCAATTTATCAGACAGAATAGTGGCCCAATCCATAATTGTACTATTGACGGCCGCTTCCACTAAGGGAACCATGTCAATATGGATATTAGTAGAGTCATGTAATCCCCATAATCTACACATCATAATCCCAACATAGCAATAGGGAGAAGCCAAAGAAGCATTGGAGTACTTACCCGAACTTTCATGCTTGTGTTTGGCTGGATTCTGCCTCCAATCTCGGAGAGGTTCGGATGGTGATTCATTCTCATTCGCGAACTTCTCCACAAAGGTTCTGTTATAGACTAGCTCAGGTTCAGGCAAATGATACATCCGCCTCAGGTCCTCAGGCTTGAAGGATCCGAAAATCCTTCCATCCTTTGTATGAAAGGTTCTATCAGTGAGGGTAATTTCCTCAATTGCCCAGCGTACCACACCAGTGTAAGGTAGGACTTGTTCTCTGGCTGCTATTCTGTGCAAAAAGGAGTCGGCCAAGTCTTTGAGAGTTGCCTCGGACTTCCTTAGTTCATCCACACTAGCCTCAGTTACTGTTTTTTCTGGTTGCTCAGCCTCTGACAGATTATATGTACCCTACCATGTAGTGCTAGGAAGACCAGTGCATGTAGTATCTGAGATTAAGCCTTTCTTTGAAACTATAGCGGCTTGACCTGAGACAGGTGTTATAGTAGAACCTGCAACCTTCTTGAATTTCTTTCCCATCATGTTCAGGCTTCTCTTGACGGTTGAATTCTACACAAATGCAAGAGAAATCGTAACAAGGAAATAACAATGACAATCCATAACGGGATAGATATATTACTTGAAGCGTGGCGAGATTAATTCTAAAAGTGGCTGCGGATCTAATGATTTGAGAAGGCACTGCAGATGCAATGATGGTGATTTTATAGCCTGCAGCTCCATAAATGACCATTACTTAGTTATCAAACTGAATGACCCCTTAAAGTGTGCAACAGATTTTTTCAAAGGTCTAATCGTAAATGTTCGTTAAATCGAAGGGGCAAAGCTTTAAATACGCATGCATTACCTTATCCCTGCATTTAACGACATTTTGAAATCTGTGCTTTTGTCAAATCGGATTCAAATATAACTTTGAAGCTTTGAAATAATCACCTTTTGGGAATTCTAGTCATCATTAAGCGTCATCGCATCGCATCGGGGGTGTGAGTGATATTATCGTTTGGGAGAGATCTTGGCGAATGCCGATTGCGACATTGCATCGTATTAGCGCGCGAACATGATCCCTAGATGTATATCAAATGATTTACCGACTATCGATAGCGATATCACATCGCATCGGGGAAAAGATCTGAACGTCTTATGAAAATGTATGGGATTCTGCCGACTTCCGATAGCGATATCGCATCGGAGGTGGCTTAAAACGCTTTTCATAAGAGGCAGCGCCGAAAGCTGATCACCGATATTACGTCACATCGGGGAAAGGACATGTGCTTTTTCTATGTGTGCATTGACTATCACCGATGGCCGATAGCGATATCGCATCGGAAAGGACCAAAGTAACAAGCGATCTTGCAATTGTTTTTTCGAACTTAACCAAAAATTGCTTGCTATTTATTCAAAAAGGCTTTTATTCACAAATTCATTTGATTATCATACCTTTTTCGAACAAATTCATTAATGCCAATTAAAATTTAAAAAGGGACCCATTTCATATGTTAATTGTTTGTGATAAAAATGTTATGAAATGGGGGCTTGTTGTAGGGCACAACAATTGGCGATTCGCTGGTAGAACCAGTTATCTCTGGACTGATAAACATACTTAAACTTTTTCAAATAGAATCTTTATAAGGGAAAGGAAATTTCTAATATAACTAGATGTCTATTGATTCTGAATAAAACAGACTTCTTCAGTTGACATCCTCTTTTTATAAAGAAAATAAATGCATTTTAAGTTTTAAAACAAGTCTTTAATGGTTCATAAGGGTAAAATAGAAAACTTTTCCATATCAGCTTTTAAAATAAACTCCTCTGTCACAGGTAGAGCCTCTGCTGCCAGCAAACATTTATAGTCTCGGCAGGGTTACCTTTTAACCATGTTGTTGTCCATTGTTCCATTCACTTAAGAGTGTGACTAAACAGAATGAATCCAAAAGATATTTTCACATTTTTTGAATTTCACTTTCTTTTATTCTTTGTTTAAGATAAAAGCCATTGTCCTGGTTTGATGGCCAGATATTGACAATGCCACTCATGGGTAGTAATCAAACTGAACAAGCTGGCTCGTGATGAGACCCCTTGTCTTGAAATTTCAAGCCATTACCCTGTTTGATATGCAGTTTTGGTAATGTCAGTTAAATTATTTTCCTATCAACATGGTAAGCAGGCTTGTAATAAGACCTCTTATCTTTAATCTTTTATATTTTAGAATTACACTCTGAGTAATCATAAACTTTTGGTGAATGGGATGAACAACTATCTTCTGAAGAGTAAATGGATGACAGGTTGAGAGTTAAAGATGCTGAAGATGGATTAGTTCCTATTTCAATATAAATAACCTTTGGAGACCAATTTTGAAAACCCAAGATGACTCATAGAACTTCGTTCAGAGAGAAGTTTACAAAAGTTAGACTGTGATCTCAGAATAGAAAGATATCTAATTTCCTAGAAATGATCTCTCTTGGTTTAAGACTCTATTATCCAAAAGCAAATATTAATAGTGCCCCGGCGAGACAACTTTTAACTACAGCGAAAGGTCAATGGATGATATCCCACATCCTTATTTCTACAAATCCTACAAACTATATAAAAACTATCGAACTATAAAGAGAAGGGGTTACCTCCTCAATTAAAGAATTTCTTCAAGATTAGACCATTGACAGGGAGAGAATCTCTCACCCCTGATAGATTTTGCAGTATAAAAGTGGAATGGCCTATTTTTTCACAGATCTGAAATGGTCCAAGCCACAGTTTCTGAAACTTGGAGTGTTTACCTGTGTCTTCATGGGCTTTGTCCCATTTCAGAACTAAATCTCCGACTTGGAATTTTTTAGGACTAGACGAAGCTAGATCAAAAGCTGCTTTAATGACTTGCTGATGTTTGGCATGTGTAACCTTGGCCTTTTCCCTTTCTTCTTCAAGTTTAAGAATTCGATCATACCTAAACTGGATAGAGGAAGAAGGAGTTTCGTCAATAAATTGCACTAGGGCTAGAGATGGAAGAAGAAGATTGGTTGGTACGATTGCTTCTTTTCCGTAAACAAGATTAAACGGAGAGGTTCCTATGGAGGCTTTCTGTGTTATCCTGTCGGCCCATAATGCAAATACCAATGATTTGTGCCAGTTCTTATGATTCTCTTCGATTGTTCGCTTAATAATTTTGATTAGATTTTTATTAGTTGATTCTGCTAGGCCATTACCCTGAGGATAGTAATTAGCAGAATATTTTAATTTAAATCCTCTTTTGATAGCGAAATCAATCATTGCATTACCTGAGAAATAAGAAGCATTATCAAAGACAAGAGCGTTTGGAACACCAAACCTGGTAATGATGAACTGATCTATAAATTCGATGATCGCCTCAGAGTTTGCTGTCTTTAACGGAACTGCTTCTACCCACTTTGTAAAGTAATCAGTGGCTGTAAGGATATATTTGTGCTGCCTGGAAGAAGGTGGATTAATTTCTCCAATGATGTCCAATCCCCATTGTTCAAAAGGCTGTTCAATGTTGACTGGTTGCAAAGGGAAAGCTGGTTTTTGTTGTCTTCCACTGGCAGTTTGGCATTTGAGACATTTCCTTACATACTCGTGAGCGTCCTTAAACAAAGTAGGCCAATAGTATCCAGCATGAATGACTTTATGAGCTGTTGTATCAGCTCCAAAATGTCCTCCTGCTGGTCCGTCGTGTAGCTCCTGCAAAACCTTTTGAGCCTCAGGTTTCTCAAGGCATCTTAATAGAACAGAATCATAATTTCTTTTGAAGAGCACATCATTGATAATCGAAAAAATTTTAGCTTTCAATCTAATGGCCCTTTTGTTTTTGTAGGAAAAATTGGTAGGTGCATAACCATTCTTTAAATAAAAGATCAAAACTGCATATTGAGATTCGGAATCGGGAACACTTAGCTGATTAACTTCTTGAGTTTGCTCTGTATCGCTTGATTCCAGAATGTTTGATGCTCCTGCTAATATCCTGCAAAAACCTTGACCTTTAACAATCTTTGCTGGCTTTATTTCTAGGTCATATTCTTGGAGAGCCGTGACCCAATTTGCCCTTTTTTCGCCCAATTCTTTTTGGATTAATAGTTGCCTAACTGCCAAGAAAGGGACTATCACTTTAGTATGGGTTTTTAAAAGAAAGGGTCGATAATGTTTGACTGCTTTAAAGACAGCAAAAGCTTGTTTCTCAACATCTGAATAGTTCAATTCGGCGCCTTGAAAGTTTGAACTGAAGAACGAGATGGGCGCTTCCAAATTGTCATCGTTCAACTGGGTGAGCACTGCTGCGTAAGATAAGTCGGATGCAATGGTATATAATGTAAAATGATTAGAAAGATTTGGAGTATTCAGAGTTGGGGCATTGATTATTGATTGCTTAATGTCATTAAAAGCTTGCTTTTCTTCTAATCCCCACCTGAAGGTTGAATTGTTTTTAATCATCGTTTGTAGTGGTAGTACAATCTGTGAAAAATCTGGAACAAATCGTTTAACGAAATTAATCTGGCCTAAAAACGACTGCATCGATTTTTTATTGTGTGGAAAAGGAATTTCAGAAATTTCCTTAATTCGATCAGGATCTACATAAATGCCATCCTTAGATACAATAAATCCTAAAAGCTTACCCTGGTTAAGAGCGAAGAAAGACTTTTTCGGGTTAAGAGAGATACCATGTGTTTTGCATCGCTGAAAAATCTGATTTAAATCATGCAAGTGATTATATATCTTCTTAGAATATACAGTAATATCATCGAGGTAGATGACTACTGTCCGGTTAATTAACCCTCTAAAGGCTGTATCCATAGCTCTTTGGAATGTTGCTCCTGCATTTATGAGTCCAAAAGGCATTTTTTGATATGCATAAGTTCCCCATTTTGTTCTGAATGTGGTTTTAAGTTGGTCATCAGGATGAACCAGCACTTGATTATATCCTGAGAAACCGTCGAGAAAGGACATCAATTCAGATCCTGCTACCGATTAGAGGATTTGCTCCATGGTAGGCAGTGGGAAGTTATCTTTCAAGCTTGCTTTATTCAAGTTTCTGAAATCAATACAGATTCGGATGTCGCCGTTTTTCTTCCTGACTGGTACCATATTAGAGACCCAGTTTGAATGTCGGACAGGGAAGATAATCTTAGCTTTTAAAAGCTTATTAAGTTCTGACTTTATCTGGCTCTCCAAATTCGGATGTATTTTTATTAACTTCTGCTGGATCGGCTTTTGATTGGGAAGCATAGGAATAGTGTGTTGTATGATAGATGTATCATATGTCTTGAGGTCGTCATACTTCCAAGCAAAAACCTGTTTGTTTTTCCTTAAGAGTTTGATAAATGCTTCCTTTTCTTCTTCAGAAAGTCCTAATCCTAAGTTGATATTTTGAGGAGCTTGATCTGTTCCCAAATTAATCAATTCAAACCTGAGAGTAGAGCTTTGGAGTTTTGTATTAATTACAGGTTTAAACCTGTCTTTAATGTCATAAAGGTCTTCGAGCTTTACTACGGGCTTAGGAATCGCGTTATCTTGAAATGTTCTTTTCATTTGAGAATCATGCTCGTCTTCTTCAATGATTTGATTGTCATAGGATTTTTCAGAGGTTAAGAATTGCAAGATATCCTCGTCATGGTTGAAAACTCTCCAGTTGGTGATGTTATCAAGAACTGAAGGTCTAAACATTAATTCTATAGAAAATCTATCAAGGCTATAGTCTTCAGAAGGCAGAAGTTTGGAAGCTACGTTGGCTAGTAAATCGGCTGCTGAGTTCTGTGATCTAGGAATTGAGGAAATGTTGAATGCTGAGAAATGTGAAGTAAGATCTTGCACTAGCGATTGATAATGCTTAAGGTGGCTTGAAAGGCAATGAATTGCATTTCTTACCTGCTTAACAATAATCTCACTATCGCCGAATACTTTAATATATTGGACTTTAAGGTCGATTGCCTTATATAATCCTTGCACTAGAGCTTCATATTCGGCCGTGTTATTGGTGCACTCAAATTCTAATCTACAGGACAGCATCGTCTTTTCGCCTTGCGGACTAACCAAAATGCAACCTGCTCCTGAGCCCTCGCTGGACTTAGAGCCATCAAAATACAAAGACCAAAATAAAGGAGAATTAACAAAAATATTTACATCCTTTTGATTTTCATTAAAGCATTTGGATAAATTGGTTTGTGAAAAATTTTCTACCTGAGATGTACAATGGTTAACTGAAAAAGGGGAAGGTTGGGCAACAAAGTTGCCAAAGAATGATTCTGAGGAATAATTTCCCAAAATGTTGTTGTTGAAGGCCACAGGCTGGTTTTCTTGTTCGAAATCGGTTACTGTGTGGGTCATGTGTTTTTCACGGTCGATCCTTATTTGATTTGGCTTACCCTTGTAGGGGAGCCACATATGTGACCAATCAGTGGAAATGTATCCATGCAGTTTTTCGGACCAATCTCTGCTCAAAATTAAACCATAGAATTCAGGTATGTCAGCAATCAAAATATCTATTCTCTGTACAATTCTGGGATCAGCAGACAACCTGATAGTCACGGAATTAATTTCTCCTACAACCTGTACTTTGGTTCTGTCTAACTGTACAATGTGGATAGCGGACTTCTGGGGTTCTATGTTCAGTTTAGAACAAACTGAAGCCGGCATAATATTAGATGAAGCCCCTGAATCGATTAAACAATTATGCAGATTTCGATTATAGATTTCATAGGTGAGCAAGAAAGGTGGGGTATGAGAATTGGATCTATCTCCGATCAGAACCGAATCGGTAGCTTCAACCATACCTGGAGGGGGTTGTCCTGAATCATTAGCAGCTTTTGAACTGGGAAGAGGAGAAGAAGGGACAGCATTAAATTCTCTTAGAAGCAATTTCTGCTGATGTTTTAACTTACTAAGTTCAAACATGGTTATGTTTGCCTTAGTCTTTTTCATATCATCAACAATATTATACTCCATCGAGTCAGATACCACTAGTGTCTTAGATGTCGAAGGAGAATTAGAAATTGAAGGCTAGTTTTGAGGAGCTGATACAGGCGACTTTTTTGGGAGAACTTTTTCCTTTGGTGTGGCAGCACCTGCGCTCCTTTTCTTTGTAGTTGTTTGAGTAGGTTCAGAAGCGATTTTACTTCTTGTAGTAACAGGAAAGGCTTCTTCTTGATTCTCGGTGTCAGAGTTTGGGAGTATAAAATCCCACATGCCGTGGCATTCAACTAATTCTTCTTCATCATCTGTTTGAGAGGTTGTTTCCTCTTCCTCTTCCTCCTATTCTGAGTCTGCATTAGATATAACATTGGGTGGCTTTGCCTCAGTTTTCTTGAAAGTTCTAAATGGTCTTTTGTTTGAAGTCTCAGCCACCTATTTTTTAATCTCAACCATTTCATTAGACATTGTTTTAAGGACTTTTTGTAAACCTTCCATGTCGTATGGGTCCTTTGGGGTTTTTTTCTTAGAATCCTCTTTAAATGAGACTTTTTTAGCTTTTCTATCCTCCAAGGCAGCTTTCTTCTCTAGAGCGTTAATGCGCTTTTCAATGGCAAGTGCTTCCTTCATATTTTCGGCTAAGGTAGGTTTGCCAGCCCTGTCAACAAAAATAGCTATGTTGGAAGGGAGGGCAGTAATATACCATTCGCTCCTAATTTGTTCACTTGGTTTTGAAGCGGTGGGGATTTTATTTAGGAGTTTATTAAATCGGGCATTAAACTCCTTTATTGGTTCCCTATGCTCTATTCTCAAATTGGAGAGGTCATTTATTAAAGTGGCTAGAGACCTGTCATCTCCATATTTGGTAAGGAACTGCTCTTGGCATGTGGTCCAGCTGGTAATAGAACCAGAAGGTAAGGAAAAGTACCAGGATCCTGCCGATCCTTGCAAGGTATAAGGGAAAAGCCTGACAACAACATCTTGCTCTGTCACTCCTTTTAAATTAACTGCTAACATAAAATTGTTAATATGCTCTTCAGCTTGTGTTTCGTTATCTGGATTGAATTTAGGCAACCATTTTTCGGGAGCATCAGGTAAATCATGCAATGGTGCGGGCATGTTGACTGCACCTGGTGTAGTCCATGGATCTGCCATTATGCTGGCGACAATAGTTGTTACTACTGTTGGGATTCCAGATGACTGAGGAGAAGAAATCGTTGAAGAGTGAGTAGTTTGAGATGCTGTAGTACCTATTCCCTGATGGACAACAGTGTGTAATGGAGGAGTGGATGGCTGACTTCGCAGATTAGGAGTTGAGATGGAGGATATGGAAGAAAGGTCTTCACTATCAGATCCTTCAGTAATCTTCTTAGCCTTTTTCCTTTTCGGTAAAGGGAACTCAGTAGGTTCAATACCGAGTTTTTTGCTCTGAAGTCTGGTAAGTGGATGGGATAAGTTGAACTGCGAGGTCACACTGCTTTGAGATACTTCAGATTTCTGAGGCGAAATCAAGAAGCTCTGAAGTTTATGGATAAGAGACTGAACTTCAGGAGATTCAAGACTTAATTGTTCTGAAATATGATGGGTATGAGCAGTGGTGGTTGATTCCTCTTTTTCTCGATTGTGTGCAGGAGAACCAACATGTGATTAAGAAGGGGAAGAGGATTTGGAGGGAGAATTACTCTTAGAATGGTTTGCAGATTTGGACCTGCTTGCCATTCACAGTCGATGCCCTCCTTCTAGCGCCAAAAATGTTGATGCCTCGAAATTCGTTGCAACAACATCGGGGAAACCACCCGGTCCGGACCTTAGTGCAGCTCCTTTTCCGTTTGGGATAGTGGCTCCGACTGGGGATAATGGGACCAGTTTCCCAAGAATTATAAGTAAACGGGATGGATGAATGATTTACGATATAAGGTGGTAATAAGTGAATAACTAAACTATAAGAGAAATATAATAACTATAATCTAATCCCGGGACTTATCGATTTATGGAGTGCAGCGTTTGATAATCTGTGCTTAATGGCAGGCATATAGATGACTCTAACACTAAAGCATAGATGTTTAAATCATTTTAAGATTGCTCTGCATAATTAGTTATGCAGAGCGATAATAGCGAATTACTACACTCAGTCATTTATATTATTGCTACACGCATGAGTAAGAGAGATAACAAATCACAAAACATTCAATAGTGATATGAAATGAAGATTTGCTGTTATATTGCATACATGTATTCAACAATAGCAAAGATAATAACACAGCAATTTATATAATAGAAAAGAGGACAGATACAGATAATAGTACCATGTAAGCTGTTTGATCAATCCAGTATATTAATCACTATGTTGTGGTCCTTCCTTCAAACCAGAAAGCATTCCAAGCAAATGACAGTAGTGCACAATTGCATAAAAGAGCCTTCTAAGCAAAATTAAGAACCATCGGTCGAGTTTCACAAAAGGATATAGACTGAAGCACAATAGTGCAAACTTCAGCCTTTAAGTCTTTTACAAAATTTTACGACCCTTTCCAAAACAATGAAAGGATCTATAAATACTACGCTAATCTAAATATCTAAAAACTGAAAAGCTACTAAATTGGCATTAACAAATATCATCTTGTTTCCTGGCGATCTGGCAGTCGACGGCGATGCTTCATTCAGAGGTCTCTTTTCCTTTACTCCTTCGCTGACATATTGTCAGCATTGGCTCTACTTCTGGTGGAGTGTTGAGGCGTGAAGTTAGCTGGGCATCATATGTGGCATCCTGAATGTCGGAAATCAGATATCGGAGGGCATCTGTTAAACAGTTAAGAGCCGACCTTTGAGAATGTGGTTTAATCAGAAAGAGCCAGTATGCGTCGGCAGTTAAAGTATTTACTCCGGCGATTAACCGTCCTTGTTTCTCCAGATCAGGGTAATTTCTCTGCTCCAGCATGCTTACTGTTGTTATGCTTCCAGGTGTGCACTGGGAAATCATGTTTGCCAGATACAGTGTGTCGTTGACTAGATTGATCATGTTGCTGGCAATCATTTTGCATCTTGAGGCTGCCCTTTCCGCTTTCATTATTTGAGTGTTCCATTCCATGAAGAGTATGTCCTTGTATGCTACATGGATTCGGGATAAATTTGCAGCTTTCCCTTCTGGAGTGTCTTGCCACTCAATATATTCTGATATGTCATCTTCGGCCTGATCTAGCTTATTCCTAGCCTTTTCTATTTGCTCACACACTACTGTAGATGTTTCACAAAATGACTCAGCGTCAACAAGTTGTTGGCACAAGAGCTTGATCTGAGATATTAATGCGCCGTTTATTCGAGTTGCCTCTGCTCTGAAATCATCAATACTCTGGGCGTCCTTGATACCTTCGAGCTGTGCTGATAGCTGAATTATTTGCTCGTCTTTAGATTTTATCATCAGCTCATTTGATGCTTTTAACTGGGATAATGCCTCTGATAATTATTTTGCCTTCTGAACCTCACTTTGGTCTATCCTCTGTCTTTCGATTAACAGTTGCTGGGTTAACAAATTGTTTTCTTGCTGTTGAGCCAACAACTGTTCCTCTACCTGCGCTGCCTTATTTTTCGCCTCAATTACTTCTGCCTGCAATGCATATATTTCATGATCTTTAGTCTTCAACAGAAGACTTACCTCTGATGCTTTGTCAATAGTTGCTGCTGAATAAGCTCCCGCAAATTGCGATAGCTTAGTCAGATCTTCAGAGGGATATAATTCCCCCTTCCAGACCACATTGCCCGTGACTGTTTGCTCAGGAGAAATAGAAGGTTGATCAAGCCTTCATCTTTTCCTAGAGTGCCTAACAACGACTCTATGCTTTGGGCTGTAGAAAATATCTAGGGGAGGAATTTCTTCCACCTGGAGATCAATTTGATCGGATGGGTCTTGAGTGATTACCTCAACATTCTGTAACATGGGTGGGCCGCTGGTTCCTTCTAGAACCTGAGAAGAAGTAGTATCGGGAGCATTATTTGTTTTAGAGGCGTCTGAGTCTTTGGAGGCTTCCTTACCACTGATAATGGAATCGAATTGGTTCCATTCCTTAATCAATTCAGGATCGGTAGAGATTTGCTCACTCTGTTCTGTGTGGGCTTTACTTTGTTCTTTCTCTTGTTCAATCCTCTGTTGTTCCTCGAATGCCTTCCGCTGTTGCTCCTCTTGTGCTTTCTGCTTCTGCTCCTCCAATTCCTTTTTCTGCCTATCTTCCAGTTCTTTCTTTGCTTTCTCTTCTTCTTCCCTCTTCCTCTGTTGCTCTAACTCTTTCTGTTTTCTTTGCTCTTGATCCTTTTGTGCCTTTTGCTGCCTTTCTATCTGCTCCCTTTTATGCTTCTCTGCCTGCAGCTTGTTTTGCCTTTCCTCCTGTTGTTTATCATACTCTTTAATTGTAACAGGAGGTGGATGTATTTGCTTCTGACCAGGCTCGCTTGAGGAGGATGTTGGGGTTGTGGATAATAAATCTAGAGGCAAAGTTTGCAACCTTTGCTTTCTAAGTTTATTAAATTTAGTTAACTCCACATCTTCGTATCTCATTGCAGCAAGTTGTTTGATTTGGCTTATTGAATCGGCACTCACGAACAGGTCATCAAACTGATCTTCTTGATGGACAACCTTTGACAGTTTGGCCTGTTCCAAGGCAATGAAAGCAGTCTTTTTTGGATCATAGAGTCTGTTTGGAATAGAAGCCAGGGATATGATTTGGAGTTTTGCTACTTCCTTTTCTGCATGCTTGTAATTTTGTAGCGTATAAACTCCAATTCTTAAAGGAAAAGAGGGCCATCCTCTCTTTTTCTCATCTTTGAGAGTTTGTGTGACACCCTCAGACATAATCTGGTAGGAGATTTCCCGGGCTAACAATTTATCTGGGATGTACAGAGGGAGAACGTGTGGCCTAGCCTTGCTTCCAAAAACTCTAATATAGGTAAAATGTTCTTCCCCGAACCAATGTGCTACGGCTGGTAGGTCAAAAGAAGCTTCATAGGAAATTCTTGGGATGGGTCTGTCGAAAATAGAATAGTGGACGGGCACCATGAAACCATTGCAAATTTGATACAAATGGTCTTTGTAAGAGGGCTTCCATAATTTCCGATGGTACAAGTGAATGGGTGTTGGGTCATGGGTGGTCCATCTCCAACCAAGGACAGGAAACTCAGAATTAAAACACAGGGTATCCATAATGTAAGCAGAGTAATAAAAGGGTGGGATTTTCCTTTCGGTGACTCTGGTTTTGGCTCTAAACTCACGAACAGCTATGACCAATTTATCAGACAGAATAGTGGCCCAATCCATAATTGTACTATTGACGGCCGCTTCCACTAAGGGAACCATGTCAATATGGATATTAGCAGAGTCATGTAATCCCCATAATCTACACATCATAATCCCAGCATAGCAATAGGGAGAAGCCAAAGAAGCATTGGAGTACTTACCCGAACTTTCATGCTTGTGTTTGGCTGGATTCTGCCTCCAATCTCGGAGAGGTTCGGATGGTGATTCATTCTCGTTCGCGAAATTCTCCACAAAGGTTCTGTTATAGACTAGCTCAGGTTCAGGCAAATGATACATCCGCCTCAGGTCCTCAGGCTTGAAGGATCCGAAAATCCTTCCATCCTTTGTATGAAAGGTTCTATCAGTGAGGGTAATTTCCTCAATTGCCCAGTGTACCACATCAGTGTAAGGTAGCACTTGTTCTCTGGCTGTTATTCTGTGCAAAAAGGAGTCGGCCAAGTCTTTGAAAGTTGCCTCGGACTTCCTTAGTTCATCCACACTAGCCTCAGTTACTGTTTTTTCTGGTTGCTCAGCCTCTAACAGATTATATGTACCCTGCCATGTAGTGCTAGGAAGAACAGTGCATGTAGTATCTGAGATTAAGCCTTTCTTTGAAACTATAGCGGCTTGACCTGAGACAGGTGTTACAGTAGAACCTGCAACCTTCTTGAATTTCTTTCCCATCATGTTCAGGCTTCTCTTGGTGGTTGAATTCTACACAAATGCAAGAGAAATCGTAACAAGGAAATAACAATGACAATCCATAACGGGATAGATATATTACTTGAAGCGTGGCGAGATTAATTCTAAAAGTGGCTGCGGATCTAATGATTTGAGAAGGCACTGCAGATGCAATGATGGTGATTTTACAGCCTGTAGCTCCATAAATGACCATTACTTAGTTATCAAACTGAATGACCCCTTAAAGCGTGCAACAGATTTTTTCAAAGGTCTAATTGTAAATGTTCGTTAAATCGAAGGGGCAAAGCTTTAAATACGCATGCATTACCTTATCCCTGCATTTAACGGCATTTTGAAATCTGTGCTTTTGTCAAATCGGATTCAAATATAACTTTGAAGCTTTGAAATAATCACCTTTTGGGAATTCTGGTCATCATTAAGCGTCATCGCATCGCATCGGGGGTGTGAGTGATATTATCGTTTGGGAGAGATCTTGGCGAATGCCGATTGCGACATTGCATCGTATTAGCGCGCGAACATGATCCCTAGATGTATATCAAATGATTTACCGACTACCGATAGCGATATCACATCGCATCGGGGAAAAGATCTGAACGTCTTATGAAAATGTATGGGATTCTGCCGACTTCCGATAGCGATATCGCATCGGAGGTGGCTTAAAACTCTTTTCATAAGAGGCAGCACCGAAAGCTGATCACCGATATTACGTCGCATCGGGGAAAGGACATGTGCTTTTTCTGTGTGTGCATTGACTATCGCCGATGGCCGATAGCGATATCGCATCGGAAAGGACCAAAGTAACAAGCGATCTTGCAATTGTTTTTTCGGACTTAACCAAAAATTGCTTGCTATTTATTCAAAAAGGCTTTTATTCACAAATTCATTTGATTATCATACCTTTTTCGAACAAATTCATTAATGCCAATTAAAATTTAAAAAGGGACCCATTTCATATGTTAATTGTTTGTGATAAAAATGTTATGAAATGGGGGGTTGTTGTAGGGCACAACACCTTGTTGCAAGGTTATGCTCTATCATCCTTCATTCTGTAACCCTTTCCTCTATTTGTGTAGGTTGTCTAACTAATAATGCCAAAATCTTTAACTCCGCAATCCTCTCCTGCACAACTATGATAAGCTTGCCATAGAGATCTTCCACCCTATTCTTGGATTCCATTGTTATCTCATGAACCTTGTCTCTTATTTGATCTAGGTCAAACTCAGTGAGAACCATTGGTGTGATTTCTTTTGTTTTATCTGTGTTATTCTTCTTTCTTCTCTTAATGGTAGAATCACCTTGGATATTTCTTTTGTCCATGAAAATATTCTTTGTTTCTTCTTTTTCTCTCTCCTTAGTCATATCCTCGCCTCCTCGAGGGTCCTCCTCATGGTGTTCTTCGTCATGGCGTTATTCTTCATGGTGTTTTTCTTCCTCTTCCTCTTCCGCTGATGCCTTCTCCTTGTATTTTCCACTGGCTTCACCATGTTGTGAAGTGTCCAACCCTTCTTTGTCTGTCACACTGTATCCTACTTTCTCTAGTGGAGTCATCCATTCTGTGGGCCATGTCTATACTAATTCTACCAAATCCCCCTCTATGACCATATATGGAATGAATGGCATTTCTTCTTGGTGTCTTTGTGCACATGTATGTACAATTTATGAAAATGTTCCTTGAACCTTGCCACAAGTGTATACTATTTGTGAAAACTCGGTGAAAGGCACAGATGTTGGTTTACTAACATGTGTAGATACATTTGATATAATATGAGAAATATTATCTTCTACTGTGATCGTGATGTTTGAGTGGCATGCTGAAACAAAACATACCTCGTGGCCTCACATACATCTAAAGGCAATGAAGGAAACTGTGTGTCCTCCATCTCTTTTTATGCTAACATAACAATGATCAAGATTAACCCAGTGTAATGGAAAGATGTACCTTTCCCTTGGACATTGAGGTAGTCATCCAAGAATTCCTTGCATAAGTATCCAACAAAGTTACACCAGACTCCATTTGTGCACTGAATGGCAAAATGCACCATCGATGCAGGAACTTCATTTGTGTGACACTTCCTCATAATATTTCTAGCCAAAATGTGTGCTTCGAAGTAGACTGCTTTTTTTTATCGTGTTTATGTCGTAGCCCCATTTTCCTTTGATCAGCCCATACTTATTCTTCATATTTTATGCCAAAGTGTGATCGTCATCCTCTCCCATGAACTCCACCACAAGGTTATACCCTTGGTATGGTAATATTGAGATCCTCTAGATCAACATTTGATCTATGGGTATCTTATTCCCCATCCATAGGTTTCCATTGTGTATTAATACTAGCAATTGTAGTACACACACTGTGTTTGCTAAAAATTTTCCGAAGTGTGTCACATTCAACATATTGAGTAGTCTTGACTATTCCAACCCATTCACACAACATTGTGGCTCCAATATCATTACTCCACTCTCTAGGTAGTGAAACTACTTCAATTAACAGTCTGGTTTAAACTGAGGGTACTTCTTCTTTTCATTAAAACCATAATCTGTAAATTTGAGTTGTGGAATTTTCCCTAAAATCTCTCCTGAAAATGACACAACTTCTGGAAATACTGGTATAAATGTCCCATACTTTGTGTATTTGAAATCCTTTACTATTTTGGCACTTGGATTCCTCAGCAAAATGTATGAGGGTAGAGGTGAGATGAACACTATGCCACCTTCCTCCACCTGTATTTCCTCTCCATATTCTTCATCAATATTGACCTACTCAGGTTGCTTGTGAGGTTTCACAATTTTGGTAGGCTTCTTGTCTTTCTTTTTCTTGGATTTTTCTTCCTTGGTTGGCTTCTTCCTTGGGGATTTCCATTATTTCTGTGGGGACGATGCTGCTAATATGGGCAATGCCATTGTGGGTGTTTCAATTATTGGCACTGACATATCAACAACTTCCATGGCTTCAGAAAATCCCTTCTCACGAAAAATTCACACAATCTCCTCCCAAGATCGCTTAGATGACATACACAGTGAAGTCTCCTCCAACTTCTTCACACTATTAATCACTTAATCTCTTGATTAAGAAAAGATCTTAATTTGAGCAGGATTCGGCTATTTATAACAATTCGGCCTTAGAACCTCATCATTAGATTTGATTGTCACAATTTTGTTCATATTTCATCATTAAATGCATATCTGTCCTTAAATTATACTGATCTCTCATATCAAATGCAACTTGACGCATTTTTTTCACTTTTAATAGTCATATTTCTACATTTCAGTAAACTTCGACATGTTCCCTATTGTAGCGCACATATGTCTTATGTCACGACTTGCAGAAAACTTCAACATCTTCCTAACTGTAGCAAAGTAATTTCCTTGTTGAAGCTCTCTCTGAAGCGTAATTTATAGTCCAGTGCCCACTTTCAACTGAATGTGATACTAAGACTTTCCTTCTTTCTTCTTTAGGGTGAAGTTGTAGGGGCATGGTTGTCATTGTAAAATTTCAACTTACTTCCATTTACATTTCCCTAAATTAATTCTCCATTTGACTTCGGTAACTACACTGTGCCTTCATCAGTAATATACTTAATAACATATGGGCCTAACCAGTGTGTTTTGAATTTCCTTGGAAATTTCACAAAACTACTATCATAGAGGAGGATAATGTCTCCTACCTTAAACTTATTTTTCTTAATATGCCTGTCATGCCAATCCTTTTCTCTCTCTTTTTGTACTTGTTGATGGAATCCTACTATAAACATGTCATCTTTGAGAGAAAGTGATTTTGAAATCCTTTCTTCAATTATGTTGGGGTCTACCATATTTGTAAAAGATGAAATTCTTAGGCTAGGGACAATGGATTCCATGGGCATGACAACTTCTTGCCCATAAACCAACCCAAAGGGTTTTTGACCTTTCAACCTTTTTCATGTAGGCCTATAAGGCCATAATATTGTTGGAGTCCTAAGATCCTAGTCATCCTTATTTACATTACATACCTTCGTCAGTGCATTCTCCAAAACTTTATTGAATTATTAAACAATTCCCTTTGCCTGAGGATGATAAGAAATTCTCTTTTGGTGGTAACCTTTTAATTCCTCAGTTAATGCTTCAATGGTCTTATTCAAGAAATGTGACCCTTGGTCACTTATCAATATCTTTAAACACTCATATATGGATACTAGGTATACAAATATGAACTTTGTCACAGTTTCTACACTGGAATCATTCACTGGCTATGCTTCGACCCACCTTGTCAAATAATTAGTCACAGTAATTATATACCTCGCACCAATCCTTTTTCCAGGTGGATTGATAGGTCCAACAAAATAAATAGCCCACTTATCAAAATACCGCAATGTTACTTGTGGTACTACTACTATTTCATCTCTTCTTGAAGGCTTTACTATTCTTTGGTAGACATCACAAGCTCGACAGTACTCATTTGCATCTTTTTGTAGCATAGGCCACCATAACCTTGCTCTTGAAATTTTCCATGCAGTAGCTTTCATCGCATAATATCCACTAGCTACACCATTACGAGCTTTTGTTAAAATTATCTATCTTTTGTGCTCAGGAAGATACCTGTGCAGTGTTTCATCTACTCCCATCTTATACAAATGTCCTTCTATTAGTGAAAACTATGTTCTCTTAATCACCAATTATTTCTTTTACTACGTAGTGTATTCTAAAGGAGCCATCCCTTGGTTAAGAACTGGATAATATCAACGAAGTGATCATCTGTTATTCTGATCGCAAACAACTACACATCAAGTAGATTATCCTCTATATTTGTTGGTTCTTCTCTTCTTTCCAACCTTGACAAATGATCAAGTTTAGCATGTAGTCTTCCTGGCTTAACAATAACTTCAAAGTCATTCACTTGAAATAATAATAGCCATCTATAAAATTTTCCTCCTAAAATAAGCTTATTGACAAAATAATTTAGTGCAGAGTGATCTATAAACATCTTGAAATGTGATCCTATCAAATAATTTTTAAACTTGCTTAAATCATATATCATAGCCAACCCTTCCCTTTCTGTAGTTGTACAGTTCTTCTCTACTTTAGACAATTTCCTACTTGCAAAAGCTATAGGGTGATCGATTTCTCCTACACCTGGCTATTCCAATACCATTCCTAAAGCTACACATGAAGCATCCACATGAACATGAAATTCCTTATTCCAATCTAGAAATACCAGTATAGGAGTAGTTACCATATTTTATTTTACTGTGTCAAGGCTACTTTGACATTCTTCATTCCATAGGAAAGTTACATCTTTCTTCAGTAGTTTCTCCATAGGCACAGTGATTTGTGCATATCCTTTCATAAATTTTCTGTAGTATCGTGTATGTCCCAATGTGGTGCGAAGCTAACTCATTGTCTTTGGTGGAGATAAATTCATAATAATATCAATTTTCTCAGGATCCATGATCAATCCTTACTTGCAAACAATATGTACCAGTAATATACCAAAAGGTACACAAAATATGCACTTCTTAATATTCAAAGAAATATTATACTACCTGCATGTGTCGAGTATCAGTCCTAAGATCTTAACATGTTTCTTCAATAACCCAAATATTGTCTAGTCATCAAAGCATACTTCTAAAAACCTATGAATATATTCTTTGAAAGCTGCAATAACTGCTCTTGAAAATATGGCAAGGGAATTCTTTAGTCCAAAAGGAATCACTATATAGTGATATGAACCCCATTCTGTAGCAAAGGTAGTCTTATGTGAATCCTTTGGTGCAATTCTAATATGATGGTATCTTGAAAATCCATTTGTAAATGAATAGGCTTCCTACGCTTTTTCATTATCCAATACTTCATAGGTGAAAGGAGTAGGGAATGGGTCATGTATGTATGCATCATTTAACTTCCTTAACTCAACACAAATCTTGATTTCTCCTTCTGTTTTCTTTTCTTGTACCACCATATGACTTACCCACTCTGATTCATCCACAGGTTCAATGATTCAGTCTATAAGGCCTTGTTGTACTATTCAACAACCCCCCCATTTATTATATAATAGTTAGTATTGTATTAATAAATGGGGACCCTTAAAAAAAAATTCAAAAAACTTAGAAAATAAGAGCTTACCTTTAAACCCATTCAGTAAAACCTTATATGGACTTAAGATATTAAGGCAGGTCACTTTATGACTAAGAACTCTTGCTTTATCACAAATCTCATGATCCTAAAGTAACAAGATTATTCATGAGCCAGAATCTACAAAAAGCGATAAAAGAAATGCCTTAGAAGACCAAAGGTAGTGTTAAACTCTTTTATAAACCTTAAGGCTTAGAGTATTTTTTATAAGAAGACCAAAGGTAGCGTTAAACTCTTTTATAAACCTTAAGGCTTAGAGTATTTTTTAAATATAAAGTGCTTATCGCATTGCAACTTTCATAAAGACACAAATGTTAAAAGCATAAAAACTGTGAATCACGATATGGTTCAGACCCGATGAAATAATAAAAATTGTTATAACTTGAATCAAGTCCGACCTATTGCAAGGATCTGTTTCAATGGAATAATCATCCATTTAGGGAAAAGCACTTGAAAAAATTTAAAATCACACTGCTCATCGCAAATCACAAAAATACCAAAGTGACTTTGAATTGGCCTATTCCACATAACCCAACATCATCGATTTGCGATATTGCGATAAAGCCATTTATCACAATCAGATATTGGTATTGCACTTAAAACACACCAATTTGAAATATCATTTATAACTTGCGATGTGATGGTTTGATAAGGCATTAAAGAAAATCACACGTAGGTTTTAATGAGTAGTTAATAAGGTTTAACCACATTTACTCTTTTCACAACTCAAGAAGACTGATATTTTTTTACCTGTCTTGAAATAAAATCTTCATCTTAACATCATTTCAGAGTTTATTATGTTATCGTGTTTATGATTCCTTTTTCGCTCTGTGTTTCATTATGTTTTTTCCATTGCCAAAATCTCACGAAATTTCCAAATAAAACAACGCTCAGGGAAATGGCTAAGAAAGGAAAGAAGATTGGATAGGTTACTACATTTCAAGATTCAGACATGCTTCCTCTATTCTCTCATACTACATGCAACAAGGATGGTAGAACTACCTCATGGGAAGCAATGTACAATTTATTAGAGGAATAAAACTGAAATTTCCTCGAGACTAAAGAACTAGCAGATGTTGAGGTCTCATCTGAGCCTTCTTATTTTGAAGCAACATGTTCTTTCCTACATAGAATAGATAGAAGGCCTAAAATTTTCCATACACTGATATAGTAAGATGGATCATCAAAAATGTGGAAATTTCAGATAGAACATCCAATAATTCCAAGCATGAACTCATGGGGTCATTTAAACCAGATAATCTATGTTGAATGTATGATCTACCAAAGCCAAAAAATCTATACGAAAAAGCCTTCATTGAGCACTTCGTGAAAGAAAATGAAGACCCAATGGACAAAATGTAGAATTGGAGGTCCGTCTCAGGCAATTTCAAGTAGGAGAAAACTGGTAGGTACCTATTGTAGTAGCTACAACCACCGTCCAAAACTTTGGCATGCACCCAATTTCGTAGCCTCCCTTGATAGTTTCACTTGATGGCTGCACACGCTCAGGTTCACTTTGTGAGCTCGTGTCAGTCTTCATGTTTGCCTTGCTTGCTCATTCCACCCAAGCTTTTGCATGTTGATGTCAATGTCATGCTTATGACCATGCTCTGGTCATGCTCAAGGTCTTCGTTTCGTGTGTACCTGTTATGTTCTCTATTAAAATATTTGTGTCACTCACACATGGAGTCACATTCACTCTCGTGTAAGCATGATCATGGTTGATCAAAGATCAATAAAAAATTTCTTGCTTTTCGCTTGCACTGTCAATGAGTCATGTTGAACATGTGTGTTTGAATGGTTTGAGTCATCTCGTCGTTGAGTCATGTAATTGTGTGTTTGAAAAATCACATATGCATCTTTACCTTGTTCACACACTTAGTCATTTTTCTATAGTTCTGACGAACGGACTACCCTATTACAGCTGGACCATCACCCCACCATCGATTCAATCAACGATCACCCAGAAACGCATAGAAGCACCAAGCAAGTCATTTCAAACTGCGTTGCCCGCAAGCAAACCAATCAACCTTCATGCTAGCCATCCAGAGAGTTTGACCCTCTAGCCATCCTAGAACTGACTCCCCTCAAAAATTATGTAGAGGTTGCTAACCTTTCCCGCTCTGATGACTAAGAAAATTGCATAGACAAGACAGAAATACACCTAGTGCCCACCCTTGTCTCCCACAGAAAATTGCCTAATTTTCCACCTAGTCCTCCTGATATTCGACCGACTGCTGAACCAAAAAACTGTGTAGTTTTCATGAGAAATCCTTTTGCTGCCTAATAGTCTTCTCAACTCAGAAATTGCACAAAGGTGATCACTAGGCTAGCCTCCTAGCCTCAGCAAAGTTTTCCCTGCCAGTAGCTCCCAATAGCATACTACCACTTCCCTATAGGCATTGCACAATTTTGTTGCCAAGCCCCAGCGGATGACTGCTAGTTCCCTCTTCGAATTGCGTAGTTTTTGTTGCCAGTGACCCAGTAGCCAACTCCCAACTCCCTCCAAGAATTGCACAATCTTCGCTGGCAAGCTCCAAGCCAGCTCGCCCAAAAAATTGCACAATTTCTGCTTGTTGATCCCCCATGCAGCCCAGTCTATTCCTCTAGAAAATTGCACAATTTTTTTTTTCGAACCCCCACTACCCGCTTGTTCTAAAAAATGCACATATTTTGTGTACACTGCCTTTCCGCAGCCTAGACTGTTCCTCCCAAAATTTAGGCAGTTTTTCCTTCTAGCCGAGCTAGACCTCACAGACAGTCATTATCATCTAGGAATTCTCATATTCATGACCCAATGACACTTGAACAACTTTCATCAAAAATGATCGAAGCCATCATCCTACCTCATAACCTTGTTTCATCTCCTAGTCACCTGCATCTGAAATGATCATGTGTCATGGTAGACTAGGAGGTTTTTGGATTTGATGTCCTCTCGTCATGAGTGACTTCATATACTGGTACACCAACAAATATGGCGCAACGACAAATGGGATGAACAAAGGGAGCACATGCAGAAGGATAGGTTCACCAACAAATGAACGAATGATGCATGCGAAGAGATGTGCTCGCAAATGGATGATCATGAAAAGATGTGTTCGCAAATGAATGGATGAGCAAACATGCAAGATATGCTCACGGATAGATGTTATAGACATTTTTGTGCCTTACAACATTGAGCATGAAATGTCCATAATCCAAGGGATACAAAGTCCCTAAACATGTTGTTCCTACCCCTAGAGGAACAAGGCTAACAAACCACAGCAATTCACAGAAGTTCTCCACCAGAAACTGCTCAAAAACAAGTCAATTCAAGATCAATTCAGAGGCTCCACTAGCTATCTGCGTTGAAATGCAAAGTCTGCGCTGGCTACCTGCACTGCAACGCAGGTAGAAGCACTACCAGGGTGCGCTGAGCAAGAATTGACAAATGGAAAGTTCATTCAACAAGGTGTCAAGACCCTGGAAGCTTCCAGAATCTTCCTTAATGACACTTGCCTCAGTGAATTCGACTAGTGATGAGTAAGAGGTTCTCAATCTCCAAGTGGAAGCAAGAACCTCCAAGTGGAAGCAAGAACTGACAGAGGGAGAGGACACTAGTCAGATCTCAAGCTGACTCATCCTCTCTCCAAACATCTATATATGGATCTCTCCTCCATGAGATCTGGGGGTTGGAATTTTGTTATTGCAAAGAATTGCTGTTGGTTTGTGACTAGAATCATTGGGTGCTTAATGCTTTGAAGGGGGGAAAAGAGAGGAATTCCATTTTCTGGGAAGGAGATGCTGGATTGGAGCCCTCTGGGTTGTATCTCTTCCTGAACCTTGTTATTCATCAATAAAGCTATCTTGATTTCTCCTATATGATGATGTATTTTGATGTATGAATGTATTAGCATGTTTAATTTATTTCTAATCCTAAACTAGTTATGAATGTGAAGATCTGTCTTTGTGTAGTGTTCTTCTCTTGTCGCAAGTAGTTGTTCTCTTGTGATCTTGTAGGAAGTTGAAGCTGGATAAGCAGGAAGGCAAGTAGCTGTGAACACCCAAAGAGAAGAGAGACCGGATCGAGGGAAAAATGGAAGACACCGGTAAGTCTACTGATCTCTCTTCTTTCACATTTCATAAAGGAATAAACCAGTATAGCTGTACTCGTTTTTTGCTAAGGCACTGTCACACCTTAGGTGGATAGGATCGTCCTACATAGGCATTTTTCCCCTCAACAAATTGGCGACTCCGCTGGGGAGATTTGTTTAGTCATTTTATTTGTTTTTCTATTATTGTTTGCATCATAGACTTGACAACAACAATCGAACTGCATCTTTCCAGGATGCAAAGTAGAAAGTTGCTGCTTTGATCCAATTGTTGGACTTGTCTATGATCTGAACAATGGATTCACAAATGATTTGATGACCCTTGTGATAGATCTTAGTAGCCTCTCAGAGCATCCCTTTGATTACACCTTGCTTGTTGCTTTTATTTGGCCTGAAACAGTTGATTGAGTAGCAATCTGTGACCCAGAACCTGAGGGAAATGAGAGTTTCTCCTTCAGCGCAGACCTAGTGAAGGGATTCTGCATTTCAACGCAGGTCCCGTGAAGGCTACCTGCGCTGAATGTCAAAACCCCTGTGTTGAGGTTGCGCTGAACCAGTTTGCTCTTGTGTAGATGGGGTTCTCTGCTCTGTTTTGCCTTGTTTTGATCTCTGATTTTTGCAGCCTGTAACCAGCATAGGTACCAGTCTAATAACCCCTTTTCTCTACTTACATTCCGCCTCCTTTTGTACAAAAAGACTGTGAGTGTTTTTATGTGTTTGTGGCATCATTTACAATTTTCCTTTGCATGAGTGAAATAGTCATCCTGTAGCCCTTGATTCAGATCTGTTGATTGTGATCTTAGAAGAGAGTTCATTGGCTGTTTGCAGATTGATTACATATTTACTTTTGCTTATTGGTTTGAATTTGTCTCTTTTAAGTGTCGAAACAAGTCTTTATTTCGAAAATCGTTAAGTGTTGTAATCTCTTCTATCTTCTCTGATTTCGAAAAAGTAAACTTGTTTGTATTAATCATTTAAAAGCAAATTCAAAGTTGTACAAAAAGCTTTCTTTGTAGGCACCAATACTAAGAAAGCGGAAAACAAACACCTGCAATGTGCATTTTGCATTTGATAGTTTGCATGTTGGATTTAGGAAAAGTGCATTAGAGTGTGTTGATTGCTCTTTGAGAAAAGATGGTGTCTTTCTTTTCCATTAGTAGCTAGGATTTTCAAAGTTGAAAAGATATAAAGCTTGCTTATCATCTTTAGACTGCATTTAGGAATTTGTATCATACATCTCGTGGTGAACCTCGAAAGGCAAACTTTAAAAAGATCAACCTAAAATAAATTGAATGAACTTAACAACGCTTTGTAACATAACGCACAACATAGAGGTCTAGGCTGGAGACGTGTTCCGGCGTCGTTAAGCCTGGTGACTGTCGATCGCGTGGATGGTGGGTGATTCCTCCTGAGGGACGATAGCGCCAGTACGGATTGTGCTCCTAGGTACCGTCGCGTATATATTGGGAGACCCCTATAGGCATAAAACCTTTATCCTTAGGAAGCCGTGTCGGCCGCCCTACTGATCGCAATGCACTGAACACAGCATTCAGGAAGATCGACCGCCCGTACCCTAAAAAGTATTCTGCGGTCTTGCGAAAAGTTTGGCACACCCTCTGCCTATAACTCCAGACCAGTTCCTTTTGGCCTTTTTCAGACTCTATAACAGAAAAAGTCCCCTCAAAAATTATGTAGAGGTTGCTAACCTTTCCCGCTCTTATGACTAAGAAAATTGCATAGACAAGACAGAAATACACCTAGTGCCCACCCTTGTCTCCCACAGAAAATTGCCTAATTTTCCACCTAGTCCTCCTGATATTCGACCGACTGCTGAACCAAAAAACTGTGTAGTTTTCATGAGAAATCCTTTTGCTGCCTAACAGTCTTCTCAACTCAGAAATTGCAGAAAGGTGATCACTAGGCTAGCCTCCTAGCCTCAGCAAAGTTTTCCCTGCCAGTAGCTCCCAATAGCATACTACCACTTCCCTATAGGCATTGCACAATTTTGTTGCCAAGCCCCAGCGGATGACTGCTAGTTCCCTCTTCGAATTGCGTAGTTTTTGTTGCCAGTGACCCAGTAGCCAACTCCCAACTCCCTCCAAGAATTGCACAATCTTCGCTGGCAAGCTCCAAGCCAGCTCGCCCAAAAAATTGCACAATTTCTGCTTGTTGATCCCCCATGCAGCCCAGTCTATTCCTCTAGAAAATTGCACAATTTTTTTTTTCGAACCCCCACTACCCGCTTGTTCTAAAAAATGCACATATTTTGTGTACACTGCCTTTCCGCAACCTAGACTGTTCCTCCCAAAATTTAGGCAGTTTTTCCTTCTAGCCGAGCTAGACCTCACAGACAGTCATTGTCATCTAGGAATTCCCATATTCATGACCCAATGACACTTGAACAATTTTCATAAAAAATGATCGAAGCCATCATCCTACCTCATAACCTTGTTTCATCTCCTAGTCACCTGCATCTGAAATGATCATGTGTCATGGTAGACTAGGAGGTTTTTGGATTTGATGTCCTCTCGTCATGAGTGACTTCATATACTGGTACACCAACAAATATGGCGCAACGACAAATGGGATGAACAAAGGGAGCACATGCAGAAGGATAGGTTCACCAACAAATGAACGAATGATGCATGTGAAGAGATGTGCTCACAAATGGATGATCATGAAAAGATGTGTTCGCAAATGAATGGATGAGCAAACATGCAAGATATGCTCACAGATAGATGTTATAGACATTTTTGTGCCTTACAGCATTGAGCATGAAATGTCCATAATCCAAGGGATACAAAGTCCCTAAACATGTTGTTCCTACCCCTAGAGGAACAAGGCTAACAAACCACAGCAATTCACAGAAGTTCTCCACCAGAAACTGCTCAAAAACAAGTCAATTCAAGATCAATTCAAAGGCTCCACTAGCTATCTGCGTTGAAATGCAAAGTCTGCGCTGGCTACCTGCACTGCAACGCAGGTAGAAGCACTACCAGGGTGCGCTGAGCAAGAATTGACAAATGGAAAGTTCATTCAACAAGGTGTCAAGACCCTGGAAGCTTCCAGAATCTTCCTTAATGACACTTGCCTCAGTGAATTCGACTAGTGATGAGTAAGAGGTTCTCAATCTCCAAGTGGAAGCAAGAACCTCCAAGTGGAAGCAAGAACTGACAGAGGGAGAGGACACTAGTCAGATCTCAAGCTGACTCATCCTCTCTCCAAACATCTATATATGGATCTCTCCTCCATGAGATCTGGGGGCTGGAATTTTGTTATTGCAAAGAATTGCTGTTGGTTTGTGACTAGAATCATTGGGTGCTTAATGCTTTGAAGGGGGGAAAAGAGAGGAATTCCATTTTCTGGGAAGGAGATGCTGGATTGGAGCCCTCTGGGTTGTATCTCTTCCTGAACCTTGTTATTCATCAATAAAGCTATCTTGATTTCTCCTATATGATGATGTATTTTGATGTATGAATGTATTAGCATGTTTAATTTATTTCTAATCCTAAACTAGTTATGAATGTGAAGATCTGTCTTTGTGTAGTGTTCTTCTCTTGTCGCAAGTAGTTGTTCTCTTGTGATCTTGTAGGAAGTTGAAGCTGGATAAGCAGGAAGGCAAGTAGCTGTGAACACCCAAAGAGAAGAGAGACCGGATCGAGGGAAAAATGGAAGACACCGGTAAGTCTACTGATCTCTCTTCTTTCACATTTCATAAAGGAATAAACCAGTATAGCTGTACTCGTTTTTTGCTAAGGCACTGTCACACCTTAGGTGGATAGGATCGTCCTGCATAGGCATTTTTCCCCTCAACAAATTGGCGACTCCGCTGGGGAGATTTGTTTAGTCATTTTATTTGTTTTTCTATTATTGTTTGCATCATAGACTTGACAACAACAATCGAACTGCATCTTTCCAGGATGCAAAGTAGAAAGTTGCTGCTTTGATCCAATTGTTGGACTTGTCTATGATCTGAACAATGGATTCACAAATGATTTGATGACCCTTGTGATAGATCTTAGTAGCCTCTCAGAGCATCCCTTTGATTACACCTTGCTTGTTGCTTTTATTTGGCCTGAAACAGTTGATTGAGTAGCAATCTGTGACCCAGAACCTGAGGGAAATGAGAGTTTCTCCTTCAGCGCAGACCTAGTGAAGGGATTCTGCATTTCAACGCAGGTCCCGTGAAGGCTACCTGCGCTGAATGTCAAAACCCCTGTGTTGAGGTTGCGCTGAACCAGTTTGCTCTTGTGTAGCTGGGGTTCTCTGCTCTGTTTTGCCTTGTTTTCATCTCTGATTTTTGCAGCCTGTAACCAGCATAGGTACCAGTCTAATAACCCCTTTTCTCTACTTACATTCCGCCTCCTTTTGTACAAAAAGACTGTGAGTGTTTTTATGTGTTTGTGGCATCATTTACAATTTTCCTTTGCATGAGTGAAATAGTCATCCTGTAGCCCTTGATTCAGATCTGTTGATTGTGATCTTAGAAGAGAGTTCATTGGCTGTTTGCAGATTGATTACATATTTACTTTTGCTTATTGGTTTGAATTTGTCTCTTTTAAGTGTCGAAACAAGTCTTTATTTCGAAAATCGTTAAGTGTTGTAATCTCTTCTATCTTCTCTGATTTCGAAAAAGTAAACTTGTTTGTATTAATCATTTAAAAGCAAATTCAAAGTTGTACAAAAAGCTTTCTTTGTAGGCATCAATACTAAGAAAGCGGAAAACAAACACCTGCAATGTGCATTTTGCATTTGATAGTTTGCATGTTGGATTTAGGAAAAGTGCATTAGAGTGTGTTGATTGCTCTTTGAGAAAAGATGGTGTCTTTCTTTTCCATTAGTAGCTAGGATTTTCAAAGTTGAAAAGATATAAAGCTTGCTTATCATCTTTAGACTGCATTTAGGAATTTGTATCATACATCTCGTGGTGAACCTCGAAAGGCAAACTTTAAAAAGATCAACCTAAAATAAATTGAATGAACTTAACAACGCTTTGTAACATAACGCACAACATAGAGGTCTAGGCTGGAGACGTGTTCCGGCGTCGTTAAGCCTGGTGACTGTCGATCGCGTGGATGGTGGGTGATTCCTCCTGAGGGACGATAGCGCCAGTACGGATTGTGCTCCTAGGTACCGTCGCGTATATATTGGGAGACCCCTATAGGCATAAAACCTTTATCCTTAGGAAGCCGTGTCGGCCGCCCTACTGATCGCAATGCACTGAACACAGCATTCAGGAAGATCGACCGCCCGTACCCTAAAAAGTATTCTGCGGTCTTGCGAAAAGTTTGGCACACCCTCTGCCTAGAACTCCAGACCAGTTCCTTTTGGCCTTTTTCAGACTCTATAACAGAAAAAGTCCATCTGAGCATTTGTCACTTCGGGCTCGTTAAAACATCAAAGGAGACTAGAGTCATCTTTAGCTTTTTCTCGACTCTTTAAAAGTGAAAAAGCAAGTTGTGTCTAAAAGCGTCTAAAAAATTCATTTAATTCGGAAACACGCTTTCCCCTTTTGTATTTTGGTTGATCGAGTAATCCGCAATCGTGGAAGAAAGTCAATTGAAACCCCATCGTTCGCGGAGGCTTACGAGTCAACCGTCTTTGTCTCTGGAATCGAAAACAGTACGGACAAAGCGAACTCGTTTAACTGGTTCGAAATCTCCTATCAAAGTTAGAACAAGTGTTCCAACCGCATCTGAGATTCCGGTTACTCCAAACATTTCTGGAAACCCTGCCTCTATAGAGGAAGTTCAATAGCCACAAAGGGACAGTAACACTGATCCTAGTCTGGGAGCAAATACTTGCGTTACTGAACCAGTTCCAACTGTAACCGGTTTAGAGAGTCTTGCTCCTCAAACAACTGTCGTTGTCGATTCAACCCCTTCTTCGGCACCAGAAATATTTTACAGACCTGACGGTCTTCCTCTTCCACCTAGTTTGATTGCGATAGAGGAAATTGTAGAGGATCCGCAAGCAAGTACTCCAACCCATTTTGGAGTCGGGGTCACTCTGTTTCCTTCATCAGAAGTTAGTCCACCATAAGTGGAAGTTCCTGTAGAATAATTAGGAAATCTATTGGATAGACTCAAAATGTCTGAACAACCGTCAACATCCAGGACTGTGTCAAATGACACAGCGACAGCAGAAGCCCCTGCCGTCACTCCGACAATGTTTGCCGGCATACCATCTGTCCCGACTAGCTCACAGCCGCTAGAAGGAGTCCACCAAGGGACTATTTCGACAGTGTGGTCTGTTCCAGTTTGTTCATCAGGAATAATATCCGGCAACTCTTATGTTGAGACTCGCCAGATTGATCCCTTTGGAGGTCAATTTGGGCAATCCAGTCCGCAAGGACAAACAATCCCCTTGAGCTCCGGATTGCTACCGTATGGGGGGAAGTATGCCCTTTCATTACCCCCTCCGGGAGGGTATCCATACGGGAGTTCACAACAGTATTCAGGTTATATTGGAATTACATCAAGTGGCTGGGTACCTATGCTACCTCAACAACCAAGGGTTGTATATTCTATGCAACAGTGTGTACCTATGCCGAACATCCCGACCACACCGGCTATTGTAACAGTGTCACAAGTTCAACGATGCCTGTTGTATGTCAACCTCAGATCTCTCAGGTTATAATGCAACAACCCCTTGACCCTGAGACACAACCACAATCGCCAATTGGTGGGGCGACACAGGTCCAAACGGGTACAATTACCCCACACCTTGGTCCAACAGTTAGTATAGCGCAACAAAACATGGCTTCACAACCGTGGTTGGGGCAGTACCAATAACCAAAGTTCCAGCAAATGTACCAAGGTTCTGAGCAGCAGATCTTTGCGAACAGTGGACAACCGTATATTCAAAACGGTCAAAACCAACCGCTTTATAGTGGTCAAGTCCACCAACCGTATCAGTCATACCAACATCAATTACATTATGCTGGTATGCAAAGGCCCACTGCTCAGGTGATTCCATCGTACCCTGGGTACACTTCACCTAACCTGAATCAACAGTTACCATTCGTGGCAACTTTAGAGTTACCTGATTTACACCGGTTAACAAACGATCTGATTGCTTACGCCCCTTGGTGGCCAGCGATTCCTAACAAACTTCCATCTGACATTCTTAAATTCAATGGAAATCCAGGTGAAGACCCATCGAATCACGTGATGACTTTTCATCTGTGGTGTTCATCAAACACCGTGAATGATGATTCGATAAGGCTTCACCTTTTCCAGAGGACGTTAACAGGTCCAGCGGCAAAATGGTATATTGAATTACCTAGAGCCTCGTTCGAAAATTTTAGCTCCCTAGCCACGACTTTCTTAACCCATTTTCAATTACCGATAAGGTATGAAACGGGAACAGAAATATTAACCAACTTCAGGCAGACAACTACCACTCATATATCCGATCATATACATGAGTGGCGTCATCGTCGTAGGATGGTAAAAACATACGTTCCCGATCAGCTATTAGCTGAATGGTTTATAAAGTCGTTACTTCCGGCTATAACGGAAGATGTGGCAAAGGGGGGAGTCCTAACAGAGTAGCAAGTTATTGCTCGTGCACAATATCTAGACTTAGTTTATACTCAGTCTGGCATGCTCTATGAAAACATACCTGACGCCCCTAGACCGGAATTCTCAATTCCTCCTCCTCCTAAATCAAATAGTGACTCTCATGCCAGCGATGGCGTGATTGGCACGGCAAACACGAAATCGACAAAGGCTTCGTCTAAGAAAGCCCGTAAGAATTCGGATCAAAATGCAAAAGATGAAATTCTTGCTTCGGAAGTAAATGCCGTATCAGCAGATAAAGGCAAAGAAACCAATCAACCAGGAAGCAAGGAGAAGCAAAACAAAGGGAAGAAGAAGAAAAAGAGTGAGTCATCTCCTGGAAAAACTTCTTCAAATCCTCCTGGAAATAGGAAATATCCATGTCAGATATGCGATGAGGATCATCGGACATATGATTGTCCATACAAACCTGAGCTTAAAAGGTTCTTCAAAAGTTCGCAGACCTCAGCTGTATTAACTGATCCATTTCCCAATCCAGGTCAAAATCTGGTTGATAGTGGAAATGCTTCCCCGTCGCAAGTGCTCATGTTGTCAGTTTCAAAACAGCAGAATGATGCTTTGATTTCAACAAGGAACAAATATTACGGGAATCCGCAGCTGTCGAACGACAAAGGTAATGATCAACTAAGTAGTTCGACAACAACTTTGACAGAAGTTGTACCGCCCATCATTCCTGAATTAACAATAAAACCGCCAAAGGGAGTAGTACACAAGTCGACATTTAATCCTCGCGCCAGAACGGCGCAAAATTATAACATAGTGGAAAATTTGGCCCAATCGCCATCCGCTATGTCGACTCTTGAAGTACTACAAAATTGCCCATCCCATAGGCAGGCTTTGTTATCGGCTATTGGTGGGGTTGATCCTAAGGATTCCAATCTTGTATCCTTTGATCACAAAGGGTATGATCCTCAGTTACCAGCTCAACTAGCTTTCCTTATTCAAGTGAAAGCCCACAACAAAACTGTTCACCGAACAATTATTGATGAGGGGGCATCTACATGTATTATGTCGATGAGTTGCTGGAAAACTTTAGGATCTCCAACCTTGTCGCGATCTTCGACGACATTAAAAGCACTCGACGGATGGACATATACCCCGTGCGGTATCCTTAATAACTTGAAAGTTGAACTGGGAGGAAAAACAGTAGAAATAGATGTTGAAGTCATCGATGGGAATCTGGACTACAACATCCTACTGGGAAGACTGTGGATATATGCCATGGCAGCTATTGTGTCGACTTATTTTAGGAAGATCGCATTCCCTTCTCAAGGAGGGATTACGATCGTCGACCAACAAGACTTCCTCCCTAATGGTTCACAAGTTACAAGAAGCATTCCCATGATCCATGGAAGCAACCACTCGCTTCAAGACATCGGAGTAGGCCTATTGAAAGATCCCACATTAATGGGAACTTTTGCACTTCCGCCTCCATTCTATATAGGAGACGTAGCATTCGTAAGAGCCTGCAACATGATATCTTCCACGAAGATCTCAGAAGACGATGTCGAAATGGATCATGCAATGGTTTTGTCCCCAAACCCCATTGAAATATTGTAGCAATCAATGTTTCGAGCATGGGAGGCGAACCCAAATCAACGCTCATCGAGCGTTTGGGTAGATAGGTCTAGAGAATATGGTACCCCGTTAGATCCTTGGTCGAAAGTACATGGGACTGACGAAGGAATCCTACAATCAATGTTGATTGAGGGGGCACCATGGAATGATTGCCACCATCGTTCCCTGCTTCTAGAATATGAAGAAGATACTCAGCATGGCCTTTACTACCCTTCAGTTTTTGAATTCCTATCAAATACTGTAAATACGGTGGATTCTGAGTGAAACTTATCCAATATTGAAGAGACTATAGCCATAAATATCTCGACTAAAACAAATGTTCTAGAGAATATTTATGTCGGCAAAGGATGTTCTCCTTCAGAACTGGAAATATATAACGCTCTTTTTCACGAGTTCAGAGATGTCTTTTCTTGGTCATATGATGAAATGCTAGGCATTGACTCGAGTATCGTTGAACATGAAATTAAAATGTATCCTGATGTCAAACCAGTAAGAAAACGGCTTCGGAAGGTACACCCCAAGAAAGCCGCTGCCATTAAAGAAGAAGTTGAAAAACTCCTTCATGTTGGTTTCATCTACCCGGTTCCTCTAACCGATTGGGTATCGAATATTATCCATGTTATGAAGAAACAAGGGACAATTAGAGTGTGTGTCGATTATAGGGATGTAAACCAAGCTTGTCCGAAGGACAACTACCCTACACCCTTCATCGACAAGATAATTGATGAATGCGTCGGATGTGAAATCTTTTCATTTATGGATGGATTTTTCGAGTATAATCAAATAAATATCTGCCCACAGGACCAGTCAAATACTGCATTCATCTCTCCATGGGGCACATTCGCTTATAAAAAATTACCCTTTGGTTTAAAGAACGCAGGGGCGACATTCCAGAGGGCAATGAATTATGCCTTCCATGACATCAAGAACATCGTTCAACCTTATCTCGACGACCTTCCGGCTCATTCGCGAAAGCGGACTGATCATCCGCAGCATTTAAGAGCGATATTTCTACGTTGCCGACACTACAAGATAAGACTCAATCCACACAAATGTGTGTTTTGCGTCGGTTTTGGTCGTTTACTTGGCTTTGTAGTCTCTAAGGATGGGATTCGGCTCGACCCCTGCAAGGTTCAGGCAATCATTAATCTGCCTCCACCTTCAAATTTGCTTCAGATTCAGAAACTCCAAGGGAAAGCAAACTTTCTGAGGAGGTTCATTCCAAATTACGCAGAACTTGCTAAAGGTTATACTCGTCTTTTGAAAAAAGATGTACCTTTTGTCTGGGATCAGGTGGCGCAAGCTTCCTTTGATTCTCTGAAAGATTCTCTAGTAAAAGCATCATTAATGTATGCCCCAGACTATCAAAGAGATTTTAACCTGTATCTGGCTGCAGCGGATACGACCATTGCGATGGTTTTAGTTCAAGAAGTCGATGGAATTGAACATCCAATATATTATTTAAGTAAAAACTTGAATGATACAGAAAGCAAATATTCTTATGTTGAAAATCTAGCACTCGCTGTTGTTCAAGCGATACAAAGATTTCGACATTATGTCCTCTTTCGGAAAACTACCATTCTATCAGATTGCAACCCCATGACTTATATATTGTCGCGACAGTTGCTGGGGGGCAAATATTCAAAATGGATAGCGATCCTTCAAGAGTTTGATCTGGAATTTGTAAAATCCAAATCAAAGAAAGCTTTAGTTTTCGCAGAATTATTGTGCGATCTCCCATCGTCGTCCAACGATGAAACATCTGAAGAGTCGATCGTGGACGAAAGTTTGTTTCTGATATCTACAAGCGATGAATGGTATGGAGATATAATAATATATCTCCAAACCCAAAAATTCAGGCCTCACACCTCTCACTCAGAACAGAAATGTATACGATACCAAGCGAAAGACTACATGATCGTCGGTGATACGCTTTACCACCGTGGTATCGATACAGTTCTGAGGAGGTGCATCACCCATGAAGAGGCCGAAAAATCCCTAAATGAGTGTCATTCAGGCACGTGTGGGGGGCATCAATCTGGATATGCTACAACACAAAAAATGTTACGAGCAGGATACTTCTAGCCAACCATGTTCAAAGATTGCATAACCGCAGTCAGAAGTTGCCATGCTTGTCAAATTTTTGATAGCAAAACCAGAAGACCACCCGCACCTTTACAGCCAATTGTTGCTGTTGGGCCTTTCGCCAAGTGGGGCATCGATTTCATGCAATGTAACCCCACCTCGACCGGGGGGCATGGGTATATTATAGTCGATGTTGACTATTTTACCAAATGGGCTGAGGCGATGCCTACATTAGATAACACTGGTGAAACAGCTACCCTTTTCTTTTTCAATCATGTAGTCGCCAGGTTCGGCGTAACACAGGCTATAGTTACAGATCATGGTTTGCATTTTTGCAATCACATGATGGTCGAATTAGATGCCAAGCTAGGGCTATCTCACAACAGCTCTACCCCGTATTATCTGCAAGCCAATGGACAAGTTGAAGCAATCAACAAAGTCCTGAAGCGTATGTTGCAGAGGATGATCGGGGTTCACAAAAGAAGGTGGCACCTAATCCTGTACTCAGCCTTGTGGGCTTACCGAACATCGGTAAAGAACGCGACCAGGTTCACACCTTTCCAACTGGTGTATGGCCTGGAAGCAGTCTTGCCAATCCAGTGCGAAATTTCGTCGCTTAAACTCGCAATTGATCTCCTCCCCGGGACCTTGGAAGAAGAGGCTCATTTCTTGGAATTAATCCAATTGGATGAAACCCGTCGTGATGCCGCTTTGGCTAACAAAGCCCATAAGAAACGAGTCAAGGCGCAGTTTGACAAAAATGTGCTGAACGAGAGTAGACAAGTGGCTGGCTCATTTCTCAAGGTGTCAAGACCCAGGAAGCTTCCAAAATGACACTTTCCTCAGGGAATTCGACTGGTGATGAGTAAGAGGTTCCAAATCTTCAAGTGGAAACAAGACCCTCCAAGTGGACTCAAGAATTGACAGAGGGAGAGGACACTAGTCAGATCTCAAGCTGACTCATCCTCTCTCCAAACATCCATATATGGATCTCTCCTCCATGAGATCTAGGGGCTGGAATTTTGTTATTGCAAAGAATTGCTGTTGGTTTGTGACTAGAATCATTGGGTGCTTAATGCTTTGAAGGGGGGAAAAGAGAGGAATTCCATTTGCTGGGAAGGAGGTGCTGGATTGGAGCCCTCTGGGTTGTATCTCTTCCTGAACCTTGTTATTCATCAATAAAGCTATCATGATTTCTCCTATATGCTGATGTATTTTGATGTATGAATGTATTAGCATGTTTAGTTTATTTCTAATCCTAAACTAGTTATGAATGTGAAGATCTGTATTTGTGTAGTGTTCTTATCTTGTCGCAAGTAGCTGTTCTCTTGTGATCTTATAGGAAGTTGAAGCTGGATAAGCAGGAAGGCAAGTAGTTGTGAACACCCAAAGAGAAGAGAGACCAGATCGAGGGACAAACGGAAGACACTGGTAAGTCTACTGATCTCTCTTCTTTCACATTTCATAAAGGAAGAAACCAATATAGCTGTACTCGTTTGTTGCTAAGGCACTGTCACACCTTAGGTGGAAAGGATCATCCTGCATAGGCATTTTTCCCCTCAACATATGAGGATTTGAAAACTTATGACATGCAAATCATCCAACACATTATCCTGATCAAAGAAGGGGTCAAGCCATACCAACAGAGGCTAAGGAAATTATATCTGTCACTTTAACCCCTCATATAGAAAGATCTCACTAAGTTGTTGGATGCTTGGATCATATACAAATCTCGTCATTCCACATGGGCTTCTAATCTTGTTCAGGTACATAAGAAGTCTCAGGAAATCCACTTATGTTTGGATTTCCGGAATGTAAACCACACCTCGGACAAAGACACCTACCCTGTACCATCTATGGTCCACATTTTTAAGACAATATGTAGGGCACAGATGTTTTCCCTCTTTGATGGTCTTTCAGGATACAAGCAAGTTCTAGTAGTAGAACCTGATAGACTTAAACCTACTTTCCATACCAAGTGGGGTACATTTGCTTCCAAACGAATGCCATTTGTGCTCATGAATGCAAGCACAAGCTTTGAACACACCACGGTCATTGCTTTTCATGGACTCATTAGACAGAGTGTAGTGGTATACCTTGATGATGTGTTCATGTTCTCAAAAAGACGAGAAGAACACATACACCATTGGGAAAAAAATTTGAGTAGTGTCGGAGATATGAGATTTCCTTGAATCCCAAAAAGAGCATTTTCATAGTGTCTAAGGGGAACCTTCTCATACACATTGTCACCAAATGCACGATCAAGGTGGATCCAAACTATGTCCAGACTATTACACAAATCCCTCACCTGTTTAACAAGAAAGCCATGCATTCCTTCTTGGGCAAGATAAACTTCCTCCGAAAGTTCATCTCAGATTATGCACAAATAATTCAGCCCATGCAGGACATGATCAAGAAAGACGTAGTCTACAACTGGGGAAAGAGGGAAAATTACAAATTCACCTAGATCAAGCAAGCCATTGCAAAAGATCCTAGACTCTACAACCCAAACTTTAAGAAAGATTTCTTGCTATACACCTTCGCCTATGATAACTCACTCGTTGCAGTACTCACTCAGAAGGATGAGATGAAGGATGAATGCTCAAGCTCCTTCATGAATGTAAGCATGTAGGGACCAAAACTCAACTACCCAACCATAGATAAGAAATTTTATGTAACATACAAGGCGATAAGACACTTCAGGCCATACTTGCTGAAGAACCAGTGCAGAGTCTTCGTCCCTCACCCAATAGTTTGCACATTCCTTGTACAACAAGAATTAGGTGAATGAAATGCAAACTGGATTACACACTTGCAAGAGTATGATCTTGAAATCAAGCTAGTTCACACATTCAAAGGAAGTGGGATCTGCAGACTTGCAGCTCAAGCAGCATGCACTGGAGAGTGAAGAAGAGCTCACCAGCTGGGAGTAGTAAATTGAGATGTATGATATAAGGCGAGCCACACCCACTAGAGACAAAACCTCTTAGTACATAGATGTGCACCAATACCTTGAGCATGATATCATACCCTCTCACTTTTCCATCAGACAGAAGCGGGCATTGCACCTTAAAGCCTTAGCATATCAATCGTTGCACGAAGTACTTTACATGAAGCACAGTGATGGAGTTTTGCTCAGATGCATGGAGGCACATGAATCAGAGAAGGCACTTTAGATTTTCATTATGGACCCATCAGGCGTCACTTTGCGAGAAATCCTAATGTGCACAAAGTTATCTGACCCAGTTTCTATTGGCCCACATTATTCAAGGGTGCACATGTCTATGCTCGCAAGTGCCCAGTATGTTAGTGATGCATCGTCATAACACAAAAATTAGCAGCCCCATTGCATCTCGTTGCAGTGACCAAACCATTCCAATAGTGGGGCCTGGAAATCATCGAGGAAATCTTCCCACATTCATGAAAGAAACACCACTACGTTGTAACAACAACTGACTACTTCATGCGACGGACATAAGCAAACAGGTGAATGACCAGGAGGTCATTAGCTTCCTCCAACAGAACATCACCTCACGCTTCGACGTTCTGGTATCACTTGTTTTCTATGATGCAACTTATTTTTCGTCTTTGAAACTCTATGACTTTGCATTGCAAAATGGTATTGTATTCAATCATTCATATAACTATTACCCACAAGGAAACGGTCTCGCAGAGTCCACGATTAAAAACCTCATCTGTATAATCAAGTAGATTGTTTTCTCTTAGTAGTGCAACTAGCATGTCACCCTAACGAATGCATTATGGGATAACCATGTAACACCAAAGCCTTCTATAAATACCTCACAATACTTCCTGGTCTATGGAAAAGAAGCCATCCTTCGACCAAATATAAACTTTCCTGCACTTCAACTTTCCCAAGAATCCCAAGGCAAGCCTTGCCAGCTAGTTTAGTGTAGGATGGATGCTCTCCATAAGCACCGGGAAGGAAGGATGAAAGAAAAAGAAAAAATCACACTCCACCAGAAACTTTTCAATAGATGGTTCAATAAGGAGTCTACAGGGGAAGCTAACTTCGATGTTGGTGGCTTGGTTCTGAAATCAAATAAGCGCCATAAATACAAGGGAAAACATATGAAGTTCTAGTCCCTGTTGATTGGTATGTAAATAGTCCACAAGAAGATTGGCCCATACATGTATCATTTTAAATCACTTGAAGGAAGGATTGACAACCTTCCTATTAGTGGCGAAGAACTCAAGCATTAATTTTAGTAGGCCGAGCCACACCCATGCCATGTACATAGTCTGCTTGGTGCTTTTTGTTTCCATCTTGTTTTCTTTTCTTATTATCTTTGCTTTTTACTTTGTTTGTTTTGCTTACTATTTTTGTTTACATTTGTTTTTCTTTCTTGGCATATTTCTATTTTTGTTTCTAGAAATAAGTGTTGCCAACTCCTACGTTCTGACTTTTGAATAGAGTATATGGCTGAAATTTGAAGAGACTTGTGGCACTGCAGCACTTGTCTCATCTTGTGTCCATCTTCTCTATGATTGGTTATAACCTTTAGCCAATGAAGTCTTGAGAGAAAATATGAGTCGTCTACAAGGGAAGTTTTGGTCCAGCCATGAAACTGTGTCCACACTGGGAAGCTCCACGCCTGTACTCAGCCTTCTGCTTTATGTGTTCAAGCTCATCTAACTAGTAGAAACAGAGAAGGGAAAAAATCTAAACGAGAAAAGCTTTGTCAGAGGTCTTAGATGCTTCTTTGAAGGAGCAACCTCTTTTGGTCTCAATAGGTTTGGATCCCTCTTCCACCCCAAAAATAAATAAGTTCCTATGCACAGTCCTCTTGAAAAATATGAAGGCGAAAGAAGAGAAAGGTTTCCTGCATAGATAAGTGAAGCATGCAACTCCACCAGGGTACTAACTAGGCTTTCTGGTAGTGGACCAATGTGTGTGTTCCTACGTGACTCCGTTGGGGTACTATCCAGGCCTGCTGGTAGTGAAGCAACACCAAAGATGAAAACTTATACTATGAAAATATTCAATTCACGAGCTAAACTACCCTTCCTAGATTCGAAACAGTGTGATCAAGCTGAATTTTTTATTATGTTTGACTGAGTTGATAGAAGGGGAACCATGTATGTCCATGGGGTAAGTGGGGAAGCCAAATTAACAAGAAAAATGAGTCAATACTCCCTAAAGGGTGAAGGCCCTATGATAGTAATAAACCAAACCAAAGAATCTAGAATTCTACTAGTTTGTCACCAAGTGTTGTAGCGGTGACAACCACCCTCCAAAATTTTGGCCTTCACCCAATTTCAGAGCCTCCCTTCAGAATTTCACTTGAAGGATGCACACACTCAAGTTCAATCCATGAGCTCCTCTGATTCCTCGAATTCGCCTTGTTTTCTCATTCCAACCAAGCTTTTGCATGTTGATATCAATGTCATGGTTCCGACCATGTTCTGGTCATGCTCAAAGTCTTCAATTTGTGTGTACATGTTATGTTTGGTATGAAAACATATGTCAGACTCACACAAGGAGTCACATTCACTATCGCACAAGCATCATCATCCTTGATCAACAATCAATCACAAGTGTCGCGCTTGTCTCTTGCATCATTAGTCAATCATGTTGAACATGTGTGTATGGATGGTTTGAGTCATATTGTCATCGAGTCATGTAAGTGTGTGTTTGCAGAATCACATATGCATCTTTCACTCATTCACACACTTAGTTATTTTGTTGAAGTTATGATGACCAGACTCCCTTTTGACAACCAAGCCATCACCTCACCATCAACTCGATAAAATGTCACCCAAAAAAGTGCAGAAGCACCATGCAAGTCATTTCAAACTGTGTTGCTCTCAAGAAAACCAATCAACTTTCATGCTGGCCATCTAGAGAGTTTGACCCGACACCCTCCCTGAGACTGACTCCCGTAAAAAATTGTGCAGAGGCTGTTGACCCTTCCCACTCTACTAACTGAGAAAATTGTGTAGACAGGTCTAACAAAGACCCAATGCCCATCCCTGTGTCCCTCAGCAAATTGCGCAATTTTCTAGCCAATCCTCTCGACAATGGACCGATTGCTCAACCAAAAAATTATATTGTTTCCATGAGCAAGACCTCTACTGCCCAGCAGTCCGCTAAGCTCAGAAATTATGCAAATATGATCAGGATCCCAGCCTTATCAAATATTTCCCCACCAATATCTCCCAGCAATAGATAGCAAGTTCCCTCCAGGAATTGCGTAGTTTTGCTGCCAAGCCCCAACAACTAATTGCTACTTCCCTTCAGGAATTGAACAATTTTTTCTGCTAGTGACCCAGTAGCAACTTCCAAATCCCTCCATTAATTACGCAATCTGGCTGCCAAGCTCCCGGCCTGCTCCTCCAAAAAATTGTGCAATTTCTGCCCACTGATCCTCTATGCAACCCAGCTTGTTCCTCCAGAAAATTGTATAAATTTTGATGTCGAACCCCTGCTGTCAACCTATTCTAGAAAATGTGTATATTTTTCCTGCCCTATCTTTCCACAACCTTGAATGTTCCTCCCAAAATTTGCATAGTTTTTCCTTCTAGTAGAGTCATACCTCACAGATAGTCACTGTCATCTTGGATTTCCCATCTTCATCACCCAGTGACTGTTGTGCAGTTTTCATCAGCAGTTCCCAGAGCCATCATCTCACCTTGCAACCTTATTGCCTCTCCTAGTCACCTACATCTAAAAATATCATGTGTCGTGGTAGACTAGGAGGATTTTGGATTTGATGTTTTCTCGTCATGAGTGACTGGAGATACAGGTATACCAGCAAACATGATGCAATGATGAATGGGATGAACGAAGGGAGCACATGTACAAGGACAGGTTCACCAATGGATGAATGAATGATGCATGAAAAGAGATGTGCATGTAAACAGATGATCATTCAAATATGTGTTTGCAAACGGAGAGACAAAAAAACATGCAAGATGTGCTCAGAGATGGACGAAGGGATGAACATGCACCTTTCATGAATAGATGAGCCTTTCAAGCCTTCCAACATATAAGCAAAGAGCAACATGCCAAAGAAACATCAAGTGAAAAATTGACCATCGAAGACTCCGCGCACTTTGCCATGTGGAGGTGAAGTTGTGACACACCATGAAGACATCCATCACCCATCAACACTACAGCTTGACGTGCATACCAACATCAACACGAATTTACCATCACTGTCATGTCGAGTCATGTCGTCCACATCTCTATTGTGGGTCAAGTTTTCAATCAATGTAATGTAACCTGGAATTCCAAGAGACCCATTTGTTGTACAAAGAGTCATGTGAAGTCAAAAATTCATGGAAGTCAAACAGTGATGAGGGTAGTCGAACAGCCACAAGGTTCAATTTCACCCTTGGCTATAAATACCCCCTCATTTGTACATGCAAAGTAATTTTCACCTCAGCTCCTCCCACATAGCCAAGAGAGTATGCAATCTTTCTTTCAAGAGTAAGCAGTGGCTCCAACACCCCTCACACAGGGGTAATGATGTATGGTGTAACGATGTGTCTTGGACTCTACAGGGCCCTGTAGAGTCCATTTATAGTCTACATTTGAACTATTTCACTTGTTATAATACATAATCCATAAACAGAAATGTGTAGTATATGTTGTTAATGCTCTCGCACATGTGTAGACTACTCTCCCAGACCTAAGACAAACCTTTCACATAAAAATTCTTGTAAAAAACTATTGCACTTGTGTGGACTAATCCATTGAGTGTTATATGTGTTATCCTCCCTTGTATGTTGTGACTATCGCATTCATGTGGACTGCTCTGACAGAAGTTGTGTACGTCCTATTGTGTTGTGTGTTCCTAGTAGCATTAGGACTAGTCCCAATCAACTTGGAACTCACCCTCACCCTCTCCGTCGATAGTGAAACATCCTTTGACACAGGTGACACTTACACTTGCGAGGCACACGAACCTCACTTCTCATAGACAAAGCAGACTACTCTCGTGTGTTGACAAGCGAGAGTTGAGAAAAATACCTAAGATGATGGAAACTGGGCCATCATATAGGATGGGATTCCCACACAAAATGGTGTGAGGTCTAGTTGGGACTTCATACCGAGGTGATCCCCTAAATGTTGGCGGGTCCAACACCATCAACACTACCTAATTGCACCTTTGTTAGCCCCACATAATTTTGCAGCTGCAATGTTATGTAGACTATTTGGAAAGGCAAATAGTACCAAGTTTTCTATTGAATGGGTTCCATTAATTTGTGTGGATGTTAATTATATCATTATGAACTTGAGAAACATTTGATTAGACAATTTGGCTATGTCCATTAGAGAATACAGACAAAAAATAATTATCACCTCTTGGGTAATCCATCCTTTTTATATGAGTGCATATGTGATAGATGCTATATGTTTTTGTTCAAATTTTCCAAATATGGGTTGGAAATGGACTCTACAGGGCCCTACTCCTATCCATATTTATCGTAAGGTTTTGTGGGAATCATAGTTTAAATCCCACTTTTACAAAATCCATCATGGAATTATGTTACCAATTCACCAAACTAATTTTTATAATAAGGCCCCGACGGTATCACAAGAAGGTGGTTTGGCGAAGAGCCATTTACTTATGTCAGATTTTTTGGGAGTATCAAAGCTCCTCATTTTCATCCATTATATATTCCTGATAAGTTATTGGCAAGAGAAATTTCCTATCAAAAAATGGGGGATGGTATTACCAAAACCCTAAAAGAAATGAAGAAATATATCTAGCCTACCTTCACGGTGCAATGTGGTTCTTTTTCATTACTTGATTTCAGGCCTACAGAAAAGGAGATACAAAATAACACATCCCTAAATCTAGCTACTATGCCATGTAGACAATACAACCCTAACAAGGTCACCTAGAACTTCAATGTTGTGGTCAAAATTAGACAATTTACTCATGAGGATGATAATTTCGATGATCTCTTCGAGTCAGCTGAAAGATTTTCGTAGGTCTTACATTTGGCATCCAGAACACTGAGCCTAGAAGACCTCGACTGCTTCAATACATATAGGAACAAAAGTATGACAAAGGTCCCTTTGGACTTATTGTAGATTGAAGAAACAAGTAAATGAAGAGAAACCACTCCCAACTTAATCCTAGAGGAAGATTCCAAACATAATTCTAATAGAAATCTCAAGGGAAATTAGCTCAAAGTTTAGAACATTATGAAAACCAATCTCAAGATATGGAAGACACCAAGGAAAGTGCCGAAGAAATGCCTAAAAAGGCCTTGACTAAGGAACACATGGAGCCTAAATCCACACAAGTTTATACAAAAAATACCAAATTCATTGATCTGGATGAAGAATGGGAGAAATTTAACAAAAGCTCCAAGTATAGTGAATAGAGATGAGTCTTGAAGGTATGTTTGGATTTAAGACTCCTCAATAGACTCAGCAGGTCATAAGCACAAAGACAACAATACAAGGGCTTACAACTACTAAATATATTGAAATCATCCCGGTCTACCCAACTTTAGAAATTATTATGGTAAAAGGGAAGGTCATGGGTTTTATTCTGCTGCGATTGATCCTTTACGGGATTAGTAGTTCCGGTGCACCTCCCCACTATTATAGTTCTAATTCCTGCCGAGCCTTTGATACTTATGAGCTTGGTTTATGCTCTGACTTCAAGTCCTAGCTACGCTTCTTCTCTCGCCTCTACCTACGATGCCTATGCACCACTGTTCCCAAGGTCCCGGAGGGGCTTGCGCTTCCTAGTGCAAGGATTGTGCACATATATACCTCTTCCTGGACTATATACCCGCCCGCCGGGAGTAGGTAAACCAAGGTCCCGGAGGGGCTTGCGCTTCCTAGTGCAAGGAATAAGTAGCTCCAGAGCTATAGTACGTCGTTAAGATTGGTTCCGGGTATGGGTGAGAAGCGAGTCGATGGGGACATATATAAGTGGGCGGTCAAAGAAGAAGGTTTGTGGAAAGGATGCGACCGATTAAGTTAGATTTGGATTGTGGAAGTGTGGCGAGACTTTATAGGCTTGGCTCAAATAATATCCGGACTAACTCTGTGTAAGCTTCGGAGAGTAAGATCTATATCGGAGAAGAAGAGGTCAATTTACCTATCATTAGATGCAGATATTAGTAAGTTAACATACCATTCTGTGGTAGCTTCGTAGAGGAAGATCTAATGGAGAGAAAGAGAATTCAGAGAGAAAGAGAATTCAGAGAGAAAGATTCTCATTAAAGCGCTTATTGGAGATAAATATGAATATTAACTATGAACAGATATGAATTGATGTATAGATTGATTCCCAACGCTACCTTTTCTTCTTTGGCCACTTTTATGTACTGAATTTACCCCTTATCTTGAGCTGGTGGGCAACTACTACCACCAATAGAGAAACCACCTTATATTACTTCAATTCCACTTATTGTAAGGTCGGGTTCAGACTCTATATCATCTTGACCATGCCACCTTTTCATCGGACCCATGAAATGGATTTTCTTATTAATGAAACATGACATTTTGAGAACCGGACAGACCTTACCAAACCCCCAAACCCCCCGTCTTATATATATAAAATCGCATCTCTGAACGACTCTTCACCGGAACAACTTGAGAGAAGCTCTTCAGCTATTTGGTATCCAATCCAAAAGGGAGGGGAATACTGGCTTCCACGTGAGAGGATTTTGTCACGTCTTTCACGATGGAGGAGGGGAGCGGGTAAACCGGTGTCCAACTTTGCCATGCATCTAGATAAAATTACCAATGAACAAGCGGGTCAACCTCCTTTCTTTGGATATATTTACAGAGATGAACTATACCAAATTCCATCCCTTGGAAGAATCAATCTCTCTCGTAAGGTGATAGCTATGTCGCAATAGCTTAGATAGCAATAGGTAACTGTACTAGGCGCAGTAGTGGAAGGAAATATTAGTAGTGTATAGGTTGGTTGGATAGGTAGTGAAAGTAGCAGTAGTGGAAGGATAGAGGGCTATGGCTTGGCAGGTTAGTTCGCATGGTTCGATGGCTATAGTAGCATTGATGGTTAGCGATGGCTGCTATTAGCGATGGCTCGATTGCTTGGCTGTATGGTTCATCAGCCAATCTAGGTAGGCAGGCTAATGATGACTTGGATGTGGAGATTGGTTCGATGGATTGAGGAAATAGCCCCACTAGATATATTCTACAACCCAACACATAAGGTTGTAGTGAAGAGGAAAACAAAGGAGAGGAAATTGGATACATCATAAGCATAAATTCTTGAAAGTGAATTGATGGAGGTACTATGGAAAGGCACCCTCATAAATCCAATAGAAAACCTTACTAAGCTAGCACAATTTGTAGGTCCTTATGCAACTATGACAATTCATAAGGCAGCCGAAGTTTGGATTTTGTTTAAAGAAAAAGAATAAAGAATGCAACTATTGGAACAACAACTTGACATGGAGAGACAAAGAACTAACATAAAAGCAGAGGCATAGATGACGCAACTACAAAAATATTTTGAAAAAATGAGATTACAATGTCAAGTAGACATCGCAAAAAAGGATTCACAGATTAATCAAATGTGAATTATAATAGATAAACTCATAGACAACCCTCAAATAGATTAATTTATTAAGTAATCACTTGAACTAAACTCTCTTTTATCAGAGTAACAAGAGGTATTCTGCCAAAAAATATCATTGATCAATCCATATTGTGAAACAAGTGATGCATTAACCAATCAAGTGGTTGATAAGAGATTAGAATATGAAGAGGTCAATAAAATAATTTCAGAGTTTATTTCTTGGCACGAATTCCGAAGAATGTAGGAAAGTCAATCTTCCAAAGATAGAGGATTCCCACAAGGATATTCTATTCGCAGATTGGGACATACCGCTGAAGCAAGTAGAAAGGGCAACAACTAGAGCAGCTAGCACAACAAATAATATAATTGAGGTTGTTATTGAAAACCTTCGTAGTGCCAATCTCATGAAATAATGCAAGAAGAAAGTTCTCCCAGAGTTCAAACAGTTAGAGAAACAGTGGAAACGAACCACCAAAACAAAAGGAAAGGTAATTAAAAAACTATCTAAGCTTGAATGGGAAGCTTATTGGTAGTTTCTAGTGAAACTGCATAGTCAATGGATGACTCTACGTTGTCTAAGAAATTCCACTCAAAAGATGGTGCCACAACTCTCCAATTTTGTATTTATGGGCCAATTAAGGTCTAGAATCATCCAACCACCTGAAGTGAAGTTGATGATAGATATCTATGAACTAAAAGAACGAATGGATGATTAGAACCATTCAAGTTGGAAAAGATCGTCATCATTTTATTTTCTATTTTAGTTTTTATTTTACTTATTCTAAGGAAGGTTGTTTGAAACCTCCTCATCCTCTTGTGTAATAATCTATTTTTGATAAATATTTTATATTATTTAAACCTCTCTCATGCATTTAGAGAGGGGTCCATAATTTTATCAAGAACTCGTCACAAAGGCTTGCACTTTTTTACTTTTGTGACTGTCTTGATGAAATAATTGGAGCAAGGTCTTGATTTTCCTAGAAATTGAAGCATACTCTAATGAATTTTCACTTTTGTACTCTTAGAGTAAATTTAGCTGAAAGGAAGAAGATCAATATTTCTTACTCACTGCAAGAAAAAATGACATTGGTGAGGGGCAAAAAATGTCACAATAAGCTCATTAGTGATAGTCAAAAGAGCCTTCGTCACCAAAAACTGAACGTCACCAAAGGTGGCATTGCCAAAAGTATAGGTGTTGCAGTGACATTCAAATTCTGTCACCAATAATTATTTATAATGACAGATAGCAACCATCACCATTTCATATGAGAAATGGTGACAGACCACAACCTTCATCACCAAAAACTAAACGTCACCACAAGTGGCATCGCCAAAAGTATAGGTGTTGTACTGACATTCAAAGTCCATCACCAATAATGATTTATAATGACGTCACCATTTCATATGAGCAATGGTGATGGACCATAGCCTCCGTCACAAAAAATTGAACATTGCTAAAGGTGTCGTTGCCAAAATTATAGGTGTTATGGTGACATTCAAGGTCCGTCACAAATATTGATTATAATGAGGGATAGTGACCGTCACCATTTCATATGAAAAACAACGATTTATTGTGATGGACCTTTCATGGCCATCACTATTGGTGCATATATATGGTGACGTTAATTGACTATCGCCAAAGCCTGCATTGCCAAAAGTATAGTTTTTGTGGTGACATTCAAGGTCCATCACGAATAATGACTATATTGAGGTACATCGACCGCCACCATTTCATATCAACAACAATGATTTATGGTTACAGACCTTTGAAGGTCATCACTATTTATACATATATATGGTGGCATTCATTGGCCGTCACCATTTCATAATTTGGTGAGGGTCAAAAAATGTCACCAAAGAGCATTGGTGATGGTCAAAAGAGTCTTTGTCACCAAAAATTGATCATCGCCATTCCATATGGATGCTAGGGAACAATCGAATCAAACCACCAACCTCATGTTTGTAAAGCAAATGACATTCCTTTAAGCTAGCACCCTTCAAAGAATTATACTTTTAAAAATTAGACCTTCAAACTATATAAATTGTAAATTTTGCGACTTTCAATAAATTAAAGTCTCAAAAAGATTTTACTAAACAAGAAAAGAAATATCAAAGTTGCAGGTCCCTACCTAATGGTTATGGAAATTATGAAAAGTGGGTGGAGGGAAAAATAGTTATGTATAAAAGAATCAATATGTTGAGTTGAATACTCAATTAGAAGTGAAACCCTGAAGACATGTATAATCTATAAATGACCTATAACTAGCAAATTCACCAAATATTGAAAAGAAAATGTCATAAGTGGATAGCATATGGAAGAAGAACATTGATGGAAACAGATGAAATATGTTATAGGTTGACTGAAAGAAAAAAATCATTGTTGTTGTTGTTTGGTGTTTAGATATCTGAATTATATATAAACTTATGTCCAAATGTAACACGGATCTTCGAAAACCATGAATGACATATGATAAATTATCTATATATATATATATATATATATATATATATATATATATATATATATATATATATATATATATATATATATATATATATATATATATATCCCCTTTACATAGACCAACAAGTAATTTGGAATTTCACAAGTCCGCACTCAAAACATGACAACAACCAACAAATAGAAGAAATAGACTTGGACAAAAAGCAATAGCTTCGCCTTCATTCTTGAGCTTTCTTTGTTTATTTGAATTTGACTCGTGACATTATTTATATGACAAGGAATCAAAATCATCACTAGTATTAAATTCATCCAACACGGACTTTGGATATCCCCATGACATCTGTGTTTTTGTTGCCATGCTTGAAAACCATGGAGTTTCATGTCGATAGTAGAATAAGATGTGTGCTTGCTACTCAAGAACACATTCCTTATTAACCATTGTTACTGGATAGAAACCAAAGAGACAACACAATATTAGCGTACACAAAATTCCCTACCAAATTATAATCATAACTTAGCAAATAGGTCTAAACTATGTTCTTAATTAACAAATTTGTATTTGGAAATATTGTTTCTATAGAATTAAAAAAGACTATGTTGTACAACGCATCTGTCTATTTATCCAAGAAATTATATGATAGCATATGTCACACAATAACAATCTATAGTACCTGAAGTAAAAAGACAAATTTTCTTAAGAAAATAGATTTAGAAAAGAGATTTGAAAACTATAAGTTTGTCATCAAAGCTTTAGTTAATTTAACAACAAATTAGTTGGAGTTTGAAAATCAACATCAGTCATAGGAAATGAATAGGACAATGGCTAGAGTCGCTATTCATACAAATAAAGCTAGAGTCACTATTGCAATTGTAGATAACTAAAATTTGGGTAGTGGTTTAATAGTTAGAGCTTATTTGCTGGGAAGACTCATCAATACCATCATTTTTTTTCCACGTTCTGTTGTGTTTCTAGATTGAGATTATATAGCTTTCCATTCTCAAGTTCTACCTTTCAAGTACTGATTTTTGGCTCACCATTTAAAACACAATTCTACCACTCCATTTTATTTTGTTTTGTCAAGAGAATGGTCAGGGGCTTCTCATCCTATGTTTTACATCATCAATAATCATCCATCGATGATATAAAGAATAATAGATACGCAAAAAGGGCCAAAGATGTGCTTGTTGTATACCTATGTTCTATGACTGATCTGACATTAATGGTGCGAACAACTCACCTTGAAAAAATAAAATCCGTGTGGAATTTACAATTTTTTTTTAAGAAAAGCTCCAAATAAACCAATCAAAATATGAACATCCTTTTAATCAATAAAAGCTGAGACTTAAAATAAAAGTGCCCTAGAATTGAATGTTATATTAGCCATGTCAAGTAAGATCAAGTGAGAAATATAAGCCATGCATATTGGATTAGTGAAATAATTGATTTGATAAAGCTCAAAAACAGATGACTTACAACTTAGAAACACAAATAAATGACTTAGAACTAAGACATGAGGTTTCCCTTCCAACCTTACCATTAAATAACTCTTCTTTATGTCACTTGTTGTAACAATATTGGTTTTGATAAGTTAGCATATTAGAAAAAAAATATTATATGTTAAAATGTTAGGTTAGGATATGGAAAAAAAGAAAAATACAAAACAAAATGTTAGGAATATTTTATATTATGTCCATATTAGAAAAAATGATAGGTTGTATTTCCCTAAAAAAGGAAGGAAAAACCAAGTAAAATGTTAGGCAACCAAACAAAATAACAAAAATATTTCTTTAGTTGAAAATCAAATAAATTTTGGGCAGCTAGTTTAAACGCGCCATTAAAAGTATGTTTAACTTGATTACAAAAGTTAAGCTTTCATTTTGAAGTTTAATTTCCTTTTATCATAAGGTTCATAAAGGGAAAAGGCACTTAATTGCCTAAAGTCGTAAAATGATAAGACTTTAAATCGCCACCAAATAAGTGCCCAACACTTTTCTCCGGTCACGATCAATGCCACCCATATCAACGACGAAAGTAGCATTTTGGCCCCCTTCAGTTGTTTCATGTTAATGCGGGGGGGGAGTCCGAAAATCTATTTCAATGGCCGCCTATTTTTTCTACATGTCACTCCCATAGCATTTCTAACCCCCAAATCCTAAAACCATAAATGGCCTCGCCCCACCCCCCGAACTAATACGCTGATAGTATCCAACCTTCCAACAGTTGACCACACCCCCATGACATATCGTCCGCCTGTTACCCTCTTCTCCATATGGAAGCTGCCACATAATAAATCCATTACCCATCCATTATCCCTCATCCACTCACAAGCCACCTCATCATAAATTTGTGGCACCATACGCTCCCATCTCGTTGCCAACCTCATTTAACCATTTTACCCTCCTGTTGGAAAATTAAACCCACTCCTCTGTAATAAATTCCCTACGATCAAGTTTTAAACAGTAAATTAAGATAAATTCTACTTATAAATACCCCATGGCTCTACCATTTATTACTTTTATACTTCGTTCCATTCTCCAAGAGCTCTAATCACCCTATTTATAGTTTTCTTGTCATTCATCCTTCATTTGAATCAATTTTTCTATTTCCTCCCCCGTACCAAGGTTCATTGAAAGCTAAAACACAGAAAAATGTTGAAGAAGAGAATCCATCTACAACCTTCATTAACTTGGATCATCTAGCCCTTGTAGACTCCCTGTTCAAAGTCACAGGCTGTGAATGCGAATTTGATTTCAATGAATTTCATCTGTGGCTAAAGAAGAAATACACAGATAAGGAAGATCTCATTCATTTTTGGGAGACACTTTACCCCTGTCCTCCTTTCCCAAAACTCATCATTTCACTAATTTTATCACTTGGTGTCAAGCCAGGTATGATCCTGTGCAAAGGAAATTGATGAATCAGGATGGAAAAATATTGATCACCATTACTTCTCAGAGTATAAACCAAATGTTGATGATACATTCATCTCACTCCCTCAGCTATTTCTCACCAGAAGCTCTCATGGAAATTTATAATAAACTCACCTTCCCACAGAGAGCCCTTATTTTTGAACTCTTTCTGCCAGAAGATGTTGAATTAACCAAGAGAAACCCACCTTATTCATCTTCTATGTTCCCTAAAGCCACTCAACATATCATCTCCCTGTTGCCATGCCACTTAGGCTATGAAAATGATCAACTTGTTGATGAATCCATCCTTGGATTATTTTCCATTTTAAGTAAGGAATATCAACCTGCTTTCATGTATAATTATAGCCAATTCTTGGCTGATAATTTTTGGTGCACTAAGATGTACTTTTATAGGAAATCTTAATTCCTACATTAATCATCAACCGAAGGTAAATCTTTTTATCTCAAGAGTTTCAGAACTATATGTGCAACAAATTTAGAGGTTATCTAATGATAAATCGTTGCAATCACTAAAAACTATTTCTTCAACTCACTCCAAATAATTCTAAAAGAAATAATTATGGAGGAAATAACTCTTGAAAGAAATCTTAACACACTCTACAACTCTATTTAACTTATTTCAAAATCAAATGAATTTGAATGTAAGTGCAAAGATTCACGCTTGTAAATATTAAAATAGAATTAAGATTGACTCACTTAATCAAGAAAGAGAATTATAACAACTGAACAACAATGGTAATCTATAGAAAATATGAATTGGACAACAAATCCTAATTGAACGAAAGGTACTAATTGAACAACAAATCTCAATTGAACGAAAACTGATAATTGAACAGTAAGTGTGCATATAATGATAAATGATATCTAAACAACAAATGATATATATAAGAAAATTATGGAAATTGATTAATGCTATCTCTAAGATCTATGATAACATAACTTAGAATGAACAACAATCTACTACTGAAACCAACATAACCAATCCAATCAAAGCATTACTCAGATATATCACACAGCTAAGTCTGAATCTAAATGAATAGCAATATGAATCAGAATCACCAATCATCACAAATAATTGAAATGATATTAACTTAACATTAACAATCAGTAACAACTAAATAGGAAATATTATAACACAAGAACGTAGTAGAACTTCTCTTGACTGAGCTCAGAGTCGCCAGAAGTCACACCTAAGAAATACTGAGAATATAGGTATGGATCAAATGCAATATTTCTTCATTAAAATAAGCAACACGGTTACAACATCACTGAGGTAACAATATTATATGTCTCAAAAAAATAATTGCAAGTTGTGAAATTATGAATTGCATGTAGTTTTTCCTTTCGGCCTTATATATTACATTTACAAAATAAATAGATAAAAGTGAATCCTCAGGATCAGGTGATCCTGAGGATTTCACTATACATAATCTGATCTTGTCATGAAATAGCATCAGTCTACCTAGTTTCTCGCTACCTTTCCTGCCTCAGACGCTATCTTTTTCCTTTTACAGCCCGATGTTTCTTTGTCGATTGAACAACTATTGTTCAATCCACGTCTTTTGCATATAAAGATAGAAAAAAGTCAGTTTCTTGTGCTAGATTTATCTAATTGTTACCAAGTGATTTTACCCAACTTTAGCTGTTATTTCCTTTACTTTGATCCATAAACAAAGATAATCATGTGATGATAAATGTTGAATAAAGGTATTTATGAAGAGAAAACATACCTTTCTCATGACCCAACATACTCCCCACCTTACCTTGTTTCATGTCCTCATGAAATTAAATAGTTGATGTGTAGCTGATTCAGGGAATAGGCAAGATATACCTCCTCCTTATAATTTCTAAAGCCATTTTTCTTCTTTAGTATAGAAAAGCTAGGGTAACGCCTTGATCCTTCAAGGTGTAGTCACAACGATACTTATATGGAGGATACCATATAATTGGAGTCATATACTGACATCCTATCCATTCAGGCCCCATGGTTAATACCATGTTACTGTACCTGTAGAAATGGGAGGAGGAAGCTTTAAAGTTCTGATATCCAAATGGTTCTCAATTTATAACGGTAATGTTGGAGACCTCTCACCTTTTTCTAGGTGTAGACAAGGCTTTCTCCTTAATCTCTTGGAAGTACTCCTTTCCAGCTTATACAATATCCATGTGAAATGGCCCCAGTTGGCCCACAACACCATCCTGCTTCATGAATTGCTTGTGTTTGACTGAGAGATGTAGGGGTTTGGTTAGTTCCCCTCTCACCCATAGGTCGATTCCTTCTTCATGCTTCCTAAAAGTATTGCGAGCCTTGGCCCACTTGATTTTATTAGTGGGAAAAGAGAGGAATGTCTAGAGTTGTACATCCCTTATAAAGGGGCCAGGGTTTCTATCTCTGTCATCTTCCAGAATGAAATTGTGCATATAAAGTTCACAAAGGAGGTTTTGTACCTCCTTGTTCTATTCTCTGAAGCACTTGAGAAAATTCAGGTAGTCTTGATTTCCACAGACTTCCCAACCTTAACAACTTTGACTTTCAGCAGGAGTTATCTCTCCAGGAGGAGTAAGGCATAATTTTTAGTAGGGGCTTTGCATGACAGGGTGTGTGAATAAAGAGAGCATTACATTTTCCAAGTACTCTTTAGCTTTTTGTAATTTCTCCTGTGCTTTCTCAACCTTTTTTTGTTCAGTCTTATACTGAGCAAAGGTCTCATCCTCAGTCACTGTATCCCTAGGGGCACTACCTCCCCCTTGTGCTGGGCTAATTCTTGCTGAACCTTCAGTAGTTCACTATGCAGTCTGCTAATAAATGCCTCCCTTACTAGGGGAATATAAGCAGGTGTCTCCTCTGTTTAGGTTTCTCCATCCTAGATCTCCATGGGATCAGTCTGAACAACAGCTTCAGCTGCCTCTTGAATCATGCAGTGACCAATTTAAATGTCCTCTTCAACATGTATTTGAACAACATCATTCATAGTAGGGTAGTCCATTTGGGTCTCCCGTGAGAAAACACGGGGGTCTTCAGTCTACATTTTAGTGTCTTTTACAAGACATGGCTCTATCTGAGTTTCCTTTGGACATGCCAAAAGATCATCAGTTTGGGTTTCAACATCCTTTCCTGAATAATGTTATGTCTGTGTGCCTATGGTTTCTTTTTTCTACTTTCAAATTACTGGATCTAGTGGCTTATTTTAACCAATGCCTTAGCTTCCCAATTATTCGCTTTTCTTTTCTACACTTAGGCATTTTTCTAAGCCTATCCTAGTAGGACTTCTTTATTATGGGACTTCCAACTAGTGATGGGTTGGATACATTGTCCTATGGCTCCTATATAGGTGGTATTGTGTCATCATGAGGGAGGGTTCCAACTGGAACTGTATCTCCTGATGGAGCTTCACCTTCTACCTCCTCTTTGTCATGGATTTCTCTTTCATGAGATCCCAATACAATGGTGTCTCCTGAAGAATTTTCATTGTATGGTTTTTCTTCTGGGTAGGCCTCATCATCAGGAGACTTAGAAAGAATTGTATTACCTGGTTGATTTACATCTTCCATGGTTTCATCTACAAGATTTTCTTTAGCTGGGGGGTTCACTGGACTAGTATCTGATGTTTGATTTTCTTCTCTAATGACTTCCTCCTCATGGACCTCGTCTTCAAGGGGCTTTGCCACAAAAGGGATTGGCTCCCTCTGTCCCCCCATGGTATTAGTAAATTGTACGGTTTTCTCACAACCAAGGCTGTCAGCAGAGGCAAAATGGTTGGGGGTAAAATTATGTTCTTCAACATTCCGAGACTGTTCTCTACCCTTGCCAAATATCCCCATGTTCTCCAATGTCCTAGCTACTTCCTCCTCATAGTCTTGCAAAGGGAAATTTTGTGGACTTGGAGGTGGTGTGTAATATGGTCCAGCCTTGTTTGTTTGAATTGGGATATGTTGTTGGTCTCTAACCTACATAGAGCGCCTACGTTTTGTTGGATTTAGGGGCACAGAGGAATTCTTTCTTTTTAGTGTTCTTCTTGGGCCTAGGATTCTTGGCCCTTGCTACTATTTTCTGTGTTTTCTGGAGGTGGGGCCAAAGTAGGATTTATAATATTGTCACAAGTTAACTGCTATTGGGCTAGTCCATGTATGATAAGCACTTTAATCAGTCCATGAAGACTGATGACATTGCGTGGGTCCTTAGATTTCCTAACTCATCCAACAACATAATGCAATAGAGAAATCAAATAAAATGACAAATTAACTGAAATTTTCTGTTTTAGGATGGCTAACAATTTTAGTTGATGGGGCTTGACCACATCTTAGTGGCCATCACATTTGATATACCATTGCACGATCACTGCGAATTCTTGCCAAGGATGCCTTAACGCTGAAAGGTGAATCTCTTTCCCTGTTCTGGCTAACTGCTCATTCGGGTCCTAGATCATTGCAACCGCATTGTGTAGAAGGATGTAATTTTATGTCCATTTGGTTCCGTCAGCCGAAAGTCTAGTGACTTTGGCTATGATCACTTCAAAAACTGTTATCTCCCTGCCTTTGAATGTGGTATTTCCATTCTACAAGTTCTTTGAGAATTCGAGCGTCACTTCTTCGTGAAATCCCTGCAGATTATTCAGATATTGTAGCCATCCTACGCGCTCATGAATTTCCCTAGCCTAGTCTGATACCTTGGGTACTAAGGGCTCATTTCGGATAGCTCTTCCTCTTGTGGCTGCTCTACCTGTGACTGGGTAGTTCATAACAGTAGCAGAGAATGTTAGAGAAATTAATAGAGAAATGAAAATGTTTTGAGAATTAATAGCATATTTAGTTAAGTCATTTGTCCCCTCAACCAGACTTAATGTCAGATCATGAGTATGCATGCTAGCCATAATGGTTTTCGTCCTTTCCCCAATTAGAAATAATTTCTAATTGTTACACATTCATAATCATCATGCAGTCCTTACTCTGAAGTTAACTCAAATGATTATCACACAATTATCCATAATTTCTACCCATGACGTTCATACGTAGGCCATCCCTGCTCTGACGAGAAAAGGGCATCCACATCCTTCAAGCATGTGAAAAGCAAGTGAGAGCATTGAAAATTAATAAATGTCGGCAACCAATCCAAAAAACTGGCATGCTAATCGGTAAGGTAATTAAAGCAATACAGGCCATCAGATGTGAAATGGCCGAGAAAAAATTAAAACAGGGATTTTAAGTCATTATGAAAAAATATTTTCACATAAGTGGTATTAATAACAAAGGCATAATTAGTGGTATAAATTAATGATTGTCATAAAATGATTGGACAATTAAAATATGATGAATATATAACATAAGTTAACATGTAGTTCAGCTTGGAAGAGTGTTGTTCAAATGGAAAATTCCCTTTGGAAACAAATCCATAGGTGGTAATAGATAGAAATCATTTGGTAGTGTAAGATGATACTCCAATACCACAAGCAGAGCCACTGCTACCAACAAGCATTCATAGCCTTGATAGGGTTTCTTTTTAACCCCATAAATGAGGCAAAGTCCTCCTTTTAGTGTAGAAATGTTTCTTCTTTGCTTGTCATAAAGAGAACTCTATGATGAAATGGTGACCATATGACCATAATGCCATTCACCGGGATATAACAAGTGATCAGGCTGGCTCGTGATGAGACCCCCTATCCTCCTAACATTTTTTATCATTAAGAAGGTCATTACCTTGGTTTGGTGGCAAAATTGTAACATCCCCCATTAAATCCGTATGATCATGGTAGGCTGGCTCGCAATGATATGCCCTACCCTCTTTAAGAGAATGTATGATGCATTTTCATATTTCATTATTTCCATTTTTTCTTTTGAAATTTTTATCGTAACAAGAGGGAGGTTCATTTTCTCCTTAAGAGTCACGGATGCTATAAGAAGTAAAAAGATGACAATGAAGGTTTATACTCTTACCCCCATATCATTGTATCAACGTGATTTATCCATTTGAAAGCATAAACATAAGACAACATGGTTTGAAAATAGTGAATCATTTTATGATGTGTCCAAAGAAGAGATGTTCAGCCAGTCATTATAAAGATACACCGTATCAATTGTTGAACTAAGATAACCATCAAAAGGCTTCATAGGTCATAATGATATTATCATTACTGTTTTTTCTTATATTAAGCACAAATCCATTCAAATGGTGTTTATTCAAAACATAAAAGAAAAATAAAGATGGCACAATGATCAGCAATTAAAGAATTCACAGTTTGTCCTATTTAGAAAAAGACCAAAGGTGCGGTTCAATGGATTAGACAGTAATCATTCAATCGATTGAACAAAAAATATTAAAAGAAAAAGCATGCAAAAGTGTTGTTCAATCAATTGAACAACAACCGTTCAATGGTTTGAATATAAAAAATCGCAAAAAAATGTAAAAGTCTTGTTCAATCAATTGAACAAGAATTTGTTCAATTGTTTGAACAACAAAAAGAAAAAATGTAAAAGTGTTGTTCACTTGATTGAACAACAATTGTTCAATCGTTTGAAAAGAAAAAAGGAGAAACACACAAAAGTGTTGTTCAATCGATTGAATGACAATCGTTCAATCGTTTGAACAGCAAAATCGCAAAAATCTAAAAGTTTTGTTCAATCGATTGAACAACAATTTGTTCAATAATTTGAACAGCAAAAAGCGAAACATACAAAAGTGTTTTTTAATCGATTGAATGGCAATCGTTCAATCATTTGAACAACAAAAATCATAAAAATGTAAAAGTAATTTTCAATCGATTGAACAACAAAAAGCGAAACACACAAAAGTGTTGTTCAATCGATAAAACAACAATCATTTAATCATTTGAATAGCAAAAATCGCATAAATGTAAAAGTGTTGTTCAATCGATTGAACAACAATTTGTTCAATCATTTGAACAACAAAAATTGCAAAAAAATGTAAAAGTGTTGTTCAATCGAGTGAACAACAATTTGTTCAACCATTTGAACAACAAAAATTACAACGTAAAAGTGTTGTTCAATCGATTGAACAACAATTGAAAACCAAAGATGTAAAAGTGTTGCTCAATTGATTGAACAACAAAAAACAAAAATAAAATTGATGTTCAATCGATTGAATAACAATCATTCAATCGTTTGAACAACAAAAATTACAAATGTAAAAGTGTTGTTCAATCGATTGAATAAGACTTATCAAGCACTCAAAAAATCCTCATACTTACGTGTTGATGCGTAATCTAAATTGCAATCAATCAAAGAGAATATATACATTATTTACAATTTAAAGAAATATCAAGTTTTTGAAAGAAAATTTGCTAGGTCACCACTCCCTCTAGCTAAGATTTGCATCCAGGGGTCCTCACATGCTTGCTCACAGAAAGACTCCTTGGTGAGCAGTTTGTGATAGAGATGAACTTGATTCTCATTCACCTTAAAGGAGTGGAAAAATCAACCAATGGTAGTCAAGGTAAGACTACCCTTTCTATGAACTTCTTGAACCTCATAAGGTCGAGCCATATTTTTTGCAATTTTCCCAGAAAATCCTAGAATCTGGAGTCGTAAAGGAGTGCCCAATTCCCTTTTTGAAACATCTTCCTCTTGATAAGTCTGTCATGCCACTTTTCCCTTTGTTGCTAAATAATTGTGGTCTGTTGCAAAGTGAGCAGTCGAGCCTCATCTAGTTCGTTGATCTGTTGAAGTCGCTTGGTTTGGGCTTCTGTTAGATCCAACCCCACTTCCTGGGCCATTCTTAGAGTCTTTATTTCGAATTTGATCAGAAAAATAGGTTATTTTCTGAACACGAGTTGGGGTATGGAGAGTATCTAGCAGTATTCCTCCAAGTCATGCGATAGGCCCACAAGGCCTCTAGCAATTTAGTAGCCCAGCATTGCCAGTGTGTTGAGACTATCTTGGTATAAATTGCTTCAATGACCTTATTGGTTCTTTCTACCTTCCCGTTCACTTACGAGTGATATGGGGATGTGATCCTGTGCATAATATGATGGTTTCTGAGAGTGGCAGTAATCTTGTGTCCTACGAATTTCCCTTCCCCATTTGTGATCACTTCTCATGGTAAACCATACCGCACAGATAGCCCAAAAAGGAATTTAATCACAACTTCCTCTGTGGGTCTTGGTAAATCTATTGTTTCCACCCATTTCATCACATAATCCATCGCAACCAGTATGTAGGCCTTCTGACTGGATGGCGGATGGAATGGGACAACAAAATCCAATTCCCATCTCTCGAAGGGTTCTATGACTAATTGGGGTTGCAAAGGCATTTCATTAGATTGGCTAGGCATGCCCATACTTTGGTAGCTATCACACACATGGGCATATTTCTTAGCATATTTAAAAATAGTGGGAAAATAATAGCCCATCTGTAATACCTTATGCCCCATCCTACGATCTGTGAAGTGTCCCCTGTAGGGCTCGTCATTGAAAGATTTTAGGATGTCATAAATCTCATCCTCGAGAATGCATATGCGTATACAAATGTCTGCCCCTATCTGAAAAATATATCCACCTATCCAAGAGAATCAGGAATTGTGTTGAACAATCTGTTTCCTCTCTCTTGTCGTCAAATGCATCGGTAGCTTCACTAATGCTAGATAATTTTCCACATATTCTTACCATGGCATCGTGACTACTATGTCAAATATATGTTCATCTGGAAATTTGTCATCTACTACCAGTGGAACATTCACCTTGAGAATTTGAGATAGAAAATTAGCAGCTAGGATTTCCTTCCCCGGACAATCCTTAATAGTAAGGTCAAACTCTTGCAAAATAAATAGCCACTGTGTCACTCGACCATCTGTGAGAGGTTTATTAGTTAAATATAAAATGGTAGAGTGATAAGTATATAGAAAGACTTGGTAGCCAGTTATATAATGTCTAAACTTGTTTATTGCATAAATAACAACTAAGAATTATTTTTCTCTTACTGTATAATTGAGTTCTTCAGAAGTGAGATTTTCTCCAATATAATATATAGCATAAGGTTTCCTATCCTCCTCATGGGCGAGGAAAATTCCTATAGCTACATCTGATGCATCAGTGGATATGTGGAAAGGCATCACCCAGTTTGGTTCACTTAATACTGGTGATGTTGAGACTAGTTTCTTTAGACCTGTAAAAGTTGTGTCACATTTTTCATACCATTTGAAATCAACATTTCCAGTTAAATCATATAAAGGAACAACAATTTGTGATTTTTTTTTAATAAAGCTACGATAATAGCCTGCATATCCATGGAAGCTACGTACCTATGTCTAACTGCAAGGAGTAGGTAGTAAAAGAATTACCTGAATTTTTGCTAGATCTACCTATATCCCTGCTACAGAGATATAATGTTCCAATATTACACCCTTGGTCATCATCATGTGACACTTGAAATTGCTTAAAAATAACCTGGTAGCAATGCATCATTCTAAAACTTTTTCTAATGTTTGCAATGCCTCGTCAAATTCATCCCCATATGCAGTAAAGTTGTCCATACACACCTCAAGTGCTTCATTTATCAAATCAGAAAAAATACTGATTATAGCTCTCTGGAATGTAGCCGGGACATTACACAGGCCAAATGGTAATACTTTGTATGAAAATGTACCCCAGGGATAGGTGAAGGTTGTTCTTTCTTGGTCTTCAGGGGTGATCTGAAACTATCTAGGAAGGAAAAGAACTGCTTCCCTGCAAAAGTATCATGGACTTGATCAATGAATGGGAGGGGGAAGTGATATTTCTATCTTTCCGTGTTCAATTCTTGGTAGTCTACACAGATACACCACTTCCCATTTTTCTTAGGGACGACCACCAATGGAGAGACCCATTTATTTTATGAAATAGGATAAATGAAGTTCGCATCTAGTAGCTTCTATAACTCTTCTTTCATAATGTCCTTGAGATGTGGATTCAATCTTCATTGAGGTTGTCGGATGGGTCAATCATCCTTCCCCATATAGAAGTGGTGTGTACATAGTTGTGGGTCTATAGCATTCATGTAAGGATAATCCCAGGCAAACGCCCCTTTATATTTCCGCAGGACCTGTATGAGCTTTTGTTGTTGATCACTATCGAGACTATCATTAATGTTTAGAACTTTGCTTGGTTTGATCTCAAAAGGCTTGTTGTTATGAACAATGGTCATCTAGATATGCTGGTCAATGGTATCCTTCAAAGGATCTTCCATGGCTTCATTATCAAGGATTGCTTTCAACATTTGACACTTTACATTGCTCACATTAGTTGGCTGATTGATAAAACTGTTGATAATGTCATCTTCAATCTGATCTTTGAATTCCAATGCCTTCGCTACTATCAGAGGTGAGAGGACTATTTCCTCTAGGTATGTTGGTGGTTGTTTACATATTTTTACATTGGGCGGACTAGGCTTGCCAGGAAGATATAAAACAAGAGTTTTTACAGCATACATGTTTTCAATAGTCACGCTGCCTTCTCTGAAACTGATATAAGCATCATCTATCGCCAGCCAAGGTCGACCCAGAATCATAGGATGCCCATCCAATCAATTCTTTGGGTTTATGGAGGGAAAATATATTGGATATTCCCATGAATCAACAAAAATTGTAATATCCTGTAAGGTCCCTTCTAGCCTTACCACCAAATGATAAGTTGGTTCTAATAAAGTGGTAGTTGGTTCCAGGGCTGTAATACCAAGTGCTTGATAGGTTTCTGCTGATAAATATTAATGGTTGCACCCAAATCAACTAGTGTTTTTCGAAAAGAGCAACCATATATTTGAACTGTCACTATGGAATTTCCAGCATCTTCATACTTTACTAGAGTTTCCCCTCCCAAGAGTAAATCAGATAAGGTTCCTATAACGTGAATGGCAGGTGAAGCTTTTGCTTTCCTCATAGGCTTCTTTACACATAGCTCTTTGATTATTTTAGCATGGATGGGAATATCTTGAATGACCTTTAGGAGAGGAATTTTAATACAAAGAATTTTTAGTTCCCCTACAAGATCAAATTCTAGGTAAACAATAGGTTTGGGTATCGTTAACCTTTCGAGGAATGGGAGAGAAGTGACTATAATTTTTTCAGGGTCTTCACGCTGATCTATCTCTTCCCCTTGGTTTAGTTCAATATTAATTATAGCTGGTGGTATATGTACAGGAGGGGTTTCAATTTCAGTTGATTGTTGATCCCTTTTTTCCCTAGGGGTGATGACACACCCTGACCTAAATCTGAGTTCATTACATTATTTTTCCTCAATCTCATAATCTAAGCTATTGATAATTTGTACCAACTGGACCGGTCTGTTATTAGGATTTGAATTTGGCTGAGCTAACAGTTGAGGGCACAGAAGAGGTTGAGGATTTTGTTGTAATGTATATGGAGCTGATAGTGCTGGTTGAGGATGAGGACCCGTCCCCATAGTTGCATTGGATATCCCCAACGTTCGATGCCAATTTGGAGACCCGTTTGGATTTTGAGAGGTGCAGGTAGGCCACTCGGATTGATAGGGACTGCCCTTCGAAACAAGAGTAAAAGGAGAATTTGGCCAGCCATTACCTAGAAAGGATTGAGTTGGCCAGGATGCCATAGGGAATGGTTGGGTTTCCTAATTTGGGTAAGGTGATTGGCCTTGCTATGCTGCCCCAAGGTTCTGTTGCTTATTAAACTATGAAGAAGGAATGAAATGAGATGCGTCTTGTGACATACCTGTAGGTTTAGCCTACCACTATCGACATTGGTTAATTGGATACACCAGCTCTGTCTCTTCTTTTTCTTCCTTGAATACTACTTTCAGGCCTAATAGTGATGGACATTATTCAGTGGCATGATCTTTGGTGTAGATAGTGCATGTCTGGACCATGTCTAATGGACACTCCTATTGGTTGTCCTTGTTTTGACAACATGAATAGAAGATGTCCAAGTTTTTTTCTACTAAGGATTGCTTTTGTTTAGCTTGTAAGACATCCAGCTACATCGTGAGGGTGCTAAGGATCTATGTTTTTAAATCATCTAGGAGGTTTCCAATCTCTATTTGTGTTACACCTCCACTATGTGGTTTACTTCCCCTACTCTTGGGATCTCGGCTTCCTTCTCTTGTGCATGTGCTTCCTCGCAAACACCTGATACACAAGGAAATGATTTCATCATAATCTTCCTAAGAAATATGTTCTTTCCCCATTAAATGTAGAGTTTCTAACCATTCCTCTTTCATCCCTTTAATTAAGATAGATCTTAGCACTTCTTTAGGTAAGGTGGTGCGTGGATATCTCTGCAAATTATAATTAAACCGTTCGACATACTCTTATAGAGTTTCATTATCTTTTGTAGTCATCTTAAATATTTCATCTTTTAGCTCCCTAGTCTTGGAAAAGTCCTAGTATCTTGTGAGGAAGGCGGTTTTCATATCAGACCAAGAATTAATAGTTTGTCCACCCAGACCCATGAACCATCTTAAGGCTACTCCTTCCAGAGTAGAAGGGAATAGTTTTATCTTTTGGGGGTCACTGGTGTAGTAATATCCTCTGCAAAGGACATCAAACTCAAAAAAGAAAGCATCAATATCCTCTATGATCATCCCATGAAAAATTAGGATGCCCTGTAGAGGAATAGCCTTCATGGGGGCATTGGCCACTTGATCAACTACGGGATATTCCAATGTTGAGGTTTGACCTTGAGGTGGTTGGTTTTCCATTTGATTAAAGATGTGCCAATATCCTTCAGGAATTTCAGGGCGTGATTTTTGATTAAGTGAGGAATTAGCAACCCAATCTAGCATTGCTGCATTTCCTAGATATGGGATCACAGGAGACCCTTGTTCAGACAATTTTGGTTCTACCTTAGCAGTTCCACTGGTTTCTCCTTCTCCTTCTCTTATGTTACACGATTTTCCCTCTTGGAGAGGATCAAAATGTAAACTTGTTGTAGCTTGAAGAATCTGTTCATATCCTCCAATTTGGCTTTGAGTCTCAGTGCAAGTTGCAGATGGTGATCTTGGTGCTTGAGGGGTTGCAGTAGGACTTTTTTTGGTTACTAGCCAAAATTCTACTGATGCTTGAGACTCTTCTTTTCTCACGATTTCATCTATAAAGGTCGTTCTCCTAAGGTTCACCGATCCTTTGGGTTTTTTGGATTTAGGTGGGGGGTTCCTCTCTTTCTCTATCTTTCTATTCTTAGTCATTCATAAAAATCCATTCCCATCTAACCTCTAAGCTTTTGCTGAAAAGCGGGTTGGTAAGAAAGCACTTTACTTGCTAGGTATGCAAGTTCTTACCTTCCGTTTTTAAAACCCAATTCTTTCACAGCAAGATAAAAAGGAAATCACTTTGAAACACTCTCCCTGGAAACGACGCCAAAATGTTGGTGCACTAAGATGTCTTTTTACAGGCAATCTTAATTCCTACATTAATCATCAACCCAAGGTAAGTCTTTTTATCTCAAGAGTGTTAGCACTATATGTGCAATGAATTCAGAGGTTATCTAATGATAAATTATTGCAATCACTAATAACTATTTCTTCAACTCACTCCAAACAATTCTGAAAGAAATAACTATGGAGGAAATAACTCTTGAAAGAACTCTTAACACACTTTGCAACTCTATTTAACTTATTCTGAAATCAAATGAATCTGAATGTAAGTGCAAAGAATCACGCTCAACAATCTTCAAATAGAATTAAGACTAACTCACTCAATCAAGAAAGAGAACTATAACAACTGAACAACAATGGTAATCTATATCAAATACAAATTGAACAACAAATCCTAATTGAATGACAAATCCTAATTGAACAACAACTGATAATTGAACAAAAAGCCACCTTTTAATGATAAATGATATCTAAACAGCAAATGATTTTTATAATAAAATTATGGATTTCGATTAATGCTATCTCTAATATCTATGATAACGTAACTGAGATTGAACAACAATCTACTACTAAAACCAACATAACCAACCCAATCAAAGTGTTACTCATATATATCACACAGCTAAGCCTGAATCCAAATGAACATCAATATGAATCAAAATAGTCAATCTTCACAAATAAGCGAAATGATATTAACTTAACATTAACAATCCGTAATGACTAAATAGAAAATATTATAACACAAGAAAGCAGTAGAACTTATCTTGATTGGGCCTAGAGTCACCAGAACTCCCCACTAAGAAATACTCAAAATATAGGTATGGATCAAACACAGTCTTTCTTCATTAAAATAAGAAACACGATTACAACATCACTGAGGTAACAATATTATATGTATCAAAAGAATAATTACAAGTTATGAAATTCTGAACTGCCTGTAGTTTTGCCTTTCATCCTTATATTACATTTAGAAAACATATAGATAAAAGTGAATCCTCAAGATCAGTGGATCCTGAGGATTTCGCTATACATAATATGATCTTGTCATGAAATAGCATCAGTCTGCCTGGTCTCTCACTTCTTTTCCTACCTCAAATGCTGTCCTTTTCCTTTTATGGCCTAATGCTGCTCTTTCAATTAAACAACTATTGTTCAATCCGTGTCTTCTACATATAAAGATAACAAAAAGTCAATTTATTGTGTTAGATTTATCTAATTTGTTACCAAGTGCTTTTAACCAACTTCAGTTGTTATTTCCTTTACCTTGATCCATAAACAAAGGTAATCATGTGATGATAAATGTTGAATAAAGCTATTTATGAAGAGAAAACATATTGTTTTCCTAACCCAACAATAATATACATGAAAAATTTATGAATTTTACCACACAAGGAGTGTTGATATATAACTCAGTCATAACTCATTTGATTTTGTTTCAGCAGGGAGATTCATTGCACATTCATCTTAACAGGCACGATGATCAAGGAGTGAATCAATGAGTGATTCACTGGACAGAGTTAGTCAGAGAAGCATCATCAAAGTTTACATTCTCTAAGTTTATAGATTCTTTTATACATCCAGTTCTTCAATTACTTAATAACCAAGAAAAGCCTAGAATTAGAGAAGAAATTAAGAAAACATTGCACCTATATAAATAGGCCAAGACTGCTGACAGGTATCTGTGCCAAAACTACACAGAAATCAGGATATATGGCAGTTATTTAGCTCCATACAAACTACCGAAGTATGTGCCAATGAGGATATTCGCACTAGAATACATGAGGTAGCTGATAAATATGGATGAACTCCATTTTGTCTCAGGTAAGAAAAAGTCACATTTCAAACCCAAAGCCAAGGTAGGGACATTCATCTGTATACTAGGTCTGTAGGAACAGAGGTAGACAAATTGTTCAAGAGCGTGAACCTCCAGCCAAGCTTCACCTCGTCTTATGATCCTTTTGGGGTCATTTCATCTCTAATAGTTCAATTGAAGGCAAGGCCTTATAATTATACTCCAGTGCCAGAATTGGAGAAGTTTATGAACCAGGAGAAATGGTCTGAAGCAACTCTCTTAGAAGCAGATGAAAATGTTATAACTACTCCATAGGTAAATATTCCAGTCACTAAGAGTACTCAACACAAAATAGCCAGAGAATAAAATCAGTCAGCTACAGAAATAGTCAAAGAGTATTCTATATTACATAATAAATTGAACACTGGATTGTCAATGTCATCAAGGAGCAAGCCACCAGAAATAGTTGATCTTGGAGATTTAGAAGATATTTCATCAGTAGGGGCCATTGATCCCAAACCTCCTTCTACTTCTTCAACTTCTTCTTCAAATGAACCTATTGAGATTATTCACTCAACTGAGATCAACGCAGCAGAAGATACTAATATCTTCTCAAGTTTTCTGGAAATTAAAGGAAAGAATGAAAATCTCAAGTCGCAAGTGTACAATCGGTTTTGGAAATAGACATCCACCTCTCAACACGGACTTCTCTCTACCTTTAATAGTGAAAGGGGAAGGATGCAAATGGAGTTTTTCTAGGCTCATATTCCATTTCCCAAATCCATAGTAGATTATAAGAAGACCATATTTTCATTTGATGTAAACCAGATACATCCTATTGATCAAATGGATTTGCACAGGAAATCAAGTGAAATTTTATTCAACCATGACTACAACTACCATGACTCTTTCTAAGCTCAGAATTTCCTTGTCAAATGTGCAGTCATAGTTTAAGATTGAAAAATTGTCATCTGTAGCTAATGATAAAAAAATAAAATCTTTATAAGATATTATTGTTAAAATTGGATATGATCCTGAAGACTATAAATCAATTGAACAAATAATCAAGAAAAAGTATACAAAGATAGCAACCTTGAAGAAACAATTCAAACTACCTTCGACTGAGGATCCACAAACCAGAGAGATGGAAGAAAATGAATAGCACAAGGAGGAGATGTTGAATCTCATTATTGAGAAAAACATACAGATCAAGGATATGGAAGAGAAAATAGAACAACTGCTCAAGGAAAAATAGGCAACACAGCTTGTTGTGACCCCAGTAATGGCAGTTCCCATAGCAAGTATAGAGCCAAGATCATATTCCACTGGCATTGCTTCATCATAAGTGATAGTTGAAACAACAAGGTTATCACAGTAGTTACAGGCACAAAAAAAACAAAATGAAAATTTACTCCAGAAGTTCCAAACCCTGGAGTCATAGAAGGTAAAAAATGGCACCTTGTATGTAGAAGAAATGAAAAAAATCACACAGGTTATAACTTAAGGTTAAACAATTAGAGAGTAAGACTCTAATGGGAGACACTTGGGCCCAAGCCACAGAGGACATCTGGTTAGATGTCAAACACTTTATAACAGAAGTATGGCCATCCATACACATAATTTTTGAGTAGCAAGAGTTGATTCCTAGATGCAAGACATGGATGGATACTCAGAGGGCAGTATTGAAGATAAAACCCAAAGAAGCAGCAAGAATGATCAAAGTATTAAACTCTAATACTAAGCAAAAATTACAAGAAATAAATATTCTGGATAGGAAAACTACTATTTTGGAAATAAAGAAAGTCCTTATAAAAAATAATGTACTAACTCAGTTGAAAAAAAAATGTGAAGCTTTGAACATTACACTCCAAAGGTTTCATTCTAAATTCAGTATGTTGAATAAGAAAGGTTTACCAGGGTTAATGTCATCAAATTATCAGTTAGTCAAATTGGAGGATTACTGTGAAAAGTTATATACTATTGCAACATATAGCAATCAATTTAAAAGGATAAAAAGATAGATTACAGGTAAATAGCTTCGAGAAGCTTTGATCCCTAACCTCACAATCAAATATGAAGTTGGACATATTTTCCTCACTAAACCCAATTTTGAAAGGTATACTGAAGTTGATGAGATATTTAGGAGAATGGTAAATCTAGAGATACCAAGTGAAGAGAGGTGGGATCAATTATGTGAAACAATTGATTAAATTTTCATCCCAACAATAAGATGACACAACAATTTTTGAAGGAATAGTCATTAACAATTCCCTCCCTAATAGGGACACATCATTCAACAGTTTTCTTTTTATATTTTCTTTCGGGCTATTTTTGTAATCAGTTTGGCATATTTTGTTCACTATCTAAACTAGTATAAATAACTCTATTCTACAAGTTATTAAGGGTTGTGCCCTTGCATAATAATTTTGTAAGCATTCCATGTACACAACTTTTTTGGATCATTAATGATAAAGTAGAGGATTCCGAATTTTGTTCCACACATTTTTGTTTCTCTTGTAAGTTTTTCCAATGCATTTTTCATTATGTATTCTGCATATGTCTAATTATTATAAAGGTAATTTGGTAAGTGTAACTCTCTTTTAGTTTTTATTAATTCCTCTATGAAGGTATAATCATTCAAAGAGAATGGGCTACTGAGCTATTTTTTTAAGTATCTCCCTCTAGATCATCAAATTGTCAGTATCTTTAGAATCTTAAGCATATTTTGTTTAATGTTCAAGCACTGATTGAGGGTTTTCTAGCTTATGATTATTTAATCTTCTGTCTAAAACTAAATTAATCATATTTCCTTACATCTTATACTTAAGATCAACAAAACTTAAATCAATGTGGGAATTAAATAGCATCATTTGTTTACTTGTTAGTATTATTCAAAAGTTTGAGCATTATTGTTATAATTTGTTTCATACATTGGTCCTCCAACTAAGTCAAAATTGAGAAAACATTATAGTTTCTTTGGCATAACCAATTTACCTTAGGTTATCTCAAAGGACAACATCGGATTGGCTTTGTTGCAGGGGAAAGAAGGATTGAAATCTAGATTTTACCTAGGGAAATGAATTTCCATTTCCTTTAAGGTGAATAAAGGATAAGGCATAGGTCAAAATATTTCACCTGGAAATTCCATTGGTCAAATCTGGCTCCATTTAATCACACTAGATCACATTCTGATGGACCTAATATTCTTAACCCCTTACCAGACCCAGAAAGACTCATTAGGGGAGCCACTTCTAGGAGAAGACATATAACCTCTTCTTCATGGTTAGCTTTATGCCCTGAAGATCCCTCATATGCAGATCCTTTCTCATCAATACCATCCCATCCTAATTGGACTGAACTACCTCCTAGGGTTTATGAACTTTATTCTCAAGGTGTATATCTTCAATTATCCTTTTTAATACAGTCACCTGAATCATGTCAAGCCCCTCCACCCCTTCCAAATCACCTTCATTCGAGGAGGATTAAGGTTTGCATTTACCTGAATTCAAACCTAAAGACTTCATCACTCCAACTCCTTATTCAATTCCATCAACCTCAACTAATCTTGAAGAGACATTTTTTGTCTATTCAAATCCTTTGATTGATAGTAAAGGAGAGTTACCACTAGGAGTTCATAAGTTGGTTATTAAGACCCCTTTCAAATACTTAAAAAAATCTCCTCCCTGTTTCTATCGTCCACATTCTAATACTACTATCGATTCACCTTCACCCCCATCATCTTCCTCTTCCCCATCAACATCCACTCAGTCACCTCAAACTCCTCTAGTTGTAATGGCTTTTCGACCCATTGTGCAAGCAAGGTATGCTGCTCTAGTCCTTCCTAAAAATTTGGGAAATTTTCCTGATCGATACCTAAAACACTTGCCAATATTTAATGGAGAAATAGGTCCCTCAGTAGAAGATAATTTATCAGCCTTCTTAGATTTTGCTAGAAATATGAAAATTGAAGAGGAAAATGTTTATATTAGACTATTTGTCGAATCTCTAGAAGGGAATATTAGGATCTAGTTTAGGCAGCTCAGAGTTGACCCTATTAGAAGTTGGAATGAGCTTATAACTATTTTCATAAACCAATTGGGGGTAAAGAAAGATCCTATTTACTTTCTCAGTAAATTTGAGGAACTAAAAAGAAACCCTAGTGAAAGGGTAGTTGAATTCATTAAAAGGTTTAACAAACTCTATCATAAAATTCCTGTTGATTGTAGACCACCAGTAGCAGCTGCAAAGTTATATTTTCAAAAGAATTTGATGATGACTTTGTTGTCATTCTAAGGGAAAGAGTTTATAATACCTTATAATACATGCAGACAAATGTTATAGATGTAGACGCCAACAGGTTAGCTTCTAGTAAAATTAAGGCTAATGTTGAAAAGGAAGAAAGGAAAACAAAAGATAAGATAGATGATTCACCCTCCTCTAAATCTAAACTTGGAGATTAGAAAATTGATGAAATTACTTCTTTGCTTAGGAACCTTTCTAAAAAGATTTCAAAAATTGAAACACAACCTAGAACAGTCCAAAAAACTATTGCTAGGCCCCCAACTCAAAACCAAGGTCAATACAGAAGAACCCCTCAATTGCAAATTATTCAAAGACTTGGTAATGATTAGCAGGTTCCTACACCTTTATTAATTGGTGATAAATAGTCTAATAACAATACAATGACCATAACTAAAGATATTAATAACTTAGATCACTCTTTTGTACAAAATTCCGTTTTCCCCCTTACAAAATCTTCCATATCTCAAGAAGATGTCGAAAATTTACAAATCTCAAAATATCAAGCCTTCTTAGAATTTCTATTTGCTAAGCTAAACAATAAATATGATTTAATTCCTAGGGTAGGTCCTAGAAGACCTTCAAAAGATCTTGCTACCATTGAACCTTAAGTAAAATCTATTTAAACCCACACTATTACAATTAAAAACATGGATCAGTCAACTGAAACTCCTCTCATGGATAAAACACTTTTGACCACCTTCAATGTTGAAAGGGAGATTGAGAGAGTAGAAATCCTTGTTCCACTTTCTAAACTTTCCAAGAACCCTGGATACAAGAATCAACTCACAAAATTGATTCAAAACACAAGAGAAGATGCTGAAGGAGATGTAAGTAGCCTTCAGGATGAGAAACCATGAGTAGCCTTTCGTCTCAGTGCAGATATGATTGATGAGATTGTCCCTCCTTTCCATGTAACCTTGAAAGCCCATGATCCCATTTTCTACAATTGTATGCTTGACTCTAGAGCATCACATAACCTAATGTACAAAATTATCATGGAACATCTAAATCTTGATATCACCAGATCGTATCATGACCTTTACATTTTTTATTCTAAAAGGGTGCCCTGCCTTGGACTAATAAAATACTTAGTTGTTACCCTTGCCCCGATACCAGTAAAAATCATAGTGTTAGACTTTATTGTGACTGATATTCCTCCAAAATTTGGGATGCTCCTTTCTAGATCCTGTTGTGACAAGTTAGGAGGCACCCTTAAAATGGACATGTATTATGCTACTATTCTTGTTTATGGAGGAGAAAAACTTAGATTGTATAGATAAGTCATATTTGTACATACTGTGTGTAAAATAGACCAACCAAGAAACCATCCCATTTATGAAATTCATCAATACATTGGTTGTTTTTAGTTATCCTCGAATACAACACAAATTCTTAGGTTAAAATTGAAGATATAATTGAAAACCCTAAGCCTATGCAAGATGATGTATGGAAACTTTTCTTTGATGGTTCCAACAAAAAATATGGAGTTAGAGTTGGGGTAATTTTAATTTCACCAGAAAAGGAAAATATCACCCCAATCATGTAAGCTTGATTTTGAAGTTACCAACAATGTAGCAGAATATGAAGCTTTCCTTCTAGGATTAGAGTTATATATAAGCTTAAAGGTACAAAATTTAAGTGTTTTCATTGATTCTGAACTCATTGTGAGATAGGTTAGGAAACTTTTCTAGACAAAGCATCCCAGGTTTAGATCTTATAGAAATGAAGTTTGGGATTCAAATGAAAACTTATTTAATGCTTTTAACATAACTTATGTTCCTAGAAATGAGAATATTCATGTATAATCCTTAGCTATTTCTGCAAGCTCATTTAAGATCTTGGATAAAACACATCTGTAGTACCAAATCCAAGTCAAATATAGGCCATCCATTCCAAACAATCTCAAGCATTGGCAAATATTTGAAGATGATGAACAGATAAAATCTTTTCTCCAACTTGTCGATCAATTTTCTATTCTGCAAATTGATGAGGATATGATGGATGCAAATGAAACCTCCAAGGAAAATGATAATTCGGACCTAAATCCCAAAATAGTTTATCATGACATCATACAATTTTCTAACAACTTTATTGCCAAAGGTCTTACCCTTTTGGAGAAATTATTTGATCATAATGATGTCCCCAGAAATCCATAACCTATTTCTCCACAAGATGACATTGAGGAAGCTAATATTGGAACCAAACAAGAAGTTAAGAATATAAAAATTTATGCCTCTTTAACCCTTGAAGTTAAAATTGAATATCTTAAGTTGCTCAAAAAATATAAATATGTTTTTTCTTGGTCCCATGCAAATTTGAAAATTTATGATACTACTCTCATTGAACATAAAATCCCATTAAAATATGAGGCAAAGCCCCATCAACAAAAACTTAGGAGGATTAGCCTAGTTCTTCTACCTACTATAGAAAAAGAGCTTAAGAAAATGTTAGATGCTCAACTAATTCTTTCTTTAAGATATTCCAATTGGATTGCCAATTTAGTTCCTGTTAGAAAAACGAATGGAGAGATTAGACATTGTGTAGACTTCAGAAACTTAAACAAAGTTTCATTAAAGGACAACTATCCATTACCATGGATGGACCAACTACTTCAAAATGTTTCAGGAACAAACAAACTTTCCATGCTTGATGGACTTTTTGGTCATAATCAAATTATGGTAGATCAAGGAGATAGAGAAAAGACACCCTTTACTACACCCTGGGGTACATTCATGTATGCTAGGATGCCTTTTGGCTTATCAAATGCAGGAGAAACGCAAAGGGCTATGGATATAGATTTTTTTGGGCATGTAAATCAATTTGTTGTTATTTATCTTGATGATCTTACAGTCTTTTCTAATTTTGATCAGAAACATCTAAAGCACTTGATGAAGGTCTTTGACAGGGGCTGGAAATTTGGAATATCCCTGAACCCTAAGAAGTCACTCTTTTCTATCAAAGAGGGAAAATTATTGGGCCATATCATCTCAAGGCAAGGGGTAGTGATTGATCCCAAGTGAAAATCTACAATTAAAACTTTGACATTGACCAGGAACAAAAAGGAAATCCAAGTGTTTCTAGGAAAAATTAATTTTCTTAGAAGATTTATCCCAAACTATGCGGAGATGTCAAAGATATAACTAATATGCTTAAGAAGGATCATGAAGTTAAATGGACTGTCCCTTCTAGATTTTCATTTGATCAAATTAAGAAAGCCATTTTAGAAGCCCAAACTCTTGCTAGCCCTGATTATGGTAAAGATTTCAGTATTTTCTCTTTTGCCTCAGAAACCACTCTTGTTTTCATCCTATTACAAAAGAATGAAGACTCTGATGACCAGCCTATAGCTTTCTTTTCCAAATTCATGAGAGATGTTGAACTTAGGTATGATACTATTGAAAAGAAAACTTGTGCCTTGATCCAAGCTCTTAATGAATTTATAACTTATGTCTTACATTCCCACATTAAAACCTATGTTCCCAATTATGCTGTTAAAACTGTTTTGACCCAGCCTAACACTGATGGGAGAAGAGGGAGATGGATTGAAAATATTCTTGAATTTGACCTTAAAATTAAAACCACAAGGCTAGTAAAAGGCCAAGGCTTGGAAATTTTTTTAGCTAAATACAACTATAATTTATTAGGGATGAACTTGGTTTCCTTAACATCAGGGGAGAATCCACAAGAACCTCCTCCTCTCATAGAAGTGGAGAATCCACAAGAACCTCCTCCTCTTAGAGAAGGGGAGAATGCACAAGAACCTCCTCCTCCACACCAAGACATTCTTGTTAAGATAGATAAGAAATATCTACTCCCAGATTCGTATTCTGATATTGTGCAGTTTCTCAAGGATTTTCAATGTCCACCTGATCTTCATTTGAAGCAGTGCAAAGCTTCGAAGCTTAAATCCATAAAATAATGCATTATCAATGTTAATTTGTATTGGATGGACCCTCTTAATATCCTTCTTCTGTGTTTAACTTAGAATGAAACAGAATGTTTTATAGATCAGTTTCATGTAGGGTTTTGTGGTGGAAATTATGCTTGGAGAGAAACAACCTACAACAGTTTAAAAGTGGGTTTATATTGGCCAACATTTTTCAAGGAGGTTGGAGCAAGAGTAAGAAGTTGCAAACCATGCCAACTGTTTGCAGGAAAATAGAAGCTGTAAGAACTTCCATTGGTCCCAGTATTAGTTAATGCTCCTTTTCTAAAATGGGGGTTTAGACTTTATAAGGGAAATTCATCCACAATCAAGCAATCAACACAGATGTATTTTAACTGGTATAGACTACTTTACCAAATAGGTAGAATTCATACCTGTGAAAAATGAAAATGGCACTGTTTTCATTAAGTTTCTTGAAGAAAACATCCTATGAAGATTTCGATGTCCTCAACAGAATTGTGTAGACAATGTAGCAAATTTCAGCAGTCTTAAAATGAATGAGTTTTGCCAAAAATATTCAATCCTTTTACACCATACTATCCACAGGGTAATGGGATAGTAGATTCCTCCAACAAGAGCTTAGTTAAGGTCATTAAGAATACCCTTGATGACCATAAAAATAGTTTGGATAGCCATCTTGTTCATTCCATTTGGGAAAATAGAGTTTCTCCTAAGTGATCAATAAGAAAGTCTCCTTTCCAATTATTTTATGGTAAGGAAGCAATTTTTCCTACTCATTTAGCTTTACTAGTTATGAAATTCCTCCAAGAATCCTATGAAGGAAAGGATGATTTCTCAAGAAGGATTAATCAAATTATTGAATTAAATGAAGACAGAGATGAAATTCAGTATAAGATGAAGAAATATCAGAATAAAATGAAGGAACTATTTCAGAGAATGCCTAGAGAAAGAAATTTCAAGAAAGGTGACCTAGTGCTTAGATCGGATAGTAGGAGAAAAGATAAAGCCAAGCATGCAAAAGTTGACAACCTCTAGTTTGGTCCATTCAACGTTGTAGAAGCCAAAGGGAACAATACATTCATTCTACAGAACTTGGCAGGAGAGTATTCCTCATTGCCAGTCAATGGGAAATACCTTAAACATTACATTCAATACTAGTTCTTCATTTGGTCATGCATCACCTGTAAATACTCGGAGAGTTATTTATTTTTGAAAATTGCAAGAGATTATCTATTTCAGCAAAGACTCCATAACTCGAGGAGAAGTCACTTGGAACTGCTTGTTCTCTGTATCCCACAGGGGGAAGCAGTCCCCAAATGGAGTCGATGTTGTAACAATATTGGTTTTGATAAGTTAGCATATTAGAAAAATAAAAATAAAAATATTATATGTTAAAATGTTAAGTTAGGTTATGGACAAAAAGAAAAATACAAAACAAAAAGGTTAGGAATATTTTATATCATGTCCACATCAGAAAAAATGATAGGTTAGACTGCCCTAAAAAAGGAAGGCAAAACCAAATAAAATGTTAGGCAATAAAACAAAAGAACAAAAATATCGCTTTGGTTGAAAATCAAATAAATTTCAAGCAGCTAGTTTAAATGCACATTAAAAGTATGTTTAGCTTGATTACAAAAGCTAAGCTTTCATTTTGAAGTTTAATTTCCTTTTATCATAAGGTTCATAAACAGAAAAGGAACTTAATTTTCTAAAGTCGAAAAGTGAAAAAAATGTTAAATCGGTGCCAAATAAGCACTCGATACTTTTCAACAGACATGATCAACTCTGTCCAGATCAACAACAGAGGTAGTATTTCAGCCCCCCTTCAATCATTTCTCACTAACGTGAGGGTGGGGGGAGGGGGGGGCATCCGAAAAGTTGTTTCAATGGCCGCCTATTTTTTCAATGTGTCACTCCCATAGCATTTTGGATCCCCAAAGCCTAAAACCATAAACAACCTCACCCCCCTTGGTGGTTTCCAGCCTTCCAATGATTGACCACACCCCCATGCCATATCATCCACCCGTTACCTCCTTCTCCATATGGAAACCACGATGTCATAAATTTGTTACCTTCCTGTTATCCCTCATCCACTCACAGGCTGGCTTGTCATAAAGCCATTGCGCCATCTGCTCCCATCCCGTTTCCAAACTCATTTAACCATTTTACCCTCTGTTGGAAAATTAAACCCGCTCCTCTGTAATAAATTGCCTACGGTCAAGTTTTAAATGGTAAATTAGGCTAAATTATACTTATAAATAGACCATGGCTCTATCGTTTACTACTTTTCTACTTTGATCAATTTCGCCAAGAGCTCTAATCACCCTGTTTATATTTTCCCTATCATTCATCCTTCAGTTGAATCAGTTTTTCTATTTCCTCCCCTGCAGCAAGATGGCACCGAAAACTAAAACACAGAAAAATGCTGAAGAAGAGAATCCATCTATAGCCTTGATCAACTTGGATCATCGTCCACTTGTAGACTATCTATTCAAATTCACAGACCGTGAATCCGAATTTGATTTCCATGAATTTCATTTGTGGCTAAAGCAGAAATACACAAATAAGGAATATCCCATTCATTTTTGGGAGACACTTTTGCCCCTCTTCTGCTTTCCCAAAACTCATCATTTCCTTGATTTGATCACTTAGTGTCAAGCTAGGTATGATCCTGTGCAGAGAATAGTGATGACTTGGGATGGAAACATCTTGATCACCATTACTGCTCAGAGTATAAAGAAAATACTGATGATACCTTCATCTGACTCCCTCAGCTATTTCTCACTAGCATCTCCCATGGACCTTTATAATAAACTCACCTTCTAATAGAGAGCCCTTATTTTTTAACTCTTTCTGCCAGAAGATGCTGAATTAACCAAGATAAACCCACCTTATTGATCTTCTATGTTCCATGAAGCCACTAGAAATATAATCTCTTTGTTTCCATACGTATTAGGTTATGAAAATGATCAACTTGATGAATCCATCCTTGGATTATTTTCCATTTTCAGTAAGAATATCAACCCGCATTCATGTATAATTATAGCCAATTCTTGGGTGATAATATACATGAAACATTTATGAATTTTATCACACAAGGAGTGTTCAAATATAGCTCGATCATAACCCATTTGATTTTTTTTCAACGGGGAGATTCATTGCACATTCAGCTTAACAGACAAGATGAGAAAGGAGTGAATCAATCAATGATTCACTAGACAAATTTAGTCAAAGGAGCATCATCAAAGTTTACATTCTCTTACTTTATAGATTCTTTTTTACATCCAGATCTTCAATTACTTAATAGCCAGGCAGAGCCTAGAATTGGAGAAGAAATTAATAAAACATTGCACCAATCTAAACAAACCAAGACTGGTGACTAGTATCTATACCATAACTAAACTAAAATCATGATATATGGCAATGATTTAGCTCCATACAAACTACCTAAGTATGTGCCAATGAGGATATTCTAAATGGAATACATCAGGAAGATGCCAAATATGGATGAACTCCATTTTGTCTCAAGTAAGAAAAAGTCACAGTTCAAAATCAAAACCAAGGTAGGGGCATTCATCTGTAATACTAGGTTTGCAGGTATAGAGACAGACAAATTGTTGAAGAATATGAAGCTCCAGCCAAGCTTCACCTGGTCTTATGATCCTTTTGCGATCATTTCAACCCTAAGAGTTCAATTGAGGGCAACACCTTAAAATCATTCTCCTAGGCCAGAATTGGAGAATTTTATGAACCAGGAGAAATGGTCTGAAGAAACTGTCTTAGAAGCAGATGAATAGGTTAGAACTACTCCATAGGTAAATACTATAGTTAGTCAGAGTACTCAACACAAAAGATATAGACAAGAAGCTCAGTCAGCTACATAAACAGTTAAAGAGTATTCTATATTACAGAAGAAATTGAACATCGGATTGTCAATGTCATCAGGGAGCAAGCCACCAGAAATAGTTGACCTTAGATATTTAGAAGATATTTCATCAGTAGAGACCATTGATTCCAAACCTCCTTCTACTTCTTCAACTCCTTCTTGAACTGAACCTATGGAGATTATTCACTCAAATGAGATCAACTCAGTATAAGATAATAATATCTTCTCAATATTTATAGAAATTAAACAAAAGAATGAAAATCTCAAGTCACAAGTGTATAATAAGTTTTTGAAATAGACATCCACCTCTTAGCACAGACTTCTCTCTACCTTTGAAAGTGAAAGGGGAAGGATGCAAATGGTGTTTTTGAAGGCTCAGATTCCATTTCCAAATCCACAACAGATTATAAGTAGACCATATTTTCATTTGATGTAAACCAGATACATCCTATTGATCAAATGGATTTGCACAGGAAATCAAGTGAAATTTTATTTTCAACCATGCCTACAATTGCCATGACTCTTTCTAAGCTCAGAACTACCTTGTCAAATGTGCAATCACAACTTAAGATTGAAAAACTGTCATCCTTAGCTAAAGATAAAAAAAATAAAAATATTTAGAAGACATTATTGGTAAAATTGGATATGATCCCCAAGACTGTAAAATAATAGAAGAAATACTCAAGAAAAGGAATACAGAGATAGCAGCCTTAAAGACAGAGTTGAAACTGCCTTTAACTCAGGATCCATAAACTAGAGAGATGGTAGAAAATGAACAGCACAGGGAGGATATGTTGAAGCTCATTATTGAGCAAAACATATATATCAACAATATGGAAGAGCAAATAGAACATTTTATCACTCCTCTGGATCTCCAAGGTTGAGGAAGAGTCTAGCTGAGGTAACCACAAACCAATCTTTTAGCTTGGTAGCTAGCCCTACCAAGCCGGAGAGGGCTCTCTCCAAAGGATCACAGCTGGGAGGGCTAGATAGATTAGGGTTTTATGCTAGATTTAAAGTGCAGGGGGTTGTTTGATTTGATTTTGGTTGGGTCATCACAGGGATGAGTGATTTAGGTCAGAGGGACTAGGTCAGGGCAAATGAGATATGATTGCAGACATTCAAAAGGGCAAGGTAGGTATGAATATTAACACATAAAAGGTGATTTGATAAGATGGTTTAAGACTGATTAGGAGTTAGTAAGAGCATAAGACATGTATTCATACTAAACTGAGGAAAAATGGACAAAGTATGATAAATTACCCAAAGCAGAGCATGAGAAAACATGTATTCTGCCTATCAACTTGTAAATTACCATATAACAGAAATGGAATGGTTTATGAAATGATAAAACATTCTTACAAATGATCACAAAGAAGAAACAATTCTAAAAATTCATACCACATGTATCCCAAAAAAATAGCTACAACCCATCTGTTGAAAATTGCCAAAATCTGATATAATAGTCTCTGATCACTAGTATAACATCCCTATTGAATCCAACCTGCAAAATGATTGATAAAATGCATAATATAGGCCAAAAACCAGCTAATACTAGGCATCAGGGGTCGAATCAATGAGTGGAGGAGTAGATGAAAGAAAGGCTGAACTGATAGCTAGAGTGTAGGGTGGTCAAAGTGACTCATCCCTCACTCTAGCAAAACTAATTCATTACATGCCACATAGGTCATCTAACTGATGTATCTACCCTAGGTAAAAATATAAACATTATAATTACGTCCTCTAGATCAATTAAATAGGTAAAAATTGAAATTCCCATAGATAAAAGTTAACCTAGAATGAAACAGTGAAAAATGTGAAAAATTGTCAAACGTGCAGTGACCCTGGTAAACGCGCAACGACCCTAGTCAAAGGCGCAACGTCCTATTCAAGCTGACTTTTGACTGCCTTCCCGATGTCAAAATCTATCCCAAGATAGCCCATTGGAAAGCTTAGCCTGTCTAGATTCCAAAACTACCTTGGTTTTCAAAATGAGCTTCATTTACCCCTCCAAAATTGCAATCTCCTAAGACTGCTCAAAGGCACAGCGACCAGGCCAGAAAAGAGACAGAAAGGTGAATTTTTGGTAGTTTTTTACCCTTTTGGCTGACTAGTTTTGCTCCAAATTATTAGAAAACGTACAAGGTGCATGTCCTCATCATTATAAATCCAAAAGTGCTAACCGTTTTCTCATTGGATTCCTGAAACAAAAGCACAACGTCCTAGGTGTTGCGCGTTTGACCACACTGACTGTGCCAAAATTTCTTCGAAAACAACAACAAAACACATCTTGCCAAAATTGTTCAAAAATGGCCAAAATTAGTGGGTTGATAGCTGGATATATGTTTGAGGCATGGAGTGATGCCTCAGCAAGGATATCCAACCTCTTTTTCTACTCTTTCTTGGTCAAAGCCTCAATTTTTGCATGAGTTGTTTTGAGCTTAGCTCTTGCAATTTTGTCTCTCGTGGCATAGTGCTTCGCCATCCTTCTTTGAATATCATTATCCTTCTTGGCCTTTCCTAGGAGCTTCTAAAAATGATCATTTACCTTCTCAAGCCAATATTCTCAGTTTTCATTTACCATCCTGGCAAATTGCTCATTCAAGGTGAGCTGATTGGCCATTTCTTCCTCCCTTTTCCTTTCCTGCTCCAAGGCTCTTTTTAGGCGTCTAGTCCTTGGCCTTCTTCTTGGCACCTATTCATCAAGTGGCTCACCATACTACCCATATGCCTCATCCAGTAAGGCCTTTTGCTTTTCAGCCTCTCTCTTTGCCTTTCTGAGTTGAATCTCCATGAGCTCATTTTTTACCTCAAACTACCTATTTTCCCACTCATAGTAGGAAATGATCCATTTGGCCCTTTGCAAGTTGACCTTGAGCTCTCTTATGAGTGAATTCTTCTCCATGATGACAATACTTGTCATTTTACAGTCATCATGTTTATCTAATTCAACTAACTAAAAATCATGCTCTATCTCATGGAGGTCTTCCTCCTAATACTGGACCTTTGCCTCTACAACGTTTTCCTTACCCTTATGTACCTGTTTTATCGATGAAGAAGGAAAGGCCCCTCCCATAATCAATGGGGTGAATACTTTCATATTCCCTCTCTGATAGGTATGTGCCAAGGTACCAAAACCAACCCTTTTGGGCTTGCTACTCTAACCAAGCTCAATATGCTCCTGCTCAGTTCCTTTATCTTTGCCAAGTGAATGAACAAGCTGATAAAATGGTGATGATGGAGGTGATGGTGTGGTTGCGTCATTAGATGAATATGAATGATGTATAGGCTGAGGTGGAGGAATGGAGGTGGGTGGATGAGAGGATGAAGGTGCCTCTTGCCCATTCTGAATAGGTGGGACTGTGAAAACATCATTGGATATGAAAGTGTCCCATGCAATGTTAAGTTGATATAGGCACTGTAGGACTATCATTTTCATGAGAGAATGGTGAAATATTATCTACATTTGATGATCATTATCTTTCCTTCCGGAAATATATGACATCTTGTTGATATCCTGGTAAAGATAGTAGGGCAGATTGAGTATTCAAACTCTTGTAAAATGCATGAGTAACTGAATATGATAGGAATAGAGCCTAGAAAATTTGCCTTCACATGTAAAGTACTTCATGATGATTTTTATCATAGGAACATAGCTGTCTAGGAGGTAATAGAAAGGAAAAATTGTCCTCCTTTCATTCTTATGGCTGGGTTTAAGATATGGCTCATAATAGCTATAATCCAAATCTGCCTGTTTAAACCACTTTTCCCCAACATTTGGGATCTCAGTAGTAGTTGTATGATAGAAAAAGATATGGTAAGGGTGACACCAGCCAAGGTTTCTTGATTATCATCGAGGTTGATAATGAAATGCTTGGTCAATTTAGAATGATGTTGTGTCCTTTCTACCTTCTCACAAAACTCAAAACAACCCATATATTTAAATATTGTGGCAGTGATGGGAGATGCCATGAGCTCTCTAGTATTGGTTGGTTCATATCTAATGATTTTCCCTCCTTTTTCATATTTCCTCCTCTATTTGTTTTCTCCATCACTTTGACTTGTGTGTTCTTCTTCTCCCATGATTTGTTGCTTTTGAAACCCTAGGGGAATGACAGAATGGACTGTGGGTATTGGAAATGTGGAATGATGTGAGAAGAGATGATGAGGAGGAGATGGGGATATGTGGAATGAGGGATATGATAGGGAATATTTGTTAAGTGAAGGAGGAATAGTGATGAATACTAAGAAATGTGCTTGTGAGATGATGGGAATGAATGGTTAGGGTTAGATATTAGGAAAAACAACAAACAATTTAAACACTATGTAGGCAAACAAAGGAGGGTAGGAGTTAGTAATTCTTCCACAAACTCAATTTTCTAGAGTGAATGATGATTAAGCTAGAAACTTGGTGGAAAGGGAGGGTTTTTAGAACATTTGGCTCCTTCCAGGTGAACATGCATTGACTTGGGAAAAGGCACAGTGACCTAGTCGAACGTGCAGTGACCTCTATAGGAGTGAAAAACCATTATAAATTACATTGTAAATTTTGACAAACATGAAACTACCTCTATAGGAGTGCAATGACCAAGCTAAATGGGCAACGACATTGCTGAATGCATGCTCTTGCTCTGTTTTTCCCAATTTCACCTAAAAATTGCTAATTTTCTTTTGCTAAGGAGTTGTAAGATTGGTAGAGTGAAAATGAGGCTTTCATGAGTGTGTTGAGAGGCTTTATACTTGAATTTACTTTAATTTATGAGTTTGCATACCCACTTTCTAAAGTTCATTTTCATTTTCAAATTCTCACTTTAATGCCCTTTTGACTTTCTGACCTTTTTTGCTCTTGACAGGAGGATGATGCTTTGGCAATGCTAATTTCGACTTTCTACTTGGGATGCTTTTGGCAATGGACTTGAGTATGCAGCGAAAAGTGATTTATTACATATGATAGACATAAAATTAAATAAACAAAAATAAAAATTATTCTGTTTGCAGTTCTATTTTACAAACTTGGGATAAAATCCTTTCTTCAAACCAAATTTAAGGCTTTCAGTAACTATGGTTACATGCTTTTGGAAAACTTTATTTAACTAAAAAATACATTATTTTCTTGACTCTCATATTTTGTTGACCTTATGCAGTGAGATTCTGACTTATTAGACCTTGGAAAAGTAAACCCTAGGTGACCTAATGGAACCTCAAATCACTAAATTTCAGGCGGATTTGACTGCTATAAAATGAGCTGAAATGAGCCTTCATGTTTCAATGGTAACTCGGAAGACACATGAAGGAGAGCCAGAGGGAAAATTGAATTTGGACTTTGGGCTACCATCAATGAACAAATTTTTTCATGATGACCTTAATGCAATGCAAAATATTTGAAACGAGACTCTAATATGACATAAAAGAGAAATTTTGATCACTAGTGATAGTATGCAAATAATGACTCTAACATTGGCCTTATTTGGGGATGACAGCTCCTTAGAGGTGCCAAGAACACTGTAGATCAAGTAGCCTTATGATTTGGGACAATATGGTCAAAAACTCAAAATTGACTCAAAACTGATTCAAAACTAACTCAAAACTTACTCAACACTGACTCAAAATTGACTTTCATGAGTAAGGGATGAATTTTCAAAATATCAGAAAATCGGTGAAGTTCCATGGCCTTCACTTCGAGCTCTGAACTCCAGTGATCTTCAGCTTCACACTTACATAAAATTTAAAATGCATATACAATGAAACCAAGGAAAAGTTAGAAAATATAATCCTTCAGGAGCCTACCAGTGACTGGTCCTCCTAAGCATGATTCTCCATTCATTTCTTCCAACAAGAAATCATTTTGTCCCCAGAAAGTTGAAATCTGATAAGGGCCTTTCCATAAATTGTTGAATTTACCATGCTTGCCCTTGTCCTTGTTTCTAGCATCCCAACGAAGTACCACATCTCCAATTTTGAAATCATCTTCCTTTGTTTTTTGGTCATCAATCCTTTTTATCTTCTCATGTAGCTTAGAGGTGTTCTGAAATACGTCTTCCAGTGTCTTCTCTAAGTGGATCATTTGATTGATCCAACGCTGCATATCATTTTCTTCACTTCCCGTTTCTTGTAACATTTTGATGACTGAGACTGCCAATGATGTAGGGAAAACGGTTTGTACTCTATACACAATCTGAAAAGGTGAAAGCCCAAGAGATTTCTTACTACTCACCTGATGTGCCCACAGTGAATTGATCAGCTTTTTATGCCAATTATTTTTGTTGGTCTCCAACAGTTTCTTGATTATGTTAATTAAAGACATATTGGAGGACTCCGAAAAAACATTACCTTGAGGATAGTATTTTGTAGAATGTCCCAACTTAATGTTGTACTTGTAACAAAAACCAGTCATATTTTTGGACTTAAATGTTGTTGCATTGTCTATGATTATCCTATGAGGATGACCAAAATGGGACAAGATGTTAGTTTGTGAAAACTGAATGATAATTGAATTAGTTTCTTACCTGGTTGGGATTTCTTTGATCCACTTTGTGAAGTATTCCATAGCTGTCAGTATCCACTTATGTTGTGTAGATGATGATGAATTGATCTCACCTATGAAATATAGGTGCCACTGCTGAAATGGTGCATTCACTAATATTGGTTGTAGAGGTAAAGGAAGGCACTTTCTTTTACCTTGAAAAACTTGACACTCGTGACAACTCGTCACTTCCTTGTAGATATCTACAAAAAGCACAGGCAAATAGTAACCCACTCTTAGTACTTTGTTAGCCGTAGTTTTCCAATACAAATGACCCCCACAATCTCATTTGTGGAAGTCATTTATTACTTCTTTGGACTTATCTTAACTTAAAAAGTATAGTAATACACCTCCTGGATCTGTCTAATATAACACATTGTTCATGATACAACATTTAGAGGCTTTCAACTTCAAAGACCTAGTGTTAGCCTTAGACATGCCTGGAGGGGGATTCAGATTTTGAAGTACGTAAATGATATCAGAATATCACAAAGATGAGAGAAAGATTTCAGATACTTGAATGAGATCCACTTCTTCTTGATATCCAATAATGCTACCCTCAAGGTTGAGGTGTATAGCATGAAGGTTTGACACAGCCATGAGTTTGGCTAAGCCCTGATCCTTGATTAGCTTTGTAGACTTGATCTCAAAATCATACTCTAATAATGTTGCTATCCATCTACCTCTTCTATGTTGGCATTATGATATAGGTAAGACTCAAGCGTTGTCCTTGATGGCAACTCACTTAGATGATAGATCACAGTTCAGACTTATAGAATGAATAAAGAAAGGTATACGCGGGTTCACTATATACCAAGTCACGTATATACATAGGTTCACTATATACCAAGTAGTGTATACATGCAGATTAACTATATACAAAGACATGTATAACGTACACATGCACTTTCACAAAAGGAAAGGCGCGTACATGTCAGAAAACTAAATTTTGGTCCATGGTATTTGGTCCGAGGTATTGACCCCAGGTATTGGGTATAAGGTATTGGTTCTATGTGGTTTTGGACCATGGTATTGATAAAGGCCTAAACCTATATAAGGAGAAGAAGATCATTAGGCCAAAAGCAAGTGTGCAAGTCTTGAATATCTGATGAAGTGTGAGATCTAGTATGCTATTTATGGGTTTGTGATGCTTTGCTTGATCTAAACCAAGGATGCATCTATGCGGTTGATGATGGATGATGGATTGGGATCATAAGGCCTGGAATGCATTATCATTATGTGGTTTGATCATGGATAGACTAGATCTGAAATATTGACACATGTTTTATTGTATAAATGTTATGATCTGGGTATGACTGATGTTTGGAATAGCTACAAAGTTACGAGTAGATATTTGCAGTTCTATACACGGGTTCGCTTTGGTAAAAGTGCGTATACACACTGGTTTGACACAGCCAAGTAGCACATACATTATAAGATTTGATATTTGAAGTTGCAGTTGGATCTGGTTGTTGCTGGAGAGTTCTATGTTATGCTCTGTGTTCTGGTGACTGTGTTTTGTTGATAGGGTTTCATTGATTCAGTGTTGGGTGATTCAGAAATGAATGATGCAAGTATAGTTGATGGTTGTATTGCAGTGGTGATTGATTTTGTGCTTCAATGTGTTTGATGGGTCTAGTATGAAAATTGGATGAAACGTGGCCTTCATATTATGGTGTTGTGATGAAACGAGTGAAGGTTGTAGCCTTTAGTAGGCTGGCGCTATGTACTAGTAAATGAATCAGCTAGTACAAGAGCTAAGGGGTTGTAGCTCCCTTCTAGTGGTAGCTGGAGAATGAGAGAAGGTTGTAGCCTTCTGTAGGTGGGTTCCTACATACTGGTATGAGTTTGTGCCAGTACAATATTGTAAACAGGTTTTTCTTATCTTAATGAAAATAGTAGTAGGTGGTTTTTATCCCACATTGTGTTTCCACCTTATATCATGGTGTTCATGTGTGCTTCTTATGTGTGATGATCTATTCTTTTTTACTGCACCCTTTTATTATTTATATGGTTAATAATGTTCTGATGCACTTATTAAAGATCAACTAACTGAATCATAAGTTTACTGGATATACGCTAGTTGTATTAAACACAGTTGCATATACACGTGGGTTGCCTTAACTAAAGTAGTGTATATGAATCTGATAATCGAAAGGAAATATTACTGATTTGCTAATACTAATTCACCCCCCCGAGTATTATTTCCAACAATTCGTATGAGAGCAGTTCCTTTGGTAGAAGCTTGATCGCTTGAAGGAGATCTGTAGAACAATGGGAAAGAAAGCGCGTCAGAAGAAGAAGACACTTCAAAGGAATAGTGACAGCTTGTTGTTGGGTGGAAGCAAGTATTCAGATTCTGAATCACCTAAGATTGAAGATGAGCAAGAAAATGAAGCATCGGATAAACTCATAGATCAAAAAGATCTATTTAACAAAAGGGAGAGTGCCCTCAAAGAAGTTATCAGCTTAAAATCTTAGCTGGAGTGTGCTCCCAGAGTACGTCAAATGTTGCAGAAGCATAATGAAGAACAAGAAAATGAGATTCTCAAACTAAGGAGACAAGTGGAAGAAGGAAGAAAGTCTGAAGAAAGCTTGAAGAAGCAATATCTGGAAAAGGAGGAACAACATCAAGTTTAGGTAAATATCTTGAAAGGTAAATTAGAAGAAAAAGATAAACTATTACAATTTCAAGATAGTACTAATATTTTGGATGATATTCTTAGTAGTCAAAGGTTGCCTACTATCAAAACTGGTATTGGCTTTTATGAAACTATCGAAGGTGAATCTAGCTCACAAGGTGAGGAAAGGAATTCTAATGCAAAATCTGAAATGATCAACAAAGAGATAAGTGGTCAACTGCAGCAACAACCAAGGAAAGAAATTCTTCAAAGAAGACCTTTTGCTCCTAATTATGGAAGTGATAGATGATTATTTCCTCCGATGAATAATTTTGAATGTTATGTATGTCATAATTATGGACATGTTGTAGCCAAATGCATAAGTAGAAGCTTTCAAGACCATCACATAGAAAGATCATCACGTTCCAGGTACTTTAAGGGGTATTGTTTTTCTTGCAATATGTTTGGTCACAATGATGTTGATTGATACAGAAGGAATATGAAACATGTAAGATGTTATGCATGTAACAAGCTTGGACATATAGAAAAGGAATGCAGGAGAAGATTTTGGGAACCATACCAAAATGAGAAAACATCATCACAGTTGAAGATATGGAAGAAGAAGGAAGTACAGTTAGAAAGATGTGGCATAGCAGAGTATACAGACATGATAGACTCAGAGGGAGCTGAAAGTTTGGAACCTCAGTGTTCTAAATCTCATACAAGTTTTATGAAGACAAGTTGCATGTATACGCGAGTTCGAAGCTGCACAGTCGCGTATATGTTGGTTTGAGGAAAAGCAGTGGGACAGACTCAGGAAAAAGGGTCTGATATGGTTCAGTCAATTATTTTCTCTATCGTGATTACAATATGCTAATGATATATGGAAATGTGTTGGTACTCATCAGATGTTGTTTAGAAGTGCTTTTCATGATCATATTTGATAGTGAATAGATGGCACAAGTTCAAGGGGAGCATATGCTTCGAATAATGCATTGTTAGCATTATGGTTAGAAGTCTTTGGTGATGATTCTTATATCGCTAAATGATACATCTTGCTACTTATTGTTGGTTGGCCAAGAGAATGGTGTTGTAGGTTACATGTTTGGATGATCGTGATTGACAGATGTTGCTGATGATAGTTGCTGATGACTATCATGATTTTGTTTCAGATATTTGTCTCTATGTCTTCTAATGTTGAGGTCATGAAACAACCTATTTTGTTTCCTCATTATGCATGGGATGGATGATGTAATGTTCTTGTTTTGACATGTATAAACACTTGATATATCCCCACTTGGTTGGGAGATTAATGTATGTATGAGTCGTTGGTGATAGGAAGGTCATACTCACATAGTTGAGTTGTAGAGTCATGTTATTCTTTTGAAAAATATCTTTGCAGACTCTGCATGTGCTCAGGGGGAGCATGGACGGATTGGTACATATTAGCATGTAAAAAGGGGGAGTTCGATTAGAGAAGTCAAAATGTGCTCAGAGGAAGCATGGACGAATTGATACATCTTGGCATATACAAAGTGGGAGCTCAATCAGAGAATTCAGCATGTACTCAACGGGAGTATGGACAGTAGAATGTATATCAAGGGAGAAAATATCTTGGTCCACCCTTTGCCCTTGATGTCAAAGTGGGAGAGTGACTTGGTGTGGTTGTTGCCATCAAGTCCAAAGGGCAAGATTGGTGGCATTATGATGCAGGTATGAATCAAGTGTTGTCCTTGATGGCAACTCACTCAAATGACAGATCACAGTTCAGTCTTACAGAATGAAGAAAGAAAGGTATATGTAGGTTCACTATATACCAAGCCATGAATATACACAGGTTCACTATACACCAAGTAGTGTATACACGCTATTAAACTATATACAAAGACGCGTATAACATACACACGCACTTTCACAGAAGGAAAGGCGCGTACATGTCGAAAAACTAAGTTTTGGCCTGTGGTATTTGGTCCATGGTATTTTGGTATTTGGTCCGAAGTATTGACCCCAGGTATTGGGTCTAAGGTATTGGTTATACGTGGTTTTGGACCATGGTATTGAGAGAGGCCTAAACCTATATAAGGAGAAGAAGAAAATTAGGCCAAAAGCAAGTGTGCCAGTCTTGAATATCCGATGAAGTGTGAGATCTAGTATGCTGGTTATGGGTTTGTGATGCTTTGCTTGACCTGAACCAAGGATGCATCTATGTGGTTGATGATGGATGATGGATCGGGATCATAAGGCTTGGAATGTATTATCATTATGTGGTTTGATCATGGATAGACTACATATGAATTATTGACACATGTTTTATTGTATAAATGTTATGATCTGGGTATGACTGATGTTTGGATTAGCTGCAAAGTTATCAGTAAATATTTGATGATCTGTACGTGGGTTCACTTTGGTAAAATTGCATATACATGCTTGTTTGACACAACCAAGTAGCGTATACATTATAAGATTTGATATTTGAAGTTGTAGTTGGATCTGGTTGTTTTTGCAGACTTCTGTGTTCTACTATCTGTTCTGGTGACTGTATTGTTGACAGGGTTTCAGTGGTTCAATGGTGGGTGATTCAGAAATGAATGATACAAGTATATTTGATGGTTGTATTGCAGTGGTGATTGATTTTGTGCTTCAATGTTGTTGATGGGTCTAGTACGAAAATTGGATGAAGTGAGGCCTTCATAGTATGGTGTTGTGATGAAACGAGTGAAGGTTGTAGCCTTTAGTAGGTTGGCGCCTACGTACTAGTAAACGGATCAGCTAGTACAAGAGCTAGGGGGTTGTAGCTCCCTTCCAGTGGTAGCTGGAGAATGAGAGATGGTTGTAGCCTTCTTCAGGTGGGTTCCTGCGTACTGGTATGATTTTGCGCTAGTACAAGATTGTAAACATGTTTTTCTTATGTTAAAGAAAACAGCAGTAGGTGGTTTTTGTCGCGCATTGGGTTTCCACCTTATATCATGGTGTTCATGTGTGCTTCTTATGTGTGATGATTTGTTCTATTTTACTGCACTTGTTTACTGTTTATATGGTTAATAATGTTCTGATGCACTCATTAGAGATCAACTAACTGAATCATAAGTTTACTGGATATACACTAGTTGCATTAAAAACAATTACGTATACACGTGGGTTGCCCTAATTTAAGTAGCATATATGAATCTGATAATGGAAATGAAAAGATTATTGATTTTCTAATACTGATTCACCCACCCCCCTCTCAGTATTATTTCCAACATTCTACCTTTCGAGTCATTTTGCACAAGGACTTCATTTACCGCTGCATTAGGCACATAAGCAAGAGTATGCGAACGTATGATGTAAACTCTGAAATATTTGATTGCTTTTACTAAAGCCAAGGCATGTTTCTCAATGATATTGTACTTGACAGCTACATCCCTAATGTTACGACTAAAAAATGCAATTGGTAGCTTTGTTTTATCCCTTTTCTGCATTAGTACCACTTCCATAGTATGCTCGGAAGCAAAAGAAAATATAATAAAATCATTGGTGTAATCAGGACTTGTTAGCTGTGCTACATTTTGCGATATTTGATGGATTGAAAATGGGTGTGGCAGTGTTGATTCATGCCTAAGGAGCTCCCAACATTTCATTTTATTCTTCCCTCTTCATCTTCTTTATACCCTTATAACTCTCGCTTCCTTCGTTTCCTCCTTCCTCTTAATTTTTCTTACTCTCCCTTAACCCCGTTCTTTCCATTTCCTGCTATAATCCTTTGTAAACCCCATATAAACATTTTTCCCTTGGGTCCTGGGTGCAAATTTAACCCATTAGATTGTGGTCATATAACCCCCGACGCTAAGGTCTTAACCCTTTATAACCGCGCACATACAAAAAATCAATGTCGCCGAGGCCCTCCTCTATCACATCATTCAACAAACATGTGCATTAATCCATCGCCGTCTTACCCTCCACCTCGTGATCCGATGGTTTACGCTGCACCTGATTTCACAAATTACACATACGATAGCCCGCGGGGAAAGTGGTTTCCCGTCGGACCCACCAGCCACGCGTCGCTCATTGAACATGCCCGTGCCACCGCATACGGATACCGCCCACCTCCGATAAGAGGTGCGGGGAAACCGCTTTCCGCCATCCCGTACGACCCCCAACTTGTTAAAATTCACACAGCTCCCACTCCCGATAGCCATCTAATCATCCCCACTGCGATCCGACGACCCACATCTACCTCTGTCCATTTTCCCCGATAGCTCCCTCCGATCCAATCTCGGCCATCCATCTACTAGATCTAATGGCTTACATTCAATTGCACCTCCGTTTCCTCTTGACACCACCCGCCAAGATATCTCGGCTGTCTGTCTGAGCCATCCAGGGGTTAATTTTTATTCCCAGGCCCTTGTTTAGTTTCCATACGGTTTTCATGTTTTTGGCCTGTCCTGTGCACCTAAAGGAGGAAAGAAGCCATGATCCAGCACTCTGCACAGTTAATAATTCACCCACTGCATTCAAGAGATAGCACGACTGAGGAAGGAAAGTACTGCCTCGAGCAGTTGAATTCATTTACCAGTTATGGAAGTTTTTCCTTGCGGTACTCTACCTGCTCAAGAAGGACATCAAAATATCTAAAACGGTTGATTTTGTTCATTAAAGCACACAGTTTGCAGCAGAGACCAATATTAGATTGTAAATGTGGTTGGTAGTCCATTATGACCCCTCCACGTATAGAACAGTAGAGCAATTTTGTAAACAAACTCTATATATATCCAAAAAGAAGATGTAATGAGGGTTGATGGATATTGTATTGCTGTAAAGCTCAACTTCTGGAGACTATAATTACTGTGATACCTACAGCTTCTGGTCTTCATTTTCAGCTAATTCAAGCTTCTTTTGCTGTCAATTTCTCACTTTCCACTTCTTCTTTGTTCCAGGTTGTGCCTGTTATGAATTTTTCAAGTTCTCTTTATGTTTAGCATTAGAGGGGCTATCATCCCACCTATGTGTTAGAATCTAGTATGTATTATTGAACGTGTATGCAGGTTTCTGTTGTTTTAATGCTAGAGAGCTATCATCCTATCTGTGCATTAGGAAATAGATTTGTAGACCTCTTTACTGGTTGCAGCTGGCCATCACATGGTCTTGTGCATCTTCTGGTGTGATCAATATTCTCCATGCTCACTTGTTCCTTAAACTCTAAGTAATTGTGGTCTAAAGCCTTGTAGTCTGGGGGTGTTCACCCATGTCTGGGGTTAAGCATAGTAGAAGTGGTTATTTGTCTTGAATATGCATCATACCTTCCATTCATCCACCTATTTCCAAAATTTTTGTTGAGTTTGTAATGTTCCCAAGAATCTCTGATATACAACCTAGGAGAGTTTCTTGGGGTGATAACATAAATTGGCGCCGTTGCTGGGGAGAGGAGATTGAAGCTCAGCTTCCCCGGCAGAATGACACAGTTCCAGATTTTGATGATAGACAAGGTCTGGGCACATTTCGGGTTGCAACCATCTATCTTGCGACTCCACTGGAGAAAGACCAACCTTTGGCAAATCCACATTGAAGTTCTGGCTCAGTTTGTGATGCATACACGGAGAAATATTTAGAAATTACCAGCTGAACCAGTGCCTGACCCTGAGAGGATTGTCAAATCGAAGAAAGAATCACAGAAAGGGGCATCAGGATCAGGTAAGCCTAAGAAATCTTATGCATCTCTGAAAGATAAATTTTTAGTTGAAGGTATACAGTGTGAAGATTTGGAACCCAGCACTGTTAATAAGGAAATTCCCTCGGAGATTAATTCAACCCCTTGTCCATCTAGTTCGCCTTTGAATCTCACTCCAAATAAAGTTTCCCATACAGTTCAGAACATCCCTTTGTCTCTGTCATCCATTTCATTGTTTCATACTGCTCAATCTGCCAACGTTCTTCCACATACCCTAGTCATGGCAGGACAACAAGCACCAACGAGGATAGAAAGAATTGTTGCTGCTAGATATGGACCTTTAGTCTTGCCTGTTCCTTTGAATCCCATGCCTGTGGGAGAATATCAAAAATATATGTCTAAGTTCACTGGCACAGAGGGAGTGACAGCAAAATAACACATAGAAGCATTTTACAGTTATGTTGATAATTTAGATATAAGTAAAAATGATGTGTGGATGAGAGTTTTTGTACAGAGCCTTGATGGAGAGGCTTGGAAGTGGTTCAGAGAACTAGCCCCTAGATCTATTTCTAATATTGAAGCCTTAGATGATGCATTTTTTAAGCACTGGGGAGATAAAAAGGACTTGTTGTATTATCATACTAAGTTTGGTAACCTGAAGAGGGAAAATGTGGAATCATTGCCTGATTTTAATAAAAGATTCAATCTTATGTATAGTAAGATACCAGCTGAGGTAAAGCCTACCCCCACCTCTGCCAAACTCACTTATGCCAATGCTTTTGACTCTGATTTCTGCCTATTGTTGAGAGAAAGGAGATGTGCTACTCTGGCAGACATGCAGGATGTAGCCCTAGAAGTAGAGAGGTCAAGCTGACAAAAGGAGGCAGAGAGGTCAATCTTCTACCTCCTCCTCATCTTCCTCAGAGCCTAACTTAGACAAAATGACTAAGATGATAGAGTCGTTGGCTGCTGAAATTTCTAAGCTGAAGGTTGAGAAAAATTCAGGAAAAACAGCGCAGCAGAACACATTTTCTCCTAGAAATCAGAATCCATTTAGAAGAGCACGAGTAGTTACAAATAATTCAGAGGGTTGAAGAATCAAAAGAAGAACAGAGAGTTAGAGATCCTTTACAAAATGTAGTCATGGAGGAGGAACAATTTGAAGATGAGGATGACCTTCATTGCATGGAAGATAAAGGCAACATTGCATTTTTGACATTGGCTGCTTATGAGGAATATTTGTTGTAGGAACAAGACAGATAGGAATGGGATAGAGAAGCTATTCTACAAAATCAGGATCAGCAAAGATGTAGTCTGAGGTCAAATGCAAAAAATGTCAAGGAGAGCCCTGCCCAAAGAGCTGTTCTCCAAACATATTCACAAAATATCAAACAGAGGAGACCAGCAGCTGACCCAGTCATTCTCAAAGCTCTAGTTCAACAGGTAAAACGTACTAATAAGTTATCTTCTTCTTTCATCTTTGAGGCAGAAGTCTAGTAATTAAAAATATCTATGCCTCTGGTAGAGTTGGTAAAGAGTGAAATATTTAGAAAGCCTATCCTTGAAGCTCTTGAGATGGAAACGACACAACCCTCCACTAACCCTGTCAATTTGCAAGATGATAAGCCTGTTGTTATGCTTATCCCCTTGATTGAACCTATTGATAATAATTCTCCATATTTTTATGTCTCCTTGATCATTCATGACAAAATCCTCCACAACTGCCTACTAGACACAGGGGCTAGCCACAATTTGATGTCTAAAGCTATCATGGAAGAGTTAGGCCTTGATATCACCAAACCTTATCATCATTTATTCTCTTTTGATTCAAGGAAAGTGAAATTCCAAGGATTGATTAAAGATCTAGCCATTACCTTAACTCAACTGCCCATGAAGAGTATGATGATGGATATTGTGGTAGCAGATGTCCCTACTATGTTGGCATGCTGTTGTCCAGAGGGTGGATTAAGAGGCTAGGTGGGACATTACAGAATGATCTATCTTATGTTGCTACTATCCCAGTATTTGGAGGAGAAGACAAGAGATTGTATATAGAAGCATAGTTGGCATACATAATCAGTGATGAGAAGAATCCTACTAATTATCCTATTTATGCAATGGACACTGATTTTGGAGCATGCATTATCCAAATAGAAAAATCTCAGAAGGCCGCAATGCAGATCAGGAAACCAAGAGTTCAGGCCGAGGATGAGCAAGGAAGTCAGGTTTTGGAGATGTTCTTTGATGGAGCATGTTCCAGGGAGACTGCAGGAGCAGGGGTGGTGCTGATATCTCTAGAAAAAAAAAGCACACAACTGTCTTTTAAGCTGGCTTTTCAAGTCACAAAAAATATAGCAGAGTACGAGGCTCTGCTATTGGGCCTTAATGCAGCAAAAGAGAGAGGAATAAAGAGAATAAATGTGTTTGGAGATGATGATCTGATCATTCATCAAGTAAATAAAACATTTCAGGCAAAACACCCAAGGCTGAAAACATACAGAGATGAGGTATGGAGAATCAGAGATTCTTTTGATTATTTCTATATTTCATATATTCCTAGAGCCCAAAATCATATTGTTGATTCCCTTGTTGTGTCTGCTAGTCTATTTATTCCTCCCATGCCTCCCAGACTAGTTTATGAAGTTCAAATGAAGTATAGACCATCCTTGCCTGACAATGTCCAACATTGGAAGGTTTTTGATGATGATGATGAGAAAAATAGGTTTCTACAAGTCATTGATGAGTTTTCTGAATTGCAAATTGACCAAGATAATGAAGCCTTGCAAGAAATTCCTAGATCCCAGCTTAGAAACAAAATTGGCAAAGATAACATTGTTTAGTTTCCCAGCAATCATATTCCTAAGGGTTTAATTCCTCTTGAAAGACTGGTTGACCATAATGATGTTCCTTACAGATCTTCCCAAAACGAAGATCAATTTGTTGTTGGAAGCATGATATAGGAAGTCCAGGTTAGCCTAGATACATTAATTTTTCCACCCATCTGTCCGCTGGCCAGAGTTCTGAATATTGCAATTTAATGAGGCCGTTTGGTGATGTGTTTGCCTAGGAGTATAGTGATCTAAAAACATATGATAAGAACATAATACAACATAGAATCCCCCTGGAGAAAGACATTGTTCCATTCAAATAGAAGCTAAGACCAATAAATCCTATGCTTCTTCCTCTAATTGAAAAAGAAATTAAAAAAATGTTGGCTGCCAAGATTATAGTCCCTCTCAGATGTTCCAAGTGGGTAGCCAACCTAGTAGTGGTGAGGAAGAAAAGTGGAGAAATCAGACTGTTTGTTGATTTTAGAAACTTGAACAAGTTCTCTAAGAAAGGTAATTATCCCCTACCGAAGATGGAGCATTTGCTGCAAAAGGTCTCAGGAGCCAAAGTAATTTCTTTCTTGGATGGTTTTTTAGGCTTTAATCAGATTGTTGTGCATCCAGATTATCAAGAAAAGACTGCATTCACCACTCCTTGGGGCACTTTTATGTATGCCAAGATGCCTTTTGGATTGATGAATGCTGGAGTAACTTTTCAGAGAGCTATGGATATAGCATTTGTAGGAGGGAAGGATAAATTTGTCCTCATCTACCTAGATGATATAACAGTATACTCCAGCAGCCATCAAGATCATTTGCAACATTTGCAAAGGGTGTTCCTGAAGTGCAGGAGGTTTGGGATTTCAGTCAATCCTAAAAGATCAAAATTTTCTTTAGAAGAAGGCAAGCTGTTAGGACATGTTGTTTCTGCTGCAGGTGTTCAAATTGACCCAGAAAGAGTAAAAGAAATACAGACTTTGTCTGTCCCGAGGTCAAAGAAAGATATCCAATCCTTTTTGGGCAAAATTAATTTTGTGAGGTTTATCCCAAATTTTGCTAAATATGTGAAGCACATTACCTCCATGTTAAAGAAAGGGGCAAAAATCAAATGGACTGATATAGCAAGAAAATCATTTGAGTCTATTAAAAAGGCTATTATGGAGGCTCCCACTTTAATAATACAAATTACACCAAGGAGTTCCATATATTTTCATTTGCCTCTGAAGACACCATTGCAGCAGTTTTATTGCAGGCAGATGAAGAAGGTTCATAACATCCAGTAGAATTTTTCAGTAAGAACTTGAGGAATGTTGAACTGAGGTATGATATTATTCAAAAACATGCATATGCCCTTATCAAGTCCTTGAAAGCTTTCAGAGTTTATATCTTGCATTCCAAGTTAATTGCATATGTGCCCTCTGCTACAATAAAATATTTCTTAACACAACCTGATGCTAACATAAGAAGGGCAAAATGGATTACAAAGATGATAGAATTTAATATAGAATTAAAGCCCACCAAACTTGTCAGAGGTCAAGGTCTTGCCAGGTTGTTAGGTAAAGAAAATTGTAGATCTTTGGATATTGATTCCCTGTGCACAATTGTAGAAATTGGTCAGACAAATAAAGAAGAGGAAGCAGCTGAACCAGACAAAGAGCAGTCAAGGGTAGAAAATATAGCTTCTTGTGAGTGGTATTCTGAAATAATTAATTTCTTGCTGAAGCTAGAAATCCCTTCAAGATTTACTCAAAGTCAAGCCAGGAGTATAAAGCTTAGGGCAGCTCAATATTGCATTAATCAAAATCTGCTCTACTGGAGGGATCCATCTGGAGTGCTTTTAAGGTGTTTGGGCATAGAACAATCAATAGAAGTCATGCAGCAATTTCATTCCAGCATGTGTGGAGGGCACCATTATTGGAAAACTATAGCACACAAAATTCTCAGAGCTGGGCACTATTGGCCCACTTTATTTTCTAATGTATTTTCTTTTGTTAAATCTTGTGACAAGTGCCAAAGATTTGAAGGAAAACAGCAGTTGAAGTCCCTGCCCTTAAAACCAATACATGCAAAAGGACCTTTTTAGTAGTGGGGCTTGGATTTCATTGGAGAAATCAATCCACATTCCAGTTACCAGCACAGATGGATATTAGTAGCCACTGATTATTTTACCAAGTGGATTGAAGCAATTCCTACCGTGAAGGTTGATCATAATGTGGTCATGAAGCTTTTGATAGAGAATATCTTTAGCAGATTTGGTTGTCCACATAAACTAGTCACAAATAATGCAACAGCCTTCAAGACAAAAGAATTGGTGGAAATGTGTGATTCAATGGATATTAAACTGGTGCATTCCACCTCATATTATCCTCAAGGAAATGGTCTAGCAGAATCCTCTAATAAAAGCCTGATAAGGATAATTAAGAAGTTGTTAGAGGACAATAAAAAGAATTGGGATTCTAAGCTCAAGTATGCACTATGGGTTGATAGAGTGACCATTAAAAAATCCACAGGGAATTCTCCTTTCAAATTGGTATATGGTACTAAAGTTGTATTTCCAATTCAGATAACTCTCCCTGTGGCAAAATTCCTTCAAACAGAACAGAATGAAGAAGACATGGAAAAGAGGATTACTGATTTAGAAGAGGTACATCAGATTAGAGAACAACTGGTTGAAAAGGCTGCAGCACATCAAAAAAAGATCAAGGAAGCCTTTGACAAGAAGGCCAAGACAGATTTCACGTTGGAGACTTGGTGTTGAAATGGGATGCACTGAAAGAAAAGAAAGGCAATCATGGGAAGTTTGATGCGTTCGTGACATGCCCTTTTATTATTTCACAGACTCAAGGGAACAACACCTTCATACTAAAAAGTATGGGAGGAGAGGCAGTTTTTGATGGCCGAGTTAATGGGTGTTTTCTGAAAAATTATATGGTTTAAGGTCTATGGCCTTAAAAGTTGTAAATATTGTGTTTTCATCAGTTTTAGTATAGGTGCAGTAGACTCCATGCCCAATGGAACACTAGGAATTTTGGCTAATTTTTATTCAGCTGGAATGGCATCGATCTGCAGGTTCTTGAGACCTTAGAGGGACGATCTCATCCCTACAAGGAGCCAGTGTTAGCTCTGCTACATTTTGCGATATTTGATGGATTGAAAACGGGCGTGGCAATGTTGATTCATGCCTAAGGAGCTCGCAGTAGTTCATTTTATTCTTCCCTCTTCATCTGCTTTATACCCTTATAACTCCCACTTCCTTCGTTTCCTCCTTCCCCTTCATTTTTCTTACTCTCCCATAACCCCGTTCTATCCATTTCCTGCTATAATCCTTTGTAAACCCTATATAAACCCTTTTCCCTTAGGTCCCAGGCGCAAGTTTAACCCATCAGACTATGGTCATATAACCCACAGTGCTAACGTCTTAACCCTTTATAACCCTGCACATACAAAAAATTAATGCCACCAAGGCCCTCCCCTGTCAGATCATTCAACAAACGTGTGCATTAATCCATCGCTGTTTGATCCTCCACCTCGTGATTTGATGGTTTAGGCTGCTCCCGCTCCTGCAAATTGCATGTACGATAGCCTGTGGGGAAAGTGGTTTCTCGACAGACCCACCAGCCATGCGTCGCTCGTTGAACGTGCTCGCGGTCCCGCATATGGAGACTGCCCACCTCCGATAAGTGGTGCGGGGAAACTACTTTCCTCCATCCCGTACGAACCCTTGCTTGTTAACATTCATGCAGCACCCGCTCCCGATAGCTGTCTGATCATCCCCACCATGATCCAATGGCCCACATCTTCCTCCGCCCGTTTTCCTTACGATAGCTCCCTCTAATCCAATCTCGGTCGTCCATCTGCTAGATCTAACGACTTACATTCAATTGCACCTCTGTTGCCTCCTGATGCAACCCACCAAGAGATCTTGGATATCCGTCTGAGCCATACAGCGGTTAATTTTCATTTCCAGGCCCTCGTTCAGTTTCCATAGGTTTTCATGTTTTTGGCCTGTCCTGTGCACCTGAAGGAGGAAAGAGTCCATGATCTAGCACTCTGTGCCGTTAATACTTCACCCACTGCATTCAAGAGACAACATGGCTGAGGAAGGAAAGTACTGCCTCGAGCAGTTGAATTCATTTACCAGTTATGGAAGTTTTTCCATACGGTACTCTGCCTGCTCAAGGACATCAAAATATCTAAAAAGGTTGATTTTGTTCATTAAAGCACACAGTTTATAGCAGAGACCAATAGTAGATTATAAATGTGGTTGGTGGTCCATTATGACCCCTCCACGCATTGAACAACAAAGAAATTTTGTAAACAAACTCTATATATACCCAGAAAGAAGATTTAATGAGGGTTGATGGATATTGTATTGATGTAAAGTTCAACTTCTGGAGACTATAACTATTGTGATACCTGCAGCTTTTGGTCTTCATTTTCAGCTAATGCAAGCTTCTTTTTCTGTCAATTGCTCACTTTCCACTTGTTATTTGTTCCAGGCTATGCCTGTTATGCATTTTTCATGTGCTCTTGATGTTTAGAATTAGAGGTGCTATCATCCCACCTCTGTGCTAGAATCTAGTATGTATTATTGAATGTGTATGTAGGTTTCTATTGTTTTAATGCCAAAGAGCTGTCATCCTGTCTGTGCATTACAAAATAGATTTGCAGACCTCTTTACTAGTTGTAGCTGGCCATCACATCGTCTTGTGCATCTGCTGGTGTGATCAGTATTCTCCATGCTCACCTGTTCCTTAAACTATAAGTAATTGGTTGTCTAAAGCCTTGTAGTCTGGGGGTGTTTACCCATGTCTAGGGTTAAGCATAGTAGAAGTGATTATCTAGCTTGAATATGTATCATACCTTCCATTCATCCACCTATTTCCAACATTTTTGTTGAGTTTGTAATGTTCCCGAGCATCTCTGATATACAACATAGGAGAGTTTCTTGGGGTGATAACAGGACTAATCAAGACAGGGGCAGTGGTTAAGGTAAGCTTGACCACATGAAAAGACTTACGGGCTTCCTCAAACCATTTTACCTCATTATCTTTTTCCAACATATTGGTCATTTATCTAAGATGTTCAGCCAAATTAGGACTAAATCTTCGTAAGAAAATCATCTTACCATTGAAAGCTTGTATCTCCTTTTTGCTGTGAGGAAAATAAATTTGTTGAATGGCTTCTACTCTTGAAGGGTTGATCCGGATGCCATATTTCGAAATGATGTGGCCAAGGAGTTTGCCTTCCTCCATAGTAAACAAACTTTTCTTTGGATTGAGAGATATTATGAAATTTCTACACTTCTGAAAAATGATCCTTAAATGATGTAAATGTTCATCATTTGAACGTGAATAAACGGATACATCATCTAAGTATACAACTAGGAAAACATCCTTTTCGTCTGAAACTACTATGTCCATGCCACGCTGAATAGTGGCCCCTGCATTTTTTAGACCAAATGGAATCTTGGAATATTTAAATGTGCCCCAAGGTGTGGTGAATGTCATCTTAGCCTGACTGTCCTCATGCACTAACACTTGATGGTAACCGGAATAGCCATCCAAAAGTGAAAGCTGGGAAGCACCAACAACTATTTGAAGAATATGGTCCATTTTTGGAAGGGTGTAATTTCGTTTCAGCGACACTTTGCTCAAGTTTTTGAAGTCTATGCAAAGACTTATTTCCCCAGTCTTCTTTCCCGCCGAAGCAAGATTTGATATCCTGTTGGAAAATCTGATGGGAACAATAATGCCCACCTTGTAAAGTCTATAAACTTCCTTTTCTATGGATGGAAGAAAACTCGAATTAATCCTTCGTAACTTTTTCCTAAAGGTATTTTGATCGAGCCTGATTGGTATTGTTTGTTGAATTATCTTCTTATCATATTCCTTCAAATCTGCATAATCCCAAGCAAAGACATTAGAAAACTCAGACAGTAAATGAATGTATTTTTCCTTTTCTTCAGGAGATAATGATTAGGATAGCTTGACCATTTTTGGTTTTTCTACTATCCCAATGTTCACATCTTCGACACCTTTCTATGTAGAAACCAATGTAGGCTTCCTTGCTACATCATCTTGATTAAACAAGTCTTCCAAAGGTATGAGACCTTTTGGAATATTGTTATCTTTTAGCTGTAGTATATCAACCTGAGTTGCCTCGATGACTTGATCATCTTCATCATAAACTTCATCCATAGAACAATTTTGAAATTCTCCTTCACTCTAGAAGAAGTTATTCACTTGTTTCTCATCCCAGAATACTTGCTAGTATCACAAGTTATTAGGAAGCGAGGGCCAATGCTTAACATGAATCTCGAACTTCTTGTCTGAATAAATTGGAATTTTAAAATTACTTGTAGTTGTTGCTAATGAATCTGGCATAATATTTTGAGTCCTTGGTACAACTGAAAGTGTATATTCAAGAAACATTCTAAGAATATCTAAAACAACATTTCTATACTATTTCATTTTTGGATGGTGAGATTGATATTCACCTTTAACTTGCTTAATTACACATTCTGAATCACCATACATGATAATTCTGCAGGCACCTAATCTCTTCAAGATCTTGAAACCTGTGATGGGTGCTTCATACTCCCCCTCATTGTTAGTGCAATCAAAAGCTAACTTGTATGAGCACAATCTAACATGCTGAGGGAGATTAAATGTCTGATGATGATGTGGACTCCTAATCCAAATACCAATGCCTACTCCATCTTTCCCAAGGGCACCGTCAAAATCCATGGTCCAAAGGCCATTTTCCTCTTCTAAGATTTGTTCATATTTTTGTTGTTTTGGGTTCATTTCCGGAACTTTTATTTCAGACTCTTCAAAAGTTTCCATTACCTTCTTTGTTGACTGATCTAAACCTTTTTCTGCCTTTTCTGATAGATTTTTGGATGAGTGTGGTAGCCCACCTGTTTCTTGGTCTGAAACTGCCCTCATAGTATTGAAAATATCTGATACATCTTTAATCTCTACAAGCGGACTATTTCCATCATTCAGTCCACTATTGTTATACAAAATAAATGACTCTAAATCTGTATGTACAATTTTTATGGGATGATTGTTGGGTTTCACCTTACTAGTTATCATAAACTTAATTTTGTTTTCACAGTACAACATTCTAAATTTCCAGAAAATGGGGATAATAGCATAGGAGAAATATAATTGTAGTGTGCCTCTTAAATTTTTCTCCCCAAGATCTCGACAATAGCATGCCAAACCAAGGTGGTATATCAACTACCACCGCATCCATTAAAACATTCTTAGCAAGGATATGATCTAGAGATACTACCAAGTCTTTGATTAGACTAAGACAGTGAACCTTTCTGGAATCAAAAAAATACATGTAATGATACTCACGAGTTATGTCTAGACCTAGTCTCTCCATGATGGCTTTTGGCATTAAGTTATGACAAGCTCCAAAATCAAGCATGGAGTTGTGAAGAATGAATTGGTGAATTATTAAACTTAGATAAAACGGAGGAACCTCACTATCACCTGACTGACCATCTATGGCAGGACCAAAAATCAATTCAGGTTGGTCATCTTCAGATGTAGGATCAACTTCAAGAATTTTAACTGTGTTAGACTTGTAATGGCTATTTTTTACAAGTTCAGTAAGAGGGATTAATGCTTTCAACTTTGAAATTTCAGTTTCTAGATTGAAGAACTAGTTTTATCTACCTCCTTTTGAACAATGTCTCTTGATAGTTGATCCTTTCTTTGGTTGTCATGATCCTTGGTTGGAATTCTTGTATATGGCTTCTTTGTTCTACTTTGATAATTTTCCGCTAGCTCTTTACCTTTGCTTTGACCTCCTCGAGGAGTTTGGTTTTTGTTGGATGTCTTTTCGCTGTGATGTTCTCTTCTAAGTGATTGGGACATCTCTATTCCTCAAAGAATATTCATTCTACTGAGAACTGAGAGAATTCAAATATACTCTTTGATAATCATTGGTTTGGGTTTCCAATGCATTATCATTTGTCAATATGTAGTCCTTATCTTTAGTTTCCTCCACTTTTTCGACATACTTCTCATTTTCAGTCAAGAAAATGGGATGGTGAGCTTCCCTAAAGAAGTGATTTTCCTCAACAGTTGGTTCTATTTCATCATCATATTCCCCTTGAGCATAATTTTGCTACAAAGGATTCTGAATAGGCTACTGAGATGCCGATGCCTCAGAAAACTTAGTCTTTCATTGTTTTATGCTGTACTGAGGTTGCTGCTAATTTCTGAAGTTAGGATTTATGATGTGTGGCTTCGAAGATCCAGATGAATTTATCATGATGTAGGCCATTATCTCCATGACTTTGATCAATGCATCAAGTTTTAGATTGGTAGAAGTAGAAGGTTCTTCTTTGATGGTCACTCTCTTTCCTGGTTTCTCATGTTTCAATTGAGATTTCTTTATCATCAAGTTGGCTTCCACACTTACCGCATTGTTCTGCATATCCTCGAGTTGTGGGATCCCTTTCCCTCAGTTGATAGGCCATTTCTGGATCAAAAGCACCTGTGTAATTCTGAAGTGCCAAATCCAGTGGAGGTTTCATATTATCTGGAATAGAATTGTGCACCTAATTGAATCTTATGGTGAATTCTTGAACTTTCTCATTAGGATTCATTTTCAAGGTGTTATATTCTACCAAGTTCTTCAACGAATTCTTCTTTTCCCACCATCTAGCTAAAAACACCTCATTGAGCCTGGCTAAAGAATTAATAAAGCCTGCTGACAAAGCGCATAACCATTTATTCATGTCTCTGGAAAATTTTTGAGCTATCAACCTCATTTTTGCATCGTCTTCATGTACTTCTTCTAAGTCAATGAAATCAACCATCTTATCAATATGCTGATGGGTTGTCACTCTTGGGCTGCTATCAAACAAAGGAAGCCTCTGACCATAGGTCCGAGGTAATTCTACCAACTGTCCTGGTAACGCCAAAGGTGAAAATATCGTCATAGCTCCTGGAGAATGGTGGATGGGAACTGCAACTAGCTGAGTTGGTTGCGAGGAAGATGAAAAACATGAAGTGGATGCTTTCAGAGATGATGTAGAGGGTATGGTAGAAGATAAGAGCTCAAGTTGATATTGGATATAAGCTTTTTCAGTATTGATTAGTAACTTATCCACTAGGCTTTAAAGTTTTTCAAAATTTTACCAAACCTCATGCTCAAGTTTTAAATAGTGAGAAGCAACAGAAGGTTAGTTAAATAATGACTTTGAGTCAGAAGGATATGACTCAAACTTTATAGGATCAAAAACTTATTCAGTAAGACTAGACTCTGATTTTGATCGAAACAATGATAACTCAAATTTAATGTCGAGAAGTAAAATTTTCGATACTATGTAGTTTATCTAGTAAGGAAGTGATCATTTCCAATATAGGGTTTTCAGTCTGGGGAATAGGGACTTTAGGCTTCCCTAACAACCTCTCAGGGTTATCAACCGAAGAAGGAGGATTAGGGTCAGGGTTTGACTTGGTGTATCTTTTAGAAGCCAGTATCTTAACAAGGTCAGACTCAATATGATCAGATCTAAGGCTTTGAGCTGAATTTAGATTATTTATAAAGGAATGTGTTCAGTAGTGAAATCTGAACTTGGTAATGATTAAGAACTTACCAATTGGAGGTAGTCTGATCAAACTTGTGATATGTATCTGTCTTTGCTTTTGAACAAGATCTAATTTTCTAGAACCGAGTGAACTGACCAGGATGCAAAATTTGTCTCGTTGTCTCCTTAAGGCCAACTTCTACAATCTAGGCATTGTAATTTCTGGATCTACCTTTGCAAAGCCTAGTCCCCTCATCGAAAGGATCAAAATTCAATGAGAATTAGTAGTACACCCAATGAAAATGAACCTTTCATTCCCCAGTAATAGTGCTAGTATGTTATCACTCCTCTTGATCTCCAAGGCCGAGGAAGAGTTTGGCTGAGGTAACCACAAACCAATCTTTTAGCTTGGTAGCTAGCCCTAAAAAGCTAAAGAGGGCTAGATAGATCAGGGTTTTAGGCTAGATGTAAAGTGAAGGGGGTTTTCTGATTTGATTTTGGTTGGGTAGTCACAAGGATGAGTGATTTAGGTCAGAGGGACTAGGTCATGGAAAATGAGATATGATTGCAGACATTCAAAGGGGCAAGGTAGGTATGAAGCTTAATGCTTAAAATGTGATTTGATGAGATGGTTTAAGATTGATGAGGAGTTAGGAAGAGCATAAGAGATGTATTCATCCTAAACTGAGGAAAAAGGGACAAAGTATGATAAATTACCCAAAACAGAGCATGATCAAACATGTATTCTACCTATCAAATTGTAAATTACCATATAATAGACATGGAATCATTTATGAACTGGTAAAACATTCATACAAATTATCACAAAGAAGAAAAAATGCTAAAAACTGATACCACATCTATCCTAGAGAAATAGCTGCAACTCATCTCTTGAAAATTGCCAAAATCTGATACAATAATCTCTGATCACTAGTTTAGCATCCCTATTGAATCCAACGTATAAAATGACTAAGAAAATACATAATATAGGCCAACAACCAACTCATTGGAGGACTTTGCAAAACCATTACCTTGAGGATAGTAAGTTGTAGAATGTCCCAAATTGATGTTGTAGTTGTCACAAAACTTAAGTCATATTTTTCGACTTAAATGTTTTCTCATTGTCTGTGATTATCTTACAAGGACAACTGAAATGGGACAATATGTTAGTTTCTAAAAACTGAATGATAACTGAATCAATATCCACTTATGTTGTGCAGATGATGATGGATTGATCTCACCTACGAAATATAGGCCCCAGTGTTGAAAGAGTGCATTCACTAATATTGGTTGTACAGGTAAGGTAAGGAGATTTCTTTTACCTTGAAAATCTTGACACTCGTGACAACTCATCAGTGCCTTGTATATATCTACAAAAAGCACGGGCCAATGCTAACCTACTCTCAGTACTTTGTTGGTCGTAGTTTTCCAATACAAATGACCCCCACAATCTCATTTGTGGAAGTCATTTATTACTTCTTTGGACTCATATTCACTTAAACAGTTGAGTAATACACCTCCTAGATCTTTCCAATATAGCGCATTGTTCATGATACAATATTTAGAGGCTTTCAACATCAAATACCTAGTCTTAGCCTTAGACATGCCTCGAGGGGGATTTATCTTTTGAAGTACATAAATGATATCAGAATATCACGAAGATGAGAGAAATATTTCAGATACTTAAATGAGATCCACTTCTTCTTCATTATTCGATAATGCTGCCACAAGGATGATTTCTAGAGCATGAAGGTTTGACTTGGCCATGAGTTTGGCTACGCCTGGACCCTTGATCAGCTTTGTAGGATTTATCTCAATATCATACTCTAATAATTCTTCTATCCATCTACCTCTTCTACCTTCCAGGTTATTCTACACAATGACTTCTTTTACCACTGCATTAGGCACATAAGCAAGAGTATGCAGATGTACGATGTCAACTCTGAACTATTTGATTGCTTTTACCAAAGCCAAGGAATGTTTGTAAATGATATTGTACTTGAGAGCTGCATCCCTAATGTTACGACTGAAAAATGCAATTGGTAGCTTGGTTTTATCCCTTTTCTGCATTACTACCACTGCCATAGTATGCTCGAAAGCAAAAGAAAATATGATAAAATCATCGGTGTAATCAGGACTAATCAAGATAGGGGCAGTGGTTAAGGCAAGCTTGACCACATGAAAAGACTTACAGGCTTCCTCAAACCATTTTACCTCATTATATTCTTTCAACATATTGGTCATTTCTCTAAGATGTTCAGCCAAATTAAGAATAAATCTTCGTAAAAAATTCATCTTAACATTAAAAGCTTGGATCTCCTTTTTGTTGTGAGGAAAATAAATTTGTTGAATGGCTTCTACTCTTGAAAGGTCGATCATGATGCCATATTCCGAAATGATGTGGCCAAGGAGTTTTCCTTCCTCCATGGAAAACAAACTTTTCTTTGGATTGAGAGAGATTTCAAACTTTCTACACTTTTTAAAAATGATCCTTAAATGATGTAAATGTTCATCATTTGAATGTGAATAAACAGTTACATCAGTGATCTGATATTCACCCTATGAGTGACATTAGTTAAAGATTTATTAAACTAAGGTATTACAGACTCATTTGTTGGTGTGTGTTCTGTGCTATTGAAGCAACAGATCAATCAGATTGCCAATACATAGACATTAGAATGGAAAAGACAGCAAAGAAATATAGTAAGAAACCACAAAGACACAAAGAATTTTAATAAGGAGTTCACCCTATTCTCCAAGGCTACGTCTCCAGTCCAGCTTTTAGTGGTGGCCTTGTTTTATTGTGTCATTAAGTAGAGAAATTTATAATATAGGGACTCAATGTGAGTTCTCCTGAAGCAGATTTGCTTGTCAGGGTGGTTTCTTGGATTCCCCAAGCCACTGGAGTACACAGACTCTTCTTCTTCCTACAAGCTCTGTGATCTTCTAGTCTACAATGGAAAGAGCCAAATGTGATGCTCAGTCCAGACATATTCCCCTATGGGATGGATTGAATCTTCAAGCTCTCTAGTGCTCGATGCTGTCATTGGTTAGCTCGGCCCTCTGTCTCTTCTACTTTGCTTTATTGTTCTGTGTTCAGTCCTCCTCTCAGGGTTCACTGTTCCACTTTTTCCGTCTCTCAACTTTTATCTCTTGACTATTCCACTGACTGCCTTCTTCCTCTGTTCATGGCTTTAGCCATTCGTCCCGTATGCCTGTTCGGTTACTCTTCCGCCTGTCGATTCACCTTCTACATCTGCGCTTGGAGTTCCCTGTTCTATGTCACCATGAATGCTCAGGGAGTGGCCATGTGTCTTCCTCTAAACGATGCCAGCTTTCTTCGTCGGTTCGTTTCTTCAGTTCCATCATGGAAGCATTCTTCCTCCATCGTGGCAGTCAAACGGATTCCAAATCCCATCTAAAATGCAACTTAATTCTCTGCCGATTCTTCTTCCTCCATCAGGCACAACCTTAGCCATCTGATCTGGGTCTTCCAGATCCAATGCCATACGCACGTTTCGTGCAGTTGACTTGCTCGACCGATAGGGCACGATAAACGATGATTTTCTCTCCCTCCACCTGCCACATGTCGATCGATGTACGGAATCACTTTGCTCTCATCCAAAATCTCTTATTGTTTAAGGGCACCTCGATCAAAACCACCGGTTTCCAGAGTGCGGGTCCCGTCATTTGTGTTTAGTTCCTTTTCCTTTTTTTGCCTGCAGTCCTCTGGTTCCCCCACGCGACCAAGTGCTTGAGCTTTTCCTTTGTGGCCCTATTCGCCTAGCGATATGCGATTATCAAAAATCACCTCCTTTTCCCATTTCGGGGCTCCCATGGGCTACATTGGCCTCCTGCACAATCTCCATGGGCCTCAGTCAGCGTGCTTTGACTGAGGTCCTCATCGTTCCACATTGGCTGCCATCGCCACTTGTTTAGGGTGTTTTTTATCATTGTATTGGATTTATTTAGAGATTTATTCGACCTGATATAGTCATGGTTCTTTGACAGCCTTCTATGGATCCGATTTGGAACACGGTCTTCCCACTAAAAAAAATTTTGGACCACCAAAATTTGGTTTTCAAGCATCAACTAAGTGAGGATGTTGTTTCTTCACTTGTCCAATCTCAATCCACTTTGCGCTGCTCGGATCTAAGCCTTTGAGCCCAATCCTAAGGTACTCAACATCTCCCCTATGTGTTGTCCTCACCTTCCTGTCCGGTATTCAGGTAGCAGGTCATCAATAGAAGGAAATTGACTTTGCTCTTCAGGGTCCTCAATCACTGAAGGTTAAAAAATCTCAAGCAATCTACATTTACGACTGAGTAGATGTGCATGTAGGCAGGTAAATCAAGGTGAAAATCATTTTCACCAATCTGCTCAAGTATCCTAAAAGGTCCATACGTAATAGGCTTTAGATTTTTACCTTCACCTTGCATCCAATCTTTGCTGATATATAGCCAAACTTGGTCTCCAACTTGAAAACTATGCTCCCTCCGATGTTTATCATGCCTATCCTTGTACTTGGTCTGGTTCTTTTCCAGCTATTCCTGTACTACTTGATGGATCTCCTGGATTTGTTCAATGAACCCAGTTGCTTTGTCCACATCACTATGTCCATCAAGCATGGTGTCTTTACCAAATAAAAAATCCAAAGGAGACCTTGGTGTGAAACCAAAACATGTCTCAAAAGGAGATATCTATGTAGAAGAGTGTATGGCTCTGTTATAAGCATGCTGCACATAACACAAGTGTTCATCCCGAAGCTTAGGATGCTTACTGCAATATCCTCTTAGTAACTGGATCATTGTCCTGTTTACTACTTCTGTCTAGCCATCTATTTGTGGATGAAAAGTTGTGCTTTTCTTCAACTTGGTGTCCATCAGTTCCGGCAAACTAGACCAAAAATTCCCCACAAATTGGGTGTCTCGATCAGATACAATGGAAGCGAGTAATCCAAAATGAACCCATACATGTTCAAAGAACAATTTTGCAGTTTGTTCAGCTGTGATCTATTTACTACAAAGTATCAAAATACACATTTTATTGAACCTATCCACAACAACATATAGATAATCATGAACTTTCCTAGATTTAGGCAGTCCTTCAACAACATCCATGGAAACACTTTCCCAAGAGTGAGAAGGAACTGGCAACGAAGTGTACAAGCCTAGTTTTCTATTACCGGGCTTGCTCTTAGCACACATGGCACACCCTATTACATATCTAGAAACTGTCTCATTCATTTTCGACCAATAGCAGAATCTTTGCAGCTATGCAATTGTTTTACTTACCCCAAAGTGACCTGATATCATAGAAGTGTGTGCTTCCCTAGTTATCTTTATCCTCTCAGTTTGTGGAATGCAAAGTTTCCCACAATGGCATAAGAGTGAGCCCTTTATATGATAGTCCAATTCTTCTACTCTTTTGCCATGACTCAAAGTTTCATATACATCTTTAAAGTCCATATCCTGAGCATATTGTTCTATGTAGCTTTCATGTAGCACAAAATTATGCTTAAGTATGGTAGATGCATTTATAATGGGTCTAGATAACATGTCTGCAACCTTTTTATGCATGCCCTTTTTATATCTGATGACTAAATGAAACTGTTGTAGAAAACCCATCCATCTGTAATGTATCGATTGCTGCAACTTAGTTTGGGAGTGTAGATATTGAAGTGGTTGATGATCAGTATGTATTATTGTCTCTTTTCCCATTAAATAATGTTTCCACTTTTTCGCACTTTGAACTAATGCATACAATTCTTTATCATATGTAGGATAGTTAACTACTGCAAGATTAAAAGTCTCAGAATGATAACATATGGGTTTGTCGTGCTGTGTAAACACTGCTCCCATGGCATAGTCACTGGCATCAGTTTGGATCTCAAATGGTCTTTGTAGATCTGGTAGTGCTAGTACAGGTGTTGTACTAATTTTCTCTTTCAAGGTGTCGAAGGCTTTTTGATGTTTGCCTCCCCACTGAAACACCTTATTCATTCCTGTTAAAGCATGTAAGGGAGCTACAATGGAGGAGAAGTTAGAAATGAACTTCCTCCAATATTGTGCTACTCCTAAGAAGCTTCTCACTTCTGTAGCAGACCTAGGTTTAGGCCAGTTCACAATGACTGCCACTTTAGAGGGATCTATTTTCAATTCACCTCCCCCTACTATATGACCCAAGTAGTTTAGAGATGTTTTGCCAAATTCACATTTTGAGAGTTTAACATAAAGCTTTTCTCTTTTCAAAACATCTAATGTCTGCTTAACGTGCTTTAAATTTTCTTCCCACATTTTACTAAAAATCAGAATGTTATCAAGATACACAATAAAAAAATCATCAAGAAAAGGTCTGAGTACATCATTCATTAATCTCATGAAAGTAGCAGGAGAATTAGTTAAGCCAAAAAACATAACCAGCCATTCATACAATTCCTGCTTTGTTTTGAAAGTAGTCTTCCATGCATCTTGCTCTGCAATTCTGACCTAATGGTATCCACTATGCAAATCTAGCTTGGTGAAATAAACAACTTCTTTCAATTGATCTAGAAGATCATCTTTGCGAGGAAGGGGATAACGATTTTTTATTGTTATCTTATTCAGTGCTCAATAGTCAATGCACATTCTCCACGATCAATCTTTCTTTCTCACCAAAACAATTGGTGACCCACGTGGTGATGTGCTAGGCCTGATGAAGCCCTTCACGAGAAACTCCTGCACCTACTTCTTGATTTCAACATTTTGTAAAGCAGACAACTTGTACATCCCAATGTTAGGCAATAACATCTTGCTGCAAAATAATATCATGTACTATTCCATTTTTGGGTGGCAGACCTTTAGGTTCTTGAAATAAGACATCATACTCTGAAACAACCTTTTCTATATCAGCTTGTTGTTCAGCATTACAACCCTGAAATACATTGGTTTTATCAAGTTTCCTTTCCTTCACAACCATCAGTAAGAATTGTTTGCATGAATTAATCATTCTTTTCATCTGTTTTGAGTTTATGAGAGTATAATTATTCTTGAGCTTCTGAGCTCTTACAAAGTATTTGATTCCATCTTTAGCAAGTAGATACTTATTCTCAGCTCTATAGAAAATAGCCTTTCTATCATACAAGTAAAGACTTCCTAAAACAATTCCACATATATCCAAAGGAATTATGTCTAACTCAACCTCATCTACAAATGCTGACCGAAAAGAAAACTTGAGTTTGCACTGTCTAGTCACTTGTAGTTGTGCTTTATCATTCAACCATCCTAATGGGTATGGTTTCTTGTGAAGTGCAGTTGCTAATCCCAATTTCTTTACAATTGCTTCAGAAATCATATTTACATGTGAGCCACTATCAAACAAAGTATCAATATTTTGATTTTTGGAAATAACTCGAATATGGAAAAGCTCATGTATTCTTCTCTCATTTTCTTCATCAATAACAGATTGAGCAGAATTACTAGTAGATGCTTCAGAATTCTTACCTTTTGTACCTGTGGCACTATAGTTGTTTCATCTCCTGAGTTTGACCCCAAATCTCTCTGAATAGCTACAACTGTCTTCTTCTTCTTGCCCTCGGACTTATTAGGTCTCAGCACTGGATGCAGAATTCAACAATGCTCATCATCATGCCTTTCCTTTTACAATGAGTGCATGAAGCTTTGGCATTCTGTGTAGTGTTAGCCTTCCTTGCTTTCCACTTCTATTTTCTTTTCTCCTTGCTCTTGCTTACAGTGGGTTGGGATGGTCCCCCAACTTCTGGATTGCCATTCTTTCCTCTAGCTTCTAGATGAATAGCTTGTACAGATACCTCATCTATACTAGTGGAATTAAACATAAGGATGGTATGCCTCATGTAGCTGTGTAGACCAACAATGTACTTCAAAAGAGTCTCTGGTGAGTCTAGTGAGATACCCAACATCAATGCTCTCTTTTTGAATTCTTGGGTATACCCTTGCACACTTTTCCCTTTCAACTATTGAAGAGTTTGCCATCTCATAATGGCTTGTAGCATGTAGGCCAATGGATAGAACTGTTTTTTGATTGCAGCAACAAATTCACTCCAGACAGAGATGGTCTTGCCATGTCTTTTCATATCAGCTTGGGTTCTACCTTCCCACCAAACCAAGGCAGTGCCTCCTAGGCGTAGGCTTGCCAGCTGAATCTTACTCTTGTCTGAATTTATGTTCTATACCCTGCAATACACATCAATTTGTCTAATCCAATTGTCCAATTTTTCTGCATTTAGCACTCCATCATATATAGGCAAATCAAACTTAACATCTAGCTTAATCAAAGATGCTTTCTTATTATGCACAGGGCTATTAGGAGGTGTGATAAAGGTTTCCTCTTTCCCCTTTCCTTTGGAGTTGTCATGGAAATGAGACTCGTCTTCTTCTTTCTCTTGCTTAGAGCATGATGCATCTTCCACCTTTTGCTTTCTAAAGTATCTGTACATTTCTTCAACCATAGACTTTATAGCTAGGAAACTTTCTATGAATTGAGGGTCTAGCCCTACATAACCTTCCTCCGACATTGTCTTTTGAGCATAGAATCTCCCAATTTCAAGATTAGTTTCCACCAACTCTCCTTCTCCTAATTTGAGCTTTGATCTTGTGAGCGTTCACAACTAAACGAACACAAGCTTGTCTAACCTTACAACCTCGAGCTCTGATACCACTTGATCTGATATTCACCCTATGAGTGATATTAGTTAAAGATGTATTAAATTTATGTATTACAAACTCATGTGCTGGTGTGTGTTCTATGTTATTGAAGCAACAGATTGATCAGATTGCCAATACACAGACATTAGAATGAAAAGATAGTAGAGAAATACAATAAGCAACCACTGTTATGAAACCATCTCAAGAAAAAGATAGAAAAGATAGATTAACACCTTAAAATTTAGCCTCTTCGAGGGGGAAACCTCCTTTACATTACATAAATGAAAAATTATTTGATGATACAAATGAAAAGACCTCCTTTCTATATATAGGAGTCTAAGGGGTCATAACATAATCAAAGCTGACATAACAATAATAATGTAAGGGCACAATAATAACAATAGTGGGCTTCTATGGGGCACAATAGTAACAATATGGGCATTACATGGGCATATCAATATAATAAGTGGGTTGTACTAATAACAATAAGGGGTTACACTAGTAGTATAGGGGCCTAACATGCCCCTCTCCTTCAAAAAGTGTTGTCCTCAACGCTTGAGTAGTTCTTGATGCTTTTGTATAAAATTCTTGTCCTCCCATGTGGAATATTCAGTGGGTAAGCTCTCCCACTTGATGAGATACTTTAAAATTGATCGATTTCGTAGCTATCGAATTCTTGTTTCTGTGATTGCTACAGGTTCCAATATGATTTTTCCTTCCTCTTCAATGTCTGGCAATATTGTTTGAATTGGGATCTTTTGAAACCTTTGAATAAGTGGCCATACTTCTTCACCCTTCTTCCGTTCATCCCTTGCTTCATTTATCCAATCTGGTTGGATAATAGAAATAGCACAAAACAATGCTTCCACATCCTCATCCTTGAAGAGTCTTCCCATTCGGTAAGGTTGCCATTTTTTAAGTGCATGTAGTATTGCCAACATTTCCTTCTCATAAATAGCTTGCTTGAGATGTAGCAGTAAAAATACCCAATCACCTCCTCAAAACATTTTTCACTACGATGTTGATCTACCTGTTGTTTCGTTTGATTTTGCACCGAAGAGGCGTTATCCTTTAAAATTTGGAGAGCTTGTTGTTGATGCTCGATGTGATCTTTCACTGCTTGAACCGTTTTCTTCTTGATATGTCCTTCTATCTCTAGAGTTTGAGGAGTGGTAATTTCTTCCAATCCTTTACAAGATATGGTCGGATTCATTTCTTGATGCTCGATGTGATCTTTCACTTCTTGAACATTTTTCTTCTTGATATGTCCTTCTATCTTGATAGTTTGAGGAGTGGTAATTTCGACCAATGAATTAAAAGATATGGTTGGATCCATTTCTTCTTTCTCGATGTGATATTTCACTTCTTGCACCTTTTTCTTCTTGATATGTCCTTCTATCTTGAGAGTTTGAGGAGTGGTAATTCTTGCGAATGCTTTACAAGATATGGTCTGATTCATTTCTTCTTTCTCTAGGGTGGGGTCCTGGCATATATCTTCTTCTTTTGATGTTTCTTGATCCTTTCCTTCATCCTCTTCATATTATATGTAAAATAATTTATTCTCAACACACTTATGACCTTTAGTGCATTTTCTATCACAATTGTAACAAAGCCCTTTTTCTCTTTTTTCTTCCAATTGTTTTGGTGTAACCCTTATAGGTTGTGGAAGGCTAGGAGAAAAAACACTTCCATCTTTATAGTTGTGAGGGGTATGCTTCTTGGTTTCCATAATTTTACTTTCCACTATGTCACAAAGCCCTTTTACTCTTTCCAATTGTTGTGGTGTTGCTCTAAAGAAGGTGTTGCTCTTTGTATCCTCATAATGTTCTATCATTTCCTCCATGAAAATTGACCACGTAACAAGTTGTTTATGAGAACAAAGCCCTTCATACCATAAAAATTGATCTAGTTCTAAATATAAAGATAAAATACATACCTTTTGTAACAATGGTACACCATGTAGATCAAAATATTGCTCCATCTGAAGTATCCAATTTACCAGATCCTTGCCATCAAACTTCCTCACCTTGATTTTTCTTGATTTTAGGAGCTCGATATTGAAATGATTGTAACTCTGTACTTTCGGATCTTTAAGTTCTAAAATTGCGATCTGTAGTAGCCCTCTGTGTTCTCTTTCCAATGCACCAGTCTGATCCAAATTGGATTCTCCAAGAAAGAGTTATGCACAATCTCCCAAGATGACTTGATTATAGACCTTTCCAGAAGAGAGAACTTGTATGAAGTGTCACATGTCACTATTTTGACCTTTGGCTCTGAAAAATATCTACAAGAAACTACAGTCCATCCTCTTTCTATACCTTATTAGAAATTCCAATCCGATGCTCAGAGAAAGTTATGACACTTTTCCCTAGCTCACCTGTTTGGAATGTAATTCAAGAGTCTGTTTGGAGCAGCGAAACCCTAGAATCCAAAGCTTTGATAACAATGTTATGAAACTAGCTCAAGAAAAAGATAGAAAAGATAGATTAACGCCTTAAAATACAGCCTCTTCAAGGGGGCAACCTCCTTTACATTACATAAATGAACAATTCTTTGATGATACAAATGAAAGACCTCCTTTCTATATATAGGAGTCTAAGGGGTCATAACATAATTAGAGCCAACATAACAATAATAATGTAAGGGCACAATAATAACAATAGTGGGCTTCTATGGGGTAGAATAGTAACAATATGGGCATTACATGGGTACATCAATATAATAAGTGGGTTGTATTAATAACAATAAGGGGTTACACTAGTAGTATAGGGGCCTAACAACCACAAATACACAAACAATTTTAATAAGGAATTCACCCTATTCTCTAGGGCTACGTCTCCGGTCTAGTTTTTAGTGGTGGCCTTATTTTATTGTGTCTTTAAGAAGAGAAATTTACAATACAGGGACTCAATGTGAGTTCTCCTGAAGCATATTTGCTTGGCAGGGTAGTTTCCTGGATTCCCCAAGCCACTGGAGTACACAAACTCTTCTTCTTCTTACCAGCTTCGTGACCTTTTGCTCTACAGTGGAAAGAGACAAATGTGATGCTCAGTCTAGATAGACTCCCGTATGGAACGGCTTGAATCTTCAAGTTCTCTAGTGCTCAATGTCGCTGAAGGTAAACTCGTCCCTCATTCTCTTCTGCTTTGCCTTACTGTTCTCTGTGTTCAATCCTCATCTCAGGGTTCACTATTCCACTTCTTTCGTCTCTCGACTTCTGTCTCTCGACTACTCCACTAACTACCTTCTTCCTCTATTCATGGCTTTAGCCATTCATCCCCTATGCCTGTTCGGTTCCTCTTCCGCCTGTCAATTCACCTTCTAAAGCTATGCTTGGAGTTCCGTGTTTGGTGTCATCATGAATGCTCAGGGAGTGGCCACGTTTCCTCCTCTAAACAACTCCAGCCTGCTTCATCAGTTCGTTTCTTCAGTTACATTGTGGATGCATTCTTCCTCCACCGTGGTGGTCAAATAGATTCCAAATCCCCTCTAAAACATGTCTTAATTCTCTGTTGATTCCGCTTCCTCCATCGTGCGCAATCTTAGCCATCCGATCTGGGCCCACTAGATCTGACGCCTTATGCACATTTCACGCGGTTGACTTGCTCGACCGATAGTGTGTGATCAACAACAGTTTTCTCTCCCTCCACATGCCACACGTCGATCGGTGTATGGAATTTCTCCGCTCTCATCCAAAACCTCTTACCGTTTAAGGGTACCCCAATCAAAACTATAGGTTTCCAGAGCGCGGGTCCCACCATTTGTGTTTAGCGCTTTTTCCTTTTTCTGCTCGTGATCCTCTGGTTCCCCCACGCGACCGAGTGCTTGAGCTTTTCCTTCATGTCCGTATTCACCTAGCAATGAGCGATTATCAAAAATCACCTCTTTTTCCCATTCTGGGGTTCCCAAGGGCTATTTTGGCCTCCTGTACAGTCTCCATGGGCCTCGGTCAGTGCATTTTGACCAAGGTCCTCATCGTTCCTCGTTGGCTGCCATTGCCACTGGTTAAGGGTGTTTTTGATGGCTATTTTCGATTTCTTTAGAGATTTGTTCAATCTGATATAGTCATGGTTCTTTGAAAGTCTTCTATGGATCCAATTCAGATCAATCAACTAAGTATACAAGTAGGAAAACATCCTTCTCATCTAAAACTGCTATGTCCATGGAACGCTGAATAGTGGTCCCTACATTTTTGAGACAAAATGGCATCTTGGCATATTTGAATGTGCCCCAAGGTGTGGTGAATGTCATCTTAGCCTGATCATCCTCATGCACTAAAACTTGATTGTAATTGGATTAGCCATCCAAAAGTGAAAACCGGGAAGCACCAACAATTGTTTGAAGAATATGGTCCATTTTTGGAAGGGGGTAATTGTCTTTTAGCGACACTTTGTTCAAGTTTCTGAAGTATATGCAAAGTATTATTTCCGCAGTCGTCTTTCTCGCTGGAACTATATTTGATATCTGGTAAGAAAATTTGATGGGAACAGTAATGACTGCCTTGTAAAGTCTATTAACTTGCTTTTCTATGGATGGCAGCAAACTCAGATTGATCCTTCGTAACTTTTTCCTAAAGGGATTTTGATCGAGCTTGATTGGTATTGTTTGTTGAATTATCTTCTTATCATATTCCTTCAAATCTGCATAATCCCAAGTAAAGACATCATAAAACTTAGATAGTAAATGAATGTATTTTTTCTTTGCTTCGGGAAATAATGATTTGGACAACTTGATCATTTTTGGTTTGTCTATTGTCCCAATGTTCATGTCTTCAACACCTTTCTATGTAGAACCAATGTAGGCTTCCTTGCTACATCATCCTGCTTAAACAAGTCTTCCAAAGGTATGAGACCTTTAGGAATATTGTTATCTTTCAACTGTAGCATATCAACCTGAATTGCCCCAATGACTTGATCATCTTCATCAAAAACTTAATCCATAGAACAATTTTGAAACTCTCCTTCACTCTGGAGGAAGGTATTCACATAGTTTTCATCCCATAATACTTTTCAATATCACAAGATATCGGGAACTGAGGGCTGATGCTTAACATGAATCTCGAACTTCTTGTTTGAATAAATTAGAATTTTATAATTACTTGCAGTTGTAGCTAATGAATCCGGCATAATATTTTGAGTCCTTGGTACAACTGAAAGTGTATATTCAAGAAACATTCTAAGAATATCTAAAACAACATTTCTATACTATTTCATTCATGGATGGTGAGATTGATATTCACCTTTAACTTGCTTAATTACAAGTTCTGAATCACCATACACAGAAATTATGCGGGCACCTAATCTCTTCAAGATCTTCAAACCTCTGATGAGTGCATCATACTCTGCCTCATTGTTAGTGCAATAAAAAGATAACTTGTATGAGAAAAATCTAACATGCTGAGGGAGATTAAATTTTGGATGATGATGCGGACTCCTAATCCAAGTACCAATACCTGCTCCATCTTTCGCAAGGGCACTGTTAAAATCCATGGTCCAAAGGCCATTTTACTCTTCCAAGAGTTGTTCATATTTTTGTTGTTTTGGGTTCATTTTATAAACTTTGATTTTAGACTCTTCAGAAGTTTCCATTATCTTCTCTGTTGAATGATCTAAACCTTTTTCTACCTTTTCTAACAAAGTTTCGGATGAGTGTGGCAGCACACCTATTTCTTGGTCTGAAATTGCCCTCATAGTATTGAAAATATCTGATACATCTTTAATCTCTATATGCTGACTATTTCCATCATTCAATCCACTATCATTATACAAAATAAATGACTCTAAATCTGTATGTAGAGTGTTTATGGGATGATTTTTGGGTTTTGCCTTGCTGGTTATCATAAACTTCATTTTTTTTTCACTATACAACTTTCTTAATAGTTTGAAAATGGGGATAGTAGCATAGGAGAAATCTAATTGCAGTGTGCATCTTAATTTTTCTCCCCAAGATCTCAACAATAGCATGCCAAACCAAGGCAGTATATTAGCTACCACCACATCCATTAAAAAATTCTTAGCAAGGATTTGATCTAGAGATACTACCAAGTCTTTGATTAAACCAAGACAACGAACCTTTCCGGAATCAAAAGAATACAAGTAATGGTACTCACGATTTATGTCTAGAACTATTCTCTCTATGATGGATTTTGGCATTAAGTTATGAGAGGCTCCAAAATCAATCATGGAGTTGTGAAGAATGAATTGGTGAATTCTTGAACTTAGATAAAACGGAGGAACATCACTATCACCTAATTGACCATCTATGGTGGGACCAAAAATCAATTCAGGTTGGTCATCTTCAATATTAGCCATATTAGATGTAGGATCACCTTTAAACATTTTAACTATGTCAGACTTGTAATGGCTATTTTTTACAAGTTCAGTAAGAGGGATTGACACTTTCAATTTGAAATTTCAGTTTCTAGATGGAAAAAACTAGTTTTATCCACCTCCTTTAAAACATTGTCTCTTGGTAGTTGATCCTTTCTTTGGCTGTCATGATCCTTGTATGGAATGCTTGGAGATGGTTGCTTTTTTCTGCTTTGTTAATTTGCTTCTAGATCTTTAATTCTACTTTGACCTCCTCGAGGAGTTGATTTATGTTGGATGTCTTTCTGATGTGATGTTCTTTTTTGAGTGATCGAGACATCTCTATTCCTCAAAGAATATTGATTCTACTGAGAACTAAGAGCATTCATATATCCTCTTTGATAATCATTGGTTTGGGTTTAAAATGCATTATCACTTGCCAATATGTAGTCCTCATCTTTAGGTTCCTCCCCTTTTTTAACATACTTCTCATTTTCAATCAAGAAAATGGGATGGTGATCTTCCCTAAAGAAGTTATTTTCCTCAACAACTCATTCTATTTCATCATCATATTCACCTTGAGCATAATTTTGCCGCAAAGTAGTCTAAATAGGCTACTGAGATGTTAATGCCTCGGAAACCTTAATCTCTCATTTTTTTTATCTTATACTGAGGTTACTGCTGATTTCTGAAGTTAGGATTTCTGACTTGTGGCTCTGATGATCTAGTTGAATTTATCATCAAGTCTGCCATTATGTCCATGGTTTCGATTAATGCATCGAGTTTTAGATTGGTAGAAGTAGAAGGTTCTTCTTTGATGGTCCCTCTCTTTTTTGGTTTCTCATGTTTCAATTTAGATTTCTTGATCATCAATTTGGCTTCCACACTTACCATGTTGTTCTGCATATCCTCGAGAGTTGTGGGATCCCTTTCCCTCATCTGATAGACCATTTCTAGATCAAAAGCATTTGGGTAATGCTGAAGTGCCAAATCTGGTGGAGGTTGCATATTGTCCAGAATAGAACTGTGCACCTGATTGAATCTTATGGTTAATTCTTGAACCGTCTCATTAGGATTCCTTTTCAAGGTGTTATATTCTGCCAAGATTTGCAACGAATTCTTCTTTCCCACCATCTAGCTAAAAAAACCTCATTGAGCTTGGCTGAAGAATTAATAGAGCCTGCTGCCAAACCACAAAACCATTTCTTCACGTCTTTGGAAAAACTTTGAGCTATCAACCTAATTTTAGCATCATCTTCATGTACTTCTTCTAAGTCAATGAAATCAACCATCTTATCAATATGCTCTTGGGTTGTCACTCCTAGGCTGCCATCAAACAAAGGAAGCCTCTGACCATAGGTCAGAGGTAATGTTGCCAACTGTCCTGGTAATGCCTAAGGTGCAAATCTCACCATAACTCTCAGAGAATGGTGGATGGGAACTTCAAAGGGCTGAGTTGGTTGTGAGGAAGATGAAGGGAATGAAGTGGATGCTTTTGGAGATGAGGTAGAGGGTATGGCAAAACATAAGAGCTCAAGTTGATATTGGATATAAATCTTTTCGGTCGTGATTTGTAATTGATCCGCTAAGCTTTGAATTTTTTCAAAATTTGATCAAACCTCATGCTCAAGTTTTAAATATTGAGAAGTAACAGAAGGTTGGTTAAAAAATGACTTTGAGTTAGAAAGATATGAATGAAACTTTATAAGAATGAAAACTTATTCAGTAAGACTAGACTATGATTTTGATCGAAACAAGGATAACTCAAATTTAATGTCAAAAGGTAAATCCTCAATACTATGTAGTTTATCTCGTAAGGAAGTGGTCCTTTCCAATTCAAGGGTTTTGGTCTCTAGGATAGGGACTTTAGGGTTTCCCAACAACCTCTCAGGGTTATCAATTGGAGAAGGAGGATTAGGGTTAGGGTTTGACCTGGTGTATCTTTTAGAAACTAGTATCTTAACAAGGTAAAACTCAATAGGAATAGATCTAACGCTTTGAGATGAATTTAGATTATTTATAAAGGAATGTCTTCAATAGTGAAATATGAACTTTGTAATGATTAAGAACTTAGCAATAGGAGGTATTCTGATTGAACTTGTGCTACATATCCATCTTTACTTTTGAACAAGATCTGATTTTCTAAAACCGAATGAATTGGACCAGGATGCAGAATTTGTCTCATTGTCTCCTTGAGGCTAGCTTCTACAATCTAAGCACTGTAATTTATGGATCTTCCTTTGTAAAGCTTAGTCCCCTCATCCAAAGGACCAAAATTCAATGAGAATTATTCGTACACCCAGAGAAAATGAACCTTTCATTCCACTACAACAGCACTAGTTAATATCACTCCTCTAGATCTCCAAGGCTGAGGAAGAGTCTGGCTAAGGTAACCACAAACCAATCTTTTAGCTTGGTAGCTAGCCCTACCAAACCAAAGAGGTTTCTTTCCAAAGGATCACAGCCAGGAGGGTTGGATAGATTAGGTTTTTAGGCTAGATGTAAAGTGAAGGGGTTTTTTTGATTTGATTTTGGTTGGGTAGTCACAAGGATGAGTGATTTAGGTCAGAGGAACTACGCCAGGGAAAATGAGATATGATTGCAGACATTCAAAGGGGCAAGGTAGGTATGAAACTTAACACTTAAAAGGTGATTTGATGAGATGGTTTAATACTGATGAGGAGTTAGGAAGAAGATAAGAGATGTATTCATCCTAAACTGAGAAAAATGGACAAAGTATAATAAATTACCCAAAACATAACATGATAAAACATGTATTTTGCCTATCAACTTGTAAATTACCATATAACAGACATGGAATCATTTATGAGCTTATAAAACATTCTTACAAATGATCAAAAAGAAGAAACAATGCTAAAAATTCATACCACATGTATCCCAGAAAAATAGTTGCAACTCATTTATTGAAAATTGCCAAAATCTGATACAGTAGTCTCTGATCACTAGTATAACATCCCTATTGAATCCAACCTATAAAATGACTGCGAAAATACATAATATAGGCCAAATACCAACTCATCCTAGGCATCAGGGGTCGAATCCATGAGTGGAGGAGCAGTTGCAAGAAAGGTTGAACTTATAGATGGAGTGTAGAGTGGTCAAAGTGACTCATCCCTCACTCTAGCAAACTGATTCATTAATGCCACATAGGCCATCTAGATGATGTATCTACCCTAGGTAAAAGTAAAAACATGATAATTACATCCTCTATATCAATTACATAAGTAAAACGTGAATTTCCCATATATAAAATTCAACCTGGAATGAAACAGTGAAAATTGTGGAAAATTGTCAAAATGCAGTGACCCTGGTAAATGCACAACGACCCTGGTCAAACATGGAGCGTCCTCTTCAAGTTAACCTTTTACTGCCTTCCTAATGTCCAAATTTATTCCAAGATAGCTCATTGGAAAGTTTATCCTATCTAGTTTCGAAAACAGACTTGGTTGTCAAAATGAGCTTCATTTACCCCTCCAAAATTATAATCTCCCAAGACTTCTCAAACGCACAGTGGCCAGGCTAGAAAAGAGGTAGAAAGGTGATTTTTTGGTATTTTTTGACCCTTTTTTCTGACCAGTTTTTCTCCAAATTCTTAGAAAAGGTATAGGTTGCATGTCCTCATCATTCTGAATCCAAAAATGAAACTCATCTTGCAATTTTGTCTCGCATAGCATAGTGTTTTGCCATCCTTCTTTGAATATCATTGTCCTTCTTGGTGTTTCCGAGGAGCTTCTCTAGATGATGATTAACCTTCTCAAGCCAATATTATCGGATTTCATTTACCATCTTGGCAAATTTCTCATTCAAGGTGAGTTGATTGGCCATTTCTTCCTTCTTTTTCCTTTCCTGCTCCAAGGCTCTTTTTAGGCCTCTAGTACTTGGCCTTCTTCTTGGCACTTGTTCATCAAGCGGATCACCATACTGCGCATATGCCTCATCAAGTAAGGCATTTTCCTTTTTAACCTCTCTCTTTGCCTTTCTAAGTTGAATCTCCATTGGCTCATTTTTTACCTCAAACTGCCTATTTTCCCACTCATAGTAGGAAATGATCCATTTGGCCCTTTGCAAGTTGACATCGAGCTCTCCTATGAGTTCATTCTTGTCCTTGATGATAATAGATGTGATTTTATTATCATCATGTTCATCTGATTCAACTAACTTAAAACCATGCTCTATCTCAAGGAGGTCTTCCTCTTGCTGCTGGACCTTTGCCTCTATAACTTTTTCCTTACCCTTATGTACCTACTTTGTCGATGAGGAAGGAAAGGCACCTACCAAAATTAGTGGGGAAAACACTTGCCTATGCCCTCTTTGATAAGTATGTGGCAAGCTACCTAAACCAGCCCTTTTGGCCTTGCTGCTCTCCCCATGCTCAATATTCTCTTTCTTAGTTCCTTTATCTCTGCCAAGTGAATGAATAGGCTAATGAAATGGTGATGATGGAGGTGATGATGTGGCTGCATCATGATATGAATATTAATGATGTATAGGCAGAGGTGGAAGAATGGACGTGGGTGGATGAGAGGATGAAGGTGCCTCTTGGCCATTCTGAATAGGTGGGACTGTGAAAGCCTCATTATATATGAAAATGTCCCATGCAATGTTAAGTTGATCAAGGCGATGTAGGAATATCATTTTGATGATAAAATGGTGAAATATGCTTTGCATTTGATGGTCATGATCTTTCCTTCGGGCAATGTATGACATCTTGTTGATATCCCAGTAAAGATAGTAGGGCAGATTGAGCATTTTGACTCTCGTAAAATGCATGCGTAACCGAATATGATAGGAATAGAGCCTAGAAAACCATCCCTCACATGTAAAGTACTTCATGATGATTTTGATCATAGGAACATATCTGTATAGGATGTAAGAGAAATAAAAAATCCTCCTTTTTTCATTCTTATGGCTGGGTTTAATATATGGCTCATAATAGAAATAATCCAAATTTGCCTATTTAAACCACTTTTCCCCAACATCTGGGATCTCACTAGCAGCTGATATGATAGCAGAATATATGGTAAAGGTGACACTAGCCAAGGTTTCTTGGTTTTCATGGAGGTTGATAATGAACTAACTGGTCAATTTAGAATGATGCTATGTCCTTTCCACCTTCTCACAAAACTCAAAACAACCCATATTTTTAAAGTTTGTGATAGTGATGGGAGATGCCATGAGCTCTCTAGTATTGATTGGTTCATATTTAATGATTTTCCCTCCTTTTCATATTTCCTCCTTTGTTGTTTTTATCCATCATTCTAACTTGTGTGTTCTTCTTCTCCCATGATTTGTTGCTTTTAAAACCCTAGGGGAATGATAGAATGGACTATGGGTATTGGAAATGTGGAATGATGTGAGGAGAGATGATGATGAGGAGATGGGGATATGTGGAATGAGAGAGATCATATGGAATAGCTGTTAAGTGAGGGAAGAATAGTGATGAAAATTAAGAAATGTGCTTGTGAGATGATGGGAATGAATGGCTAGGGTTAAATCTTAGGAAAAAAAACAAACAATTTAAACCCTACGTAGGCAAATAAAGGAGGGTAGTGTTGAGGTATAAAAGGTGTCCTTTTAACTCCTAATTATCTTCACATTAGTTTATCAATCTGATCAAGATTTTTTATTTCAAGAGTGTACACAGTTTGTGGCGGCTATTTACTCAAGGGTAATGTTTCTAAATTGTAGTACAGAGCTTTCAAATACAAGAGTAAATGGATGCTTTAAATAAAACTCACTTGCAATTAAAGGAAACTCAATGCTCTAAAACTAAATCATTTACTCGACAAAGTAACAACAATTATCAGTCAAGGATATAGTAGTAGTAACTCATTCGTTGTTTAACTGATGTAAACTAAATCAAGCATAAATAAGATCCTCAATCTGAGATCTTTGACAATAATAGCCAACATTCTTTATAGTTGTTGATACCACACTAAATAACCAAATTGGAAATGACGATGAATTAAATCAATAATGCTACTTCAACTTATTGAAATGAGATAATGATGCTAACTATAAGAATGCTAAAAGGCAAAACTAAATGATTGCAGAAAGTAAATGAGCATCAATTATTTATAATAGAAATGAATAGCAAAACTTATGTAACGCAATGAACATCAAAGCTAAGTTACTGAAATGAACAGTGAAGCTCTATAAGTAAAATGAATGGCATAACAATATACTTGTAAAAAGTAGTGATCTTGTTAAGAGGGAAATGAATGCAATGCAATTCAATTACAACATATAAAACAGATCAGTTCATTAAGTCTGGAAATGCGAAACAGTAAAGCAATGCTACTACAATAGATAGAAATGAAACCAAACCATCACACGGAAGAAATCGTAAAGGAATGATACAAGAACAAGTAGTGAATCCACCTGGGTTGGGCCCTTAGACGCTAGTGAACACTGCTAGATTACTTCAGTATAAAAGAAGGAACAACAACTATATTATATATTAATCATATGCAAAATAGTTATAGCCAGTTTGTGCTCTATTTCAACAACGAGAGTTGATGATCAAAGTAAAAATACAAAATTAATTTCTGAATAATCTCTCCCCATTCTTCACAATCACTATCCCTTTTATAATGGTCAGGCAGATAAAGTAGGAACAATGGATAGAACAGTAATGGAGATCCCTCAGGATCAAGAGCTCCTGAGAGATCCACTCAATCTTCCATCTTCAGTTATAGCTTTGTCTTTTGCGTTGATGCTATGATCTTCTCTATCCTTATCCACAACTGTGCGCTCCATCCTTGGCTTGCTGCCTGTATGCTGCCTCCTAGTGAAGGAACAACAGTTACTCCACTTTGTCTTTTTCCTTCTCTCGGGTAGGGAATGATAGTTTTCCCATTTCATCTTTTTCCTACATGAGAAGAGACAATAATTAGCTAAATTGTAATAATAAATAGTTCCCTAGTTTTTTTTGCTATAATCCCTTGATATATGAATATATTTAGAATATAAAGGGAATATAATTAAGGTAAAGGATGATGAAATAAATGGAAAATTCATACCTTTTCCATAACTCAACACACTCCCCTGCTTACCCTTTTTCATGCGCTCATGAAAACCATGTAGTTTGAGTGCAAAGCAGTCAAAGAATAGGCTGGAGAAGGGATGTCATGAGGTGGTCTAAAACCATGATTTTTAGCCAAAATTTTGAAGATGGGCCATGTCTTTCCTTCAAGTAATTCATATATGGCTTTATACCATTCTGAAAGATACCAAACAATAAGACAATGAAATCGACAGCCTAGCCAATATGGCCCTTCCCTCAAGATGAGGTTGCTATAAGTAACCAAGCGATCTGTAGCTAATTCAAAGTTTTATAGTTCAATAGTTCTCTATCCTGTATATTACGATTGGAAGTTTTCCATCTGAATTTAGTTGCTGCCAAAGAAATATCTTTGATAGAGAGAAAATACTCTACCCCTTACTGGACAATTTCATTGTGGATGGGTTCGAAGGTCTGGATGACTCCTTCCTTTTTCATTAGGCTCTGATGTTTGGTCTTCAGTTGCACTGGGATTTTCAGTTCACCCCTGATCCAAAGGTCCAACCCATTTTCTTGTCTTTGGAAAGTATTATGGGCTTTGAACCACTTCAACTAGTTAACAACAAATGAAATGAATGCTTGAAACTGTACATCACCCACAAAAGGGATGGGGTTCTTCCCCATTTATTCTTCCAATATAAAATTATGCAAATAAAACTTATAGAGTAATCATTGAACTTTTACTCCATGGTGTTTACAACAATTTATAAAATCCTCAACAGTTTTTAATTCTATGGGTTTCTATTGACACCTAATCCTTGTGATTGGGTAAATATATGTAAATAAATAAATGAGAAATGTGAACGATCATTGGGAGATGAACTGAACATTCTCTCCCTATGTATATAACAACCTACTGATTGAATGAATAACATGAATCAGTTTTCTGCCTAATGGAGTTACTGCCTGGCCTGACATGGTATCAGAGCCAACCCTTTTTTAGCTTTTCTGTCCCTTGTAACTCCCTGTCTGCTCTCCATATAGCTGAGCAGCTCCTCCATAAAATTAGCTGCTCCTGACATGGTAGCTACACCACTGTCCATACTGCCCTCCACTATCCAGCGTTGTCCATCCTGTCTGATTATCCAAACATTTCAAAAAAACAAAAAGAGGGGTGTTGTCCTGACAAGCACTATCCTGTATGTTAAAGTTTTTTTTGAATTTCTCTAACTTGCGCCTGCCACATCCATTGCATGAATTGATTCCCTATTCTAATTACTCGCTCTCCCCTGATACTTGGAGCAACGTTATTCCCACAAACGGTGGTATGGTGAACCTGATGTGAAGCAAGAAGATTGTTTTGTTGTGATTGCTGGGGTATGGTGAACCTGACGTGAAGCAAGAAGAATGTTCTACGGTGATTACTGTAAATTCCCCCGCCTGTCTTTCCAATGCATTTGGGTACATCTAGTTCCAATCAAAATTATTTCTTACTTTACTGATTTTTCTGTTATGGAGTTAATCAAAGACCATTCTGGTTATGTTTTCGTGTGAAAGCGATTGAACCCAAAGGGCTTGGAGAAGATTTTAAACAACGCTGTGGTTAAACTCTGGAGTCCGCACATATGAAGGATCTATAATGGATGTTCATGATCCTTTGATTATGTAACGATTTTTATTTCTAATGAAAGTGGTGGTCTAGATTATTTAACCTACTGGACATGGTATCATGCGTGGGGAATCCTTCGAACAGAGGCTGTGTTAATACACATATCATTTTCTAGAGCAGCAAATAATAAACAATGGACATGGTAGCAGCGAATATTAATCTGTGCTTGCATGGTACTTTTGAATGGTGTTAAAATTTAAACTATGACAGTATATGTGTATTAGCCTTTTTTTCACATTACCTTTTATATGATGGATATGGCATATATGCGATGAAGATTTTAGGGCAGCGAGGTATAATGTTTGTATTATTTGATAATACAAACATATGTATTATACCATAGTGTTGTTTTCATAAAGTATTTTCAAAGTGACTATCATAGTTAACGCTCCTGCGTTTGACTGTGTTTAATAGTTTGAGACCAGAATACATTTTTATATCAGAATCAATTTTATTTTAGTAGCAGAAGTATTTTTTACTGCTCTTGGATTTTACAATGCATTCAATCATATCTATGGTGGGAATAGTTCTCACTGGCAAGGAGAACTATCCTGAATGGTCCCGGATGATAAAACACACCCTCATTTTCAATGAGTTGTGGAAAGGAGTGTGTGTCGGAGAAGGAGACAATGACCTAGTACAACCTACCTCAGACAAAGAGCTTGTCATTTGGGAAAACAAGAATAGCAAAGCTTATGCATTAAGCGCAGCATCTGTAAATGAAGAGGTGAGTTGCCATATTTCATCATATTCAACTGCCTATGAAGCCTTACAAAAGCTGAAAGAACTCTACGACTCACATTCTACACTTGAGGTTGTTCAACTCATGATTAAACTCTTCACTCTTGAACTGAAAAATAATGATCCTCTTGCTCTTACATCTAAAGTAAAGTCTATAATGCATGATATCAAATCTACTAAGGTTGAATTGGATATTCCTCTTATCGCTTTTCTTAAGGAACTTTATCCAACTTACTCCAATTATCTTGAGTCATTGCAAGCAAATGGAAATCTCAAAGATATAACTTTTGACTCTCTTGTGAAAAAGTTTGCTGAAAGAGAGAAAGATTTTAGAAAGAAGACAACCCCTAAATCTTCTGAATGGTCTCAGATGATAAAACACACCCTCATTTTCAATGAGTTGTGGAAAGGAATGTGTGTCAGAGAAGGAGACAATGACCCAGTACAACCTACCTCAGACAAAGAGCTTGTCATTTGGGAAAACAAGAATAGCAAAGCTTATGCATTAACCGCAGCATCTGTAAATGAAGAGGTGAGTTGCCATATTTCATCATATTCAACTTCCTATGAAGCCTTACAAAAGCTGAAAGAACTCTATGACTCACATTCAGCACTTAAAGCTGTTCAACTCATGATTAAACTCTTCACTCTTGAACTACAAAATAATGATCCTCTTGCTCTTTCATCTAAAGTAATGTCTATAATGCATGATATCAAATCTACTAAGGTTGAATTGGATATTCCTCTTATCGCTTTTCTTAAGGCACTTTATCCAACTTACTCCAATTATCTTGAGTCATTGCAAGCAAATGGAAATCTCAAAGATATAACTTTTGACTCTCTTGTGAAAAATTTTGCTGAAAGAGAGAAAGATTTTGGAAAGAAGACAGCCCCTGAATCTTCTGAATGGTCTCGGATGATAAAACACACCGTCATTTTCAATGAGTTGTGGAAAGGAGTGTGTGTCGGAGAAGGAGACAATGACCCAGTACAGCCTACCTTAGATAAAGAGCTTGTCATTTGGGAAAACAAGAACAACAAAGCTTATGCATTAATCGCATCATCTATAAATGAAGAGGTGAATCGCCATATTTCATCATATTCAACTGCCTTTTAAGCCTTACAAAAGCTGAAAGAACTCTATGACTCACATTTTGCACTTGAAGTTGTTCAACTCATGACTAAACTCTTCACTCTTGAATTGCAAAATAATGATCCTCTTGCTCTTGCATATGAAGTAAAGTATATAATGCATGATATCAAATCTACTAAGGTTGAATTGGATATTCCTCTTATCGCTTTTCTCAAGGCACTTTATCCTACTTACTCTAATTATCTTGAGTCATTGCAAGCAAATGGAAATCTCAAAGATATAACTTTTGACTCTCTTGTGAAAAAGTTTGCTGAAAGAGAGAAAGCTTTTGGAAAGAATACAGCCCCTGAATCTTCTGAAGAGACTGTGTGCCTTGCTCATAAAGAAAAGCATCCTGCTCAAGATTCTATAAGAGGAAGAGGAAGATATTTCAGAGGCAAAGGGGGTAGACATTCTCAAGGAGAAAAGGAATATTTGCACTGCATTTGCTCCAAAAGAAATGGATCACATGATGCCTCTACATGCAAGCTACCATGGGACAAAATTGAGCAGAAAAAAAACCAACAGAAAGGTAAAATTGATGATACAGACAAAGGTAAAGCACCTGAATCCGCTCACTATGTTGAGGCACAATGTAACATTGGAGTAAATGAAGATTTTTTTAATGCTTCACTTGCTTCATGGAAAAATTATTGGTTTCTTGATTCAGGAGCAACCTATTACATGACTCATGGAAAAGAATTTTTTGAATATTTCACTGACAATGTTGATGGAGCAGTATACTTTGCAGATCAATCAAAAATCAAGCCATCAGGGCTTGGCACAATTAGGCTTAAACTGCCTGGTCTTCCAGACTTTCTTCTGGATCATGTTCTATATCTCCCACAGCGTAAGAGAAACTTGTTTTCCTTGGTCCACATCTGCCAGCAAGGTCACTCCATTCATATGTTTGATGGCAAGCTTGAGGTAAAAAAAGAATCTGACCACTCACTTGTCATGAGGGGAATAAAAGAAGAAAGGCTTCTCAAACTGCAAGGAACATCTGCTCATGTACAACATTTCTCATACAATTCTCTTCATGAAGAAGGTACACTTCCATCAAGTTTATTATGGCATGCTAGATTTGGACATTTGAACTATGACAGTCTCCGCTTATTGAAGAAAAATGGTGTTGCTGGTTTGCCTACAATTCCTAGAAAACTTAAGCAATGTGATGCTTGCATTCTAGGAAAGCATAGAAAACAGTCTTTTCATGATTCACATTCAAGAGCACATAGGAAACTTGAACTCATTCATTCAGATTTATGTGGTCCAATGCCTATTCCTTCTGCAAATGGAAATAAGTATATCATGACATTTATTGATGACTACACCAGAATGTGCTAGGTTTATTTATTGAAGAACAAATCTGATGCTTTTCAAACATTCAAGGATTTTCATAAATGGATTGAAAATGATGCATAATCTCATATTGGGTCTATTCACACTGATAATGGAAAATAATACACATCAAATGAATTTGAAAACTATCTTCGCCAACATGGGATCAAACATCAAACAACTGTGCCTTATAATCCCCAATAGAATGGTGTAGCTGAAAGAATGAATAGAACAATCTTGAATATTGTACGATCCATGATTTTCTTCAAAAATGTAAAGATAATGTTTTGGGCTGATGTTGTTCTATGTGCTGCATATATAAAGAATAGATGTCCATCTAATGCTATAAGAAACAAGACTCCTTATGAATTGTGGTGGACATGTTCCTTCGGTAAAACATCTCAGGGTCTTTGGTTCAACCTGTTATGCTTTGATACCAAAGGTACATGGAAACAAACTTGGTTCTAGAAGTCATAAATGTATCTTCCTGGGGTACTCAAACACCTCCAAAGCATACCGCCTCTATGATGAAGTAAATAAAAAGTTTGTTATCTAGAGATGAAATTTTTCTTGAATCATCCAAAACTGACAATGTTGTTGAGCGACAACTTGATCACTTGGATATATTTGCAAAAGCAAAATCATTTCAAGAATTTGATAATCAGATTCCACATCTTTAAGGGGGGATTCCTATACTAGATCAACATGTGGAATCTTCTTCTGAATAACACTCTCCCCTGCATGAAACTCCAACAACAGATGATGCTTTAAGTGATGTAATTGATAGAATTGGGAGACTCAATCTAGATTCATTCCCAACTCAATCAACAGAGCAACCTGGACCATCTGAGAAAGGTCCCCCAAAGTGGCTGACAAAGAAACTTGAAAGTGTTCATCCTGATGAAGTTGGAAAGACAGGAACCAAAAATTCAAACCGGCAAAATGGAGGTTATGTAAATGACTCTAATTCATCTGTTGATATGGATGTTTCTTATGATTGTGAATTGAAATTGTCTATATATTTTGAACCAACTTCCTTCAAAGAAGTTGCCTCTCATGATGAATGGAAAGAAGAAATGCAAAAGGAGTATGATGGCCTCATAAAGAACGGCACTTGGAAGCTGGTTGATCCTCCGTTAGGAACCAAACCAATTGGCTGCAAGTGGGTCTACAAAAACAAGTATAATGCTGATGGCTCACTTTACAAGCACAAAGCTAGGCTTGTGGCAAAAGGTTTTGCACAAAAGGGGTCGATTATGAGGAGAATTTTTCCCCCACAGCAAAATGAGCTACCATCTGGACACTCTTTGCACTAGCAGCTCAAAACGGTTGGAAAGTCCATCAAATGGATGTAAAAAATGCTTTCCTGAATGGAGATCTAAAAGAGAATGTTTTTATGTCCCAGCCTAAAGGATTTGCTATGAAAGGACATGAACATAAAATATTCAAACTTGTGAAGTCCTTGTATGGCCTCAAACAATCACCGTGAGCCGGGTATGAAAAAATAACTGAGCATCTTCTGAAACTCAATTTTAATCATTTTGATCTTGATGATGCAACTTTATTTGTCAAGAAAGTTGGCAAAACAATTGTATATCTTGTGGTATATGTAGATGATCTTTTAATGATAGGGAAAAATGAAAGCTACATTGCATCCATAAAGAGGGAATTGGGGAAAAGTTTTGAAATGACTGATTTGGGCTATGTTCACTACTATCTTGGCATTGAAGTAACCCAACATCCGAAGTCCATATTTCTTTCTCAAAAGAAATACATTAGATATTTTTTGAACAGGTTTGGCATGACAGAGTGCAATCCTCTTACTACTCCAATGGAAAAAAACTTAAAGCTCGCGTCTATTGAAGGAAAGGAATTTGAGGATGCAACAAAGTATAGACAACTTGTAGGAATCTCAACTACCTAACTACTACCAGACCAAACATTTCATTTTTTGTTGGAATCCTCTCGAGGTTTATGAAAAATCCTTGTGAGGGACATTGGTCTGCTACAAAAAGTGTTCTAAAGTACTTGAAGGGAACTCAAGACTTTGGAATCAAGTACACACAGGTGGATGACTTCAGCTTGATCGGATACTCTGATTCAGACTTCGATGGAGACAAAGAAACTGGGGTATCTACTTTAAGATATGCTATGAGTCTTGGATCAGGAGCGGTCTCCTCGAGATCATGTAAACAATCAGTTCCAACAGATTCCACAGCAAAAGCAGAATACATGGTAGCAGCTGAAGCAACAAAAGAAATTGTGTGGCTCAGGAAAATTCTTGAAGATTTGCAGGTAAAACAAGTACAATCAACTCCACTCATGATTGACAACACCTCTACAATAAATTTGGCCAAGAACCCAAAGTTCCATGATTTAACAAAGCACATCAATACTAAATATCATCTGATTCGACATCCTGTTGAGGCCAAAACAATCCATCTCCGTCATTGTTCCACAAATGAGCAAATTGCAGACATCTTCACCAAAGAGCTTGGAAGAGAAAAGCTTGAACAATTCAGAAGGATGCTTGGACTCACCAACATCCCTTCAGATTAAGGGGGGGAATGTTGACACCTAATCCTTTTGATTGGTTAAATATATGTAAATAAATAAATGAGAAATGTGAGCAGTCATTGGGAGATGAACTGAACAGTCTCTCCCTATGTATACAACAGATGTTATGAAACCAGCTCAAGAAAAGATAGAAAAGATAGATCAACGCCTTAGAATTCAGCCTCTTCGAGGGGGAAACCTCCTTTACATTACATAAATGAACAATTCTTGGATGATACAAATGAAAAGAGCTCCTTTCTATATATAGGAGTCTAAGGGGTTATAACATAATCAGAGCCGACATAACAATAATAATGTAAGGGCATAATAATAACAATAGTGGGCTTCTATGGGGCACAATAGTAACAATATGGGCACTACATGGGCACATCAATATAATAAGTGGGTTATACTAATAACAATAAGGGGTTACACTAGTAGTATAGGGGCCTAACATGCCCCTCTCCTTCAAAAAGCGTTGTCCTCAACGCTTGAGTAGTTCTTGATGCTTCTATATAAAATTCTTGTCCTCCCATGTGGAATATTCAGCGGGTAAGTTCTTCCACTTGATGAGATACTCTGAAATTGATCGATTTCGTAGCTATCGGGTTCTTGTTTCTGTGACTGCTCTAGGTTCCAATATGATTTTTCCTTCCTCTTCAATTTCTAGCAATATTGCTTGAATTGGGATCTTTTGCAACTTTTGAATAAGTGGCCATACTTCTTCGTTCTTCTTCCATTCATCCGTTGCTTCGTTTATCCAATTTGGTTGGATAATATAAATAGCACAAAACAATGCTTCCACATCCTCATCCTTGAAGCATCTTCCCATTCGGTAAGGTCGCCATTTTTTAAGTGCATGTAGTATTGCCAACATTTCCTTCTCATAAATAGCTTGCTTGAGATGTAGCAGTAAAAATACCCAATCACTTACATCAAAAAATTTTTCACTATGATGTTGATCTACCTGTTGTTTCATTTGATTTTGCGCCGAAGTGGCATTATCCTTTAAAAGTTGGAGAACTTGCTGTTGATGCTCGATATGATCTTTCTCTGCTTGAACCTTTTTCTTCTTGATATGTCCTTCTATCTTTTGAGGAGTGGTAATTTCTTCCAGTCCTTTACAAGATATGTTCGGATTCATTTCTTGATGCTCGATGTGTTCTTTCACTTCTTGAACATTTTTCTTCTTGATGTGTCCTTCTATCTTGATAGTTTGAGGAGTGGTAATTTCATCCATTGAATTACAAGATATGGTTGGATTCATTTCTTCTTTCTCGATGTGATATTTCACTTCTTGCACCTTTTTCTTCTTGATATGTCCTTCTATCTTGAGAGTTTGAGGAGTGGTAATTCTTGCCAATGCTTTACAAGATATGGTCTGATTCATTTCTTCTTTCTCTGGGGTGGTGTCCTGATGTATATCCTCTTCTTTTGATGTTTCTTGATCCTTTTCTTCCTCGTCTTCATATTCTATGTAAAATAATTTCTTCTCAGCACACCTATGACCTTTAGTGCATTTTCTATCACAATTATAACAAAGCCCTTTTTCTCTTTTTTCTTCCAATTGTTGTGGTGTAACCCTTGTAGGTTGTGGAAGGCTGGGAGAAACAACACTTCCATATTTATAGTTGTGAGGGGTATGCTTCCTGGTTTCCATAATTTTTCTTTCCATTATGTCACAAAGCCCTTTTACTCTTTCCAATTGTTGTAGTGTTGCTCTAAAGAAGGTGTTGCTCTTTGTATCCTCATAATGTGCTATCATTTCCTCCGTGAAAATTGACCACGTAACAAGTTTCTTACGAGAACAAAGCCCTTTGTACCATAAAAATTGATCTGGTTCTAAATATGAAGATGCAATACATACCTTTTGTAACAGTTGTACACCATGTATATCAAAATATTGCTCCATCTGAAATATCCAATTTACCGGATCCTTGCCATCAAACTTCCTCATCTTTCTTTTTCTTGATTTTAGGAGTTCTACCATGAAACGACTGTAACTTTGTACTTTCGGATCTTTAAGTTCTGAAATTGTGACCTGTAGTAGCCCTATGTGTCCTCTTTCTAATGCCACAAGTCTGATCCAAATTGGATTCTCCAAGAAAGAGTTATGCACAATCTCCCGCAGTGACCTGATTATAGACTAGTTCAGTAGAGCTAACTTGTATGAAGTGCCATGTGTCACTATTTCAACCTTTGACTCTGAAAAATATATAAAAAGAAACTACAGTCTGCCCTCTTTCTGTACCTTCTTACGCAATTTCAATCCGATGCTCAGAAAGAAAGTTATGACGATTTTCCCCAGGTCACCTGTTTTGAGTGTAATTCAGGAGTCTGCAAAAAGACCAACTTCCTCAGATCATATCTCCGAAAATGTCGCGTAAAAATCTCTGAAATTCAGACCCAAGGTTCAGCGTCAATTCTTCTCAAATGGGTTTTTTTTGCGACTTCTGAAACATTAGAGAACAAAGCTATAGCGAAAATTCCACTATGACTTGTTTGGAGCAGCGAAACCCTAGAATCCAAAGCTCTGATACCAAATGTTATGAAACCAGCTCAAGAAAAGATAGAAAAGATAGATCAACGCCTTAGAATTCAGCCTCTTCGAGGGGGAAACCTCCTTTACATTACATAAATGAACAATTATTGGATGATACAAATGAAAAGAGCTCCTTTCTATATATAGGAGTCTAAGGGGTTATAACATAATCAGAGCCGGCATAACAATAATAATGTAAGGGCATAATAATAACAATAGTGGGCTTCTATGGGGCACAATAGTAACAATATGGGCACTACATGTGCACATCAATATAATAAGTGGGTTATACTAATAACAATAAGGGGTTACACTAGTAGTATAGGGGCCTAACAACAGACCTACCTGATTGAATGAATAACATGAATCAATTTTCTGCCTAATGGAGTTACTGCTTGGTCTGACAGTTTCATTGCCCTAACAGCCTTAATTTTTAACTGTAAATACCTTTCTAATAAAAATAAACCATAGTTCTTGGCAGGGGACCCGCATGCTAAAACATCTATGTAAAGGGAACATAAAGTATCCATCTGACACATGACTATTTCCAGTCTTCTCTTTATCTTTTCAATCTTTCTTCTGCCCTTCGACACTTCTCGAAGGCCTCATTTTCTGACGCATTGATATTCCGCAATTTCTTCTGTAATTCCTGGTAGCTTTGTTGAGGAATAGTCTCTTCCTCAAGCTTCTCTATAGTCAACTGAGCCTGTGCCAGCTTCTCTTCAAGACTTGTTATACCAGGATCACTACTTATCAAAACATCTCTGGCTTGGATGTTTGTCTGGGTGTCCATACTGTTGGAGGGTATTGCCTCTATTTGAATAGCCGTATTGCAGAAATGTGTAGTCTCTATTTGGGTAGTCGCTTCTGTAATGGTTGCATGTTGTTCCTTATCATTTTGAATGAGAATGGGCTCGGTTTGAGTCTCCATAACCCTTGTATCATGGAATTCAGTTTGAATGGCCATATTTAGCATTTTCGGGGTTCTACTTGCAATTTTTCTCCTTTTTAATATTCTTATCTCTTGTCTATGTCTTTTAACTAAGATCTGCAGCTTCTGTTGTTCCTTTCATAACCTCTTAACTCTGCTTTTCTTCTTCTTGGGAGGAACAGTTATTTCACTATCTGTTTTTTCTCTTACTGACCTTGGTTGCTGAGTTGGGTTTTGTTCTCCAAGGGCTATGTCTTGCCCTGACTAGTTTCCATTTCCTCTTTTTTGCCCTCATCTTCTATGTTTACATCGACCTGACTAGGTTCTTCTAGAGAGGTAACCCTAGTTTGGTCTGGCTTTTCCTGATTGGTTTCTGCCCCTACTTCTATTTCACCAACTATTTCTTCTGATATATTCCTATTATGGGCAAAGTCCTCTTCTGATTGTGCTGCTACAACATTGAGGTTGAGCGGACTTTTGGGCTGAATATATTCACTCATATTGGCAAAAATCTAGGCCAATTCCTCCTCATATAATGGGTCTTGTGGTGGACATGTGCTAGGAGTTAGGGGAAGTTCTGCTTCATCCCTCTCTTCTTCACTAGTATGCTCTGTTTCTTCCTCAAGTTCTAATTCTTGGTTGTCTCTTCCTTCTAGCTGTAAGGGTTTCTCATTTCAGGGCTAGATAATTCTAAGGATTGGCTGCTGCTATCTTGGAGGTTCTCAGTGGTTCGCATGCTTGTTCTCAATCTAGAAGAGTGTCTATGCTTTTGTGGTCTGTTTGCTGTGCTAGTGGTTATTTTTCTTTTTGGGGCAGGTAAGGCTAACCCCTCATCTATAAAAAACACTAATTCTTCCCAACTGGTTTGCTGCTAGGCAAGATTATAACTTACTATCAACCTAATTAGATAATGATAACTTACAACCGTATCTATATGTTGGGATTTCTTTATGCTTTAAGCACCATCATGCAACAAAAAATTCAAATATGTAGGTAGGTTTATAGAACATTTTTGTTTTAAAACTACTAGTAATTTAAGGTGGCGTGGTCTTACCACATCCTTTCTTCCATCTCATGTAATTCTCTGAACTACTCTAGCCAGCTCTGTCCATGGTTCTCTGAGAGGTGAAGGCTAGACTCCTTTACCTTTGACAATCATGTTCTATCCCTTGTCCTGAAAGACGGCCATGGTGTCTTGAAGCCTCAATTTTTTATGTGTCCATATAGGTCCGACTACGGGTAGTCTAGATACCTTAGCTATTATTGTATTCATCACTATTATTCATCTTCCTTTTACTATAGAATTATCATACTGCAAATTCTACAAAAATTTGAAGGCACAGTTTCATGGGGTTGCTGCAGTCGTGTAAAATATGTGACCCATCCAGCCCTTACTAAAATGTCTCATGCAGCATCAGAAACTACTAGTATCTCTGGTTCACTATGTACTAATCATCCTCCCATTTCGTCTAAGTTCTGCACGCTATTAATTTTACACAGCAATGCACAGAGCCAACAATGGAACAACAAACTTTAAATATCAAATAATACCTTTTCTTTAACATTGATACCATTAAAACTTGCTATTATGGGATATTATCTAGCCTGGTACAACCAAATAAAAGGCTAACACATATGCAAAAGTGCTTTGGAAGTCACCCACCCCCCCTGAAAAATGATAGGTCACCTTCGACCGGTTAAATGGAGGAATGACGTACTAACGACCATCATACCATGGTGAAAAAATGGCAAGGTGTACATATTTATGACAAGATCACAAAAGTATCAAGTTTCTAAAATCAATGCATTAGAATGGAAATTATGAGTAAATATGGAGATGCTATGGAGTGATGAGAAAAAGGGAAAAAGGACAACTGACATAGGTAAGATGCTATGCGGTCATTATTCCACTCAAGTAGTTATGATGGAATTTTTAAATGATATTTCATGCATAAAAGGTTCAAAAGGAATTTGGAACATAATCTCTTTTAAAATAAAGATAAAGAAATAAGAAAAGGGTTTATAATTACTATTGATGTTTGAAATATATGACTCTAATACCATCAGCAGAACTCTGTTGCCCACAGGTGTTTATAACCTTGAAAAAGTTGCTTTTTCACCCTTTGGAACCATAATCCTTTACGTATGCCTAGGAAAGTGCCTTGTGATGTCAGAATGGAGGCCATTGTGCTGGCTTGGTAACCAAATGGATCACAATGCCATCACTGGGGAGGAGTGAAAGGTGGACAAGTAGACTCGTGATGAGACCTCCTATTCCAAGGACTTTTATTTTTTGATATGTCCATTGGATCATATCCCTGGTGTGGTGGCCATAGTGGGAATGCCACTTCACTGCTTCCTTATGATCGTGGTAGGCTGGGTCATGATGGGACACCCTATCCTCCATTTGCCAAATCATAGAATTGTTAGTGAATATATATATATATATATATATATATATATATATATATATATATATATATATTCTCTTCTCTTTTTTCTTGTCTTTTATATATCACTTCCTATTTATATATAGAGGATGGCTCATCACTCCTTAAGAGTAGGGATGGTGGAAGAAGTCTGATCATATCAATAGAAGAAAATATGCCCTTATTCTTAATTACTAATTAATAATCAAAGAGAATTATGAGAATTAGGGAAGAACCAACATGATAAAAGTAATCAATCAATTTGAGTTCTAGTGAAGATAAGGGTAGCAAAGTAATATAGATAGTTGTGTCCTTCCCTTTTTCTAATCAATACAAAGCAATCTCATTAAAGATGATAATTTTTCTTTTTTTGATTTGCTTATTCCAGTAACCTCTAATTTTGTATCCTTGCATAAACTTGTATTCTTTCTTCCAAAGGATCATGAGGAGTGAAACATTATTCACAAGAAAATGCACTCAAAAAAGGTGTTGTTGCTTAAATGGAATGGTTGTTGTTCCTTAAGAGGAATAGCAAAAAGACAACTGCATGCAAAACTACTGTTCCTTAAGAGGAACAACAGAAAGATAAAAAAATTGCACACGAAATTGTTTTTCCTTAAGAGGAACAACAGTTGTTCCTTAAGAGGGACCAAGTAAAATAGACGCAAACAAAAGTGTTGATCCTTCGACGGAACAACTTAAAAACAAACCGAAGTGAAACTACTATTCCTTAAAAGGAGTAGCAACAAGAAAGAATGACAAACTATTGTTCCTTAGAAGGAACGACAACTATTCCTTAGGAGGAACAACATATATTCCTTAGGAGGAACAAAAACTATTCCTTAAACAAAACAATGTAAACACGGGAATACCAGACTGCTGCTCCTTAGATGGAATGGTTGTTGTTCCTTTTAAAGGGAACAACAACTGTTCCATAAACAGAACATCATAAACAAATGTAAAGAGGACTATTGTTCCTTGAATGGAACGGCTGTTGTTCCTTAAGAGGAACAACAACATACAAAAATGCAAAACTATTGTTCCTTAAATGGAACGGTTATTGTTCGTTAAGAGGAACAACAAACATTCAAAAATCAAAAATTGTTGTTCCTTAAGAGGAACAACAAAGACACTCAAAACTGTTGTTCCTTAAGAGGAACGGCTACTGTCCCTTAAGGGGAATAGCAACTATTCTTTAAGAGGAACAACAATTGTTCCTTAAGAGGAATAACAAAAATACAAGCACACAAAACTACTATTCCTTAAGAGGAACGACTGTTGTTCTGTAAGAGGAACAACAAAAATTCAAACACGCAAAAATGTTGTTCCTTAAGAGGAACAGTTGTTGTTCCTTAAGAGGAACGACAACTATTCCTTAAGAGGAATAATAGCTATTCCTTAAGAGGAACAGCAAAAATATCAACAGGTGAGATTGTTGTTCCTTAAATTGAATGGCTGCTGTTCCTTAAGAGGAACAATAGATGTCCCTTATATGGAACAACAAAAGTAGACCACATGCGGCACTGTTGTTCGTTAAATGGAACGACTGTTGTTCCTTAAGAGGGAAAACAACAGTTCCTTAAGAGGAATAGAAAAAATGCAAACACGCAACACTGTTGTTCCTTAAATGGAACGACTATTGTTCCTTAGGAGGAATAGCTATTGTTCCTTAAGAGGGACAAAAAAATAAAACACACGCAAAAACTGTTGTTCCTTAAATGGAACAACACGAAAATTAAATAAAGAGAAAAATGTTGTTCCTTAAATGGAACAATTGTCGTTCCTTAAGTGGAACAGTAGTTGTTCCTTAAATGGAACAACACTAAAATTTGTACAAAAAACAGTATATGCAAGAAAATTTAAAAAGAAAAAAGGAAATTTTATATACAAAATTCAAAAACAAATGAGTTGTTTACTAGGTTGATGCTAAGGATCGGTTAACCTCCTCAGAGAGAATTTGCATGTTGGAATATTCTCGTAGTTGTTGGTAAAAGGACTCCCTGGTAAGCAGTTTGTGATAAAGTCGCACTCAATGACCATTTGCTTTGAAAGAATATCTAGATCGATCAATGGTTGTCAATGTAATGGTGCCATTATCATGCACTTTTTGTATCTCATAAGGTCCAAGCCATCATGTCTGGAGTTTTCTGGGGAACTCTTGGAGCCTTGAATCATATAGGAGTGCCCAGTCTCCTTCATGGAAGATATTCTTTTTAATAAAGGCATCGTGCCATTTCGCCCTCTGTTGTTGAATTAATGCAGTGTGTTGAAGAGCTGAGAGCCTGATTTCATCTAATTCATTGATTTGTTGTAATTTATTGTTTTGAACTTCATTTAAATTCAAACCCACCTCCTGCGCTATTCTTAATGTTTGAATCTTGAATTCGATTGGGAAGATGGATTCCTTACTGTTACACTAAAAAATGTCACCATGACTATTTACAGTTAGTATGGCTCTATCAACAGTCATGCTATCCTCCTGGGCAAGTCTTATGCCTCTGCTCTCCATGTCAAACTCCAAAAAGAGAGAAAGTCTTTATAAATGTGTTTATCTCTGGGTACGCAGGTTCTCTCGGCCTTACCTGCGGGTACGCACCTAATGTTCACAAAAGTTGCGTACTTGTACGCTCTGTATGTAAAGGGACAGGTGCGTACCCCTGTAAAGGTCAAAAAGCGCAAGTTTCACTCCAAAAAAGTTACTTGTGGTCATTTCTAGAGGCTTCTAGAAGTATGTTTGACGTGTATGAAGCGCCTCCAGATGGTTCATGTACCCCTACCAAAGAGGAACTTATCCCATCAATAAGGGAGCTATCCCATCCAAAGAGGGGATTATCCCATTGATGGTGGACCTAAATAACTTCCTCTAGAGCACTATAAATACAGGCATGGGCCAAAGGGAGGGGAGGTTGAAAGCTAAACATTTCTAAGGGTAGATGCTGCTAGAATTAGGACTCCCATTTAGAAGCTTGTGAGGAGAGATTGCCATCTTTGCTTGTTCTATTTGGAAGTGGGTGAGCTTTGTTAAAGTAAAGGAGAACTCTTGATGGACCCTGGGAGGAACTTGCACAACACCAAGGCTCAGGTTGTAATTGTTCCTTTTGTTTCCTATTAATGCAAATGAGTCCATTCTTCTCAATAACTTGTTATTTATGAGTTGTTTCATGTACTCCTTGGTCTATGTGTTAAATATGTTTTATTTTATGAGATTATCAAGTGCTATTTAATCGTTTGATTGTTAGTGGATGCAGGTTTCGAAGTGAAGGAGGAGCTCATCCGGATCAGCGGGGCTGGACTGCTACAACAGCGTTGGACTACAGGTAGGATCTAAACACTTGATTTCTCGTATAGTAAATGCATGTTTAGAGAAGGATTGCTCTTATTTGTCTTGTTTGTCACTAGAGAGTCTTAGGCTCCTAGGGAGGTTGGTTGTGTCCGCACTATCGACTCTTTCCGCCTGACAAAATGGCGACTCCGCTGGGGACTCCATTGATGTGAAAGTCTTTTCCTTTGTACACAACTTTGATCTGAGAAAAGTCATTTATTTTCTGGTTTTTGGCTCTATGACTTTGTATTTGGGTGGGTTAGCTTAGGGTTAGATTGAATTTAGTTTTTCTTGGTTTTTTCAGTAGTACGCACCCTCTGAGTATTGCACAGTGCGTACTTGTACGCAATGTTGCTGTGTGCACAGAGCGGGCCCGCACCTGGCTTAACCGGTTGCCTGCGTACCCTGCTAAAAATTAAGAAATTTCCATTTTTTCCATTTTTCCTCTTAGATTTTGCTTTTTCTTAGTTTTTACTGCCCAGATCCATTAGTCTCTTGTCAAAGATCTTCACCTGAACTTGTTTCGAGACATTGAGTGTTTTAGTGGATTTCATAGAAGTTTAAGCCCTAGGGTTTGATTTTTTAGTAGGTCCTGTAGTGACTTTCGCGGTAGAAGTTGTCAAGCCTTAGATCTCTCTGGTTTTGTCAGCCTTATTAGAAGTCGGACCTATCATAGAGTCTACCTGTGAGAGCAACTTCCCTTTGAGTTGTCTCTTTGGCAAATTTCGAAGTGCTTATTGATTGAGTATTGAATTCCATTTTACAAAAAGAACAAAAAGATTTGAGTTTTGTTTTGACTGGTCTTTTGATTCTGCATTAGCTGGTCCTTGGCTTGATTGTGGTCAAGTAAAACAACCTAGAATCATCTTTGTAGGCTTTTGCCTCGTTAGGTTTGCTTTAGAGTAATTTTTTTTTTTTGATTTGCTTGTGAGTCAATTTTTCATAGATTTTATAGTTTTTAAGATTGATTTTCGTTAAAATAGATTTATATGCTTTATTAAATAAGAGAAAATACAAAAACATCTCCTTTGAAAAGTTTTGTTTCAAGTAGCTTTGAGGCATTTTGAAAGAAAAAGAATTTTTCGTGCACGTAAGGAGTGGTCATGTTTGTATGCTTGGAAAGATAAAGAGAATTGTTTCTCTGATTGTCTTTACTAAGAAAGTTGTTTTCTATAAAATTTGCATCTTCCAACTCTCTTAGTTAGGAGTTTCATTGAAAGAGAAAAGTAGCGTAAATCATCTTAGGTGCATCTTTGTAGTGGTTTGAGTCGAGTCTACACACCATTGGTTTCATTTCCGCTACCTTTTGTCTTTAAGAAAAACCATAAAATTAACGCTTAAAGTAAAATCAATTTAGTAACTTTTATTTACTAGGGCTCTGAAACACCAATTTAGATCAGGCTAGTGTCTTGGAGTAGGAGAGTAATTAACTCTCCAAGACAACAAAACCAAACAAGTAGCTTATCTTGTGATAGAATAAATCCAATTGTCTCATTTGTACTCTGGGAAAGCTCCTCTTAAAGGAGAAGCACGAGCTCGTGTCCGAACCAGTGAGGGGATCAATCCTCCCTCGTTGGGAACGACGCCAGACACGCACATATTACAAATGGTAAACCTCGAATTAACCATTGTCGAGGAGCCAGGGGTCACTTGTCGGTAAACCTTGGATTATTGTCAAGGAACCGGCAAGGGGATTGAGCTTGATACTCTGCCCTTGCGCGCTGTCGGAGTGTAGACTGTTCCCCCAGGTGCATTTGTTGTGGTTGGTAACCTTAGTGACCATTATCTTTAGGATTCTACCGAGGTGACGGTGGAGGGAAGATCCCACTGTACCTGGAGCAGACGTCGGCTAGACTCTCTTGGATTTTTCGGGGGGTTCACTTAACTCGAGACGGTTAAAGTGGAGGAACTTGTGCCGGTCTATTCATTAAGCAGGTTGCCGGGGTAACTGTTCCACCCGCCACTTCTGTACTGAATCCGGCGATGTTGGGTTTCATCTCCAACTAGCGTTTTTGGTCTGGAAGGCTACTGTTTGTGCTTGGTTTGACGCCCTAGATTCTTTAGGCGTGTGATTCAAATTTGTTTGGTTCTTTAGCGACTTTAGGTGGTTTGATTTGAGATTTTACTTTGTTTTCGTGTGTGGTAGTTAAAAGTTTTTAGCTGTGGCGGAATTACCGAGACAGTCCCGTAGACTTCGGGGCAAGTCACCTGAGATTGTCACCGGAACTGATTTGTTGAGGAAACTCCGTAGATCACGGGGTGGATCTCCTGAAAACATCCTGGGTCAGTACGAAGGATTGAAGGTCCTTGTAACTCCTCCTAGTGGCAGTAAAGTAGGTTCACCTGAAGAAGGAGAATCTTCCTTGGTAGTCCATCCAGATTACCAAAGTCTAGAGACAGGTTATAATCCCGAAGCTGTTACAGTTTCTGAGCTTGCTGGTAGTTTTTCGTCTACTAGTGATACAGGCGAAGAACCTGAAATATCTGAACCTGTTACTCCAACTTCTAGTGTTCTAGATTCACCAAGAGTAGAACGAGTTATCACCGAAAATCTTCCTACTGGTCTGATTGCTATTGAAGAACTTGCTCCAGAGGAAGAAATAGGCGTCTCTAACCTTGAAGATCAACTTACTATTGAACTCAGGGAGCGTGAATCTATCTTTTACAGTCCTCCTAGAAGTACTACTTGGTACCTTTCGTTAACCAATTATTTAGACAACTCAGGGATAGGTTTTTCTACACCTCGTACTCCTTTTCCACCTGGAGGTATTTATACTCCTGTAAATATGTCTGGTCAGTCGTCCGTGTTTACTCAAACTCCTGAATCTTTCTTACACGGCGGTCCTTCTGTTCCCACTGGGTATCAATCACTTTCTGGTACCTTCGTGGGGAAAACTCCTCAACCCATTGATCATGGGTTATTAGCTGGAAACAATGGTAACATACCGTTGGGTGTAGGAGACATTTACATGATGTCAGGTTCAGTTCCCGTTTCTCAACCTCAAGGTGGCCAATTACCGCCTGGGGGGCAGCCTCAATTAACGCCTGGGGGGCAACCTCAAGGTACACAAATTGTGTCTGGGGGGCAACCTCAAGGTCAGTGTGTACCTATGGTGCAATACATGCCTCAAGGTCAACCCCAGCCTCAATATGTACCCCAGGGTCAACCTCAGTATCAATATTTACCTCAAGGGTATCAACCCCAAGGGTATCAACCTCAAGGGTATCAACCTCAAGGTCAAGGTCAACCCCAGTATCCGTATTTACCTCAAGGTTATCAACCTCAAGGTCAATACTCGAGTCAAGGTTATCAACCACCTCAAGGTCAGTCACATGTTCCAGGTATGGGAACTGTACCTTTCAGTTATCAATCCTATCCTCAATCCGGTTATGGATCTCAGTATTCTCAGCCTGTTACGGGTCAATTCCCCGGAATGATGGTGTGGGATCCATCACAGGGTCAACAGGTGTTGCAGCCAAGTATACAGTTGGTACCTCAAGCTGGACAACCCGTAGTTTCTGGTCCACCCCAGCAACCACAACCTGTCCAGTCAAATGTTCAAACATCTGTAATTTTGGTAGTTACTCAGCCGCCAATTGCACCTAGTACTCCATCTCAAACGACTGCTGCAACTACCGCTACATCTGTCGCACTTCCTTTTGGAGTATCGACAGCTCCGGTTTCTACTGTCTCTGCATCCACTCCTCAGACATCTTTACCGTTGTCTGGATCTACGATTCAAACCACGGTCCAGATGCCTATAGGTCAGCCTGGTATAAGTACGGTTGTCACTACTCAACCTCAATTTGTTCATCAACCGTACCAGGGACAGTACCAACCTGGGCAAGCTGTCCAGCAGCCGGTTTACCAGTATCAACCGTATCCTGGGTACACTTATCAACAACCTCAACAACCCCAGTACGGTCCGGTAATTCCTGGTTTTCCAGGAGGATATAATATCCCTAATGCGATTCCTGTTCCTAGTTATCCTGGATATCCTCCTCCTGGGACTGGTCTTGTGACCCAGAGTTTTAGAGATCCTAACCGGCAATTACTGTTTATCGCAACTTTGGATTTACCAGACTTGACGCGCCTAACGAACGATCCAATTCAATATCTTTCGTTTTGGCCGCCAATGCCAAATAAGTTGCCCAGTGATATACCCAAGTTCGAAGGTAAGTCTGGAGAGGATCCGTCCAATCATGTGATGACTTACCATCTCTGGTGTGCTTCAAATTCTATCTCGGATGATTCGATCCGCTTACGTCTTTTCCAGCGTACACTCATTGGTCTCGCGGCCAAGTGGTACATTGAGTTACCACGGGCTTCTTTTTACAATTTCAGCCAGTTAGCTACTTCGTTCTTAACTCACTTTCAGTTGCGGGTCAGATACGATAACGGCACGGAGTTATTAACTTCACTAAAACAATCGACGTCCACGTATATTTCTGATCACATTCATGAGTGGAGACGTCGAAGAAGGTTAGTGAAAGTTTTTATTCCGGACCAAATCTTAGCTGAATGGTTTGTTAAATCATTATTACCGAAGATTACTGAAGATGTAGCTAAGGCCGGAGTAGTTACTGAGGAGCAAGTCATTGCTCAGGTGCAGTACCTTGACTTAGTTTATACTCAGTCAGGTACGTTACACGAGAAGATTCCAGATCTTCCAAAATCGAATCAAATCGCTGCTGCTCCTTCGGGATCTCATGCCGCTGATGGTATGATTGGCATCGTGAACACAAAGAGCAAGAAGAAATCTTCCAAGACTTCTACTACTCCTATAATCACCTTGCCTGATTCCCCGACAAGAGAGTCTTCTCCTGAACTTTCCGCCGATATTCACGCTGTAGAGTCATCTACGGCCAAATCAAAAAATGGTGGAAAGAAGAAAGGAAAGAAGAAGGCTAAAGCAGACAAAGCTCCGAAGGAGAAAGCGGAAAAGTCGGAAACCAATGACGAAAAGTGCAAACCTCGATATCCTTGTCTTATTTGTGAAGAGGATCATTTTACAAGAGATTGCCCTCATCAGGCCGAGGTTGTAAAAATAGTCAAAGGTTCTCCCACTCCTGCTGTGTTAACAAATCCATTTCCAAAGCAGGAGAGTAAGATGATAGGTTCTTCCTCGACTGCCAGTGAAGAACCCATTTTGATGATGTCTCATGTGAGGATTGCGACTCGGTCGCAAGATTATGGTAGTAAGAATCCTGTTGATGGTAAGGAAGCAGAATCTTCTCATTCTAATCCATCAACCTTAGCTCCTGGTTCCGATCCACTACAGATCGAAAAACCTAACCCGGACTTAGTAATCAAACCGCCCGCCAAGGGTGTACTTCGAAGGTCTGCTTTCAATCCACATGCGAGAGCAGCCCAGAATTACAACATTGTTGAGGACTTAGCTGTTTCACCCTCAGCAATGTCGGCTTTAGAAGTGCTGCAATCATGCCCAGCACAACGAAAATTACTTTTGTCGGCTATCGGAGCTGTTGATGTTCAGGACCCGAATCTGATAATCTTCGATCTAGAAAATAGTACACCGCGTCTACCCCATCAAATGGCTTTCCAAATTCCAGTGATAGTAAAAAACAGGCCTATTCATCGGACTGTGATTGATGAGGGAGCTTCTACGTGTATTATGTCAATTCAACGTTGGAGATCGCTTGGTTCTCCTTCGCTGAACCAATCCCCGACCATCCTTAAGGCCTTTGATGGCCGTGGGTTCCGTCCGTTTGGTATTCTACAGGAATTTCCTATAGGGGTAGAAGGTAAAACCGTTAGTCTGGATGTGGAGGTGGTTGATGCCCCTCTAGACTACAACCTTCTTTTGGGTCGAAGTTGGTCATATGCTATGACAGCGGTCGTTTCATCGGTCTTCAGAGTAATAAAATTTCCACGTAACGGTAAGATCGTGACAATTGATCAGCTGACATACTTTTCATCTGACCCAGCCTCTTCAGAGAGTATCCAGCATGTCGGTAAGACGACAATCCCTTATAGGGACGTCGACGTAGGTTTAGTTAAAGATTCCGGTTTACTGGGAACTTTTCCTTTCCCTCCAATCAACGCAGACCCTTCATTTGCATCAATTCATATGATTACATCACACCATTATTTACGATGATCCTTGGATTGTCCCATCTGAATCTGAGATAGACTCATTCGGTGATGCTATGCCTTTGAGTCCATATGAAATTGCTTATGAAGCCGTCATGTCTTCTACCGACTCGTGTTCAACCCAAATCGACCAAATGAATGTCGTCAGTGAAGAATCACTTTTCACATCAACCTCAAAACGGATAGCGTTTCCCGAAGTCGTGTCATCTGACGAGCAACTTCGCGAAATCCTAAGTGTAGACGATCTACCATGGGAAGATCTCCATCACAGATCTTCGTTTTTACCTGAGGATGATGCTTTTGAAAATGACTTTTCATCTATCTTTACCGCTGAATATGTCAAAGACGCTCAGAATCCAACGAAATATTCTGATTCAGAGTTGAATTTAGGGAATATTTCTCGCACTAATCCCATTGACATTTCAGTGAAGCCCAGAATTGAGGAAAACACTCATATAGGTGCCTCATGTACAGAAGATGAAATTCAAACTTACAAGGCCCTATTCCAAGAATTCTGCGATGTGTTTGCCTGGTCTTACGAGGAAATGCCAGGAATCGACCCTGCCATTGTTGTTCATGAAATAAAGACCTACCCCGACGCTAAACCCGTCCGGCAACGGTTGCGTGAGATTCACCCTCGGAAAGCGGCTGCGATTAAAGCAGAAGTCGAGAAGCTGTTGAAAGCAGGTTTCATTTATCCAATCCCGTTAACGGATTGGGTATCGAATATTGTTCCCATTAACAAGAAACAAGGAACAATAAGAATTTGTATCGATTATAGGGATATAAATCGAGCTTGTCCAAAAGACAACTATCCTACGCCTTATATCGATCAAATTTTTAACGATTGTGCCGGAAGTGAAATGTTTTCCTTTATGGATGGTTTTTCGAGCTATAATCAAATCAATATTCTACCTGCCGATCAACCAAAAACGGCATTCATTTGTCCATGGGGGACATTTGCTTATTGAAAATTACCTTTTGGGCTTAAGAATGCCGGAGCCACATTTCAACGGGCGATGTCTTACGCATTTCATGACATCAAGCACATTGTGCAACCGTACCTCGATGATTTGCCTGCTCATTCTTTACATCGAGCTGATCACCTTGTCCACTTACGAGCAATCTTTATGAGGTGTAGGCATTATCGAATTCGGTTGAATCCCCACAAGTGTGTATTCTGTATAGAGATGGGTCGATTGCTGGGATTTGTTGTTTCAAAAGCCGGCATTCGCGTCGATCCCTCGAAGGTCGAAGCTATCATCAAATTTCCTCCTCCTTCGAGTTTGCGCCAACTCCAAAGTTTGCAAGGGAAAGAAATTTTTTTACGCCGATTCATTCCAAACTACGCTGAGGTCACTAAAGGTTTTACACGGTTGTTGAAACAGAACACTCAATTCTTTTGGGATGAGATTTCCCAACAATATTTTGATGCACTTAAGCACGCGTTGACCCATGCACCGTTGCTGCATCCTCCCAACTACAACCAAGACTACTTCTTATACCTCGCAGCTTCGCATTCCACTATTGGAATGGTGTTAGTTCAAGAAGATGAATTCGGAGCGGAACATGTGATATATTATCTTAGTAGGACATTAAACCCCACTGAGCTAAAATATTCCAATGTGGAGAGATTGGCCCTGGCAGCCGTTCAAGCTGTCCAGCGTTTTCGTCACTACATTCTTCTTCGTAAAACTACAGTTATTTCGGATTGCAACCCTATGATTTATATTTTGACAAAACAATTACTAGGGGGCAAGTACTCTAAATGGATCGTTATCCTGCAAGAGTTCGACTTGGAGTTTGAGAAGTCCAAGTCTAAGAAATCCTTAGTTTTTGCGGAATTGATGTGTGATTTCCCGCATGCTGACACAGAAACTGTGGAAGAGGAGTCCATTGCGGACAAATCTTTGTTTCTTATCAGTACTTTAGATCCGTGGTACGGGGATATAATCATCTATCTCCAAACCCAAACCTTTCGGCCTAAAGCTTCAAAGTCGGAACGTCAAAAAATTCGGTTTCAATCCCAGCAATACAGGATTATTGGAGATACACTTTATCGCCGGGGGGTAGACTCAATTTTTCGACGTTGTTTAAATCACGAAGAGGCTGAGAGGGTTTTGAATGATTGTCACTTTGGAGCATGTGGCGGTCATATGTTTGGGTATGCCACAGCTCAGAAGGTGTTGCGCGCTGGCTATTTCTGGCCGTCCATGTTTAAAGATTGTATCATTGCGGTCCGGAAGTGCCACAACTGTCAAGTGTTTGATCGCAAGATGCGCGCACCACCTGCTCCTCTCCATCCTATAATTTCCGTTGGTGCTTTCACCAAATAGGGTATCGATTTTATTACTTGTAACCCTCACTCAGCCAGGGGGCATGCATATATCATCCTCGCGGTTGATTATTTTACTAAATGGGCCGAGGCGATGCCTACATTCGACGCAAGCGGCAAAACAACTGTAGTTTTCATATTCAATCATATTATAACTAGGTTTGGTGTCCCACAAGCAATCATCACTGACCATGGGAGCCATTTTCGAAACATCATGATGGCTGAGCTGACAAGCCAGCTTGGTTTGCGCCACGATAGCTCTACTCCTTATTATCCGCAAGCCAACGGTGTGGTTGAGTCTATCAACAAAGTTCTGGTTATCATGATCCGATGAATCATTGGTATTCATCGGTCGAATTGGCACAACATGTTATTTTCAGCGCTATGGGCATACCGAACTTCAGTGAAAACTTCAACAGGGTTCACTCCTTTCCAGCTAGTTTATGGCTTGGAAGCTGTGTTACCCATTGAATGCGAAATCCCATCACTTCAAATGGCTGTCGAATTACTCCCAGCCACTTCCGAAGAGGAAAAACGTTTATTATACTTAGCTCAATTAGATGAGACTCGACGTGATGCTGCATTGGCAATCGAGACTCACGCGAAGCGAATGAAAGCTCAGTATGATAAAAATGTGACCCCTCGGAGTTTTTCGGAGGGAGACCTAGTGCTGTTATATGATCAAGCTAACGATAAGCTAGGTGCTGGAAAATTCGTTCCTATGTGGCATGGACCCTATATTGTAAAGCGAAAGCTAGCAAAAGGGGCTTATGAGCTGGTAGATTTTGATGGGGACTCTTTGGGTAAACCTAGAAATGGACTTTACCTAAAGAGGTATTACGCTTAAATGGTGGGTGTGGAGATTTTTAGTTAGGTTAGGTTTTCTTTCTAGATAGTATGTTTGTTAGTTTAGATAGTGTGCTTAGCTTAGAAAGTGTGTTTTTCGTCATTATTCTGGCTTATCTTGGTTTTACTCTTGATATTGCAGATGTCGACGCCTCTCCAAACGTACATTGGATTTGCCGATGGTGCTTGTCGTAGTACACGGAATATCTCTTCCGCAGCTTGGGTTATCTATTCGCCCTCTGACGAGTTAGTTTCTATGCATGGGGTGAGCCTCGGTTAAACGACAAACAATATTGTAGAATACAGTGCAGTGGTTGAATTATTGTCTGAATCTATTTCATTTGGAATTCGACGTTTGATAGTGAGGTTAGATTCTGAACTCGTTGTATTACAGATTAATAGAGTATATGCCATTAGAAATCCTGTGTTATTAAGGTTTTTTTTGAGAGTGCGTCTCTTGGAACGTGAATTTGATTACATTGAATATCAACATATTCCAAGGTCTTTAAATACATTAGCAGATGCAATTGCTTCTCGAATGTTGGATAGACATTTACGATAATCATGCAAGTAAATTAAAAAAAAACATTTCATCACATATGTTAAACAAAATGAGCCGGTAATAATGATATATATATATATATATAGATAGGAGTGTGTCAAAAATATACATCGTCTTCGATCATAGGTTGAAAAACACCTTATGATCGGCAAAAATGATAAGTACAAAACACCAAAAATGTCATATGTGTCTACAAAAGTGACTAGCCAATCACTGGTGGTGCTCTCTATACAAGACCACTGCCTGCGCTACCCTACACAAGAACCTTCTAAAAGGTCCTGGGACTGCGACCACATAGCGCTGAAGTCGAATGGGAATGTCATCTATAGTGGTCTCTGGTATATCCACCGTCAGACGCTCTAGATCCTGTTCCAGCTCGGTTAAGGTCTCTGTGCCCGCATCCTGTGGGGCTGGTGCTGGTACAACTGGTGCTCTCCTCTCAAAAGCCCGGAAGTTGGATGGACGCCGTGGACCTACATCTACATTTTGAAAATTTGTGCTGTCAGTTTTGAGGCGATATATATAAAAAAAAAAAAATATACATAATTTGAAAACTCGTGAAAAATGAAATACCTCTGTCGTCCCACTGTTCTCCCTGTAGAAGAACCATGTCCGGATCATTCCGAAAATCCATTCCGGCATAAGGAAAGTCCTGAATATCAAAGACTTGGCTCTCTAGCCAGTGAAAGTAACCATCAGGAAATCGAAAAACTATTGCGCCCTCATCAGGATGTCGGGCCATTACTGCAACCCATCTCGTCAACTTAGGCTCCCGAGGCGCCCCAACTGGAACTGTAAGATGCTGGGGGACTAGCATTGGAACTCTCTCTAGGGAAAAGCTCACGACTAAAGGCCCATATCCAAAGGTCTTTAGTTGTCCTCTCTTTGGCCTAGTTAGTTGGCCCTTCAAATTAGCCAACACAACATCGCACCAGTTGAAAATGGTGCCGTGGAAGCAGTCTATAGCCATCCGCATTTGGGACCCGGTGGCTTGGTGCAAAGCGGCCATGCCGCAAAGTCTGGTAACAGTAAAGGCTAAAACCATAAGTTCAGGTCGGGATATGTACTTGATTTCTATCCCCTTCTCATGGTTTTGGTTGTTGCACCACTCTAGCCGGAGACTAGCAAGGGATTGGCCACCCGGCCTAGTCCCGAATAGAGAAAGTTGCTCGCCCCTGTTAGGCAAGCCAGTGAGAAAATATTTGTCGGAGGGCTCTATCTCGAGCTGGTGCTCTCTGATGTAGAAACATTGCTCCTGAATGTTCCACCTTTCAACCAGCCACTCAAGGAACGGGACTTGGCCCCTCATGCCAGGTATGGCCCAGTATTTATACAGTCCGCATGCTTTTAATGCATCAATGGAAGGTTGATGACCTATCATGGCCAAATCAACATCCTCGTGCTCTCTTTCACGCCAATCAAGCATGGTGTGCTCCCTGCACATCATAAAACATCAGTTAGGATCCATAAAATTTAAAAATTTTGGTCTATTTGGGAGGGCCAAGGGTTTCAATTTGTGTTTTGCGGGGTACGCACCCCGGCCTTTAGGGACAGAGTGCCCGGACGCAGCTTCCCTTAAGGTCGGGTGCGTACACCCCGTAATTTTCCCATTGGGAAAATATCAGGGTACGCATGTCAGCAGTGCATGACCTGCATACCCCGAAGTGCGCATATTGAAACCCCAAGACCCCCAAAAAATCAAATAAAAGCTTAAAAATGAATTCTAAACGAATGGAAAACAAGAGAGGGGTGTTGTAGAATACCTGGTGAAACGGCGCTCGATTCTGACGGTCGGATTCTTCGCAATCTCCACGGGAAGTTTCTTGTCAAAAGCCCTTTTCTCAACCTCAACAGTAAAATGGTAAAATGACATGGTAAAAAGTCTTTTTATAGGTTTTTTGGATGAATTAATGCTAAGTTTGTTTATTTTTCACCATGAAAGGACATTTTTCAATGTATTTTTACCCATCTTAAACAGGTATGAGTAATGTGTCGTTTTTGTGCAGGACAAAAGGACTTTAGAGTAAAATCATCATTTTTCATGAACCAAAACGTCAAAGTCATCTTTTAAGCTCTTTTCTGACTCCGAAAACATGAAAAGATCACCGAGCATTTCTTTTACACTCGTTAAAACAGAATTGAAAGACGGTCCCCTTATAGCTCTTTTCTGACCGTAAAAACAGGAAAAGATTGCCGGGTTTTTGTCGTTTCAAACTCGATACAGAAATAAAACGACGTGTCCTTTGATCGCTTTTTATTTTTCAGGTCAGAGACACTAATCATGAATGTACTCCTTGGTCGCAAGATCAAGCGGTTCTCCCAAGTATTATTTTATACTTTTTCAGGCTTGGGGGACACAAATTTACGAAAAAGTTCAACCTGGAGTCTTCTTAAGTTTTTCAGACTGTCTAAAATTGAAAAACGCCGAGTTTCTCCTATACTGGGCTCGTTAAAATTTCACAGTAAAGGACATGTTCAATTACAAACAGGAACGAACCACTCGTTCCTAGGGTTCGAATCAAAACTAGGTTGGACTCATCCGAAGGATGAGCTTATAATCAAGCATATGTTATCCTCCTCAAGCTTGTTAAAAATAAAGAGGTACTTGCCAGAAATGGTGGGGGAAAAGAGAGAAGAATGAGCCTATTTGTTATCTTTTGTCTCAGAAGAAACTTTATTACCACTCTTGGACACGACACTTTTCATTCACCTAGGTTGGGAAATCCTTTGCCTCACAGTTGATCAAACCACATTGAAAATCTTCAGCCGGGTTCCGGGGATTAACTTTGAGTCATTCGTCACCAAGCCATCTATTGTGTCGTTATGTGTTCAAGAGGTCTGCAAGCAAAACTTTCATCTGCAAAATACTTGTCATCCATTTGACCATCCCTGAGTCAGTCCTTACAGCAACATTTCTTCAACTTGAACAATGATTTCGTGTTGTAGGCTTGCCTGCAACGGGTCGCTTTCTATCGACATCTGCACATTATCTAGAGAGATGACTTAGAAATCGTCAGTACCTTGAAGTCTGCATGCATCAATGGCAGGTTTCTCGCCTTTGACGTTAGTTTACATCATTGACTTTCAATCGAAGGATTCCGTGAAATGTTCAACATCAACTCATTCATTCACATCTCATGGATTGTACTCGGTACTTTGAGAACCATTGACATTATTGGTGGTCTCTCTCACACTTGTTAACAGTTTACATCATCGACTGGCAATCAAGTGGTTTCTACCATTTTTGACATCAACTCATTTATTCGCATGGCTAGAATCGTACCAATTCGGGAAGTAGAAATGAAGACCCTGGATCCAGTTTCCACCATACAAGCTGCGAGGAGTTTTGTATTCATTATCTAAGTAGACTAATCATAAACAGATGGTTGCGCCCATACTGTGTCTACAAAAGTCTATGATTATGATGTACTGCAAGATCATTCCTGTATCAGAGTAGTTAGTCTGTTAGTTAAAGTTTTGATCTGAGTATGGGAATGCCTACCTCAACGATGATATAATCTTATACATGCATTTTGTGTTGAAAATTTCATGTTCTCACCAGGCTCTCCACGAGATAATCCTTGAAATGATAAAGCGCTTCACCCTTCCTAGATAATACAAAACCCTAATCTATTACAGGCTTCGCACTTTAGGGGGCAATCTGTTACACTAAAAAATGTCACCATGACTATTTACAGTTAGTATGGCTCTATCAACAGTCATGCTATCCTCCTCGGCAAGTCTTATGCCTCTGCTCTCCATGTCAAACTCCAAAAAGAGAGAAAGTCTTTATAAATGTGTTTATCTCTGGTTACGCGGGTTCTCTCGGCCTTACCTGCGGGTACGCACCTAATGTTCACAAAAGATGCGTACTTGTACGCTCTGTATGTAAAGGGACAGGTGCGTACCACTGTAAAGGTCAAAAAGCGCAAGTTTCACTCCAAAAAAGTTACTTGTGGGCATTTCTAGAGGCTTCTAGAAGTATGTTTGACGTGTATGAAGCGCCTCCAGATGGTTCATGTACCCCTACCAAAGAGGAACTTATCCCATTAATAAGGGAGCTATCCCATCCAAAGAGGGGATTATCCCATTGATGGTGGACCTGAATAACTTCCTCTAGAGCACTATAAATACAGGCATGGGCCAAAGGGAGGGGAGGTTGAAAGCTAAACATTTCTAAGGGTAGATGCTGCTGGAATTAGGACTCCCATTTAGAAGCTTGTGAGGAGAGATTTCCATCTTTGCTTGTTCTATTTGGAAGTGGGTGAGCTTTGTCAAAGTAAAGGAGAACTCTTGATGGACCCTGGGAGGAACTTGCACAACACCAAGGCTCAGGTTGTAATTGTTCCTTTTGTTTCCTATTAATGAAAATGAGTCCATTCTTCTCAATAACTTGTTATTTATGAGTTGTTTCATGTACTCCTTGGTCTATGTGTTAAATATGTTTTATTTTATGAGATTATCAAGTGCTATTTAATCATTTGATTGTTAGTGGATGTAGGTTTCAAAGTGAAGGAGGAGCTCATCCTGATCAGCGGGGCTGGACTGCTACAACGGCGTTGGACTACAGGTAGGATCTAAACACTTGATTTCTCGTATAGTAAATGCATGTTTAGAGAAGGATTGCTCTTATTTGTCTTGTTTGTCACTAGAGAGTCTTAGGCTCCTAGGGATGTTGGTTGTGTCCGCACTATCGACTCTTCCGCCTGACACTTACCAAATACCAATTGATATGGTGAATACCCCTAGTGTTTCTCCATGTTGTGCGGTATGCCCATAAGGCTTCTGGAAATCTTGAATCCCAGTCACATTTGTGTGATGCAACTGTTTTTGTAAGTACTGCCTCAATCACCTTATTAGTACTTTCTACTTGGCCATTTTCCTGTAGGTGGTATGGAGTTGTAATTTTGTACCGGATATGGTAATTTCTCAATGTTGCCGCAATCTTGTTACCTAGAAATTGCGGTCCTCCATATATAATTATGTCCCTCAGGAGGCCATATCACACAAATAATTAGAAAATAAAATGTATTATTGAATTATATGTAGCTCTTGGCAGTGCCTCTGCTTCAACCCATTTAGTAACATACTATGTTGCAACCAGTATGTACGTTTTTTGATTGGATGATGGGTTAATAGGACCAACAAAATCTAGCGCCCACCGCTCAAAAGGCTCGATTACTAATTGTGGGTTCAGAGGCATCTCATCAAATTGTCCAGGGTGTCCCACCCTCTGGCAGCTATCATAGGCTTGAACAAACGTTTTAGCATCTTTAAAGATAGTGGGCTAGTAATAGCCTATTTGTAAGACTTTGTGACCAGTTCTACGGTCTGCAAAATTTCCACCACACGGCCCATCATGGCATGCTTTTAAAATGTCAAACACTTCATCTTCTCGGATGCATCTTCTAATGTGCATATCTACCCCTGTATGGAATAAGTAGCCCCCAATCCAAGAGAATTGGGTACTGCACTGCATTATTTGTTTTCATTCATTAGGTTTTAGGTGCTTGGGTAATTTTCCCACTGCCAAGTAATTTGCAACGTCGGCATACCATGGTGTTCTGACAGTAACATCAAATAAATGTTCACTAGGAAATTGATCCTCAACTACTGCTGCATCTGCTTGCTTTGGCATTCGTGAGAGAAAATTAGCTACAGGGTTTTCTTTTCCAGGTCAATCCTTAATTGTGATGTCAAATTCCTGCAAGAGAATCAACCATCTTGTCACTCTTCCATTTGTAGCAGGTTTATTTGCTAAATACTCAATGGAAAAGTGATCTGTATATAAAACTACAGGATATCCAGTTATATAGTGTCTAAATTTATTTACAGCATATATTAAAGCTAAGAATTCCTTTTCAGTCATAGTATTGTTTAATTCAGTAGGAGATAGATTTTTGTTGATATAATATATTGCATCTGGCTTTTTATCTTCTTCCTATCCAAGAACTGCTCCGATTGCTGTGTCTAAAGCATAAGATGAAATTTGGAATGGAAAATCCCAATTTGGGCCCCTTAGCACTGGGGCTATTGATACAAGCTTTTTTAGATCCTCAAAATCACAGTCAAACTTATCTATCCAAATAAAATCAACATTTCATGTTAGTGCGTATAAAGGTGCAGCAATATGAGAAAAATGCTTTATAAATCTTCTATAATAACTAGAAAATCCCAAAAAATTGCATACCTCTATTTGTGTGGTAGGTGTAGGTATTAACAAAATTATCTGAATTTTAGCTAGATCTACCTGTATTCTAGCTGCTGAGATATAATGACCTAAGATGAGTCCCTTGGTCATCATCATATGACACTTTTCATGGCTCAAACAAATCTTGGTGGCAATACACCTTTGCAACACTTTTTCTAATGTTTGTAATGGTTTCTCAAAGTCATCCCCATAAGGTGTGAAATCATCCATATATACTTCGAGCCATTCATTTATTAAATCTGAAAAAATGTTGAGTACAACCTTCTGAAATGTGGTAGGGGCATTGCATAGCCCAAAGGGTAAGACCCGTTAAGCAAATGTTCCCCAAGGACAGGTAAAGGTAGTTTTATCCTGATCTTCTGCAATGTGGCAGGGGCATTGCATAGGCCAAAGGGTAAGACCCTGTAAGAAAATGTTCCCCAAGGACAGGTAAAGGTAGTTTTATCTTGATCTTCAGGGGCAATCTAGATTTGATTGTATCCACTGAAGCCATCTAGGAAAGAAAATAATTTCTTTCCTGCTAATGTGTCTAAGACCTGATCAATGAATGGAAGGGGGAACTGGTCTTTCTGGGTTGCTTTATTTAGTTCTCTATAGTCAAAACATATCCGCCACTTTCCATTCTTTTTCGTCACCACTACTAATGGAGAGACCCACTTTCTATCAGATATTAGGTAGATAAATTTTACATCTAAATTTTTTTGCAATTCATCTTTCACAATATCCTTAAGATGAGGATTTAATCTCCATTAGGGTTGGCGAATGGGTCTAGAATCCTTTTTTGTATAGATGTGGTGCGTACACAACTGGGGATCTATTCCTTTCATGTCCGAGTAATCCCATGCAAAGGATTCTTTTATATTTTCTCAGGAGTTGAACTAGCTTTTCTTCTTGTTCAGCAATTAGTTTTTTGTTAATGTTCAATGTTTTTCCTGGCTCAATTTCTATGGTTTTGCTATTATAAACAGAGGTGGTTGGTATTTATTTATCATGGGTATCTTTCAGGGGATCTTATTCTACTTCATTATCGAATGTTGCTTCGATCATGTGACATTTTAGATGGGATCTAGTTTCTGGTTGGTTAATGAAGCTATTAATGATGTCATCCTCTATTTGGTCTTTAAATTAAAGGGCATCTTCTATGGTTAGCGGTGATCTAATGTTTTCAGTTAGGTATGATACAGGTTGTTCTTTTGTTTTGATTATTGTTAAACTAGGCTGGGATGGAGGATATAAGGCTAAATTCTTTACATTTCTTCGTCTTGCTATAGTCATCCTGCCTTTTCGACAGCCATTGTAAGCCTCAGGAGTTGCTAGCCAAGGTCTACCAAGAATTAAGGGGTGTCCATCTAGTCGGTTTTTAGGATTAATGATCAGAAAGTCTGCAGGATACTCCCAGGAGTCTACAGACACCATTACATCATGTAATGTGCCTTTTGGTCTGACTACCATTCAGTGACCCTACTCCAATAAGGTTGTGGTTGGGTCTAATGATGTAATGCCAAGTTTTTGACAAGTGGTGGTTGTAAGGATATTGATTGCAGCTTCGAAATCAACTAAGGCATTAGGGAAGGAGCATCCATTGATTTGCACTGCGACTATAGGATTTCCTAGGTCCTCATATTTGACAAGTGCTTCTCTTCCTGATAGTAGGTCAAATAGGGTACCGACTACATGGACAGTTGAATTATTTGTTATTTTACTCTTTGGCTTTTTCATACATAATTATTTGATAGTTTTGCATAAATCAGGATGTCTTGAATATCCTAGAGGAGTGGAATTTTTATACACAAATTTTTTAGTTCTCCCAGAAGATCAAAATCAGGATGTTCTATTGGGTGAGGTATGATCAGTCATTCTAGGAATGGTGGAGAAGAGGTGGTTTCTTTTCATGAGTTTTCTGTCTAAGCAGATTCTCTTCCTATAGTGTTTGTTCTATGGGTGACAGATTTTTAGTTTGAACATTTTTATCTCCCTCTGATTCTATTATACACCCAGATCTTAATTGAAGGCCATTGCACTCCCTGAACTCGGTTTCTGGTTCTTCTCCTTCAATTATTTGCATAGGTTGGACCAGTCTGTTGTTGGGGTTCAGGTTGGGTTGGATTGGGAGTTGCGGTCTTAAGTTGGTCTCGGGTTTTTGTTGCAATGTATAAGGTGCTGGCAGTGTGGGTTGAGGGAGAGGGATCGTTCCAGCTAGTTGATTCATAGGCCTTTGCCAGTTCGACTACTAGTTTTGACTCTGCGAGGTGGAGGGTGACCATTGTGTTGAATATGCATTATTTTGCAAAAATGGTGGACAGTAAAGAAATTTTGGCCAATTGGTTTAATTTTTTTGATTTGGCCATGGTGATATGTGGAATGGCTGTTGTGACCATCTGGAGAAAGGTGGTTGATTCTGCCACATTCCATTATACTGTTGAGCATTATACTGAGGAGGCTGAAAAGAAGAGGATGAATCAATGGGCATACCTGTTTGTCGCGACTACCACTGGAGACGCTGATTTAGTAGGTAAACTAGTTTTGTTTCTTTTTCTACTTCTTTGTAGACTGATTTCAGTCCTGGGAGTGATGTGCAGCTTTCTGTGGCGTGATCTTTCATACAAATAGCGTAGATTTTGACTATATCTAGCGGGCACTCTTTGTGGCTATGTTTCTTTCTGCATCTAGGGCAAAATATTGCCAAATTTTTTTCTGCTTCTGCTTGCTTTTATTTAGCTTTCATAATGTCCAATTGTGTTGTCAGAGTCCCTACAATATCAGTGTTGAAATATTCTAGTACATTGCCGATTTCTGCACGGGTTATACCTCCACCGGAGATCTTTTTATCCCTTGTGATCATGTCACGTTCTGTTGGCTTCAGTCTTGTGCTGCCTCTTGAACTCCTGATACACAAATCAATGATGTCAGAAAAATTTTCCTGATATATGTCACCTTTACCCATAATTTTTAATTTTTCAATCCTTTCATGCCTTTAATTATTGCAATTTTTAACACGTTGTCCAGCAAGGGTAAGATGCATAAGGAGATCTCTGGAGATTTTATTGAAAGAATTCTACATATTCCTCCAGTGTTTCACTAGGTCTTGTTGTCATTTGAAATATTTCATTCTTTAATTCTCTAGATCTGCAATAGTCCTGATATTTCTTTAGACAAGAAATTTTCATTTGATCCCAGTCATTTATAATGCCCCCACCTAACCCCATAAACCATCATAAAGCTACTCCTTTTAATCTGGAGGGAGATAATTTTATTTTTTGGGGATTGGTGGTATAGTCATACCCCTAGCGTAATACCTCAAACTCAAACAAAAATGCATCTAGATCTTTTGATGTTAGGCCATGGAATGTAGGAATATTTTGGAGAGAAATGGCCTTCATAGGTGCATTAACTGCAGTGTCCACAATGGGATATTGTAGTGTGAAGCGTTGAGTTGTTTGCTGGTTATGGGCCATTAATAAAATATGTGTCAATACCCTTCTGGGATCTCTAGGGAGTTATTCCTTGGATGACTAGAAGGAATAGAAATGTGCTTAACAACACTTTCCTAGTCTAGGATGATGAGTGTTCCTTGCTGAACTACTATCTGGGGGGATCTTGCCTCCTCAGGTTCTTCTGCTTTGTTTTGGATAAACTTGACAACGCTCCCCTTATCTGGGCTTGAGTGTTTGAACTATTTTGAGAGGGGATCTTGGCTCTTCAATTTCCCCTCTTTCTCCTCCTCCTTCACGAAGATTACTAGAATTACCTTCTTGTAAAGAAACTGGGAGAGAATTCTCAATTTCTTGAAAATATTGCTCAGTTTCTTATGTTTTTTTGTGCACCTCAGCAAAGGCTACATATGGTGAGTCTGTGACCCGAAGGGAGCCAGTAGGTTGTCTAGAAGCAACTTCTCTAGGGCCCACTGAAGGCTGAGATTCTACTTTCTTAATGATATCGTCTATGAAGGTTGATCAACCAAGGGTCACTGGTCCCTTAGCTTTGTCGGGTTTAGGTAGTGGTTTTGGATTGTTTTCAAGTTTTCCTTCTTAGTCATACACACAACTCAAATATTTATTTCTACCCTAAGTTCTTTAACAATCCTACTGGAAAGCAGGCAGGGGACCAGAGCTTTTACATGCTTCGTATGCAGGTTCTTACCTTCCATTTTTAATACCCAACTTTTTCCTAATAGGCACCCATCAAATGCAAACTACTCCTTATAAATGGCAACACACTCCTCGGCAACGGCGCCAAAATGTTGAGGTATAAAAGGTGTCCTGCACCTCGAGGAACCTTTCCTGAAAGTAAGAAACCTAATAGGTATCAGGGATACCTAACCATCATGAGCACGATCATACAAAATAAGCCTTCATCATTCTCAGACGCCGTCAAGCATCAAGTATGGAAGGATGCTGTGACCAAAGAATAGTAGTCTATCATGAAGAATGATGCCTGGGAAGTAGTTCCTAGACCCTAGGACAAGACAGTTCTTCCTTCCAAATGGCTTTACAAGATAAAGCATGCAGCAGATGGAAGTACGAAAAGTATAAGGCTCGTTTTGCTACTCGTGGTTTCTCCCAGAAGGAAGGTATAGACTACAATGTGATATTTGCACTTGTTGCCAGATATACGACCATCCACTTGATCATAGCACTTGTTGCTTCACAAGGATGGAACGTACATTAGATGGATGTCAAGACCGCGTTCTTACACGGTTCGATCAAAAAAGAGGTATACATGGAGCAACCCAAAGGATTTGAAATTTATGATCGAAAATCTCATGCATGCAGGTTGAAGAAGGCTCTCTATGGGCTGAAGCAAGCACCCCGAGCATGGTATGAGAGGATCGACAGCTACTTGATGAAGCTGGGATTCACTAGGAGTGAAGCTGATCCTAACCTTTACTTTAATGTTGAAGATGACAAGCCTCTCATACTGGTGATGTATGTGGATGAACTCTTTCTAACAAGTGTAGACCCTCTCATTCACAAATGTAAGAGGGAGTTGGATTCTGAATTTGAAATCAAGGACCAAGGACTTGAAGTATAGCAGAAGCCAAGGGAAATTTTCCTATCTCAAGGAAATATGTGGTAAAGATATTGGAAGGATTTGGTATGATGGACTGAAAGCCTGTGACTACCTCGAGGATCTTAACTTTTAGAAGTTATATGGTAGTGATGTCAGACCAGATTTGGGAAATGCCTCTGAGTTTCAAAAACTCATTCGCGTTAATGTTCTTGGTGAACCTCCGTCTGAACATATGTTTTGCAGTTAGCACTGTGAGCTCATATTTGGTTGGGCCTCATTACATTGATGCCAAGAATCTTCTAAGATATCTTCATGGCACAATTACTAATGGATTGAGATACACTACCAAAAATATGAAACTACATGATTATTTGAATGCTGATTAGGCAGGTAGTGTGGAGGATCACTGGAGCACTTTTTAGTGTTGTTTCTCTTTGGATTCTGCTTCAATATAATGGATGAGCAGGAAGCAGAAGTTGGTTGCCATAAGCACTGTTGAGACCATATACATATCTACGAGTATGATCTCGTATGAAGCTGCCTAGTTGGGGAAGCTCTTCAGTGAGCTGTTTGAACACATACCACTGTGATTCTCTGTAACAACCAGAGGTGGTATTCGATTACTGAGGAATTATGTATTCGTCGATTGCTCCAGTAGATAGACATCATCTGGGATATGGTAAGATGATGAGCAAGGAGGCTCCATCGCATTAAGATGAAGTACAGGTTCATACACCTTGTTGAAGCCCCGAGGAAAGATTTAATATGTGATTTTCCCAAATGACTTGGAGTCATCAAGAAACCCTTGTACAAGGGTCCTGCATGTTGCATACATTGAGCTCTGAGAGCTCTGAGGGCTTGCGGTTCTTACTGGAGCAACATACGACCACAGGGTGACTCAGCCTCCCCTGGTGGTGCTCACTTGAATAAGATGATTCTCTCTCTTGTGGAACAGGATGATTCACTCTCTTGTGTAGCAAGATTTATGTGTTCTCCTGCGAGGCCTGGATTGATGTGTTCTCCATGGTGATTGTAGCAGGATTGATGTGTTTTCCATGGCACCCTGGATTGATGTGTTCTCCAGGGCAATTGTAGCAGGATTGATGTGTTCTCATATGAGGACAATATTTATTGGTTCTCCTGTCGAGGCATCCTACCCCTGCAGTCTCGGACTCATGGGAAGTACCTCTCATCTGATCAATGAGCAGGGAAATGAAGTTAGGGACCATAGTAGTACCGATGGATGCATCATTGTGTCTACCGTACTCCCTACGCTAGGATGACCTCCATTGATCTGGGATCAATGATACTGGTCTAGGACCAGTGGTAGGAGTTGTACCATACTATGATGCTGACTTTGGGTCGGTTGAGACTAGTCTAGGACCAATGGTACATACTTCGAGATTGACTTTGTGTCATTGCAATACTAGTCTCGGACAAGTGAGAGTGGTACATACTATGAAGCCGACTTTGGGTCGGTTGAGACTGGTCTAGGACCAATGGTACACTCTCTGAGACTGTGATATTGGTCTGGGACCAATGGTAAGAGTTGTATCATACTATGACGTTGAATTTGGGTCTGTTGAGACTGGTCTGGGACTAGTGGTACATACTCCAAGACTGACTTCATGTCAATGTAGTACTGGTCTAGGACCAGTGAGAGTGGTACATACTATGACACTGACTTCGAGTCAGTTGAGGCTGGTCTGGGACAAATGGTACACTCTCTGAGATTGCAATACTAGTCTGGGACCACTGGTAGGAGTGTTACTTACTATGAAGCTGACTTTGGGTCGAGTGAGACTGGTCTGGGACCAGTGGTACGCACTCTAAGACTGACTTTGAGTCAGTGGGGGATGATACTAGTCTAGGATCAATGGATTTGTACTCACTATGATGCTAACTTCTGGTTGGTTGAGACTAGTCTGGGACTAGCGGTACATACTCTGAGATTGACTTTGAGTCAGTATGATACATCCTCAATCATTTCTTCTTCTTCATAATTCGGACAAAAGCAAAGCAAAACAGAACAATGCAAGAGCAGAGCAGAGTAGAGAAAAATAGTACCAATCAGTACAGGGAAAAACAAGACAAAGCAAAATAGGCAGAATAGAGCAGAGCAGGGCAAGGGTCAGGCTATATAGGGCAATGCATTTGATGGATGAATAGTAATGACCGATAGACAGATTGCAGATGAAGTTCTCCCTAGTTGAGAGGGAGTGTTAAAATTGGCAGCCAGGGAAAAATTTCACATGGGTCATATTATTCATGGCTGATAATATTTTTATTATATTCCTCTCATTGAGAGGTGTAGGATTGATATAAATATCATCCGATTCTGATAAGTATTCATGGAGATATGAATTTATTTTGATTATGGAATTATTATCAAGCTGACCTACAAGTCATTTAGGCTCAAAAGCCCAACAGTCGCATCTATTCAAACACCAACGTTGTGTATAAATATAAGAGGAATTTTCCTCATTTTCACTCTTCTCATCACATCTCTCTCTCTCTACTACGCAAAAATGAGTCTCTTCTCTACTGCGCAGAAATGGGTCTCTCTCTCACACATGTGAAGCAAGAAGCTGTTGAAACTGAAGTTGTAACTACAGAAGTAGAGATTGACCTATGTGGCCTAGAATATATCCTCATCTAAAATGTGCTATAGTTTCATCTAGATCTTCTTTGAAAGCTGCAACTTTTGGTGGTGGAATGAAGTCAATCCGACGAACGGTTTGCAAGATATCGACTGCCCTAGTTTGAAGCTGGAAACTATTGAAACTGAAGCTGCAACTGCAGAAGTAAAGATTGACCTGCATGGCCTAGAGAATCTCCTCATCTGAACTGTGCTATAGGTTCATCTAAACCTCCCCTGGAAGCCACAACTTTTGGTGGTGGAATGAAGTCAATCCGACGGTCGGCTTGTGAGATATCGTCTGCCCTAGTTTGATAAAGAAGCTGCTATTGTTGATGCTGCTGATCTAGGGTTTGCTACTGCTGATATGAATCAGATTTATTGTTCTATTTCTCTCTGCTGAATTATTGAAAATAAAAGAAGATTTGATGAAAGGGTTTCCCCACACATTGTGGGGTTTGTCCCTGACTAGCCGCCACATCTTGTGTCTCTTGTCTTGTCTAGTTTTCTGTCGATCATTTAATGTTCTATTTGCACTTTACTTTATGTACATGTGATTGCTAATCTATGGAATATAATAAAAAAATAATTAAACGATTATAAGCATAGAACATACCATAACTTAATAGGAGTAAACTAGCTATTATGGGTCCAGGAAGGTTCCAATTTGGAATGTGCATGTTAAAGCATCCGATGAATATGAAATGCAAAAAATATGGCATACCAAAATCAGTTCCAAACAAATCACACATAAAGAAAACCCTTCAAAATATTTGATGAAATGAAGATGAAAAAATGTGTACTTCCTAGAGGCATGTTGTCTTAGAAATATATCTAAAACCCTCAATTCATCTAGGGTTTTATCAAAAACGTCCCCTTGAATAATAGTCTGCAGGGATTTCATTGAGATATTTGCAGCAAATGTGATTTCTACCTTGAATTTCTCCCCTCTATCTTCTCTTCTCTTTTTTCACTACTTAATCTGACTGGAGCTTCCATTTCCAATAGGCTTAATTAATTAACCACAACAATTAAAATGAACAAAATGCATCAGCATTACACTGTCATCCCAACCTACCCAAAATTTAACACTAGAGCATAGAAGTATGGCATTCAAAGACTCATGTATGATCCTTATTCCTACAACTGCAACTAATGCTAGAGCCTAGGACTTGAAATAATAAATTATCACGCCAAAACTTTGCACCCATTTCACCCATCATTAATAGTGAAACTTGGGGTGTTGACATGAAATAATACTGCATGGCAGCTGATGGAATCATCCCAACAAGTGGAGACACCATGCCTAGAAGTCCAATTCCAGGCAAAGCTCTAGCCCCAACAAATGGTAGCATTGCTGGGACAACCTAGATACCAGTGATTCCACATACTACTAGTGTAACCCCTTATTGTTATTAGTACAACCCCATTATTATATTGTTGTACCCATGTAGTCCCCATATTGTTATTAGTATGCCCCATAGAAGTCCAATATTGTTATTAGTGTGCCCTTACATTATTATTGTTATGTCGGCTCTGATTATATTATGACCCCTTAAACTCCCATATATATAAAGGAGGTCTTGTCATTTGTATCATCCAAGAATTGTTCATTTTGTAATGTAAAGGAGGTTGCCCCCTCGAAGAGGCTAAATTCTAAGGCATTGATCTACCCTTTCTATCTTTTTCTAGGCTGGTTTCATAACAGATTCTCCCTACCAGTCTCATTTTCTCTTCTTCCTACAATATTACACTCACTCAACATTTAAATAGTATATACAACAAACCATTAACTATAATTGGTTCTACTACAAGTAGCAAAACATGGTGTCTTGATGGCAGAGAAAATAAAGTTGTCCTATGAGATATTCTTGAGAGTTGGATGTATAAAGTTAGATTAATCTCAATCTTTACAGAAGATACTAAATAGACCTTAATATCATTCCAACTAAGACAAAATACATCAGGAAGAAAAAAATGCAACTTTATCCTCCTCAGAAAGAAAGAGCTAATAAGAAATTTAATCATCAGCAAAGCCCTGACCACAAGGTTTCAAACAATGGATAGCTATTCTGCCAAGGATTGAAAACATGCTCAATTTGTTGTCTAAGAAATTTACAAGGAGATGTTTACATGAAGCAACATTACAAGGTTCAAAAAGTTTGGTAAGTCAAGTGGAGCATGTTCAGAAAAGTTCAAGATTTTGAAAGAACTTCACAAAATTTGAATAAAGGTTTCAAAAATATGGAACAAATAAAATTATATAAATTACATAGTAATTCAAATAATCATAGAATAATATATGAACACAGAAGAATAATAATTCTGAAAAGAGATATGCAAAGCTCATTAACATAATAGAATTATCCATAGTTTATAGTTTAAAATAAGAGTTACAAATATTTAAGCATTTGTACCACTAAGACTTGCTTCAAAATCATAACCTGTGCTGAGATTTTCATCTAATGCCTCAGTATTAAATGTGGGACTCAAAAGTAGGTTTCCTTGCTTTTAAATCAGATATTTCAAACTTCTTTCTTGCATTTTCAAGGGAAGGTTCAGAGGTTAGGCCCAGACCAACTTGACCCATCCAAGAGGTTCAGATCTGATATGAGACATGTCTCGCTAGAGATAACAACTATGTTGTTATGTTGCAAAAGGGAGGGTCAACACCTTTACACCTCGTGTCCCAATCAATCCAATTCTTTGATGACATCTTGTTAAAATTGTCAAATAGGGCCAAATTCCACTTTTCTCTACCCCTTTGAGGAATATTATTTTGGAATTGAATTCGTCTTTTCGAGAGCTCCAGAAATGACCTTAAGATAACCAAATTTGGATAACGGAAAATATTTATTTACTTCAAATAATTTCTACAATTCATGACCTTATTAAGGCCGGAAAAATGAAATTTTCAAATTTTCAAATTTGCCTCCAAAATGTTAAGGTTGGCTTCACCTCCAGAAGGTCAATTTGTTATATATATATATATATATATATATATATATATATATATAGATATAGATATATAGATATGTGTCCTCCATTCTGGTTAGACACGTCAACTTGCTTGGATAAGGTCTGAGGGAGCCGAGGTCTTGATGGAGGTTGATGGACTATTTTTTTTTGGGTTAAGGGTTGAGATTCTTCATGATAGTCAGCCACATGTTTGGATGGATTAGTATGGGAACTTTGCTAGCCCAAGTTCTATAGCAGAAAGGGAAGCCAAGGTTGTTTGGACTCTAGAGTAAGTGTGGGTCTATTTGAGAATGGTTCTAGGCTCAAAACTACAGCTTTGAATGAGGATTGATCTCACAATAAAGCTTGAAGCAAGCCACACTTATCTTGGCCACTTCCAGCCAGACCAATATCTATTCAAAAGGCCAAGAATCATCTAAAGGAAGGTCGCAATTTGTTATGTTTCATCAACAACCTCTATGGTCATTTTTTGAATCTTAGAAGGAGGTTAAGTGGCATCTAATTATTGCAAGATCTGTTTGAAGGAAGGTCACATTTCATGGAAGGTCTATCGAGTATGAAAAGGGTGTTGTAGCTAATGGTGCTTGTGCCTTAACTAGTATTCATAACTACATAGTAGAATATTTCAACCCTTGGTGCCAGAGTTCCCATTTGATTGAGTCATCTTTGTGTTTAAGGGCTTTGATATAGGATCTTCATATTGGCAAGTCAATATTGACTTTAAATCATTGTACTCTTTCTCTATCTCTCTGTTGAACATTTGATGATTAATAATAAGAATATTTGATCAAGGGTTTTCCCCATCTTGGGTTTTTCCCTGGCTTGTGCCATACTCTTGTGTTATTCTGTCTTAGGCTGTCTTCAACATTTATCACGTATGTTATTTCATTGGTTAGTATATCTGATTGTTAATGAATTCTGAAAGAGCTTTTTTGTTGAAAGGTTATGGAAGTAATTTGCGAGGAACATCTTCCTACACCAAAGGTAACAATAAAATGTTATTTGTAATCCAATTTTTAATAAGCTAAGTTTGAAATTATAGCTATTTCCTAAAATGGATCGTGTACATATAAAATTAGTATTCTGTTTTATTTTTATTATATTTTGGTTTTACATGCTTCCATCTCTTCAACATATACTTGCTAATTGCTTTGAATGTTGCTGTTCTATTTGTATTTATTTCCTCTAATATGCAAGGAACTCGCAAAGATCATCTTAATTTAAATATATTGAGTATTGATTCATATTAATTATTGAAAAACCTCAAGGTGTAAACCTTAAATTTTGTTAGCATCCTAAAATACCATTGAGTTAATCCTCAGAATTTTAGCACCTGATATTATGCAATAAAATAGGGTTTTCACCTATCCTTTTTCTTTTTTACACTCAGAATATTAACTCCTACATTAATATGGATATAAAAGTATGAACACCCCCACCTGGGCTAATATGGATCTATACATATTTAAATACGAGCATCCCCACCTGGGTTGCAAAGGGCCATTATTATGTGGATTTTAGATTCTGGAATATCCTATCAATTTAATGAATAGGAACAAAGTCAACTGTCTTTCAGATTTCCTCTACAATCAAGTTAATTTTGTGAAGCAGTTCTATCATTACCCTTTTGAAGTTAACATGTGCACTTATTTATATTTTGAAAAGTTTTCCCTCACATGCATATGAATCAGCAAAGGAGATGGGGTACCTCAAGATGAGACTTTGCAAATTCCAGCAATCGTGTATGGAATGTTTTTCTCACAATTGTAGTGGGGTTAACTGTACTCTCTCCCTCTTTGTGGGGATGTAATGCATTAGGTTGAAGGGTGAAAAGCAACTCTCGCTTCATACAGACCGTATCTCTAACCTATATCAAAATATTTTCTACCTCCATTGTTTCATTGAGTAGGTACTTAATTTGTGCTAGATGACTGTAAGTAAATTGCCTGATGATATGAAGAGGATATGTCTACTTCAGGACATATATTATATGAAATTTTCTTCAATTTTAAAACATTGTAGCTCCCTTTCAATCTCAAGGAGGATAAAAGACTGTTGAGAATTAAGGTTTTTCTACATACATACCTGCGTGTCATTTGTTCAACTCTAGGGCATATATTGGTGAAGGTGCAGATTTGTTTCTGGAGTTTGAGCAGTCTAATGGAGACCTCCATATGATCAAAAATATCTCCCAGCAAGGCATACCTATCAAAGGTATCATTTACATTCACCGTCAGTATCTTAGAAAAAAAAAATTATATGCAATGATACAATGCATAAAACAAGTAAATGATGCCAAGAATCAAAGGGAAAGGGAAAGGTATTTCTTGTCTAGTAGTTTGAATTCCTTCTGATCAGGTTTTGATTTTGGTGGATTCAATTGAACAAGAGATAGTGCAAAGTGAGCTTTCAAGGGCTTTGAAGTTCTTGGAGTAGTAGTGGAGGTCTCAACACCACCCAATGAAGATGTTGGTTCCTTTCCAGAGGATTGGCAGATGGGTAGTTGAATCCTCCTCTTAATTTTGAATCCCTATCGTATAATTGCTTGCCCTAGCTTACTTCTCTCCTATGTGGAATCCATGCCAAATATATGTACCTTTGAAGTTATTGCAGAAGTTGTGGAGGTCTCAACACCATCCAATGAAGATGTTGGTTCCTTTGCAGAGGGTTGGCACCTGTGAAGTTGAATCCTCCTCTTAATTTTGAATGTTGGTTCCTTTGCAAAGGGTTGGCACCTGTGAAGTTGAATTCTCCTCTTAATTTTAAATGTTGGTACTTTATAGAGGGTTGGTACCTGTGAATTTGAATCCTCTTCTTAATTTTGAATCTAGGGAGTGTCCCTTCTTGCTCCATCTTACTACTCTCCACTATGGAATCCATGCTAAATATATGTACTGTGAACAGTTTCAGAGATTAATCCTCAAAAACCATGAAGACTGATTTTAGTTGGGATGTGGAGGGGGCGGAGGCCCAAGAAGTGGAGGTAAATCAGGTAAGAAAAAGAAGGATGTTTCTCCTTCCACTTCTTGGAATTTTATTGGAAGGAAATCCTACATGTCATCAGGTATTATTGTACTCCCTATGAATTCGATGCATGATGTTCTTCAACTTGATCTGGGATCAAGTTTGATTGAGTTTTTATCTCTAGACTGACTTTTCTCAATAGAGTGTGGGAAAGTCTTATGACTCACTCTCAATCAATTCTTCCTCATTCATTATTACATCAGTGTTCAACAGAGCAGAACATACCAGAGATGGGGTTCACATATGGTTCATGGTGTCAGAATGGCTTTATGTTCAGTGATAGTGGTTGATGGTTTGATAGGTGGAATTCTCCCTAGTTGAGAGCGAGTGTTAAAATTGTCAACTAGGGCCAAATTCCACTTTGGTCTACTACTTTTTGGAAGATTTGTGTGGCATTAAATTCCTCTTTTCAAGAGGTCCAAAATTGACCTTAATATCACCAAATTTGGATAAGGAAAAGTATTTATTCGTTTAAAAGAATTTATAGAAGTCATGACCTTATTAAGGTGGGGAAAATGAAAATTTGAAATTCAAAATTTCCTTCAAAATGTTAAGGTTGGCTTCACCTCCATAAGGACAAATTGTTATATATATAGGTGTCCTCCATTATGGTTATACACATCAACATTCTTGGATGAGTTCTAAGGCAACCGAGGTCTTCATGAAGGTTTATGGACTATTTGTTTCTCGGTTAAGGGCTGAGATTCTTCATGATAGTTAGCCGTAGGTCTATATGGATTAATATGGGAACTTTTCAGCCCTAATTTTTGTATCAAAAGGTGAAGTTAAGGTTGTTTTGATGCCCCGAAAATTGTTGTATCATCATTGGGGGATAACCACCCAGTCCGGACCTTAATACAACTCATTTTCTGTTTGGAATGGTGGCTCCGACTGGATATAATGGGACAAGTTTCCCAATAATGAAAAAAAGGGGATGGATGAGTGATTGGTTTTTAATAAATGATAATGAATGGGTGCCTTAATCTATCAGCGAAAATATAAATAACTATTCTATCCCGGGAGGCTTCTATTCTTTGAAGTGCAACGTTTGATGATCTGTGTTCATTGACAGGCATATAGATGACTCTAAGCAATAAACATAAAAATTCCTTTACTTAATGATTACTTTGTTCAAATAGTTGAACAAAGTGATTAACACATTGTTACACCTATCCTTTTATTTTACTGATACATGTATGATTAAAAGAAAAGCATGCTGTAAACATCCAGTAGTGGAAAGTGTAAAGAATGTTGTTAAAACACATGCATATATCTGATAATAGCAAGAGAGATCAAACAACAATTCACATAAAGGAATGAACTCAGACATAGATAGTAGTACCATATGAGCTGCAAATCACTCCCAATATCAATCGCTATTTGGATTCCTTCTTTCGACGCAGAAATACTTTCAAACAAAGGAAGTAGTGGACATTCACATAAAAGTTTCATTATCAAAATTGGAATAATTGGCACAGTCTTTATAAAAGAATATGCCTGAAGTATAGTAGTGCAACTTCTGGTTTAAGTCATATACAAAAAATTACGACCCTTTCTAAATACATGAAAGGGTCTATAAATACTTGATTAAAACTAACTAACTATGAAACTAAAATCCTACTTAATTGGTACAACTTGATTTGGAATATCTTCCTCACGTCAATCTAGAAGTCGGCAGCATGATTCATCACTTAGGCTGTTTGCCTTTAGACCTAAGCTGGCATATTGCAAGCATTGGTTCCACTTCTAGTGGTCATTTGAATCAAAGGATGAGGATGAGGTTGAATCAAAGGATGACTTGATAATTTGCTGATGTTTTGCATGAGTAACTTTGGCTTTTTCTCTGTCCTCTTCTAATTTTAGGATTTGATCATGTCTATGTTGAATAGAAGAAGAAGGGCTTTCTTCAATAAACTGAACTAGGGCTAGAGAAGGAAGGACAAGATTTTTTGGTAGCACTGCTTCTTTTCCATACACAAGATTGAATGGAGAAGGACCTATGGAAGCTTTCTGTGTTATCCTATCAGCCCATAGTGCGAATATTAAAGCTTTATGATAGTTTTTATGATTCTGTTCGATAGTTCGCTTGATAATCTTGATTAAATTTTTATTGGTAGATTCTGCTAAATCGTTACCTTGGGGATAGTAATTAGCAGAATATTTCAATTTAAATCCTCTTTTAATAGAGAAATCAAACATAGCATTGCCAGATAAGTAAGATGCATTATCAAAAACAAGAGCATTTGGGACACCAAACCTGGTAATGATGAATTGATCTATGAATTCTATGATTGCCTCAGAATTTGTTGTCTTTAACGGAATTGCTTCAACCCACTTAGTAAAATAATCCGTGGCAGTAAGGATATACTTATGCTGTTTGGCAGAATGTGGAGTGATTTCTCCGATGATGTCCAATCCCCATTGCTCAAATGGTTGTCCAATGTTGATTGGTTGCAAAGGGAAAGCTGGCTTTCTTTGTCTTCCACTAGAAGTTTGACAACTTCGGAATTTCCTTACATATTCATGATCATCTCTAAATAGGGTGGGCCAATAATATCCAGCATGAATGATTTTGTGGTTTGTTGTGTCAGCTCCAAAATGTCCTCCTGTTGGTCCATCATGTAATTCCTGCAAAACCTTTTGTGCTTCAGGTTTTTCTAGGCATCTTAATAAGATTGAATCATAATTTTTCCTAAAAAGTACATCATCAACAATTGTGAAATTTCTTGCTTTCAATATAATGGCCCTCTTGCTTTTATAAGACGGGTTAGGAGGTGCATATCCATTTTTCAAATAAAAGATCAAGTCTGCATATTGTGATTCAGAATCAGTAATACTTATCTGATTGATTTCTTCGAAATGTTCTGTATCACCTGGTTGTTGAATGTTGGATGCTCCTGCCAATAACCTGCAAAAACCTTGGCCTCTAACAATATTTGCTGGCTTGATTTCCAAGTCATACTCTTGAAGTGTTGTAAGCTAGTTTGCCCTTTTTTCACCTAATTATTTTTGGATTAATAGTTGCCTTACTGCAGAAAAAGGAACTATGACTTTTGTATGGGCTTTTAAAAGGAAGGGTCTGTAATGTTTGACAACTTTATATATAGCAAAGGCTTGTTTTTCTACTTCGGAGTAATTCAGTTAAGCACCCTGCAAGTTTGAACTATAAAATGAAATGGGTGCTTCCAAGTTGTGATAATTAATTTGAGTGAGTACTGCTGCATAAGACAAATCGGATGCTATAGTATACAATGTGAAATGATTAGAAAAATTAGGAGTATTTAAAGCGGGGGAATTGATTATTGATTGTTTGATTAAATCAAACACTTCCTTTTCTGCTGATCCCCATCTAAACACTGAATTTTTCTTAATCATAGTTTGTAGTGGCAAAATGATGTGGGAAAAGTCTGGAACAAATCTTTTGACAAAATTGATTTGGCCTAAAAATGACTGCATGGATTTTTTATTATGAGGAAAAGGAATTTCAGAGATCTCTTTAATCCTACTCGGATCAATATAAATTCCATATTTGGACACAATAAAGCCCAAAAGCTTTCCTTGATCAAGAGCAAAGAAGGATTTTTTAGGATTGAGTGAAATATCGTACCTTCTGCAGCGTTGAAAGATTTGGTTTAAATCATGCAAATGATTGGTTCTCTTTTCAGAAAATATAGTAATATCGTCTAAGTAGACAACTACTGTTTTATTAATCAATCCTTTGAAAGCTATGTCCATCACTCTTTGGAATGTGGCTCCTGCATTAATGAGTCCGAAAGGCATTTTCTGATAGGCATAAGTTCCCCATTTTATTTTGAATGTAGTTTTAAGTCTGTCATCAGGATGAACCAAAACTTGGTTATATCCTGAAAAGCCATCTAAAAAGGACATCAATTCAGAGCCTGCTACTGAATGGAGTATCTGCTCCATAGTAGGTAATGGGAAATTGTCTTTTAGGCTTGCCTTATTCAGATTTCTGAAATCTATACAAATCCTGATATCGCCATTTTTCTTCCTAACTGGCACCATATTAGAGACCCAGTTTGAGGGTCGAACGGGAAAAATAATCTTGGCCTTTAAGAGTTTATTAAGTTCAGATTTAATTTGACTCTCTAGGTTCAGATGTATTTTCCTGAGCTTTTGTTGAACTGGTTTTTGTCCTACAAGCATAGGAATGGTATGCTGGATGATAGATGTATCATATGTCTTTACATCATCATACTTCCAAGCAAAGACATGTTTATTCTTTCTTAATAGTCTAATGAATGTCGTTTTTTCTTCCAGAGAAAGTCCTAATCCTAGATTAATGTTTTGAGGATTCTATTCGGTGCCAAGATTAATCAACTCAAACCTCAAGGTGGAACTGTGGAGCTTTGTATTGACCATAGGTTTAAATCTGTCGTTAATATCATAAAGATCCTCTAGCTTTACCACAGGCTTCGGTATTGAGTTTTCCTCATGCGTTTCTCTCATCTGAAGATCGTGATTGCTTTCTTCTATGATCTGATCATCATAGGACTTTTCGGAAGTCAAAAATTGTAAAATGTCTTCATCATGATTGAAAACTCTCCAATTAGTGACATTGTTGGGAATTGAATGCCTAAAAATCAATTCCACTAAAAATCTATCTGGGCTATAATCTTCGGAAGGTAGGAGTTTGGAAGCAACATTTGCTAGCAAGTCAGTTGCCGAATTTTGAGACCTGGGAATGGAAGAGATATTGAATGCTGAAAAGTGCGAAGTGAGTTCTTGCACCAGTGATTGATAATGCTTGAGGTGATTTGAAATACAATGAATCGTATTTCTCACCTGTTTGACAATAATTTCATAATCGTCGAACACTTTCAAATATTGCACCTTAAGGCCAATCACTTTGTACAGTCCTTGGACTAAGGCTTCATACTCGACTGTGTTGTTTTTGCATTCAAATTCTAACCTATAGGACAACATTGTTTTTACTCCTTGCGGGCTAACCAAGATACATCCTGCTCCCGAGCCTTCATTTGATTTAGAGCCATCAAAATATAAAGACCAAAATAAAGAATTATCAGCAGTTTTATTTACAGTTTTCTGAGTATCATTAAAACATCTTGACCTATCTGTTTTTGAATAATTTTCGATCTGAGATGTAAAATTGTTTACTGAGAAAGGAGATGGTTGGGCTGTGAAGTTGCCAAAGAATGATTCTGACGAATAATTCCCTAAGATACTGTTATTAAATGCTATGGGTTGATTTTCCTGTTCGAACTCTGTGACAATGTGGGTCATGTGCTTTTCCTTATTGATTTTTATTTGATTTGCCTTTCCATTGTAGGGTAGCCACATGTGGGACCAATCGGTAGAAATATACCCATGGAGCTTCTCGGACCAATGCCTACTTAAGATTAAACCATAAAATTCAGGTATATCGGCGATTAGGATATCAATTCTTTGAACTACTCGCGGATCGGCCGATAACCTGATAGTTACAGAGTTAATTTCTCCTACAACCTGCTCCTTGGTTCTATCCAGCTGTACAATGTGAATTGCAGATTTCTGGGGTTCAATGTTTAGTTTGGAACAAACCGAAGCTGGCATTATATTTGAGGATGCCCCTGGATCAATCAAACAATTGTGCAGATTACGATTATAAATCTCGTAGGTTAATAGGAAAGGAGGAGTATGGGAATTGGATCTGTCTCCAATCAGAATCATATCAGTAGCTTCAATCCTTCTAGAAGGAGTTTGTCCTGAATCATTTGTAGCTTTAGCACTGGGAAGAGGTGAGGAAGGAATATCATTCAATTCTTTGAGAAGCAATTTCTGCTGCTGTTTTAGTTTACTAAGTTCAAACATAGTAATGTTTGCCTTAGTTTTCTTCATATCATCAATGATATTGTAATCCATTGAATCAGATACTATTAATGTTTTAGATCTTGAAGGCATATTTGAGGTTGAAGGTTGGTTTTGGGGAACCGTTGCAGCTAGCTTCCTTGTGGATACCTTTTCCTTTGTTGTTGTGGCACCTGCACTTATTTTCTTTGAAGTTGCCTGGACGGGTTCAGGGGCACCTTTACTCCTAGTGGTGAGAGGAAAAGCTTCTTCTTCATTTTCTGTATCAGAGTTAGGCAGTATGAAATCCCACATTCCATGGCATTCAACAACTTCCTCTTCATCATCAGTTGGTGAGATTGTTTCCTCTTCTTCTTCTTCAGGGTCTGAATCCGCATTAGATATAACGTTCAGCGGTTTTGATTCAGTTTTATTGAATGTTCTAAAGGGCCTTTTAGTTGAGCTTTCTGCTACTTGCTTTTTTATTTCAACCATTTCATTTGACAAAGTCTTAAGGACCTTTTGCAGACCTTCCATATCATAGGGATCTTTAGGTGTTTTCTTCTTTGAATCATCTTTAAAAGAAACTTTTTTGGCTTTTCTATCTTCAAGAGCAGCTTTCTTCTCTAGAGCATTAATACGTTTCTCCACAGCAAGTGCTTCTTTCATGTTTTCAGCTAAAGTTGGTTTTGCAGCCCTGTCCACAAAAATAACTATATTGGCAGGTATGGCAGTTATATATCATTCGCTTCTGATTCGTTCACTTGGTTTGGAGGCCATTGGGATTTTATTCAAGATTTTATTAAATCGTGCATTGAATTCTTTAATCGGTTCCCTATGCTATATCCTAATATTGGAGAGATCATTTATTAATGTGGCTAAAGATCTATCATCACCATACTTAGTGAGAAACTGTTCTTGGCAAGTGGTCCAACTGGTAATGGAACCAGATGGCAAGGAAAAATACCAGGATCCTGCTGATCCTTGTAAAGTATAAGGGAAAAGCCTAACTACAACATCTTCCTCAGTTACTCCTTTGAGATTAACTGATAACATGAAGTTATTAATATGTTCCTCAGCTTGTGTTCCATCATCTGGGTAAACTTTGGGTAGCCATTTTTCAGGAGCATCAGGTAATGCATGTAATGGTGTAGGCATATTGACCGCACCAGGCCTGGTCCATGGATCTGCCATTGTAACACCAGTAGTGGATGATACTACTGTTGAAATTCCAGATGTTTGGGAAGGAGTTGATATTGAGGATTGCGCAGGTTGGGATGTTGAAGTTCCTAATCCCTGATGAACAATAATATGTAATGAAGGGGTGGATGGTTGACTTCACACAGGGGAAGATGAGATGGAGGATGTGGATGAAAGTGGCTCACTATCATATCCTTCAGTGTTCTTCTTGGCCCTTTTCCTTTTAGGTAAAGGGAACTCAGTGGGTTCAACACCGAGCTTTCTGCTCTGAAGTCTAGTGAGGGGATGAGGTAAATTGAATTGCGAAGTCTCACTGCTTTGAGATACTTCAGATTTTTGTGGTGTTATCGAGAAGCCTTGAATTTTCTGGATGAGTAACTGAACTTTAGGGGACTCGTGACTTAATTGTTCTGGAGTATGGTGGGTGAGAGCAGTGGTAGTTGATTCCTCTTCTTATTGCTTGGATACTGGAGAAGCAACATGCAATTGGGAAGTACGAGGTGATGTGGAGGGAGAGTCACTCTGAGAATGGTCTATAGATTTGGATTTGCTTGCCATTCATAGTTCATGCCCTCCTTATAGCACTTAAAATGTTGATGCCCCGAAAATCGTTGTATCAACATTGGGGGATAACCACCCGGTCCGGACCTTAATATAGCTCATTTTCCATTTGGAATGGTGGCTCCAACTGGATATAATGGGACCAGTTTCCCAATAATGAATAAAAGGGGATGGATGAGTGATTTATTTTTAATAAATGATAATGAATGGGTGCCTTAATCTATCAGCGAAAATATAAATAACTATTCTATAATGGGAGGCTTCTATTCTTTGAAATGCAACATTTGATGATCTGTGTTTGTTGACAGGCATATAGATGACTCTAAGCAATAAACATAGGCATTCCTTTACTTAATGATTACTTTGTTCAAATAGTTGAACAAAGTGATTAATACATTGTTACACCTATCCTTTTATATTACCGATACATGTATGATTAAAAGAAAAGCATGTTGTAAACATTTAGTAGTGGAAAGTGTAAAGAATGTTGTTAAAACACATGCATATATCTGATAATAGCAAGAGAGATCAAACAACAATTCACATAAAAGGAATGAAATCAGACATAGATAGTAGTACCATATGAGCTGCAAATCACTCCCAATATCAATCGCTACTTGGATTCCTTCTTCCGACGCAGAAACACTTTTAAACAAAGGCAGTAGTGCACATTCACATAAAAGCTTCATTATCAAAATTGGAATAATTGGCCCAGTCTTTATAAAAGAATATGCCTGAAGTACAGTAGTGCAACTTCTGGTTTAAGTCATATACAAAAACTTACGACCCTTTCTAAATACATGAAAGGGTCTATAAATAATTGATTAAAACTAACTAACTATGAAACTAAAATCCTTCTTAATTGGTACAACTTGATTTGGAATATCTTCCTCACAGTAATATGGCCGTCAGCAGCATGATTCATCACTTAGGGTGTTTTCCTTTAGACCTGAACTGGCATATTGCAAGCATTGGTTCCACTTCTGGTGGTCGGTTGAGACGAGAATTGAGTTGGGAAGCATAGGTGGCATCTTGAATATTGGGAATGATACAACCGATTGCATCTGTGAGGCACTTGAGGGCAGCTCTCTGGCTATAAGGTTTGACTAGGAACAACCAATAGGTGTCCCATGTCAAATTGTTGATTCCTGCGATTAATCTCCCATTTTTCTCCAGCTCTTGATAACATGATTGCTCCAATGTTTTAGCCGATAGCAATTTACCTGGGGTACATTGAGAGATCATGTTAGATAAGTAGATAGTATCATTAATCAATTCAACCAAATTACTTGTGGTTAACTTGCATCTAGAAACTGCTCTCTCTACTTTCATTCACTGGGACTTCCATTTCATAAATAATATTTCTTTATGTGATTCTAGGATTTTTGGCAAATTAGCTGCTTGTCCCTCATCAATGTCTTGCCACTCAAGAAAATTAGTCAAGGTCTCATCGGCCTGCTCCAAGTCTATTCTAGCATCAGCCGATTTATCAGTTATTGATGCTGTTAAGTCACATAAAGGTTCTGCTTTGGCGATTTGTTGACATAACAACCCTATCTGTGTCACCAATGCCTTGTTTATCTATAATGCCTCTGCTCTGAATTCAGCTGGCTGTGGAAGATTCTTGCTTTTCTCTATTTGGGCTGATAGTTGAGCAATTTGCTCATCTTTCGACTTCACCATCTGTTCATTCATCGCTTTTAGTTTTGCCAATTCTTCCGGCAGCTCTTTCTGCTTTTGAACTGCACTCGAATCAATTCTCTATTTCTCTTCCTGCAATTGTTTATTCAATTGATTATTTATCTGTTACTGTGTAAACAATTGTTGTTCTGCTTGTTCTGCCTTCTGCTGTGCCTCCGATAGTTGTGCTTGTAGCAAAGTGATTTCATGGTCCTTTCCTTTTAATAGATTACTAACCTCTGATGCCTTGTCTATGGTGGTTGCCGAATAGGCTCCAACATATTGGGACAGTTTTGTTAGGTCATCAGAGGGATCAAACTCCTCCTTCCAAACCACATTGACCGTCACTGTTTGTTCAGGGAATAGGGAAGGTTGATCAATCCTTCTCCTTTTCCGCTGTCCTTTTACTACAGCCTTATGCTTTGGGCTGTAAAAGACATCCAATGGAGGAATTTCTTCTACTTTCAAAACAATCTGATCGGAGGGATCCTTGGGAATTATCTCTATTCTTGTAGAACTGGGTAGGGAGTTGGTTCCACTTGGAACCTGTTTAGATGTTGTCTCTTGTGTGTCAGCTGCTTTGGATGTTTCGACTTCCTTCGATCTCTCAAGATTGCTTATGATTGAGTCGAATTGCTGCCATTCTTGGAGCAATTTCGGGTCAACCTAGGCATCTACATTCACTTCTGTGCTGCTCTACTCCTGCTCTTTTCCCTAGGTTTCCTCTTGCTCTCTTCTCTGCACTTCCTGCTTTTTTCTCTGCACTTCCTCCTGTTCTTTTGATGTAGCAGGAGGTTCCTTAGTTAGTCGCTGCTCAGGCTTGCCTGATTCTGTCGTTAGGGTCATTGCTAACAGATCTAGAGGCAGAGTTTGCAACCTCTGTTCTCTAAGTCTGTTAAATTCAACTAACCCGTCACCCTGATACTTCATTCTAGCCAGCGATTTAACTTGGAATATTGACTCGGCTGAGGAGAACAGGTCATCAAACATATCTTCTTTATGATCAAATTTAGTTAATTTTGCTTGTTCAAGTGCATTGTAGGCGACTTTGTTTGGATGAAATCGCCTATTAGGAATAGTGGCTAGATTTAGTGCTTTGATCTTATCAGCCTCTTTCTATACATGTTTAAAATCATGCAGAGCGTAGACACCACATCTTAGAGGAAAAGGAGGCCAAACCTGCTTCTTTTTGCTCTTTAGAGTCTGTGTAACTCCTTCAGATGTAATCTGATAGGCTACCTCCTTGGCTAACAGTTTATCAGGTATGTACAAAGGGAGGACATGGGGCTTGGCTTGGCTACCGAAAACTCTTACATAGGTGAATTTTTCTTCTCCGAACCATCTTCCTATGGATGTCAAGTCAACCCCCGCTTGGTAGGAAATCTTAGGAGCAGGTTTATCAAAAATGGAATAGTGAATGGGTAACATAAGACCGTTGCAAACTTGATATAAATGGTGCTTATAGTGAGCTTTCCATAACTTCTGATGGTATATATGAATGGGCATGGGGTCTTGTGGATTCCATCTCCATCCAAGCACAGGAAATTCAAAATTAAAACATAGGGTGTCCAAGATATAGGCACTATAGTAGAATGGGGGAATGACCCTTTCAGTAATGCGAGATTTCTTTCTAAATTCAAGGACTGTGGTCGTTAGCTTATCAAACAATATAGTTGCCCAATCCATTATTTCACTATTACATGTTGCCTCCATCAAAGGAACCATCTCTATAGTGAAATTTGTGGAATTATGTAACCCCCACAATCTACACATCATTATCCTGGCATAACAATAAGGAGAACACAAAGAATCGAGAGAGTACTTACCCGAAGACTCATGCTTGTGTTTTGTTGGGTTTTGCCTCCAATCCCGAATGGGTTCAGATTCAATTTCGTTATCATTACTGAATTTCTCCAAGAAGGCCTTGTTGTACTTCTTCTCTGGTACAGGCAAATGGTACATTTGCCTCAAATCATCAGGTTGAAATGAACCGAAGACTCTCCCATCCATGGTGCAAAATGTTCTGTTTGTAATTGGGATTCCTTCAATTGCCCACTTCACCACATCTGTATATGGGAGAATTTGTTCTCGGGCTGCTATCCGATGAAGGAAAGAGTCGGCTAAGTCCTTTAGAGTAGCATCAGATTTCCGAGTTGTGCCTGTTGTGGCTTGCATTGTTGTTACCTCAGGCTCTTCGGCCTCAATCAAATTATAGGTGCTTAGCCAAGTAGTTTTGCCAAGTCCTAGACATGTAGGGTCGGGTATCAGTCCTTTTCTGTTTGTTCCTGGATCGGCAGTGGTTTGCCCTATAGCTGGCGAAGTGGAAGCTGTTGCGGTCTTTTTATATTTCTTCCCCATTCTGCTTGAATTTACTGCTTCAGAAGAACTCTGGATAGGAGTGAAAATGAATGTAATGTGGAGAATTGATAGCACAAACCAAAGAAGAACGAGATATATCAATCAATGAATAATGGAGGATACAAATTAAGGTGGCCACGAATGAGATCTCCGAAGAGATTTTAGACTTACTATTTCATTAAATGGTCATTTAAACTTGTCAATCCTTTAAATGCTCATTATGTCATTTATTGGTCAAATGATTCACTTAAGCGTGGCTTCGATGTTTTGGCGGTTGAGTGCAAGTGAATCGCTATCGGGAAAAGAAAGGCCATTAATACTAAATAACCATAAAATATCTTGGCTTTACCAATCTTTTTTGAAATCTGCACTTTTGGCTTTATCGCAATCGACGATCGGAGGAAAGCTTAAGTTGTTATATTGGTTCCTTTCAGAATCCCCGATTGCCGATAGCGATATCGCCAAGTCGCATTGGGAGTTTTAATTGAGGGCTTTGAAATGCATGCATGGTACGTCCCCGATCGCTGATAGCGATATCGCATCGCATCGGAGTGAAAAAGGTTCTTTTGTTATGATAGCTTGCCATTACAGATATCCAATAACCATTCGTGTATTGTCACATCGGGGAAAACTTAATGGGCATTTTGTTATGTATCCTTTGTTATTGCGATATGCGATCTTGCGATTGCTTTATCGAAATAATAAGGGATTATTCATTTTTTATTATAAGACTGCTTATGTGATTTATCAAAAGGTTTATAATGTTTTATTTATTTTCGGACCTTTTGAAAAATACTAAGTTGATACCAATTTAATTCTAAAAGGGACCCATGTCATATTATAGTTATGAAAATAAAATTTGTATGAAATGGGGGGTTGTTGTAGAGCACAACAGGTTGTTTGGAGTAAGTATGGGTCTATTTGAGAATAGTTCTAGGCTCAATATTGTAGTTTTCAGTGAGGATTGATCTCACAATAAACCTTGAAGCAAGCCACACTTATCTAGACCACTTCCAACAAGACCAACCTCTGTTTAGAAGGTCGACTATCTTCTAAAGGAAGGTCGCAGTCTATTATGTTTGATCAGCAAATTGTATGGTCATTTTTTGAATCTTAGGAGGTTAAGGGGCATCTAATTGTTTCAATATTTGTTTGAAGGAAGGTCAGATATCATGGAAGGTCTATCGAGTATGAAAAGGGTGTTGTAGCTGACTATGCTTGTGTTGTAACTAGTGTTCAGAAATACAGAGTAGAAGATTCCAGCCCTTGGTGCAAAAGTTCCCATTTAATTGAGTCATCTTCGTGTTTAAGGGCTTTAATATAGGATATTTATCTTGTCAAGTCAATATTGAATTTAAATCATTGTACTCTTTCTCTCTCTTTGCTAAACATTTGATCATTAATAATAAGAATATTTGATCAATGGTTTTCTCCATTTTGGGTTTTTTTCCCTGGCTTGTGCCATATTCTTGTGTTTTTCTGTCTTGGCTTGTCTTCAACATTTATCATGTATGTTCTTTCATCAATTACTATATGTGATTTTTAATGGATTAAGGGGAAAATGGATGGATGAAGTAACTAACTGAAGAAAAGAACATGTTAACTCAAAATTAACACTTCTGTATTCCTTGAAAACATCCCAAAAATGGGTGGGGATACTGTCTAGGACCCGAGCACTTTTAGGGGACCATCCCCACATTCATGGTGAAATTTAAGGGACTTTTTGGGTACCCAATCAGCCCATCCAAGAAGTTTAGGATCTAACCTTAGTCATGTCTAGCCAAAGATAATAACTATTTTGCTATGTTGCACAAGTATATGTCCCTACATTTAAACCTTAGGTCCCAACTAAACTAGGATTTCACGAACTTTCATACCCATTGCAAACATCTTGAAGTAGGTGGGGATGCTATTATGGAGTCAAAGAATTTTTGGGGACTATCCCAACATCCCTTAATTTTTCAACTCATAAATATCCCTCCTGTTGTAGCTTTCTAATTGGGTTAAAAACTGGCAAAAAAATAATAATGCCACTTGTATAACATGGATCCCATTCACTAAGAAAAAAGACTTATGTAATAAATCCTAACCTAAGTTAATTCTCTCATTTCATGCTTCATTTTACTCTCATTGAGAATATGAAGTATACCTATGCATAAATTCATATACATCCCTCATGTTGTAGCTTTCTAATAGGGTTAAAAAATAGCGAAAAAATAAATAATTCCACTTATATAACATGGATCCCATTAATCTAAGAAGTAAGGCCTAAGTAATAAATCCTAACCTAAGTTAATTTTCTCATTTCATGCTTCATTTCACTCTCATTGAGAATCTCAAGTATAACTAGGCAAAAATTGCTTTTGTGACGCCATTCTTCCCTAATTCTTAGAGTCTCACATCTTACATCACTTGTCACATTATTATTTCTAAAAGTTCATATCTATTCAGTAGCCTAATTCTATTTCATCATTCATGTGTATGTGTAAGTCGAATGTATTTTTTTGTTAAAATTGGAAACTAGGGCCAAACTCCATATGGGTCATCTTATTTATTGCAGTTGATATTTTTCTTGGATCCCTCTCGTCAAGAGGTGTAGGATTGATCTAAATCTCATCCAATTCTGACATGTATTCATGCAGATATGAATTTATTTGTGTTATGGGACAATTTTTCAAGGTCGGCCAACAACCAAACTGGCCCCACTTGTGCTCAAAGTTTTAATATGGAAGAGGTGGCTTACTAGTCATTTGGACACACACTCTTGTTGTTATCTCTTACTCTCCACCTATCTTTTTTTTTTGGTTGTAGGAGAGATCCTAAGAATATATGCTGCCCTAAGAGGAGCTGCCCTAGATGCTACCATGGGAAAGAAGCATCTATGCTACCCTAGAGAAGATACTCTAGCCCCTAACGCTGGGATGAAGATGAAGGCTTAACACAGTCATGAATATGGGCTTCTAATGCTTCACTAATGAAGCTCTAACATTGCCCTAATGAATCCCTAGTGTTTCCCTAATGAAGAAGCCTTAACACTGCCCTAGCAGAAAGACCTAGCCAAAATCAAGTAGAAGTTTTCTATGACAAGCAAGTCACAGTCTTAATGGGAGGACTATAGTCTTGCCCTAGCCATAGAAAATGTCAAGATTTGTCCATACCTAGTAGTCTAACATACGTTGCCTAGAAGATCCTTAATCAGTAGTCTCAAGGTCTACCCTAGACACAGTAAGGAAGTGTCTTATCTAGCCACTATCCTAGCCCTAGACACAGTTCCTTAATTCACAATTAAGAGAGGCACCTTCACGCTAGTATAAAGGAGTTATATCACAACATTCTAATCTGTTGTTTGATGTGCCATGATTTGTAGTTATGATGAAGCCTTATTTGCAGTATAAAAGGGTTGAAAAGCAGTAATCTATTCACTATAAAGGGGACCCTAAATACACAGTTTAGAAGGGCTTATATTTGTTTTCCCTAGCCGTAACAAAGTATCCTAAGTTAAGGGTATGTTCCTTCTTAGGAGGCCGAGTCAAAAGAAACATTGTATCAACTTGCTGGGGTATCATTGTGCTTTAGGAAAACTATGTGTTAGGCCACAGGCCATAACACCAGAGTCATATATCTCTTATGGGAATTTGAGGGCTCACATGATCATGATCTAAGGAGCTTTCAGTTGATGGATAGTAATGATAAATGCAACATGTTTAGTATAACACATGTATGTTGGGTACAACATAGTGTAAATGGAAGAAACATTATATTGCAGTAACATGATGATGGCGTACTATAGTATGCATTGAGAGCATGATGAGTACAACATAGTGCAGCTAGTAGGATGCAGGAGTATCATGATGAATGTTGTAGCATGATCGACATACTGATGAAGTGTAGCATAAGCATGATGGGTGCAACATGATGATGAAGTGAAGCAGCGTGATGGGTGCAGCATTGTGATGGAATAACCTTGGAGGATCAATTGAAGTAGTTTTCTTTCACCTAAGTTTAGATCAACTACCTCGTGTGTCATCTTCTTAGAGAATATCTTTGCTCTTATTGTGATAAGTCAAAATGTTGACTTCTCATGTATATTTATTATCTCTCTCTCTAATGAACTATTGAAGAACATAAGAAGAACTGATCAATGGTTTCGCCACATTGGGGATTCTCCTTGGCTAGCACCACATCTTGTGTCCTCTTGTCTTGGCTTGTATTCTGTGATTTATGTCTATGTTCTATCTGCATTTTACTATTATGCTAAATGTGATTTCTAATCTAGAATTGATGTTGAGCTGATATGGAAAAATTGAAGTAAATTGCACTAAGCGTAGAACATACCTAAAACTAGCATGGTATCAGAGCTGAGGTGAAGAAAAATCCCAAGCTAGAGTGAAATATCAATCACTGAAGATAGTTAGAAAGGACAAAAGTCTCAATGGGTCCCTCGTCCCTCTTCAATTCACCAAGGGTGAAGTCAAATAAAATAATATTATCAAAGTGGTGTAGTGGAAACATCTGGTGGCCTTCCTAATGATCACTTCAATGCAAAGTCTGTATCTAAGGGTGGAAGGAAAGGAAAATGCCTTGCGTGAATTAAGTTTGGTCATTATGCAAAGGAGTGTCCAAATAGAAGGGACACATCAATTGATGATGATAACGATAATTCCAGGCAATCATTCCAGTGACATCTTCAATGATTGAAGGAATGACAAGTACCAAAGCAGAGGAAAAGGGAATGTAGGTCATCAAGGAAATGATTGACTCTTCAAGAAAGCAAGGATCTCCAGGTATGAAGAATCAAATGTTGTTTCTGATAACTACTTCTCCTCTAGACTATTTAGGAATCTAGCTTATTGACTGTAGTGCTTCAATAGAAGAAAGCTCTGTCTAATTTGATAGAGAAGGAAACAATTTCAGAAATTATTCTTGGAGACAATGCCACCTATCCTAGAAAGGGTGTACGAAATGATACCCTTCAATTGAATGAGGGTAGCATGATTCATTTACAATAATATCTTTATGTACTTGATCACAATAAGAACCTGGTGTCCATTTCAACAATGGAAGTCAAAGTTTTCAAGGTGGCATTCATCGATGGAAACGTATGTGTTTGAAAAATGGATTTTCAATATGCTTTTTCTCTTGGGTTTAGGGTTGGAAATTTCTATCAAGTTGCAAGAAGTCCATTAGGGACCATGTCAGTTGACACATATCTTCTATAGCACCAAAGGTCTGTTCATTATGGGGCCATACCTGATGTGTGTTAGATGGTGACAGGAATGCCTAAACTTAAGAAGAGCATGGAGGCTCATGTATGCAGGTTGAAGAAATCTCTCTATGATTTAGATCAAACCCCTTGAGCTTGACATGAAATGTTGGCTTGTTGGGGCCTGACCCAGGTTCAGAGTTAATTAGGCAAATAAACCCTTGTACTATTGGCCCTTTCGGTAACAGTCCATGAAGCACAGACTGAGGTCTCACTCGAAGTAGTATGGGAGGGTGCTGGAACCAGGCTTCTGCACCCTTAAGATGTATGACAGGTTGATTCAGTCCAACCGTTAGTCCCTACGTGTAGGTTTCTTCGCGCACTTCCCTGTCCCTCGTGCCCTGATATACTTTCCTTCGCACAACCCTAACTAGCGGTTGTGGGGCTTCCATGCTTTTCAAGCAACATTCTGCACTATCTCCCTAAGTCACACCTGAGATATTACTTATCTACCTTCATTAGTTATTTATCTTCCAATAAATGGATTCCTTATGTTATATTTAGTTATACAACACATTCAATAGAGTTCACACAGTAAATAAATAGTAAACTTGCAATTTATACCCAATAATACATAAAATAGGAAAAGATACATAGAAATATGATAAAACTTCTCTTTATTAATGCTTCCCACGGTTACAGACTTGACCTGCCCTATACACTTAGTTGTAGGGGTCCACGCACTCAGTTGTGGACTACTAGGCATCTGCGCACACAACTACAGAGCCTTCTCCTACTCTATGACCCAAAGACATACTTTACACTTCGATTAAATCCTTTAGACTCATCATGCTTATATTATTTTTCTTCTTTCTTTCTCATTTTCTTTCTAAACTTAGAGCCTCGCTCTATTTATGCAATTCCATGGTCCGTGGACCATGGTTAGATCTTCCAAGCCAACATTAGATTACAAAACAAGGGCGGACAACCCTGTGACTCTATTATGACTTTACACTTTATGCCCACAAATTGCGGAGTCTTTACAAAGGACTTGGTCGAAACTTGGGCTTTAAGCCCCAAACCATGCCTTGGGGAGATTCCATGCCCAACATGCCCCCAACACAAACATCGTGACTCACCCTTGAGTCACTCTATGAATGAGTAAATCTTCGTGAGGAGTCCCTTGAATTCTATTTGAACTGTTGCAAGGTCGGCAACGCACTGGGTGGCTATCTGTTGAACCTCCTGTACCCACTGATCCGAGACTATAGGGTCAAAACTACTTCCATACATCTATTCCTTCTTCCCCTGCTTTTTTGTGAGCTTTTCCTTAATTTTTTCTGTAATGGTGAAGGCCTCATCAATCCAAGGTTGAACATGTGCCTTCAGGACTACTTCTTTGTGCCATGCGGCATCCACCTTCTCTTTCAGTGCTTTGGCCTATTGCATTCGTATGCGCCTCTGAGAGAGGGACACCATCTGCGTGGTCCCTTTTACACTGTCGTACTGTTGCTGGAGCTCATGCACCTCTGTTTCTAAGCACTTGTTGTTGGGGTCCTCCTGCAGATTCGCGAGGACCTCAAATGACTCCTCCAACATTCTGGTGAAATCCCGTACTGCATTGTCGATCTCTTATAGCCCTGATGTAATAGTGTTGGCACATTGTTCTTTTACTTTTGGAGGGGTGGACAGCTTCGCCTTCAACTGCAACTCTCCTATTTGAAGGTTCAACTCCAGATGAATCTTGTTCATTTCTTACCGTGCCTCACACACCCCTGCTGCTAGTTTGTGGGTCCGTGCCTCTATTGGTGCGTCTATAGGGATGGCCAACTCAGGGACAATATGACATGCTTCTTCTAATATTTGTACCATCTTCCTGTTCTGCGACACCACTTCTTGATGCTAAAATTCTAACTACTCCATGTTGATATTTTTCTTGCTCAGCAGTTGCAGTGCATGACTCTCCCTAGCCCATAGTTATGTGGTAATCCCATCCTACAAAACGTATAGTGTCTCCCACGAGAGTGCAACTGTGTTGATCCTGATACCTTTCAGTGCACTAATCTTAGGCCTATCGGCCTCATTTCTTGTGACCAGTGCCCCTTCTAGTAGAACGATGGTGTTTCTTGTCCGAGCGTGCAGCATCTGCTCCACTGCAGTTGTCCCTACTATGAGGCTGGTCAAAAGGGTACCAACATAAGGAGAGCGCACCTACAACTCATCCAGATGCACTATGATGGCCCCCAACACAATTTGGTTCTCTTACGCAAAGCTCTGGAGGGCCTCTGATGTGACATCATGCACTGTCTCTCCGATGTCGTGTAGATCACCCTCAGTAAGGGTGATCGGGTTGATAGACAGCTTTGATGCCTTGACCTTCTTGTGTGGCCCCATCCGCTCACTGAGGTGCTAGTGCATTAGTTTTGCTGATGTGGTTTCAGGGTCCATGCCGCCCTCTTCTTCCTCTGCTTCTTGCCCATGCGAAGGCGACTTTTGGCCCTCGTGCACATTCTAGGCTGTCTCCTATGCTCCTACTACTACTACAACCTTTTTCTATTCTGTTGTTGTCTGTGTAGTGTCCCAAGCCTCCTGCACTTTTGCTACCCCTGCTTCTTGCCTTCTTTTCTCTACCAACTGTGCCATGTGCAGCTTGGCTTCCTCTTTCTTCTTCTATGTCGCAAACTTTTCCATTGCAGTGGTGTCTGGGGCATGTCACTCCAGCGGCCATGTCTCCAGTACATGAAAAATTATGTCATCCATGGCCACAAAGGTAGCTCTCTCTATTTCTTGGCTGGGTCCTTGCGTGCTCTGATATATATGATATGGAGGTTCACTTCAAATTCTGCAAAACACTGTACGCTGTTGTAAACCATGGATGATAACTATGACTTGTGGTTAATCCCCATTCTTATGTTCATTTCCATGAACACCCTTAATATATTATTGTCACTGATCTGGTTCATGTCATTCATGGCCTAGAGCGAAGCATACATCGTGGCCTCCAATAGATCCCTGTCAATTGTGGGGAATTGACTATCCACTGGCAATTCCCCTTCCACAAGAACTATGGACGGCAGAAGCCATGCATAGTTGAACATTTTTCCTTGTTCTTGGCTTCGCAGAAATTTTCCAAGAACTCCCTGCTTAGGAACTCGGACCAGTTGAACTAGACCCCCTCCGCGCACTACTCAGCAAGTGCCACCACCGGCACGAGTACCTCATCCGCGCAACACTTGCGCATAACTTTACTCACCAGTATCTACGTTGCCACCTTAAATACCTTTTTGTTGATGATGGATATGGTGTAGCCCCTTTTCTTCTTCTTCTCAAGATTGTATTTCTTCTTCGTGGCCTCTGTGATGGCCAAGTCACAACTTTTCCCCTCTAAGATGCCTGTGGGGTCCTCTCCTTTGCACGGGAGCCGGGTAATGCAGTGGATTAAGTGGTCTATGATGGGGATGGGCTCCTCTAGCCAAAAACATCCATTGTGCACCAGGGAGAGTAGCTACTTGATGACGAATATTGTTATTGGAGCATGGTGGAAATGTGGAACCCAGAGTAAGTTTAGTAACCCTGCCTTTTCCACTCTGCATACCCACTTTTGCAGCTCCAACTCAATAACCCCCAGTGCAGTGTTCTATTTGGGCTTCATGAGTTGTGTAGTATTTAGATGAGGGAACTTCTCGTGGTCAACGAGATCCCAATCCTCAAATTTCAAGTTAGGCGCCCCCCCAGGTGCATGCCCTCAAAGATGATGTAGTTCGAGAGGCGCAGAGTCTGGAGAGAGCTCTTTCTCTCGTCGATATGTTTGGGCACTTTTTCCCTCCCCTTCTACGAGGGGATATAGGAGGGTAGCTTTGTTGGAGGGTGCGTAGGCTTAGTTTCTTCCTCCATGCCTTTGTCCTCATCTTCTTCAATTACAAGGTCCTTCAAGTCTTCCTCCTCCTTGTTGGTTTCCAAGTAAACGAATTTCCCTTTCTCCTCCATCGTTAACCTAGTGCACAGAGGGTTTCATAGGGATACACACATAGGGATCATCGACTATTTGTCCTTGTTCGACCTCAGCATGCGTGGTCATTTAGGGATTTCCACCACAATCCCGACACCTTCAGGGTCATCCCCCATAGTCAGGGCCTGTACGGACTCTTCAGCGATCATTTCTACAATTTCCCTAATTTCTCACGACACTAGCATCTTGCTAGTCCAGGAATATTTCAATCACGTAATTAGGGGCCCAATCAACACTCGACATAGGGAAAACAGATATCGGCTCAGAATACGCAGGGCATGCAACATATCAATTCGCAAATGACCAAGTGTTGTTTGTTGGGCAACCCTTTGTAATTTATAGTGCCTTTTGAATTTGAATTCGACCGTTCCCCCCAAATATGGTTCATTAATGCTTCCTTGGCAATAGATTTTCCAAAACCTTGCCCATAAAGAGCATCTTAAATTCTTTCCGCCCACTCAATTTGGTCTCAAGTCGAGCATCACATCGTGAATAGTGACTCCAATGGTCACTTTCCAGACAACCTGCATGGCAACGCAACCCCCCATGCATGGTTGCGGACGTTGTGACCCTTCACTTATGCGCATAGTTCCAACATTGTGTAGCTCCCGAGCAAAGTAGTTTAGAGTCTTGCGCTTCCTTTCAACTACTTGGAGCGCTAAGACTATACTTTCCATGGCCAGTCAGGTGGCTACACCACTTGTATAGGGTTTCATCTCATCCTCCATCACTTTTCTTAAAAAATATCCAATTATTACTCGCTACGTCGCACTTCCTATCGTCTGCAGCGCGCCACCATGGTTGATCCGTTTAGTAATATGCGACCGAATCCAAGGCATCAGGCTAATCAATTCACATCGATAGTCCCCAAATTTGTCAACATGACCATGTCCACCCTGTTTTATCACCCTTGCCTCTTTATCAAGAAAATCCTTCTTGATCCCGTCCTATAGCTTCTTGGCTTTCGCTTCCATCAGAGTGATTTTTTCCCCTTAATCGCACCCTTTCTTTCCCAAGTTCTTGGAGCCTAAAATTTCCCTGTCAGATTTCTTCCTCAGGTCCTAAGTGTTCTGCTTTCTCCAGCTGTGCGATCCCCTCTTCCAGGGCTCCGCAAACCGTCGTATCTTCCTGTGCTGCCATGCACAGACTAGGAATTTTATGATTCATGGGGATTACAACATTCACTCGATATTCTAGCCTTCGAGGTGCCTGGGCCATCAGTTTCTTACACATGGTCCTATAAGCCCACAAAACCTCTAGTACGCGCTGGTCCTAATCAGTCCACTATGCATTCTGGACCTTGTTCAACGCTTCACATAATTTGTTAAAGGCTTCTGCATGGATATCCTTCTATGCACTTGGTCTTCCCATAATTCGTGGTTACAGCTAGAGGGCTCATTCACGCCATTGCCTCGCCTACCCATGCTTATTGACCGTGTCACCTAATGCTAAGACTGTGTGCACCCACGCATGTTTCATACCATAAGCTTGTATCCATCTGGACAAGTGGGTGCGCAGACCATTTTGTCTGGAAATATTGTCTGTTAATCATACCTAAGGCTTCCCAAACCATATGCACATCATTCTCCTGCATTCGCGCCAGTCCATGAAGCTTCCTTGGTGTGTACCCCACCACCTCGCGGGTGTAGCATGAAGTACCCATTTCAAAGCTTCAAAACGTTGTTGTTCTGGCACCTCTCTTTAAAATATATTGAGGAAGTCATCTACCTCACTTAACTCATCATACGTAGGCAGATCCCTTACCTTCATTGATACGCAGTGGAATGATCTAATCATCATTTTACAATTCAGTGTGGTTACCTCGTGTAATTGGTTCTGCCATCGTTCTATTTCTTCGTCAAAATCTGATGTGCATGAGATTTCATGCTCCCATCAGATTCATTCATTCGCAGTTGGATTTACTCAGTCTTTCTCTCACGCGGTTATCTTGTAGATGCATTCCAAGTTGTCGTATCTTTCATAGTCATACACTATCTCTGTGTAGTGTGATCCTTCTGCAAGGTCCAACAGTACCACTATGCGCAGAGACGTTTTCTCCAAAATCATCTTTTTCTTCTTTAAATTTATCACCCCATTCATGCTAGTGGCCGAATCTATTCCTAATAGCGCGGGGTAGGGATTTTTGTCATCAACAATATCTATTACTTCAAAATATGCTAGCGCACTTGCTCCTTCTATATCCATTATGATTCCTTGCAATCATTCCATAGGTAGGATCTTTTGCTGGTTTTCTATTCACAGTTGGATAGGAGACCATTGTAGCATAGGCCTTCCCATGCTTTGCCATGTTTGCTTCGATAGAAAGTTCACGTCTGATCCTAGGTCCAGAATCACTTGGTCCATTTCATATTCCCCAATCTGTGTGGTCAATCTCATTTCCCTTCTCGTCCTCATCATGTGCTTTCCAAGCTTCCAAACTACGTGTGGTTCTCCTCATGCGGTCCTAGAGCATCTATTTATGAGTTCCTGCAACCCCTTTATAGATTTGCTGTCACGTAGCAACTTCATGCATGTTTTCAGGAATGTTGTGGGCATCTATGGGTCCATTTCCAGCTCTGGTCTGTCTTCGCTTCCTGAAGTGGAGGCATAAATGAAGCTCTTCTTGGCTTCCATGAAGGTTTCCTTAGGGTGCTCCAAATCAAATTCTAGTTCAAGCTACTTGCCTTTGTCATCCCCTGCCGCAATTCCACTTAGGAGCACAATATTGAAATTAGGGTCTTCCTCGGTGGCTCAGACCTCATTATTTGCAGGTTCTTAGTCGAGGGTGATTGGAGTGCTCCTTTATCATGTAGTTACACTATTACCGTGGGAAAATCAACCATCTCATGATCAAACAATGTACAATACAGGCATGATGGATGAGTTTTATTCGTACAGTCGCAGGCATAATGTTCTGGCCCTTCGCAATTGTAACATATCAGTTGTTCGTGACCTCTTTTAGGTCCTCCTCCACCTTGGCCTTGTCTGCACCCCTAAAATACAGTTCGTGCCATCCCTACATTCTAGTTAAGGGCCCGCGTTTTGGATAGAAATATGTAGGTGGGAGTCCTATCCATCATCAACTCATAACATATACAGGTGTGCTCATCATGTCCCACTGATCTACATAAATTATAGAACAAGTTTTGTGAATTCTACATGTAATTATGCAATAAATGACAGTTATCTGTAGCATGCTTTCCTCTTATTTGACAAATCACTCACCACAACATAGTTGCTAGGTCCTGCTTGTGCCTCTGGTCTCAATGCCATTGGTGCCCCTCCTGCGAGGTAATTCACGAACACTGGGCAGTGGCCCCTGTCGTGTCCCTGACCCTTGCACTTTATGCACCATACCTCATCGCGCACTTCTCAGTGAGCTATCCTATATTGTTTTAGACTCTACATCTCAAGGCACAATTTTTTCAATTGCATGTGAATCTGTTAAACTTCTAGGTTAGGATCCTATATCGGGGTCTCGTGCAGTCTCATCATGATCTCCAAGCCCTCCACTTGAGTTGTTAGCCTCTTTTTTGATAACGCGTTCCTTAGATGTGGCGCTAACGATGCTACAAACCATTCATAGTGTTGTCCATCCATCAATGTCATGTTAGCTTTGCAAATTGTGAATTTTAGTCTCTGATCCAACTCCCAAGGGGTGTCTCCTGGTAGTATTAGGATTTCCTTGAATCTAATGATCGACTGCACCTCTGACTTCAGCCTGCTAAGTTCTTTTCTTAGCGCAATTTGGATATCTGCGATCCCCGCATTCAAATTGTCATTATAATGCTTAATGTACCAGGTCAGTGTGCAATCTTGCAGAGCACTGACCAATGTTGCTTTCTTTATATTGTCATCTGTAACTGCCTACACTTCCCATACAACTTTTATCACGAACCAAAACTGGTATGGATTTTCATTTCCTACTCCCTTGAACACTGGCAACTTTATCGCGCTCACCATATTGACTCACGCTGGTGGCAGAGGTGGCATGGACGAAGATGGGGGTAAGGCAGTGAAACTGTCGTTGGTGTGGGTGGGGGTGGTATCCATGAAATCTTGTACCTTATCAAATTGATTGCACTTTTTTCTGAGACCTTCACGAGCTCTTCCTCATTTCCTCATGCAGATGAAATCAAGGGGCTAGTTTCTAGTTATTCGTTTATGTAGACTCTCCCACTTCGTGTAGCCCCAAAAATCAATTTATTTCATAACCTGCTTTTCACAAAGCAGCATTTTAATCTAAGTGTTCAAAGACTTAACGTACTTACCTCGCGGTCCTTTAAGGAAGCATAGTTTTGCCTCGCTATAGCTGACTGAAGTATCTAGAGTGAACTCAGTGATGAATCCTCCTATAATTCAATCCAGCCAGTGATCAACAACATGCACAATATTTTCCTCCAATGCTTCGAGTCTGTGCACCAATTCTGGGGTACACATAATAGTTCTATCGAGCTTGCACCTTCCCTAGCTATCTGTTAGCTTCGTGATCCACTCATATAGCTCAGTAGGAAAAGTTGTGAAGAAAATTTCATGGATCTCTATGTATAAGTAGTAGTTTAACCACTCTTCTTTTGATAGTCGCAGATTCCTATTCTCCTGTGCTGCAAACTTGTGAATCTTTCTATCCAACCAATCTTCAATTCCTTTTTTTGTTGGATAACAATTATATGACATTAGACATCTCTATGAAGATCCTGGTCCTGGAAATAGAACCATTTTTGGCTTGTTGGGGCCTGACCCAGGTTCAAAGTTAATTAGCCAAATAAATCCTTGTACTACTGGCCCTTTCAGCAACACTCTGCAGAGCATGGACTACGGCCTCAATCGAAGTAGTATTGGTGGTGGGGGGGTGCTGGAACTAGGTTTCCTCACCCTTAAGATGTCTGAGTGGTTGATTTGGTCCAACCGTTAGTCCCTGTGCGTAGGTTGCTTTGCGCACTTCCTTGTCCCTCGTGCCCTAATATACTTGCCTTCGCGTAGCCCTAACCGGGGGCTGTGGGGCTTCCATGTTGCTATAGTAGCATTCTGCACTATCTTCCTAAGTCACACCTGAGATCTTACTTATCTACCTTCACTAGTTAGTTATCTTTGCGTAAATGGATGCATTATGTTATATTTAGTTATACAACACATTCAATAGAGTTCACACAACAAATAAACAGTAAACTTGTATGTTATACCCAATAATACATAAAAGAGGAAAAGATACATAGAAATATGCTAAAAGTTCTCTTTATTAATTCTTCCCACAGTTATAGACTCGACCTACCCTGTGCACTCAGCTGTAGGGGTCCGTGCACTCAACTGTGGACTACTAGGCCTTTGTGCACATATTTGCAGAGCCTTCTCCTACTCTACAACCCAAAGACACACTTTACACCTCGACTCAATCCCTTAGACTCATCATGCTTTTATTCTTTTTCTTGTTTTCTTTCACATTTTCTTTCTACACTTAGAGCCTCGCTCTATTTATACAATTCCATGGTTCGTGCACCATGGGTAGATCTTCCAAGATGGCATTACATTGCAAAAACAAGGGTGGAGAACCCTGTGACTCTATTATGATTTCGTGATCTGCGCCCACAACTCACAGAGTCTTTACAAAGGACTTGGTCAAAACTTTGGCTTTAAGCCCCAAAACATGCCTTAGGAGTATTCCACGCCCAACATGAGAGGATTGATAGTTAGCTGATGAAGCTGAGATTCACTAGGAGTGAAGCCAATCCACACCATTGCTTGAAGGTTGTGGATGATAGACCTCTCATACTAGCACCTTATGATGACAACCTCTTTCTGACAGGTGAAGACCCTCTCATTTGAAAAAGTAAGAGGGAGTTGGATTCTATATTTGTAATGGTGAACTGCAAGCCCGTGACTACCTCGATGGAGCTTAACTTTCAAAAGTTATGTCGTAGTGATGTCGGACCTGATTTTGGAAATTCATTTAAGTTTCATAAACTTATACTAGCAATGATGTTCTTGATGAACTCATATCCAAATATATTTTATGAAATTAGCATATTGATCTCATATATGATTGAGACTCACTGGATTGGTGCCAAAAATCATTTGAGATGTCTTTAGGGTAGAATCTCTCATAGATTGAGATACACTACCGAAAAAGTGAAGCTAGATGATTATTTTGATGCTATTTGGTTCTGTTTGGGTGCTGCTTTGATATCCTAGATGAAAAGGAAGCATAAGTCGGTTTCTTTGAGCAACACTGAGGCCGAATACATAGTTATGAGTACGACCTCGTGTGAAGCTGCTTGGTTGTGGAAGCTCTTTAGTGAGATGTTTGGACACATGTTGGATACCATCGTTATCTTATGTGAAAACCAGAGGCGGATTCAATCATTGAGGAATCTCATGTTCTATGATCGCTCCAAGCATATTGAAATTAGGTACCACTTTATCTAGGATATAATACATCGAGGAGAAAGAAGGCTCCATCACATTGGGACTGATGTGAAAGTCACCAATATTCTGTTGAAGCCCCTGGGAAAGGTAAAATTCTTAACTTTTTGAGAATGACTAGGAGTCATGGAGAGACTCTCTCCTAAGTGTCTTGTATGATATGGACATTGAGCTTTGGGAGCTCTAAGGGGATTGGTGTACTTCTTGTAGCGACAAGCGACCACAGGGTGACTTACCCTCCCCCAATGGTGTGCTATGTATAGGGTGAATGGTTCAAACTTCCCCTGTGATACCACATGGAAACATGTAGGTAGGATGATCGGTTCATCCTTCTCCCACTGAGACATCCTACCCATGCAGTTTGGGACTCATGGGAAGTACCTCTCATCTGGCCAATGAGTAGGGAAATGAGGATAGGGACCATAGTAGTACTGATGGATGCATCGTGTATCTACCGTACTCCTTATGCTAGGATGATATTGATATGGGATAAATTGGAACTCATTTCAGGTTAGTAAGAGTGATATAACTCACTCTCTTTTGGAAATGATTTTGGATCAGTAAGAGTGGTATGAGACACTCTCTTTATTTGGAACTAATTTCAAATTAGCAAGAGTGGTATGAGACATTCTCTTTTATATGGGATTGACTTCAGGTCAGTAGAGGATGGTATGATACATACTCGATCACTTCTTATTCATAGTTCAACAAAGCAAAGCAGATAGAAGTAGAGCAGTGTAGGGAAATGATGGCAATGATAGTATAGTCTGGCAGATGGATTAGTAGATGGATTCTCCCTAGTTGAGAGGGAGTGTTAAAATTGACAACTAGGGCCAAAATCCATATGGGTCATCTTATTTATGGCAACTAATATTATCTTGGATTCTTCTTTTTGAGAGGTGTAGGATTGATCTAAAGATCATCTAATTATGACATTTCTTCATGGAGATATGAATTTATTTGTGTTATGGGACAATTCGTCAAGGTTGGCCAGCAACCAAACTTCCTCCACTTATGCTCAACTTTTTAGTATAAAAAGAGGGGGCTTGCTAGTCATTTGGACACACACTCTTCTTTTGATCTCTTCCTCTCCACTTGTCTTTGGGTTTTGGTGGGAGGAGAGATCCTAAGAATATACAATACCCTAAGAGGAGTTGCCCTAGATGCTTCCATGGGAAAGAAGGATCCGCGCTGCCCTAACGAAGATACTCTAGCCCCTAATGTTGGCATGAAGATGAAGGCTTAATGCAGTCATGAATATGGGCTTCTAATGCTGCCCTAATGAAGCTCTAACCCTTTCGTAATGAAGCCCTAGTGTTTCCCTAATGAAGAAGACTTAACATTGGCCTAATAGAAAGACCTAGCCACAGTTAAGTAGAATGTTTCTATGCCCATCAAGTCGCAGTCCTAATGGGTGGACTATAGTCATATGGTAGCCTCAGAAATGTCAAGATTTGGACATCTCTAGTAGTCTAAGATACGTTGCCTAAAAGGTCCCTAATCTTCTATCTCAAGGTCTGCCCTAGCTGCACTAAGGAAGTGTCATATCCAGTTGCTATCCCAGACCTAGAAATAGTTCCCTAATTGAAAATTAAGAGGGTCACCTTCACGTCTCTATAAAGGAGTTATATCACAACATTCTAATATTCTATTTGATGTGCCTTGATTTATAGTTATGAGGAAACCCTATTTGCAATATAGAATGAATGATAAGAAGTAATCTATTCTCTATAAAAGGGACCCTAAATATGCAGTTTGGAAGGGATTATATTTGTTTTCCCTAGCTGCAACAAAGTAGCCAAAGTTAAAGGTCTATTTCCTCTTAGGAGGCCAAGTCAAAAGAAGCATTGGATCAACATATTTGGTGTTCAACCTTGCAATAGGTATGTATTTACTCTTTATTACTATCTTTTTCCTCCTTTCTTATCCATTTTGTGCCATGATATAATAACATATTGATAGGATTTTGATAAGGAGTGAATGCAACTGCTCTTGATACGATTTTACTGACCAAACTGAATCTCATTACTTTTTATGTATGAAAACAGCAGATGGAACATATGATGTTCCAAAGTCGGAACAACAAAAGCTAATCAAGGGAAATGAGATGCATCATGTGCAGTTGAACAAAGGAACGAATCAACAAGATCAACACAAGATAGAAGAATTGTCTGAAGATAGAATTTAGTTGTGAATCCCTCAGGATCTCCTGATCCTGAGGGATCACATCTATCTTTTTCCTTTTGACTATAAAAAGGAAAACTGAAGAGGGATCTCTCATCTCTTTTACTTCGATTGTAATTTTAATTTATAGAAGAGTGATTCTGAAGAACAAGATCGTATTGTAATGACAAGTGACTTTGATGATTAATATACAACTTGCATTGCTATTCATTCAGATATTCTGAAGTAGCTAAACAATGTTTGTTGGTGGCTAGGGCCCAGTCTCTAGTGGATCTTATTGCTCTTCCTTGTTTTATGCTTTTTCCATTTCCTGCAAGTTTATTCTACTTTATAGCTTTGTAGTTGATTTATTTTCGTCGAATCAGATTTCTTGTATTCATTTCATTAATACACAATCCTAGTTGGTTTTATTTAATTCATATCATGGATTGAATTAGTTATTAGTTAAAGAATCATTTCTGGTTAATTAAAGAATAGAGAGTGATTGATTAAATGCTTTCCTTCTATCTTGTAGTTTAAGTCCAGCTGAAAGAGCTCAGTTAATGCTACAGTGCTCTCAGTTGATTATCATTCAAATTGTTTGATTAAGATCAAATTGTGGTGTTTTTTGAGATTGAGTCATGATGCTTAGATGAATTATTTCCTTTAAAGTTACAAGCTTGAGATTTATGATTGCATACATTTACTCTTATATTGAATTTAATAACTTATTTTAAAGCATTAATCTTTGGATTTGTAGCCTACACATATTGTATATACTCTTCGAATAAAAAGACTTACCCAGTTTGATAATTAATGTGAGGCAATTAGGAGTTTTAGAAGACACCTTTTAGCACCCAACATTTTGGTGTTGTTTCTAGGGAGAGTGTTGGCATTTTAAAAAGAGTGATTTTTGTCTATTGAGAGAGAATTGGGTATTAAAAACGGGAGGTAAGAACCTGCGTAATGAGTGAGTAAAATGCTCACTCCTTGCCCTCTTTCCAGCAGACTTGCTTAGGAATTTAAGGTAGAAATGAACTTTTCTATTTTTGTATGAATGACTAAGAAGAAAAGACCAGGAAAAGATATAATTCCTCCCCCCAAACCTGAAAAATCTAAGGGACCGATGACCCTTGGACGATCAACCTTTATTGACGAAATCATAAGAAAAGATGAGTCTCAGTCATCAGTAGGACCCCGAACTGTTCCTACCAAAAATCCTACTATTTCCCTTCAGGCCACAGGATCACCATCTGTAGTTAACACTAAGATTCATAGTAAGACTGAAGGGTCTGAACATAGTTTTCAAGATATTAAAAATTCACAACCACACCCTTCACAAGAAGAGAATTCTTGCTACCTCCGTGAAGGAGAAGGAGAAACAGGTAATCCTGAAATTAAATCATCAAACCCTAGATCTCTTGAAGTAGTGATTGAATAGAGGACACCCAGTGTTCTGGATGGAGGTAGCATTGTTAGAATCATTCTAGCCTCTTCTGGACATCCTAGTAACAACTCTCCAACTCCAAAGATCCCTGAAGAATATTGGCATATTTTTGACCAAATGGGCAATAATCAGCAACATCCCCAAAACTCTATGTTACAATACCGTACTTTGGACACAACTGTCAATGCCCCCATGAAAGCTATCCCATTACAGAATATTCCTACCTTTCATGGGCTAACCTCAAAAGACCTTGATGCATTCCTTTTCAAATTCAATGTCCTATGTAGGGGTTATGATTACACCACCGACCCCTAGAAGTTGAAAGTGTTCCCCTCTACTATGAAGGGAGTAAGCCTACATTGGTTTATGGCACTTGATGGAGGTACCTTCAATGACTGGGAATAGATGAAAGCATCCTTCCTTAAAAAATACCAAGATTATTGCCGAACTAGAGAACTAAAAGATGAAATATTTCAAATGGTAGCTAAGCCCAATGAGACTCTAGAAGAATATGTGGAGCTTTTCCAATATAATCTGCAAAGATCTCCTTATCCAAATCTGCCTAATAATATTCTAAAAACCATAATGATTAAAGGTATGAAAGACTAATGGGTAGAAACACTGAATATAATGAGTAAGGGTTATATTTATCAAGAATATTATGACAATATTATAGACTTGTGCATCACGTGCTCCAGGGGCAATACAATTCTAAAGCTAGTCGAATGTGATGCGATCACCAGAGACAACAAAGCCTCAAAAGGAAGCATTACAAGAGTCAAAATCGGTAATCTATTAGAACTCAAGAGTGATATCCTGGGGACCCTAACGACACAATTGGATATCATGCAAGCTAAACGAAAGAAGGTCGAAGCAGAACAAAACCTGGCTATTTTCTGTCCCCGTTGCAGAAAGAAACACAATCATAATGAATGCCCACTAGATATGATACAAGTATGTGCCATATGCACTAAGGAGCATGTCACGGAAAGTTGTTCATCGCTCCCAAGATTAAAATAAATCTTTAAGGAAGCAGAAGAAGAAGTGGAACTGGTATATCTGCCGAACCAGCATCATCAATGGCAAGCACATCAGACAGGTATGCCTACCAATCCAAATTCATTCTTTCCTCCCTCACAATATAATTCTCAGCAATATTTAGGTGCAGCATGGCAGAACTAGCCACATTTTCCTACATGGCCACCTTAAACATTTTCTATGCCACCATGGCCCAACCAATGAAATCCAAACAATAATTGGCCAAATCCCTCTTATCCTCCACCATTCTGGAATAACAATCCCTATTCATCTCAATGGTTCCCTTCCACCTCACAAAATCAGAACTAGCAATCAAATTAGCAAAGATCCACGAACTAGCCTATGGGGGACAGTTCCTTTGTCTCAACCAACTTTACCAGTGCCTTAAATGTTGTAAAAAAATCCTTAATCTAATATAAGACTGCAACTCCCAGCCCAACCCAACCCCAATCCCAACAATAGACCAATCCAGTTACTACAAATCATTGAGGGTCTGGACCCTAAAGCTAAGTTTGGAGAGCGTAATGAACTCAAGTTAAGATCTGGATGCATAATCACTCTAGACGAGGATAAAAATATGCAACCTAAATAACTGCACCCAAATAAGCCTTTGACTATAGATGATCAACAAGGGGAAGATACAGCCAGGGAGAAAACATGCGAATAGATCATAACTACTTCCCCATCATTCCCAAAAAGACTAATGATACCATGCCCAATAGAATACCCCGACTTTGATATTCTAGGTGAACTCAAGAATATTTTTATAAAGATACCCCTCATCCAGGCTATTCAATACATTCCAATATATGCCAAAAATATTAAAGAATTTTGTATAAAGAAGTCTGTGAGGAAAACAAAAGTAACCCCAACTGTCCATGTTGTCGGGACTTTGTCTAATTTATTACTAGGCAAAGAGACACCTGTAAAATATGAAGACTCAGGAAACCCCATTGTCACAGTACAGATAAATGGCCTCTCTTTTCCAAATGCTTAGTTTATTTAAGGGTAGCAATTAACATTCTCACAACAACAACTCACGAAATTCTTGGCATCACAGCCTTGTAACCAACAACTACCTTGCTTAGACTTGTTGACCGCTCAGTCATTAGGCCAGAAGGAGCATTACCAAATGTGATGGTTTTTGTAGACACCTGGGAATATCTGGTGGATCTTTTTATAATTAACCCTAGGAACTGGATAGATGGGCATCCCTTAATTTTAGGAAAGCCTTGGCTAGCAACCACTGATGCTTATAACATTTGCCAGATAGGTAGTATGACCATGACTAGAGGGAATGATGTGAGGAATTTAGCCTTATACCCTCCTTCTCAACTAAGCCTAACCATTGTAAAAACTAGGAAGCAAGCTATAACATATTTAACAGAAAATATTCGGTCACCATTGACTATGGCAAATGCCCTTGAATTTAAAAACGAAAGAGAAGACGATGTCATTAATACTTTTATTAGTCATCCTGCTATAGTGTCTAGTTTGGAATGTCCCATGATTAAAGCAGTCCTTGGCAATGAAATTTAAGAAGATTCCCTTAGAGATATCAATGAACAACTAATACCAACAACCACTGTCTATAATAGCAAACCTATCAAAATCGAGCCAGGGAAAATCCTAAACATTAACAATAATCTGAGTGAATGATGACCAACAACAGAAACTTATTCAAGTCCTTTGGAAATATAAAGGGGCTTTTGCTTGGGATTACCTAGACATGAAAGGGATTGACCCTTAGCTTTGCATGCTCCACATTTACACTAAAAAAGATGCAAGACCCATTCGACAACCTCAGCTTATATTAAATCCTCACTTAAAGTATATTGTTAAAGAAGAAATTCAAAAACTATTAGATGTGAATTTTATATATCCTATATTTGACAGTAAATGGGTTTCTCCATTAGTTGTGGTCCCAAAAAAGAATGGGAAGTGGTAGATATGTGTTGACTACACAAAACTCAACAAGGTAATGAAAAATAACCATTTTCCCCTTCCATTCATCGATCAGGTCCTAGATACACTAGCAGGGGAGAAATTCTTCTCTTTCCTGGATGGCTTCAGTGGATACAACCAAATTCAGATTGCCCCTAAAGACTAGGATAAAACTACTTTTACCTACCTGCAGGGAATGTTTTCTTATAGGGTATTACCTTTTGGATTGTGCAATGCACTTGCTACATTCCAAAGAGCCATACTCAATATTTTTTTAGACTTGATAAATGAAGGATTGGAAGTGTACATGGACAATTTTACACCTTATGAAGATGACTTTGAACAGGCATTATAGACATTGGAGAAAGTCTTGGAGCGGTGTATCGCTACTAGGATATGCTTAAGCCACGAGAAGTTCCATATGATGATGACAGAGGGCTTGATCCTGGGTCATTTCATTTCAGCAAAAGAAACTCAGATAGATATATCAAAAATACAAGTAAACCTCTTATTAGCTACTCCTTGCACTCAAACATAGGTACATAATTTTCTGGGATTTGCAGGATATTATCATAGATTTATAAGGAACTTCTCACATATTGTTGCACCATTATATGCCTTAACATGAAATATTGGTTTTATATGCACTAACAAATGTGACATTTCCTTTACAGAGCTGAGACGTCTACTATCAACAAAACTAGTATTACGAGGCCCACATTGGGATATACCATTCCAAATTTCATCAGATGGATTAGATTCGGCCATTGGAGCAGTTATTTTCCAAGAGGAAGACAAGAAACCCTACGCTATATATTACATTAGCAAAAACTTGACTCCTGTTGAATTGAATTAGAAAGAAACAAAGAAAGAGTTTTTAGTTGTTATTTATGCTATTAACAAATTCAGACACTATATAACTGGATACCCTAAATTTTTGTATACTGATCACTCTGCTATCAAATATTTAGCTACTAAACCCATGAAAAATGGAAGAGTGACTCGTTGGTTACTACCTTTTTAGGAATTTGACATAACTATAAAGGATCGACTAGGGAGGGAAAACCTTGTCCCAGATTTCCTCTCACAAGTTCCAAGAACAGACGATGCGATGGTAGTAGAAGACCGGTTCCTCGATGAACACCTATTTGCTGTGCGCGTAAAAACACCATGGTATGCAGATGTGGCGAATTATTTAGGAGTGGGAAAATTTCCCAAACATTTGACACTCAGAGAAAGGAAATTAATAATGCAATGCAACACTCGGTTCTCCTGGATCGGAGGATACCATTTTCACACATGGGCCGATATGCACATCCACAGGCGTATAAGGGAAGACGAAATTTATGACATCTCAAAAGCCTTCTATGATGGACCTTGTGGTGGACATTTTGCAGACCACTGAACTGGACATAATATTTTGCAAATGGGTTACTACTGGCCCACGATTTTTAAGGATGCTAAGAAATTTTTCCAGGCATGTGATAGTTGCCAAATGATGGGCCGCCCTGGCCAATCTAATGAGAAGCCCCTGAATCCATAGCTAGTGATAGAACCCTTTGAGAAATGGGTGTTAGATTTCGTTGGGCCAATTAACCCACCATCCAATTAGAAATCATATATATTGGTTGCAACAAATTACGTGACTAAATGGGTGGAGGCAGTAGCATTACCAAGAACAATAAAGGAAACAATGATTAATTTTCTTTTCGATTTTTTTTGCGATGTGGCTTACCCAGAAAAATAATTATTAATCGGGGGCCACAATTTGTAGGGCACAAGATCGCTGCTACACTGAATAATCATCACATTATCCATAAAATTACCTCTCTGTATCACCCGCATGTGAATGGGTAGGTGCAGAGTACCAACAAAGTAATTGAAGCCATTCTAACGAAGATAGTCTCATCACACAGACGAGACTGGGTGACTTGACTGCCAGAGGCTTGATGGGCATATCGCATGACTTGGAGGAACACAAATGGATACTATCCATATCAGCTGGTATTTGGTAAGGAACCCATTTTACCCATATAATTTGAGATACAAACAGTAAGGATGGCCTAGGAAGTGGGACTGGATTTAACGGAAGCCCGAATTAACAGACTACAACAAATAAATGAATTAGATAAAATTCGGCTATTAGCTCTACAACATACTGCACTCATTCAACAACAAAGAGCCAAGTGGCATGATTCCCTGATTAACAAAAAGACATTTCATGAGGGCAACTGGGCACTTCTTTACGATTCCAGGTTTCAATACTTCCCTGGTAAACTGTAGACTAGATGGTTAGGTCCCTATGAAATAAAGGAAGTACATGACAATGGCACTCTTACATTGGCCACCATTGATGGGTCTAGTTTTTCCTTTAAAGAAAATGGGCATTGGGTGCACCTATACCAAAAACCACTTACAAGAGAATCCTTTTACCAATAGATACATGAGGACTCCACCATGCAAATTCTAGCTATAGAATGCAATCCCTCCGCAACTTCATTATTGTAAAAAGTTATTCCTTTTTGTAAAAACTGTAAATATGATTGCTTATTTGATTTTCTATTTTTTTTTTTTTTGTTGTTCCCACTTCAGAACAACACTTTTTGTTTTTTGATGTTCCCACTTCAGAACAACACTTTTTGTTTTTGTTGTTCCCACTATGGAACAACACTTTTTTTTTTCCCTCTTTGGAACAAAACTTTTTTTTTGTTGTTCCCACTTCGGAAAATCATTTTTTTGTTTTGTTGTTCCCACTTCGGAACAACACTTTTTGTTTTTACTGTTCCCACTTCGGAAAAACACTTTTTGTTTTTGTTGTTCTCACTTCAGAACAACACTTTTTGTTTTTGTTGTTTCCACTTCAAAACAACACTTTTTTGTTTTTCTTGTTCCCACTATGGAACAACACTTTTTCATTTTTGCTATTCCATCTTCGGAACAATGCTTTTTCGTTTTTGTTGTTCCCACTTCGGAACGACACTTTTTGTTTTTTTTGTTCCCACTTCGGAACACCACTTTTTGATTTTTTTATCCCCACTTTCGAACATCACTTTTTTGTTTTTGTTGTTCCCACTTTGGAACATCACTTTTTCGTTTATGTTGTTCCCACTTCGGAACAAAACTTTATCATTTTTTTTGTTCCCACTTCAGAGCAACACTTTTTCATTTTTGTTGTTCCCACTTCAGAACAACACTTTTTGTTTTTGATGTTCCAAATTTAGAACAACACTTTGTGTTTTTGTTGTTCCCACTTCGGAACAACATTTTTTGTTTTTGTTGTTCCCACTTCAGAACAACACTTTTTGTTTTTTGTTGTTTGCACTTCAAAACAACACATTTTTTTTTTGTTGTTCCCACTTTGGAACAACATCTTTTTGTTTTTGTTGTTCCCATTTCGGAACACAGTTTTTGTTTTTGTTTTTCGCTCTTCGGAACAACACTTTTTATTTTTGCTGTCCCCACTTCGGAACAACACTTTTTTGATTTTGTTGTTCCCACTTGGAACAACACTTTTTCGTTTTTTTTTGTTCCCACTTTGGAACAACACTTTTTTGTTTTTGTTGTTCCCACTTCGAAACAACACTTTTTGTTTTTTTGTTGTTCCCACTTCGGAACAACACTTTTTGTTTTTGTTGTTCCCACTGTTGGCATTATGGCTAAAGTGTTGTCCTTGATGGCAACCCATTCAGGTGATAGATCACTGTACTTCAAGTCAGCAGTAGAGGTTGATGATCAGCTATCAAATATTGAAGAAAATAAGGGGTACGCAGGTACACCTTACAGAAAGTGCGTACCCGCAGGTACACCATGCAGGGACCGCGTCCAGATACGCAGGCCAGCCGTTCAGGAGGTGCGTACCCCCAGTGCACACATTTCAAGGCAAAAAAATTCACATGTGGGGTTTTCTTATGTTTTACTCTTGGTATTTAGCCGACGGTATTGGGTTATTATGGTGTCGGCTCGTGGTATTGTTCCATGATTTTAGGAGGAGCTTGCCTATATAAAGCAAAGGAGATCATTTGGCTTGTGTATGTCTTTGGTTGAATATCTTATGAGGGCTAGATCTGGTCTAGATCTAAAGAAGGCGAATCTACTGATGGACTGAGATCTCTTCGGCGCATGATCAGATCTGTAGATCTGACTGTCTGGGTTATTCTTGAAGTCTTGAAATCATTTATGCCCGAAGGTACGCAGGTACAGTGAAAGAAAAGTGCGCCAGTACGCAGGCTCAGAAGCGCTGCAGGTGCGTCGGTACGCAGGCGCAGAAGCGCTGCAGTTGCGGAGGTACGCAGGAAGTCTATTTGGCACAGTGCGTGGGTACGCAGGTGCACAGTTCAGAACAGTGCGTACTGTACGCAGGCATTACATGGGTGAAGCTGCGTACTTCTCTTGAAATCAATTTAGTTGTTCATGTTTATCATTGCCATGTTCTGGGTTTTGAAGTGATGTCTGGTTTCTGGTATTATGTTCTGATAACAGCAGTGATTGAGTGAATGATTATGATTAGCTTCAGAATTGATGGATCAGGTTCTTAATGATCTGATGGACTAGATCTGATTGATGACTCTCATTGTATATGTATTGATCTAGTGATTGGGTGTTTCAGAAGGTTGTTTGATTATGAGCTTCAATGTTGTTGTTGGGTCCAGTATGAAAATTGGATGAAATGTGGCCTTTCAGATTATGTGTTGTGCTTCAGTGTATCCAGTATGAAAATTGATGAAACGTGGTACCTGGAGGAGAAAAGATTGTAGGTCGGCGCCTACGTACTAGTATCTAAGCTAGTACAAGAGCTAAGGGAAATCTTTGGAGCATTGTAGCAGGTAGCAGCCTGCGTACTAGTAAATGAATCGGCTAGTACAAGAGAAAAGGGGGTTGTAGCTCCCGTACTGGTATAAGACTGCACCAGTACAAATATTGTAAAAGGATTTTCTTATTAAGAAGAAGATTGAGATGACTTGCAGCAGGTGGTTTTTCTCCCGCATTGGGTTTCCACCTTATATCATGGTGTTCATGTGTGTGCCTTATGTGTGATGATCTATTCTCTATTACTGCATCTATTATCTGATAATATGGTTGATAATGTTCTAATGACTCATTGAAGATCAATTAACTTAATCATAAGAAGTTGTGGAAGTAGCATATATGAATCTGATTATGGAAATGAAAAAGTTTTATTAACGTCATAATACTGATTCACCCCCGCCCTCTCAGTATTATTTCCAACAATTGGTATCAGAGCAAGTCCTTTGATAGAAGCTTGATCGCTTGAAGGAGATCCGTGGAACAATGGGAAAAAAGCTTAAGAGGAAAGCTCATAAGAAAAAGAAGTCATCTCAGAAGAACTATGACAGTGGAAGAATCGATTGGGGATTAGGCATAAGAAGCTCTTCAGATTCAGAATCAGATTCAGAATCATTATCAGGTATGAATGTGTTATCCTCTGATGTTCCAGCTATATTTCCTTGTGAAAGAGATGAAAGTGATAGTGAGACTACTGAACTTGCTCTTATGGGTGAGCAAGAAAGATGTCAAATAGAGGCAGAATTTAACAGGCTGACAAACAAAATTATTGAACAAGAAAAACGTTTTGACGTAAAGAGTGGTGCCCTCAAGTTATGCAAGGAAAGGTATCAAAAGTTGCAGGATGAAGCAACATCTCTAAGAAATGAAATCATTAAAAAGAACACAACAATCAAGGAGCTCAGAGATCGATCCAGTTATTATGAAAATTTTGAAGCTACAATCCTATCACTAAAAGGAGATCTTGAAGAATCAAAGAAGCAGAATACAGATCTACTCCAAGCTATTGAAAAACAAGAAAACAAAGTCACCAACTTAAAATCTCAACTATAATGTGCCTTCCGAGTTCGTCAAATGCAGCAGGATCTGAATGAAGAACAAGAAAAGGAGATTCTCAAACTAAGGGAACAAATGGAAGAAGGAAGGAAAGCTGAAGAAGTTTTGAAAAAGAAATCTCTTGAAAAGGAGGAACAACTTCAGGTTGAGGTAAATACCTTGAAAGGTAAACTAGAAGAAAAGGATAAGCTTTTACAATTTCAAGATAGCTCTAAAGTATTGGATGATATTCTTAGTAGTCAAAGGTCCCCTACTATAAAGATTGGTCTTGGTTTCCATGAATCTGTTGAACGTGAATCTAGTTCACAAGGTGAGGCAAGGAATTCTAAAGAGAAATCTAAAGTGATCAATGAAGAAATGAAAGATCAATCTCATCATCAACCAAGGAAAGAGATTCCTCAAAGAAAATCCTTTAATCCTCCTATGAATAATGTTGAATGTTATGTATGTCATAATCTTGGACATGTTGCAGCTAGATGTAGAAGAAGAAGAGTTCAAGACCATTATGCAGACAAGTCATCTCAATCAAGGTATTTTTATGGATATTGCTTTGCTTGCAATACGTTTGGTCACAAAGCTGCTGATTGTTACAGGAGGAATATGAAACATGTAAGATGTTATGCATGTAACAAGCCTGGACATATAGCTAAGGAATGCAGGAACAAAGTGTGGGCACCATATCAAAAGGAGAAAATGTCATCATCACGCTTGAAGATATGGAGGAAAAAGGAAGTACAGTCAGAAAAGGATGGCACACCACAATGTACAGACATACCAGAATTAGAGGAAGCTGAAAGTACAAAACTTCAGGTTCCTAAATCTCATATGCAAACTTCATAAAGGCAAGTCGCATATATACGCGAGTTGGATACTGCACAATCGCGTATATGCTTGTTTGAAGGCAGTAGGCAAGTGAAGTGGGGAATGAATCTATCAGATTTGGGAATCTGACTGTCAGTGGCACAAAGGAGGACTGTTAATTTGGCCCTAATTAGAAGTATGCAGATCATCAACTGTGAAAGTGCGGGTGTACGCAGCAGAGCGTAAGACTGGGTGCGGATGTATGCAAGTGAAGGCACAGTCCCTATGCGGAGGTACGCAGCTTATCAGAAGAGGACATGCGGATGGACGCGGAGGAACAGAAAAAGAGGTGCGGACTTACAGAGGAGTACGCGGTGCGATAGAAGCAAAGAGTGCGTGCGGTACGCGGCGTGATAAAGGATACCCTGCGTACTTACAGAAAAGTACGCAGCGCGATAAAATAAAAGGTGCGTGCAGTACGCAGTGCAACTGATGGAACAGGTGCATGGGTATGATCTGTAATAGAAGACTGTCTGCATATATACGCAGTGCAGCAGAAGGATATCTGCGGGTGTACGCAGGGGAGCAGAAGATGAAGTGCGTACCTGTCTTAAGGCATTTATTGGTTGATTCTTCTTATTGATATGCATGATCAGATTTGACAGATGGCACTGGTTCAGGGGGAGCATATGTCCTGAATGCATTGTTGGCATTATGGTCCTTGGTGACAATGCTTATGATTCATCTTGCTATGGTTATGAGTTGGTCACATGATCAGATTTATGGTTGATTCTCTAATGATGCTTGCATGGAGTCTTTATTGTTCTTGGCACATATATGGATGAGGTTGGCTGATTTCGTGGATGATTATTCAAAGTTGCATTGTTGGAGACATGATGATGATGAGTCACTCATATGTTGTTGTTGACATGTGCATGATGCATGATTTCTTTCTTGGCACAAATGGATGAGGATTGTTGGCTGGATACAGGGATGATTATTCATACATATGTTGATTGATGCAGATGCTTTCATTTGATGGCTCTTGATTCATGTAGATCTGGATGGTTATGAGTTGATGCAGAAGTCCTTGATGTTGACAGATACTATGGAGCAGATTATACAGTGTTGTTGATGATGTTTGTCATGTTTGATGTAAAGGTCATAGCAAGACTCATGTTGTAATGGTCTATCTATTGTAGTCATCTCTTCAGGTCATGTAACGGCCTATGTCCCCCCACTATGCATGGGATGAAGATGTAATGTATTTGGTTTTCATATTTCTGATGTATTCCCACTTGGTTGGATGGATGATCCTTATTGTGATGGGTGATGGATGTATGTATTCAGTCTTTTGGTGATAGGAAGGTCATTTATGATATATAAAGTCATGTTCTTCTTGTAGAACATCTTTTTGCAGACCTTGCTTACAGTCAGGGGGAGCTTGAGCATGAACAGCACTATATAGCAGAGCAGACATCTCAGCTTATTCTTAGAAAGACCATTATCAGATTGGAGCACCATGACATATACAAAGGGGGAGCTCATTTAGAGACTTCAGCAGATCTGGTTTATAGTCAAGGGGAGCATGTTCTTAGGTGGAGCATACCCCTTTGCCCTTGATGTCAAAGGGGGAGAGTGATTTGGTGTTGTTGCCATCAAGTCCAAAGGGGGAGATTGTTGGCTTTATGATGCATGTGTTGTACTTGATGGCAACCATGAGATTGTTGGCATTATGATGCATGTGTTGTACTTGATGGCAACCCTCTCATAGAAGATCATCTCACTTATATACATTCACATGAATCTACAGAAGAGATATCAGATGTGACATAATACATAGATGTAGGACAGCTCAAAGGAATCAAATGGCAAGTTCTTAGTAAGCTTTGCCATCAAGTCCAAAGGGGGAGATTCTTGGCATTATGGCTAAAGTGTTGTCCTTGATGGCAACCCATTCAGGTGATAGATCACTGTACTTCAAGTCAGCAGCAGAGGTTGATGATCAGCTATCAAATATTGAAGAAAATAAGGGGTATGCAGGTACACCTTACAGAAAGTGCGTACCCGCAGGTACACTGTGCAGGGACCGCGTCCAAATACGCAGGCCAGCCGTTCAGGAGGTGCGTACCCCCAGTGCACACATTTCAAGGCAAAGAAATTCACATGTGGGGTTTTCTTATGTTTTACTCTTGGTATTTAGCCGACGGTATTGGGTTATTATGGTATCGACTCGTGGTATTGTTCCATGATTTTAGGAGGAGCTTTCCTATATAAAGCAAAGGAGATCATTTGGCTTGTGTATGTCTTTGGTTGAATATCTTATGAGGGCTAGATCTGGTCTAGATCTAAAGAAGGCGAATCTACTGATGGACTGAGATCTCTTCGGCGCATGATCAGATCTGTAGATCTGACTGTATGGGTTATTCTTGAAGTCTTGAAATCATTTATGCTCGAAGGTACGCAGGTACAGTGAAAGAAAAGTGCGCCAGTACGCAGGCTCAGAAGCGCTGCAGGTGCATCGATACGCAGGCACAGAAGCGCTGCAGTTGCGGAGGTACGCAGGAAGTCTATTTGGCACAGTGCGTGGGTACACAGGTGCACAGTTCAGAACAGTGCGTACTGTACGCAGGCATTACATGGGTGAAGTTGTGTACTTCTCTTGAAATCAATTTAGTTGTTCATGTTTATCATTCCTGTGTTCTGGGTTTTGAAGTGATGTCTGGTTTCTGGTATTATGTTCTGATAACAGCAGTGATTGAGTGAATGATTATGATTAGCTTCAGAATTGATGGATCAGGTTCTTAATGATCTGATGGACTAGATCTGATTGATGACTCTCATTGTATATGTATTGATCTAGTGATTGGGTGTTTCAAAAGGTTGTTTGATTATGAGCTTCAATGTTGTTGTTGGGTCCAGTATGAAAATTGGATGAAATGTGACCTTTCAGATTATGTGTTGTGCTTCAGTGTATCCAGTATGAAAATTGATGAAACGTGGTACCTGGAGGAGAAAAGATTGTAGGTCGGTGCCTACGTACTAGTATCTAAGCTAGTACAAGAGCTAAGGGAAATCTTTGGAGCATTGTAGCAGGTAGCAGCCTGCGTACTAGTAAATGAATCGGCTAGTACAAGAGCAAAGGGGGTTGTAGCTCCCGTACTAGTATAAGACTACACCAGTACAAATATTGTAAAAGGATTTTCTTATTAAGAAGAAGATTGAGATGACTTGCAGCAGGTGGTTTTTCTCCCGCATTGGGTTTCCACCTTATACCATGGTGTTCATGTGTGTGCCTTATGTGTGATGATCTATTCTCTATTACTGCATCTGTTATCTGATAATATGGTTGATAATGTTCTAATGACTCATTGAAGATCAATTAACTTAATCATAAGAAGTTTTGGAAGTAGCATATATGAATCTGATTATGGAATGAAAAAGTTTTATTAATGTCATAATACTGATTCACCCCCCCCCCCCCCCCCCCTCTTAGTATTATTTCCAACACCCACTTGGGAACAAAAAATTTTATTTTTTTGTTGTTCCCACTTGGGAACAACACTTTTCATTTTCATTGTTCCCACTTTGGAACAATACTTTTTCGTTTTTTCTATTCCCACTTCAGAACAACACTTTTTTGTTTTTGTTGTTCCCACTTTGGAACAACACTTTTTGCATTTTTTTTGCTGTTCCAACTTTGGAACAACACTTTGTTGGCATTATGACATAGGTATGGCGCTATGGCATAGGTGTTGTCCTTGATGGCAACTCACTCTGGTGACATATCACAGTTCAAGCCCTCAAAATGAAGGAAAAGGATATATTCGCAGGTTCACCTTGACGAATCCATGTATACACACGAGTTAGACGTTCCAAATACGCGTATGTGTATACATGCACTTTCACGCAAGGAAAAGCGTGTACATGTGGGAGAAATTATTTTTGGTCCATGGTATTTAGTCCTTGGTATTTGAACCTATGGTTTTGGACCATGGTATCTCATCAGATGTTTTGATCCCAAGTATTGGGTCCATGGTATTGATTTGTTATGGTTTTGGACCATGGTATTGTGAAAGGCCTAAGACTATAAAGAGGAAGGAGATCATTAGGCAAGGTCATGATTTGAATTATTGAATATCTGATAGAGTGCTAAATCTGGAATACTGGTGATTGGGGTTATGGTGCAAAGCTGGATTTGAACGAAGGAGGAACCTAAGCGCAAGGAAAATGATAAGTTCTATTGATGGGTCAAAATCATAAGGCTTGAATAATAGTATCTTTGTATGATTTTTGATCTATTATATGTGGCACACACTTGATCTATAAATCTGATAATCTGGGTTAACTATTGTCTGAATATTTGAAGGAGTGAATTATCTTTATAGATCTGTATGCAAGTTCAGTGTAGCGAAGGCGCGTATACACGTTGTTTCTGTAAGTGAAAAGTGTGTATACGCAGGTTGGTCTAAACACAGAAGCATATACACGTAGGTTTCTGAATATTGAAGTAGCATACATCTCTTAAATTATGTTCTAGCTGCTTCTATTGATTACTGCAGTGATCTGGGTTCACAATTGGTGTATGGTTACTATTAATGTGTTCTAGGTACAACTGTCAGAGAAGTGTCTATTTGATTCAGTCTTGATGGGTGAAAAGGAGATTGTTTGATGCAGAAATTCTTGATGTTTGATTGATGTTATTCATGGATCTAGTCTGAAAATTTATGAAACGTGGTCCCTGGAAGAAAGAGAAGGTTGTAGCCTTTTGTAGGTCAGCACCTACGTACTAGTACCTGAACTAGTAGAAGAGCTAACAGGGTTGTAGCTCCCTTCCAGGAGAGGATGGAGAATGAGAGAAGGTTGTAGCCTTCAGCAGGTAGAAGCCTGCGTATTGGTATAAGTCTGCACTAGTACAGAAACATTGTAAAAAGAAGTTTCTAATTAGAAGAATATAGAGATGAATTGCAGTAGGTGGTTTTCACCCACATTGTGTTTCCACCTTATATCTTGTGTTCTTGTGTGTGATTTTCTTCTGATCTGTTTTACTGTTACTGGTTACTGTTTATATGATTCTGATGCACAGATTAATGATCAACATCTGTAGAATAAATTAAATTATAATTTTGCATAGTATACGCTGATTTCCTTATCTGTAGTTGCGTATATATGTGGTTTTCACTAACTGAAGTAGCGTATATAAGATGGGTGTGAAAGGAAAAATAATTGACTTGATAATACTGATTCACCCCCCTCTCAGTGTTATTTCCAACAATTGGTATCAGAGCAGGTCCTTCAGAAGAAGCTTGATCGCTTGAAGGAAGATCTATCATCATGAGCAACTACAAGAGAGAAGCATTGATCAGGCCACCAATTTTTGATGGGACCAACTTCGTCTATTGGAAGGTAAGAATCATAAAATATCTTCAATCTCTTGGTACAGAAGTCTGGGATATCGTAGATACAGGGTACACATTTCCATCAGCAACTCCTGCAGATCCGGCTGGTAAGAAGCAGTATGAAACAAATGCAAAGGCTGTCAATACTCTATTAGGGAGTCTATTTCAAACAAAATTTGTCAAGGTTATGTAGCTCAAAACCACAAAAGAAATATGGGACAAGATCGTTCTGAGCTATGAAGGAGATGAACAGGTAAAACAAGCAAAACTTCAAACCCTCAGAATTCAGTATGAAAATCTCAGAATGCACAATGATGAAAGTGTGGCTAACTATTTCATACGTATAGATGAGATTGTTAATTGTATGAAAAACTTGGGTGAAGAAATAAAAGAGGTTGTTTTGGTTGAAAAGGTTCTAAGATCTTTGTCTTCTAAGTTTGAATCAAAAGTTTCTACAATAGAAGAAAAACAGAATCTACAGAGCATTACCATGTCATAGCTACACAGAATTCTAATAGCTTATGAAATGAGGAAAGGGTGACCATTAGACAGAAGAGAAGCCGCATTCAAGGCCTTAGGAAAAGTAGATTCCTATGACTTAGCACATATGTCAGAAGAAGAGGAAGAATCAAATTTTGTCAAAAACCTTCAACGGGGTGGTGGAAGATTCAGAGGTAAGTTACCTTTCAAATGTTTTGCTTGTGGAAGAGTCGGTCACTATGCTACCAAGTGTCCTCATCAAGATAAGCTTGAAAAAGGTAAGGAACTAGTTAGATGTGTTAGCATTTGAAATTTCACCTTAGGCTGAAAAGGCAAATCTCAAAGCTACATCAAACCATTTAGCCTCGTAGCTATACCTACGGGGCAGGAGAAGGCTCTCTCCGGTCAATCTCGGAAAATATTCAATGAGATGACATGACCAATCAAAGGTAACACTGATCTTAGGCTAGTAAACTGATTTGAAGGTTGATTTGGGGGTTTTTTGGTGGCAATTTGAGGAGAGGGCAATTTTGGGTGCAGGGATGGGACACAGTTTCTGCAGGGGGGTCTTTGGGGCGAGGTAGGAGCTTGTATTGATGTCATTAGCTGAAGTGGATGATCAGGAAGAAATATAAGAAGGCCAAAGAGAGCAAACAATGGATTTGAATTCTCTTTAGATAGTAGAAAACATAGAAATTAAACAAATTTGAAAGCAGAGCATGGCAAGCATGAATTCTAACTTTATCACTTCATTTGTTTAATATGCAGCAGTATAGAAAGGAAATGAATCACATAACAAAGCTTACAATAACATGAAGAGACACACCATCAACACAATGAGTCCATAAGAATCCCAAAGATGACTGCAAAACCCTGGTCTTCCTTAGCCAAAATTGCAGAGATACAAGTGAATAATACAGTGATAACTTTTCCCTCAAGAGTCCAACCATGAAAATGAGAAAAAGAATGCATAATATAGATGATCTAACCTGTTTCCCCACCTCTAGGGGTCGAGCTCACTATCCTAGGAGTTGTTTGAACAACTTCTAAACTAAGCACTACAAAATAGGCAATCAAAACAACTTGCCTCTATAAACTTGGAAACCAGTTCATACAGTCAATTTTACCCTTTTACATGAGAGAAACTTCTAGAAGAGTAAAACAAGAGTAAAAGTATCCAAAAAGTTCCACAAGTACGGTCAAAAGGACCGCCATCGACCTCAGCAAGTCAAACTGGAGCTAAACTGTAAATTCTCGGCTGAACTGCTCAAATCTTGCACAAATTCCTCAACGGGTCGCGCACATCATCCTCGACGGGTCGTGCACTTTGGAGCCATGTTTGGAGGCCTTCCCTGTGTCCGAATAAGGTGTAGGATAGCTCGTTGGAAGGGTCTGTGAGTCTACGTTCCAACCCAACTAGAATTTTTTGATTTGGAGGTCATTTGCCCAGTCAAAAGTCAATTCTCCCAAGACTACTTCTGCAGCTCAAAAAAGGGGCAGAAAGTCAAAATTTGGCTGTATTTTGACCTTTTGGAGGCCCAAAACTCCATGAAAACTCAAGGTAATGCATGGGCATATGTAACTTTGCATGAAAAATCCAAAAATGCTGAGTTTTTGCAAAACTGAGCTACGATGACAAAGGGTCTCACCGGGGGTTAGACCCGTTGAGGAGCCAAAACCTGTAAATTTCCAAAAATTGCCAAAATTACCCAAAATTCTCAAAATTTTTTGGGATTTGAGCTGTGGCTAGGCTATTGAGTTCCTTGATCCTTCAGTGAGGCCTAAACCAATATATGGAGGGGATCGGGCCTCTTTCTCCTTTTTTGTGCCTTGGCCAACCGCCTTGGATCCGGCGATTGTAAGTTTGACATTTCTCTAAAACCATGAGACCTGTGCAAAAAGTGAAGGAGGTTTTTCTTCTTTGGCATGTTATGGACAAAACCCTCTCTCATTTTTCCAAAATTCGTCTTTCATAGCTCTGAAACATCATTTGAGTGCAACTTGTCCCGACGTGTGAAACAAGAGATTTTGTCGGAATGGAGCGAAATGAAGGGGATAGGGGGCTTCTAAATTCTTGGGGAAATTTTTGGAAGTAGGGAGGGATGTTAGGAAGTAGAGGAAAGTGGAATATCAGAGATTGAGTGAGGCGAAGGGGTCGAAAAGGGAAAAACATAGGCCAAACCTAGAAAATTGCTACGTTGTAGCTAGAAACTAGGGTTTGTGCAAAAATGAGGAATTTAGCGGATCTAAGGGATGGGAAGTGTTTTATAAGGTACTTTAAGGATAGGGGAAGGTGTATGAACATCTGGATACAAGTTTTGCCAAGGATTTGACCGTCCAAGAGAAATTGGCTTCAAAACCCTAGGAGAGGGAAATGAACTTGCCAAAGCACAACTGAAGAATGAAAAAGATGTAAAATGACTCATTAGACACTGACATGATAATGAAAACCCTCTGAATGATGATAGGCTCAGATGAATGATGACATGGACTGACATTTGGGCAAACCCTAGACCTAATGCCTAGTGGCCAAATTTTGCTTGAAGACTCACTGAAATGACAAAATTTGACCTTGACACTCTGAGACCACTTTGTAAGAGCATATTTGATCACTGTAGGAAGGTTGGAAAGACTGACACTAACATTGGCTCCAATGGGGATGGTAGCTCCTTGGAGGTGCCAAGAACCTCAGACCTCTGGGAGAGCAGACCAGTGCTTTATCCATTGGGCGATGGAGTCATTATTTCGGCAAACGACACAAGAATTTGACTCATTTATTGACTAAAACTTGATCCAAACCGACACAATTATGAAACCAACATGACTGAAAACTGACTCACAAATGACTCATGACTGACTTAACGAAAACAAGGACTTACAAAACTTATTGAAGGGCAGCAGTCCATCAAGATTTGAAATCATGATGACAACCACCTGTGTTTCTTACAAGACAATATACATCAAACTATATCATAATGCCAATGTAACCAATCCAGCAGATGCCTTCTTGATTGGTTCCCCTGATCAGATCTTCTGGTCAACAATGAATACTGGTAACTGGGCATCCAACAATATCGCTGACCATGATCTCCTTCATCGCTGAATACTGCAATAATCACCTTCACTGTTGACTGCAACAAGGCTGCCATTGGATCTTGAAAAAAATGAAGACTTGACATTACCACCTCTTGCTGAAAGAACAAGGTTTCCTTTGTTTCAAATTCTGATCTGCCTTCATCATGTGCTTCAGAAAGAGTATGTTCCTGGTCCTCAAAAAATTCTGAACAAGTAGATGAGCAGATCTCCTCTTGAAATAACATTTCAAAACATGAGACATATGAGGAAGAATCTGAAATGGAATCCTGAATGCTATGATCTTCGGTAGTTTGACAATATGGTAGGTCATCTTCAAATGATATGACAGCCAGATTATCATCTTTGTGAAGGAAAACATTATCTATGTGCTGATCTACAAGACAATCATCTTCTTCGACAGAGGAAGAAGTTTCCCCAACACTTTCCTGACTATGTATGCATTGCAAATCTGCTGTAGCTTGGGATGTAACAAGACCTTTCAAAAGTTGATCTATCTCCTCTTCAGACAAAGGAGACAATGTCTTTTGGTTTCTTTTGCTTAAACAATAATTATCTTCATATGATAAGGCATTCAAACTATCATTTATTACTGAGTTATTGAAACAAGATTCATCACTTACTTGCACAAAGATCTCACCTTGCTGTTCATGAACATCTGAATCCAAAACTCTATCTATGATCTCAACAATAGAGCTCTCTTTGATGGGTTGCATGCTGCTGTCTTCTTCTGTGGGTAAATCTGAAACAACATTTGCTCTTTCCTCATTTTCAACCATATGGAAATCTTCAACTTGCTGATCTTGACAAGTATCCTCTAAGATTTCTCTGTGCTGCTGAAATGGATTTTCATACAGAGCCTCCATGATCTCTTCATCCATGAAATTATCATATTCATAAAACTTTTCAAGGCTTTCAATAAAACTATATGCATGCTGGCAACAGTCTTGAACTAGATTTAATGATGGATAAGAGTCCTTATATCTTTCAATGAACATCGCATGAAAATTCTTTAAACAGTAAATACAAGCAGGCGGCAAACTTTCATACCATGATTGAGCTGCACCTTCGAGAGTGGCCAAGAATATCTTCATCAAGCAATCTTCAGGAAAGTCCACCTTCAACTTGCGAATATGCATATGAAATCTAACTAGATGTAAATCAGCATCCTTCTTACCATTGTCATTAAATATAGGCAGATTCCTTGACCAATCTACCTTTGGAATTTTATTTGGAAAACTGGGGATGTGATCTCGACTCAAGGGAGCATATCTTCTTGCAATCCGATCCATCTTGAAAATCTCAAAGCTACTAATCTCTCTGCAGTGAAGTCACCATGAAGCATTGGTCTCTGAAGTTTTAAGTGAAGGAGTTGCCAGTGAATGATTTCAGCCTTGCAAGTGTCTGATCGTTGTCCACTATCAACAATCAGATCTGAACTTGATACATGTACTGGGGTGAAATGCAAATGAAGTGGTCGTATTCACAAGCTCACGGAGATTGACTGAAGCAGCGTTTATCTACTAACGCTGATGTAAAACAAGAGCGTTTTCGAAGGCTACCTGGCGTAACTTCAGGCTCCGTCTAAGACTTATGAAATAACACGTCAATGAGCAAAGGATTAGATGTTCTCCCCAGTATGGTCGCCAGTATGTTAGCGTTTGAAATTTCACCTCAGGATGAAAAGGCAAATCTCAAAGCTACATCAGACCATTCAGCCTCGTAGCTAGCCCTACAGGGCAGGAGAAGGCTCTCTCCGGTCAATCTCAGCAAATCTTCAATGAGATGAGATGACCAATCAAAGGTAACATTGATATTAGGCTAGTAAACTGATTTGAAGGTTGATTTGGGGGTTTTTGGGTTTTTTGGTGGCAATTTGAGGAGAGGGCAATTTTGGGTGCGGGGATGGGACACAGTTTCTGCAGGGGGGTCTTTGGGGCGAGGTAGGAGCTTGTATTGATGTCATTAGCTGAAGTGGATGATCAGGAAGAAAGATAAGAAGGCCAAAGAGAGCAAACAATGGATTTGAATTCTCTTTAGACAGTAGAAAACATAGAAATTAAACAAATTTGAAAGCAGAGCATGGCAAGCATGAATTCTAACTTTATCACTTCATTTGTTTAATATGCAGCAGTATAGAAAGGAAATGAATCACATAACAAAGCTTACGATAACATGAAGAGACACACCATCAACAAAATGAGTCCACAAGAATCCCAAAGATGACTGCAAAACCCTGGTCTTCCTTAGCCAAAATTGCAGAGATACAAGTGAATAATACAGTGATAACTTCTCCCTCAAGAGTCCAACAATGAAAATGAGCAAAAGAGTGCATAATATAGATGATCTAACCTCTTTCACCACCTCTAGGGGTAGAGCTCACTATCCTAGGAGCTGTTTGAACAACTTCTAAACTAAGCACTACAAAATAGGCAGTCAAAACAACTTGCCTCTATAAACTTGGAAACCAGTTCATACAGTCAATTTTACCCTTTTACATGAGAGAAACTTCTAGAAGAGTAAAACAAGAGTAAAAGTATCTAAAAAGTGCCTCAAGTACAGTCAAAAGGACCACCATCGACCTCAGCAAGTCAAACTGGAGCTAAACTGCAAATTCTGGGCTGAACTGGTCAAATCTGGCACAAATTCCTCAACGGGTCATGCACTTTGGAGTCATGTTTGGAGGCCTTTCCTGTGTCAGAATGAGGTGCAGGATAGCTCGTTGGAAAGGTCGCTGAGTCGAACTTCCAACCCAACTGAAATTGTGGGATTTGGAGGTCAGTTTCCCAGTCAAAGGTTAATTCTTCCAAGACTACTTCTGCTGCTCAAAAAAGGGGCAGAAAGTCAAAATTTGGCTGTATTTTGACCTTTTGGAGGCCCAAAACTCCATGAAAACTCAAGGTAATGCATGGGCATATGTAACTTTGCATGAAAAATCCAAAAATTCTGAGTTTTTCCAAAACGGAGCTACGATGACAAAGGGTCTCACCGGGGGTGAGACCCGTTGAGGAGCCAAAACCTGTAAATTTCCAAAAATTGCCAAAATTACCCAAAATTCTCAAAAAATTTTGGGATTTGAGTTGTGGCTAGGCTATTGAGTGCCTTGATCCTTCAGTGAGGCCTCAGCCAAGATATGGAGGGGATCGGGCCTCTTTCTCCTTTTTTGTGCCTTGGTCAACTGCCTTGGATCCAACGATTGTAATTTTGACATTTCTCTAAAACCATGACACCTGTGCAAAAAGCGAAGGAGGTTTTTCTTCTTTGGCATGTTATGGACAAAAAAATCTCTCAGTTTTCCAAAATTCATCTTTCATAGCTCTGAAACATCATTTGAGTGCAACTTGTCCTGATGTGTGAAACAAGAGATTTTGTCGGAATGGAGCGAAATGAAGGGGATAGGGGGCTTCTAAATTCTTTGGGAAATTTTTGGAAGTAGGGAGGGATGTTAGGAAGCAGGGGAAAGTGGAATATCAGAGATTGAGTGAGGGGAAGGGGTCGAAAAGGGAAAAACACAGGCCAAACCTAGAAAATTGCCAAGTTGTAGCTAGAAACTAGGGTTTGTGCAAAAATGAGGAATTTAGCGGATCTAAGGGATGGGAAGTGTTTTATAAGGTACTTTAAGGATAGGGGAAGGTGTATGAACATCTGGATACAAGTTTTTCCGAGGATTTGACCGTCCAAGAGAAATTGGCTTCAAAACCCTAGGAGAGGGAAATGAACTTGCCAAAGCACAACTGAAGCATGAACAAGATGTAAAATGACTCATTAGACACTGACATGATAATGAAAACCCTCTGAATGATGATAGGCTCAGCTGAATGATGACATGGACTAACATTTGGGCAAACCCTAGACCTAATGCCTAGTGACCAAAGTTTGCTTGAAGACTCACTGAAATGACAAAATTTGACCTTGAAACTCTGAGACCACTTTGTAAGAGAATATTTGATCACTGTAGGAAGGCTGGAAAGACTGACACTAACAAGATGGAACAAAAAATAGAATGTAAATAAGAAAAGCTATTACACTCATGAAGATAGTGATGGACTTTCAAATAGTGATGAAGATGAAAAAGGTAATAATTATAGACTTTTAATGGCTTTTGAAGATGATGATTTCTTGGATGCTATAGATGAAGAAGGTCTTTATGAAGAGATTTCTAAACTCAAAATTTGTTTAGAAGAGAAAAATATGATTATTGATACTCTGCAATTCCAACTGGCTAAAAGGGAAAAACATCATGAAAAGCTAGAATGTGAAATTGTGGGACTTAGAAAAGAGATTGAGAAAACAAAATCTCTTAATCTTAGATCTGTTAAAGGATATAAAACTTTAGATGAGATTATCAAAGTGCAGCATTCTCCCTAATCAAGACAGGTATGGGATATAATGAAGAAGCATCTCAAGCGCAGAAGCCATCCACCTCCAAAAGTTATCTTGATGTAGCAAGGAGGAGTGAACAAATTGACAATCGATAACAAAGGCACAATGCTGCTCACCAGGTAAATCAGGGACATTTTACTTCAAGAATGAACAGAGATCACCAAGAAAATCGGGGGCAATCTACTTCAAGGACAAACAGAAGCTACAACAAACCACAGGTAAATCATTCTCAATTTTCCTCGAGAATGGATGTCAATGAAAACTACAATCATTTGGTCCGTAGGGTTGATAATTGCAGGAATTTCTTCAATGGCCAATGTTTCTCTTGTCATAACTTTGGACACAAAGCAACTCAATGTGTTTCCTACAAAACTATCATGACTAGAGAAGCTCAAAAACAGAGGAATATGATTGGGATCATGAAAAGGACCTACAATAACTTTTCTTCTCTTGAAAATGAAATAGAATGTTCTATTTTTAACAACTTCAGTCATGAAGATTCTAAATGCAGGAGTAGGTTTCTGCAGACAACTCAAAAGGAGTAAGCCTCAAATTCCAAAACATGGAGAATGAAAGAACCACAACCAGAAAGATGTGGTATAGCCTTATATGCAAAAGGGCAGGAAAATAAATGGTACATCGATAGTGGACATTCGAAACATATGACAGGTGATAAAGAAAAACTTCAGTCATATAGTTCCTTAGAAAAGGAGAAGAAGGTCTCATTCGGAAATGACACCCCTTCACTCATAAAGGTAAAGGTTTGTTCTTTTAAAAGAAAGGTCAAAGCAGGAAATTTTATGTATGTTGATGGCTTAAAGCATAATCTATTGAGTGTCAATCAAATGTGTGATCAAGGAAATGAAGTGATATTTTGATCAAATGGATGTATTTTCCGTGAGCTTGATACAGGAGAAACAATGATCAAAGGCATAAGGACTCAAAATAATTTATACATTCTCAAGGGAGGACAACAAAAATGCTATCTGATCAAGAATGATGAACACTGGCTATGTCATAGAAGATTCGGGCATCTAAGCTTCTCTCAGATAAGGAAAGCATGCAAATATCAGGCAGTTCGTGGACTTCCAGACATCAGAATTCTAGACAATACAATATGTAAATCATGTCAGTTTGGTAAGCAAACCAGGACAAACTTCCTTTAGAAGGAAGGATCATCTAGCAGGCCACTTGAACTTGTCCATACTGATGTGTGTAGTCCATCTAGGAAAAGGTCACCTCGAGGAGAAGAATATTTTATATTATTCATTGACGAGTTTTCAAGGATGTGTTGGATAGGACTTATGAAGCACAAAGACGAAGCCTTTGAAAAGTTCAAATCAATCAAAGCCTCGGTAGAGAATGAATCAGATCGCAGAATCAAATGCCTTAGGTCTGATCGAGGAGGAGAATATACCACGAATGAATTTTTCAATTTTTGTGAAGAACATGGAATAAGAAGGGCTGTTACACAAAAATATCATCACCATGATTATTTGTAGTCAGTATGGGTCTATCATCACTTGTACTGTCCTCCTAAGCAAGTCTAAGACCTCAGCTCTTCAAATCAAGCTTTGGAAGTGGGAGAAAGACATTAAAAATCAATGTAACTATGGTTCCGCACTTTCTCTCATGGTCACCTGCGGTCCCGAACCTTCTGTGTACAAAAGCTGCGTACCTACCCGCTCTGTTCCTAATGGTGTAGGTGCAGACCCCTGTGAAAGTCAAAAGGCACAATTTTTATCTTAAAAAACTCACTTTGGGTTAATTCTAGAGTTTTCTAGAAGGAATTTTGACGTGGATTGTTCGTTCTGAGGTGGTTCATGCATCCCAAAAGAGAAGGAGCTAATCCCTTGACTAAAGGAGCTATCCCTTTGAAGGAGGACCTTGTAACTTCCCTCCATTGCACTATAAATACAGGCATTGGGGTGAGGACTAGGGAGGTTAGAAGCTGAACATTTTGAGGGTAAATGCTGGTGAAATTGAGACTCTTTGGTTGAGCTTGAGAGGAGAGATCACATACCTCTTACTTCCATTGGAGAGTGAGTGAAACTTGTCAAAGTAGAGGAGACATCTTGTTGGATCCTGGGAGGAGCTTGTACAGCATCAAGGCAAAGGTTGTAAGGTTCTTCTTCTTTTGAATTAATACAATCAAACTCATTTTTCTCAACAAGTATCTTATGCTATTTGTTTCATGGACTCCTTGACTTTCATGTTAAATATGTTTTATGCAATTGGTTTTTCAGGTGCTATTTAATGTGTTTGCCTTGTTTGTGTTTGCAGATTCGCGAAAAGGAGCTCATTTGGATCAAAGGAGCGAGGGCATCCACAAGCTTGCGTTGGACTAAAGGTAGGACCTAAAAACCTTTGTTTTCTATTGTTTATTGAAGCATATTTAGAGAAAGATAGTGTCTGGTTGGTCTGCTTGTCGTTAGGTCTTCTTTAGATTCTAGGAAGGTCTATCTTGTCCGCAAGATCTACTCATTCCACGTGAAAAAATGGCGACCCCGCTGGGGACTTGATTGTTTTCTTTATCTATACTTTGACCTAAGAAACTATTTTTCCTGTTTCTGTTTTTGACTTGATCATTGTGGGATTGGGTGAATTTAGTTAGTTTTGAGTTGGTTTTTATTTTTAAAAGTTTTGGGAGAGGTATGCATCCTCTGAGTTAGGCACAATGCATACATGTACGCACTTTTCCTTTGTGCACAGAGCGTAGACGCACCTGTGTAAACAGGTCGCCTGCGTACCCTATCAAAAAATTGAAAAATTAAAAATTTTCCTCTTTTGATCAGTTTAGAATTTGTTTATAGGTTTTAGCCATTGCCTAGACCTGCTTGTTCCCTATCAAAAACTTTCCTTGGTTTGATTTCATTAGCATTAGGGTTTTAGGTGGAATTCCTAGGAATTTTGCTTGTTGGGTTTGTTTTTCGTTTTTGGTTGTGTAGTGGCTCTGAGCTTAGAAGCCCTAGGGACCTCAGATTACCTTGGTGTCTACTGGTCTTCTTTTGAGTCTGACAATTTATGAAATCTCCCCTTGTTGAGGAATTCGCTTTGATTTTTCTCATTTCAAAATTTCGAAAAAGCTTGTAGTTGAAAGTTTGGAATTTTCATTTTTACAAAAAGAAAACGAAAGATTGGTTGTTTTTTTACTAATTGTGATTCTGCATAAATTAGTCCTTAGCTCACATTTAGCTAAGTAAAACATCCTCAAAAACACTTTTAGTAGGCTTTGACTTCAAGTAGCCTTTTATAGTTTGTAGCTCTCAAAGTTAGTCATTTTCATTAGTTTTGAGTGTTTTATTTACAAAATATAAAAAAAAATCTCTTTTGGAAAAGTTTGTTTTTGTAATGATTGAGTGCTTTGAAAAGAAAATGGGAATTTGTGTGAAATAGCTAGTTGTCTCGTTTTTGAGTGCTTTGGAAAGGGAAAAGATCTTCTTTTAATTTGTTTAATTGAGAAATATTTGTGTTTACAAAGTATTTGCATTCTCAAACTCTTTCTTAATTTAGAAGTTCATCGAAGAGAAAATATTTTTGAAATCATCTTAGGTGCATCTTTTTAGTGATTTCGAGTCGAGTCTTTACACCACGAGTTTCATCTCCACCACCTCTTGACTTAAACAACAACCACTAAAATTAACGCTTAAAGTAAAATTCACTTAGTAACATTTAATTTCTAGGGCTCTGATACACCAACTTAGCTTAGGCTAGTGTCTTGGAGTAGGAGAGTAATTAACTCTCCAAGACAGTAAAAACAAACAAGTAGCTGTATCTTATGGTAGGAAGAAATCCAATTGTTGCATTTATGCTCTGGGAAAGCCTCTTAAAGGAGAAGCACGAGATCATGTCCGAACCAGTGTGGGAATCAATCCTTCCTCATTGGGAACGACGCCAGATATTCATGTATTAAAAACGGTAAGCCTCGGATTAACCATTGTCGAGGAGCCTCGGATCACTAGTTGGTAAACCTTGGATTATGTCAAGGAGCCTTCAAGGGGATTGAGCCTGCTACTCTGCCCTTGCATGCGTATCGGATCGTAGACTGTTCCCCCAGGTGTATTTGTCTCAGTTGGTAGCCTTAGTGACCATATTCTTTAGGATTCTTCCTAAGGTGACAGTGGTGGGAAGATCCCACTGTACCTGGAGCAGACGTCAGCTAGACTCACTTTGATTTTCTGGGGGGTTCACTTCACTCGAGATGGTTAAGTGGAGGAACTTGGTCCAGTCTATTCATTAAGCAGGTTGCCGGGGTAACTGTTCCAACTCCCATTTCTGTACTGAATTCTGTGACGTTGGATTTCATAACCAACTAGTGTTTTCGGTCCGAAAAGTTACTGTTTGTGTGTGTTTGATCTCTAGATTCATTAGGCGTGTGATTCAAATTGGTTTGGTTCTTTAGAGGCTTTAGGTGTTTTTCATTGAGATTTTATTTTGTTTGCGTGTGAAGTAGTTAAAAGTTTTTAACTGTGGCTGAATTACCCAGACAATCCCGTAGACTTCGGGGCCAGTCTCCTAAGTTTGTAACTGTGGCTGATTTTCAGAGGAAGTCCCGAGCCATCTTGAAGGCTTGAAAGTCCTCGTAACTCCTAGTGGCAGTAAAGTTGGGTCACCTGAAGAAGGAGAGTCTTCGTTGGTTGTTCATCCTGATTACCAAACTCTAGAAACAGGTTATAATCCTGAAGCTATTTCGGTTTCCGAACTTACTGGTAGCTTTTCATCGACTAGTGATATAGGCGAAGAACCTGAAATATCTGAACCTGTTACTCCAACATCGGGGTTTGTCTCTCCAACTTCTAGTGCTCCTAATTCACCTAGGGTAGAAAGAGTAATCACCGAAAATATTCCTTCTGGTTTGATATCTATTGAAGAACTTGCTCCGGAAGAAGAAGTAGGCATCCCTATCCCTGAAAATCAACCTGTTATTGATCTAAGGGAGTGTGAATAAATTTTTTACAGTCCACCTAAAATTACTACTTGGTATCTTTCTTTAACTAATTATTTGGAAAACCCAGCATTAAGTTTTTCACCACCTCATGCTCCTTATCATCCTAGGGGTTTTTATAATCCCGTAAATATGACAGGTCAGTCGTCCATGTTTACCCAATCGCCTGAATCCTTTTTGTACGGCGGTCCTTCTGTTCCCTCTAGGTATCAGTCACTTTTTGGTACTTTTTCGGGAGCATCTCCTCAACCCATTGAACAAGGGTTATTCACTGGAAGCAATGGTGCAAAGCCGTTGAGCGTAGAAGACATTCTTATGATGTCAAGTTCTATTCCCAATTCTCAACCTCAAGGTGGCCAATTACCGCCTGGGGGGCAGCCTCAATTAACACTTGGGGGGCAACCTCACGGTACACAATTTGCATCTAGGGGGCAACCTCAAGGACAATACATGCCTACGGTACAATACGTTCCTCAAGGTCAACCCCTGACTCAATATGTACCCCAAGGTCAACCCCAGTATCAATTTATACCTCAAGGTCAACCTCAGTATCATTACATGCCTCAGGGGTATCTACCCCAAGGTCAGTACTCGAACCAAGGTTTCCAACCACCCCAAGGTCAATCTTATGTTCAAGGGACGAGAAATGTACCTTTCAATTATCAAACCTACCCTCAACTCGGTTATGGTCCTCAATATTCTCAACCTGTTATGGGTCAGTACCCCGGAATGAACATAGTGTGGGATCCATCGCAAACTCAACAGGTGTTGCAGCCAAATGTACAATTGTCATCTCAAACTGGACAACCCTTAGTTTCTGGTTCACCCCAGCAACCTATCCAGTCTAATATTCAAACTTCTGTACGTTCGGTAGTTTCTCAGTCTCGGCCTACTGTGCCTCGTACTCCATCTCAAATGACTGCTGCGACTGCCGCAACATCTGTTCAATCTACCCCACCTACTTCTGGAGTACCGACAGCTCCGGTTTCTATTGTTCCTGTATCTACTCCTCAAACATCTTTACCACCATCTGGATCCACGATTCAAACTACGGTTCAGATTCCTATAGGACAACCTGGTTTAAGTACGGTTGTCACAAGTCAACCACAATTCACTTGTCAACCGTACCAGGGACAGTACCAATTCAGTCTTGCTGTCCAGCAGCCAGTTTATCAGTATCAACCATATCCTGGGTACACTTATCAACAACCTCAACAACCCCAGTACGGTCCGATTAATCCTGGTTTTCCAGGAGGATACAATATCCCGAACGGGATTCCTATTCCTAGTTATCATGGATATCCTCCTCCTGGGGCTGGTCTCATGACCCAGAGTTTTAGGGATCCTAATCAGTAGCTACCGTTTATCGCAACTTTGGACTTACCAGACTTGTTGCGCCTAACGAACGATCCAATTAATTATCTTCCGTTTTGGCCGCCAATGCCGAATAAGTTTCCCAGTGACATTCCCAAGTTCGAAGGTAAATCTGGAGAGGACCCATCAAACCATGTGATGACTTACCACCTCTGGTGTGCATCTAACTCCATCACAGATGATTTGATCCGTCTTAGACTTTTCCAGCGCACTCTAATTGGTCTCGCGGCCAAGTAGTACATTGAGTTACCGCGAGGCACTTTTTATAATTTTAGTCAGTTAGCTACCTCATTTTTAACTCATTTCCAGTTGCCAGTCCGATACGACAATGGCACAGAATTGTTAACTTCGCTAAAACAATCGACATCCATGTACATTTCAGATCATATTCATGAGTGGAGACGTCGACGACGTTTAGTGAAGGTATTTATTCCGGATCAAATCTTGGCTGAGTGGTTTGTAAAATCTTTGTTGCCAAGGATCACTGAAGATGTTGCTAAAGCCAGAGTTGTTATTGAGGAGCAAGTGATTGCTCAAGCACAGTACCTTGACTTGGTCTATACTCAGTCAGGTACGTTACACGAAAAGATCCCCGATCTTCCCAAGTCAAATCAAATCATTGCAGCTAGTTCGGGATCTCATGCCGCTGACGGTATGATTGGCACGGTTAACACTAAAAGTAAGAAGAAGTCTTCCAAGAATTCTTCTCCTATCATAACCTTGCCTGATTCCCCGACAGGAGATTCTTCTGCAGAGGTTTCCGCCGATATTCACGTTGTAGAATCATCTACGACTAAATCAAAATCCGATGGAAAGAAGAAAGGAAAGAAGAAGAATAAAACGGACAAAAGTTCAAAAGAGAAATCTGAAAAGGCGGAATCCAATGACGAAAAGCGCAAACGTCGTTATCCATGTCTCATTTGTGACGAAGAACATTTTACAAGAGACTTCCCTCATCGAGCAGAGGTTGCAAAGATCGTCAAAGGTTCCCAAACTCCTGTTGTTTTGAAGGATTCATTTCCAAATCAAGATAGCAAGATGATAGGTTCTTCCTCGAGTGCCAATGAAGAACCCATATTAATGATGTCCCATGTAAGGATTGTGAGTCGATCGCAAGATTATGGTAGTAAAAGTCCTGTTGATGGCAAAGAAGCAGAATCTTCTCATTCTAATCCACCAACCTCAGCTCCCGGTTCCGATTCACTACAGATCGAGAGACCTAATCCAGGCTTAGTAATCAAACCGCCCGCTAAGGGTATACTTCGAAAGTCAGCTTTAAATCCACATGCGAGAGCGACTCATAATTATAACATTGTTGAGGATTTAGCTGTTTCACCCTCAGCAATGTCGGCTTTGGAAGTGCTGCAATCATGCCCAACACAGTGTAAATTACTTTTGTCAGCTATAGGAGTTGCTGATGTTCAGGACCCGAACCTAATAATCTTTGATCTAGAAAATAGTACACCGCGTTTGCCTCATCAAATGGCTTTCAAGATTCCATTGATAGTAAAAAACAGGCCTATTCATCGGACTGTAATTGATGAGGGAGCCTCAATGTGTATTATGTCGATACAATGTTGGAGATCGCTTGGTTCTCCTTCACTAAATCAATTCCCAACAATTCTTAAGGCCTTTGATGGCTGTGGGTTTCATCCTTTTGGCATTCTACAGGATTTGCCTATAGGGGTTGAAGGAAAAACCGTTAGTCTAGATGTGGAGGTGGTTGATGCCCCTCTAGATTACAACCTTCTCTTGGGTCGAAGTTGGTCTTACGCTATGACAGCGGTCGTTTCATTGGTCTTTAGAGTCATAAAGTTTCCACATAATGGAAAGATCGTAAAAATAAACCAGCTAGCTTAATTTTCATCCGACCCAGCTGTTAGGACTCCACTATGTATCATTTTTGCTATATATTTTGACACCATTCTACTCTTATAACCATGAACTTCATTGTCTTTTTCATCTACTTTATCCCAAGGTATATAGAAACCTCTTCTTTATTATATGTTTAATCCGTTTTACATTTAATTCCAAAATACTCTTATATTTTATCATTAATTGAAGTGTATTGTTGCTAACACAAGTCTAAAGATCGCAGATAAGTTATATGCCTTGTTGGGAACAAGCGGCCGTTGCTGAGACAGCTGACTCCGTTGCTGGAACAGCTGACTCCGTTGCTGAAACAGCTGACTCAGTTGCTGAAAGAGTCGTCAAGCACGCAAATCCCGTTATGCGTAATTTGCGATTCTGGAAGAACTTTTTGTGGAATAGTAGCAGCAGCACGAAGACACGGTTACCTGGATCATCCTGAAGATAGCACTTTTATTGTCTCGGTTGTAACAGCATCTTTTTTTGAAAGAACAGAATAGTCCTGTTTTGGGAAAGAGAACAGAATCGAGATAATGTAGATTCGCTCTCATGTAAATTGTAAAAGATGTCTCCTCTTTAAAAAGAGGAGACATCATCATTAGAGGGGGGTTGAATTGTAAGTTACAGGAGAGTATTGTGTGAGAACTGGAGCTAGTCTCCTTCTGTAATGTATCAGTTACTTTGACAGATGAATAAAATCTTCTTTTGAGCATTCTAATTTAATTCTTTCTCCTGGGGAATCTTGTGAGAAGGAAAGGGCCCGCCTTCCTCACAAGATTCACCCTTTTGGTTCCTGTAGTTTGTTTAATTCTTTGTGTGTCTGCACTTCCCTTAATTCTGTTGTTGGACATTAGTTACACAGTTTTGTAATACTCTGTTTCTTTAGCACTACACGTATTGAATGCATGAATGAATGATGTTGGGAAGCATGTGCTAAAGATTCCTGCATAAAGGAATAGGGTCTTGCTCCCGTTGATTGCTTTCCTTTGCCTGCAGTGTGATTAGGAACAAGAGGACAAGTGTTGAAGGTTCCTGTTCATGAGAATAGGGTCTTGATCTCTTGAAGTTACTTTTCTTACAATGTGATTAAGTGTCAGGCATCAGGTGTTGAAGTTCCTCACCAAGGAATAGGGTCCTGTTCCTGCTATGGTTGAATGATTTATTTCCTTGTAGATTGATTTTCCTTTGCTGAATTGTAACTGTAACAGAGAAATCATTTCTGCTATAATTTAATTGACTTCAGCTTTGATTAAGCAGAGTGTGAATTAGTAGATTGATGAGATTAATAATTGTGTGTTCTCTTACTACAACATTGATTCTTCTTTTGAAATTGAGCATATCCAGTGCGTTATTATCTTTGAAATAAAAAGACCTTCTCGGGTTGACAATTTATGTGGAGCTTGAATTGTGAAAACAATTAAAGCGACCAACATTTTGGCGCCGTTGCCGGGGAAGGTAATTATAGATTTCAAAAGCATTCATCTTTTCTTTTTTTAATGTGCAGATTGTATGAGAGGACGCGGAAACCAGAAGAAAAATAACCGCACAGGTGGCAAAGGCTGGGGAGGACGAAAAACTTTTATCGACGAGATTGTATCAAAGGCTGAATCATCACAAAGATTAAGTTCTCGAAAATCAAAATTTCAGCGTTCCCCTCAGTCAGATTACAAAACAGAGGAAGTTGTGGGTCCTGAAAATACAGAAGAACCAGCAGTCAGTACTGAAGAGTCAGAGGAAAGTGTTAGCAGATCAGCAGAGCACATTGAGGAAATAGTAGAAAGTGTTGGACGACCGGTAGAGAACATTGAAGAACCAATAGAAGATTCTGACGATCGAGAAAGTGTAGTAGGAGGGCCAACAATGGAAGATAACAATGATGCTTTCTTTGGAGGAGGACGTGCAGGTCCTGAAGAAGAAAGAAGAGATGAAAATTCCCTCTCTACCTTGGGATTTCCTATCAGTGATCTCCCTGCAAGAACAATGAAAAATATTCCATTGTCTGCTTTACCTAACTTTCATGGTTTATCCACTGAGGATCCTGATGAATTTCTTTTTGAATTTGATATATTATGCAGAAGTTACGATTATGTTACTAATGCTCAAAAGTTGAAACTGTTTCCAGCCACCTTAAAAGGAAATGCTTTAAGATGGTTCATGAGCCTTGGAAGTCAGGTAATCACAACATGGGAGCAGATGAAACAAAAATTTCTGCTTAAATATCAATACTACTGCCGGACGAGAGAGAAGAAGGATGAACTATTCAATATGGCACAAAAGTCGGATGAGAGTCTGGAGGACTACATAGAAAGGCTGCAGTACAACATACAGAGATCTGATCATCCGGATATAAGTAAGGAAATTCGTAAAACAATACTACTTAGAGGTTTAAGGGACGATTGTTTAAATATGTTAAATATGCTTGCTAAGGGAGATATATCTAAGGAATCATATGATGAGATTTGTGAACTTGCTAAGACGTGCTCTAGGGGAGCTGCAAGAAACAGAATAAGAGATTCCACCTATTTAAGAGTGCAGAAATCAACCAATGGAGGAGCAACAAGAGCAGAAATAGGTAATTTACTTGAAGAATTTAAAACCGAAATGTTAAGTTCTTTTGCTTCGCAGATTGACACTTTGCAGGTTAAAAAGAAGCAGGCCGAAGCAGAAGCAACTCTGGCTGTCTTTTGCCCGAAATGCAGAGACAAACATCCACTAAGGGAATGCCCAAGAGACAAAATACCAATTTGCACCCTTTGTGAGAAAGATCATGAGACAGAACAATGTCCATCTCTACCAGGAATAAAAGCAGCGTTGCAGCCAACGGAAGAAGAAGCTGAAGCAGTTTACCTGCTAACTCAAAGAAGACAATGGCAACCAAAAGGACAAGGTATGAACTCTAGTATGCCATTTAATCGTTGGAACAATTATTCTGCTTTTGGCCAAACAAGTTACCCCCCCTTCAACCAAATGCAATACCCACCCTTCAATCAAATGAATTTCCCACCCATGCAAATGCAAAACCCTCCCTTTGTTGATCCTTCAATGTGGACTCCTTGGCCTCCACAACAACCATCTCCTTTCAATCCTTGGAATCCAAATTGGAATAGTCAACCACTCCCGTATCCAAACCAATTGCCTCAATTCCAAAAACCACTCCCTCTGCCATCAAATGCTATGCCAAATAACCAAATGAGACCCCAACTACCCTTGCAACCAAATCCTAACCCCAATAATAAAGTTGTGCAAGTCATTGATATTCAGAATCAGTCTATATTTCCTACTATGCAATGTAATGATATTCATTTGAGATCTGGAAGAATAGTAGAGCCTATTATTGATGACATAACTTCTTCTGATTCAGATAAAAATGAAACCGAGAAACAAAAAGAAGCTCAACCACCTCCTAACAAAAATGTTGAAATAACAGAACCACCATTCCCCGAGCGTTTGGTTTTAACCAAAACAGCTGAAACACCTGCTTTTAATTTTATAGGGGAATTGCAAAATTTGTATATTAAAATTCCACTTTTACAAGCATTAAGAGATGTACCAATTTATGCCAGAACATTAAGGGATATTTGTGTTAAGAAACCTGGTAGGAAAACCAAGGATCCCCTTACAGTACATGTGATGGGAGACTTGTCTACATTAATGTCCGGAAAAGCTCCTCCTGTAAAATATGGTGATCTCGGCCATCCTACTGTCACAGTTCAGATTGGTAAAACAATGATTCCCCGAGTTCTGGTAGATCTAGGTGCAACAATTAATATAATGACTCTTGAAACTTCACAATTGTTACAGCTGAATAATACAATCAGAGATACACCCACCATTTTAGAGTTAGTTGACCGTTCCACAATTAAACTGGAAGGAATTGTTGAAGATCTACTTAGTTCAGTTGAATCCTTGAAATATCCAGCTGATTTTGTTGTATTGCAGACTAAAACAAAGCTGGGGGGACATCCCTTAATTCTAGGAAGGCCATGGCTGGCCACAGCTGATGCATTTATTAGTTGCAGATCTGGTTCAATGACAATTTCTAATGGTTATGAAACAAAACAGTTAACTCTTTATCCTCATGCTACGCCAGTAGTTAATAATGAAGATTCTATATGGATGGATTATGATGATAATGTTGTTCAGCCTATTCTAACTATAGGACAAGCTTTAACTCTTAAAGACAATACAGAGGATGAGATAATCAATAATTTTATTTGTGAACCTTCTTCTATCATTGCTGAAACACACAATCAACTAACTGCAATTTTTGAAACTGATGCACAAGAAAAGATTGAATCTGAAGATTCATCTCAGACTTTAACCACGATCTCATCTAAAAGCATAACAGTCGAAATTGAACCCGGCAAGACATTAAACATAAATCCTGATTTAACAGATGCTGAAACACAGCAATTAATGAAGTTATTGCATGAATATAAGGAGGCATTTGCCTGGGATTACACAGATATGAAAGGTATTTCTTCTGAATTATGTACTCATCGAATTTACATTAAAGAGGGATGCCGACCTGTTTGTCAACCCCAAAGACGAATGAATCCTAATTTACGAGAAATTGTTAAGGAAGAACTTCAAAAATTGCTTAATGCAGGATTTATATACCATATCTGACAGTGAATGGGTTTCCCCATTAGTAATTGTCCCTAAGAAAAACGGGAAATGGAGGGTATGTGTCGACTATAGAGCTTTAAACAAAGCTACTCAAAAGGATCACTTTCCCTTACCCTTCATTGATCAGGTGTTGGACAGTCTTGCAGGGAAGAAATTCTTTTCTTTTCTAGATGGATTCAGTGGGTATAATCAGATAAGAATTGCACCCCAAGACCAAGACAAGACCACTTTCACCAGCCCCTGGGGAACCTTTGCCTATAGAGTTCTTCCATTCGGGTTGTGCAATGCACCAACAACTTTTCAAAGAGCTGTTATAGGAATTTTTTCCGATATGCTGAATGATTCTATGGAAATATTTATGGATGATTTTACCCCTTATGGTGTGTCTTTCGAAGAAGCATTACAAAACCTTGAGAAAGTACTTAAAAGATGTATTCAAGCTCACCTCTCCTTAAGTACCGAAAAATGCCATATGATGATGAGTGAAGGAATAGTGCTTGGACATTTTATTTCATCTCAAGGTATTCAGGTAGATCCATCTAAAATATTGGTCATTCAGAATCTTTATGTTCCTAAAACTCAAACTGATGTGAGAAGTTTTCTAGGACATGCTGGTTATTACAGGAGATTTATTAAAGATTTCTCTAAAATAGCTTCTCCATTATTTGTATTGCTTATGAAAAATGCTGAATTTAAGTGGACTAATTCTTGTCAGAAAGCTTTTGAAGAACTGAAGCATCAGTTTTCTACTGCTCCTATTTTGAGGGGGCCTGATTGGAATATTCCTTTTCACATATCTTCTGATGCTTCAGACATTGCTATTGGAGCGGTTTTGAGACAAGAGGAAAATCATCTTCCTTATGCTATATACTTTATCAGTAAGAATATGACCCCTGCTGAGCTTAACTATACAGTTACCGAGAAAGAATTTCTTGCAGTAGTCTATGCCATTAATAAATTCCGACACGATATCACTGGTTATTCTATTTTTGTGCACACTGATCATTCAGCTATTAAATATTTAATGAACAAATCTGTCACGAATGCTAGAGTTACCAGATGGCTATTACTATTGCAGGAATTTGATATCACAATTGTAGATCGGCCTGGTAAAGAAAATGTGGTGGCTGATTTCCTTTCACGGTTAAAAACTGACAATGATATTCCAGTAGATGATAGTTTTCCTGACGAATATTTGTTTGCAGTTTCTGCTCACTCTCCATGGTATGCAGATATTGCTAATTATTTGGTTGCAGGAAAACTACCAGCACACCTGTCATATAGAGAAAAGAGAAGAATTGTTCAACAAAGTGCCAGGTACAGCTGGATAAGCGGGTGTCTTTTCTATACTGGGCTTGACCAGGAGATCCGAAGATGCATTAGGGAAGATGAAGTGTATGACATATTGAAAGCTTGTCATGATGGCCCTTGTGGAGGCCATTTCGCTGATAAGAGAACAAAACACAAAATTCTGAGGATGGGTTACTATTGGCCCTCATTATTCAAGGATGCAAAGAAATATGTAAGGGCTTGTGACAGCTGCCAGAGAATGGGTCAACCCAATCATAGAGACCAAATGCCATTAAACCCCCAGGTAGTTTCTGAACCATTTGAAAGATGGGCCTTGGACTTCATAGGACCCATTAACCCTCCATCCAATCAAAGAACCTATATATTAGTTTGTACAGACTATATGACTAAGTGGGTGGAGGCCAAAGCACTTATTAGAGCCAATGAAGAGGCTGTCCTAGCTTTCTTATTTGAAGAGATTTTCACTAGATTTGGAATTCCTAGAGAGCTAGTTACTGATGGAGGACCTCCATTCAATTCTCATGGTTTTAAATCTACCCTTCACAAATATCATATTCAACATAGAATGACTACACCATACCACCCCCAGGCCAATGGGCAGGTGGAAAGCACAAACAAAGTTTTAGAAGCCATTCTAACTAAAACAGTGAAGGACAACCGAAAGGATTGGTCCCAAAGGCTCCCTGAGGCATTATGGGCTTACAGAACTACTTGGAGAAACACTACAGGTTTTTCTCCCTATGAATTGGTTTATGGTAAAAATGTTGTTTTTCCTGTGGAATTTGAAATTAAAACTTTAAGGACTGCTTTAGCTGTTAATCTTGATTTGACTGATGTGCAGACAGCTAGATTGCAGCAGCTTCTGGAGTTGGATGAAAAGAGATTAGATGCCATTCATCAAACAAACATGATACAGCAACAAAGGATGAAGTGGCATGACAAAATTATCAAACACAAGCAGTTCCAAAAAGGTAATTGGGCCTTGTTGTATGACTCTCGGTTTGAAAATTTTCAGGGTAAGCTACGTACACGCTGGCTTGGACCATATGAAGTAGATGATGTTTTTCCAAACGGAACGGTAAGACTTGTAACAATTGATGATGCTAAAACACCTCTACTAGTCAATGGCCATAGGCCCCGTCTATATTAGCGCCCTGTTTCTAAAGAGGATTTCAAGACTGCTTGTATGACTGATATTCATTATCTTTTTCTAGGGGAGTCTTCTGCTCCTCACAGCACTTAATTTTCTGCACTATATTTTTAGTATTATATTAGATTTAGCACTAATAATCCCTGTCAAGGATTGGCATATTACAATTGAATTTTGCAGATTCTGGAAAAAGCAATAAGGAGGACAGATTCATCATGAGAAGATCTGAAGCTTTAATCACAGAAGCTTGTTCCCATCATTTTACCCTTTTTCCTAAGCAATATCCCTCCACACCCACATTATTTCCATTTTTTTCCATTATTCCCACTCCCACCATCTCTGAGATATCCTCCTTCAGTCAGTATTTCCCACCCCTTACTGCTGAAATTACCCCCTATCAAATATTTTCTCCATTTACAGACCTAAGTCATTTATCCCATTTCTCTGATTTTTCCCGTTGCTGAAACACCTGTTTCAGCAACGTATCATTGATTTTTCCCGTTGCTGAAACACCTGTTTCAGCAACGTATCGTTCATTTTTCCGTTGCTAAAACACCAGTTTCAGCAACTTGTTATCATCAAAACAGTATTTCTCTTTGCTGTTATATAAGCTTTTTGGTTCTCCACGATTATACTTCAGATCCTTTTGGCGAAAAATTATTCAGCACGTACCAGATTCAATTACACTCCTGTTCTAAACTTCAGAGAAATCTACAGATTCTTCCATGTACATTAAGCTATTTTGAAGCAACCGACACTTCGAATTATTAAACCAAAGGTAAAAATGTAAGGTATGAGGTTTTAATGTAATTCGGTTAAATCATATTAAAGAGAGGATTTCATTCATAATGAGTACATATCTTCACACGTCCAATCATTATTACACCATACGTAGGGGGGGGAATTCCAAAAATAGAACAATCATTTCGCATTAACCAAGCCTCCGTCCCTTGTCATATCTATTTCTGCCGTCATTTAGACCATGCAGCCTTTGTTACAACAACTAGCGCGATCAGGGTCTGTGTTTACTGTGTCGGTGCCTCTGCGGATAACTCAAAACTACAGCCATGGGAGGGTCGGCCGTTAGACATGAGCCCGGCTCCATAAGTCTTCTTCAATTGTTTCCCGAAGTCTATCAGATTTTCCAACAAGCGGGATGGACAGTATATTTTGAAAGGTTGGGGGAATTTAACCAGGAACAAGTCTTAGAGTTTGCACAAAACCTTCAAGACGATTTTTCAGTGGTCCAAGGGGTTCACATTTCAGTGACAGAGGATGACATAGTCCAGGTATCAGGGTTGCCAGCTGAGGGTACTCGCTGGTTCAGCAGGAAGCCGGTTGTTCTCAACGCGCAACAAGAATTTCTACACCCAGATGAGCAAGTGGAACCCAGAGGCCGCGGGGTTAGTCTGCACTCACTTCCTCAACCATGGCCATCAGTGGCAGAGTTCATCAAACACTACTTAACGTGTGAGGGGCGTTATCAGGTAGTGTACAATCATGATTTCGTTTTGATGAATCATTTGAGGAATGGACGACTGATTAATATCCCCTATTATCTACTTGGTTGTATTAAAAACATGTCTTATTATTGTAAACGAGCTAAATTCCCAATGTTATCCCTTACCCATCACCGTTTATGCCAGTTGTTGATACAGAGGGGTTTTGCTCAGCAAAATCCCCCTCTGCATGCCCCACTCCCAATTCCCCAGCCGCCTGAAATTCCCCAGCCGCCGGAAATTCCTCAGCAGGCCCAAACGCCCCAACCACCCGAAAGTTCTCATGATATTCCGGAAATTCCTCATGAAGAACAACAGGAAGAGATTCCACATTCCCCAGTTGACCCAACCCCGAGCTCGCCTCATTTAGCAGAGCCAACTGTCCCCACTATTTCGGTCCCTAGTGACGACTCTCTAACACCCCCTTCCCCACCCGCTAATAAAAAGAAGAAAACCCCAACAGTCGCAGTCTCCAGACCACGGACAAGGTCCACATCTCAAATTCTTACCTCTCCGAAAAACCCTGTCCCCAGAAAGAAACCCTCCCTTTCAAAGAAAAGGAAAGGCAGTGATTTTGCTGCCTTCCTACCAAAAAGAAAAATGAAAACGACTGTTGAGACAAAATTCACCTCCATTTCCCCTGACCCTGCCACTATTCTATTAAAACCTTTATCCCCATCCCAAACCTCCCAAACAGTCTCATCCAGAGGCACTGCCACACAAGAACCAGTGCCCCGGGATAATACGACATTGTTTATGGCTGAAGAAGTGACTGCTCCACAAGAACCAGTCACTTGCCCAGTGACTGAAACACAAGAACCAGTCACTGAGGTACAATAATACACCAAGCAGGACGATAGTGGGAGATCATCAGTGGCTGAAACACAAGAACCAGTCACTTGCCCAATGGCTGAAACACAAGAACCAGCCACTGTGGCACAAGAACCCATCACTTGCCCAATGGATGAAACACAAGAACCAGCCACTGTGGTACAAGAACCAGCTACGACTGTGCATCAACAAAATACCCCAACAGAGTCAACCAGCACACAAGGGTTACATACTATGACATCTCTATTGGAGGAAAATGAATTCCTGAAGTCTGAATTAGAAGCTTACAAGAATGAACTAACCATGGCTCGAGAGGCTTTTGAAAGAGAACTGAATCTCCATACATTAGCACACGTAGCCTCAATGCAGAATAAGGAGCCATGCAAGGAATACATGTGCCAGGAGTGTGGCAGCATTTACCAGGATGCAGGCTACAAAATAGTCAAAATTCAATTATCTGAGGCATCTACGTCAGATGGAATAAAAGAGGAATGCCCTACTGCTCCACAAGAACCAGTAGGGCCCTCTATAAAGCAAGAAGAAGAAATCAAACCTCAGATATCCCGTCCTTTGCAGGTTAATGCAGCCATCCAGACAGAGGAAACAACGTCCCAACCCACTACTTCTGATGCCAAGACACAGACTCTGCCATGGAATCAATTGGAACAGATGAACAAATGGAAGAAGCAATATGCTGAAGAACAAGATATAATATTACGACAGCATAAGTTACAATGGCAGAACCATGTATATGCCAACTGGGATAGTTGGGATCAAATAATACAACAGCACAGGGAGTACAAAAAGGAAGCCAAGGAATCTAAGGCAAAGATAGCCTTGATGTTTTCATTAGTCCAGAAGTTGATGGCTACGCGCAAACCCTCTGTAAACTACTCTCTCTTTCTTTCTGAACGATTAGTTTATTTCCAATTAAAAGCAATAGCAAATGGCAGACCATATGAATTAATGACTTCAGAGAAATTTGTTGAGACCTTTAAGGAGGCCCCCGAGAGTGACCAGCATTTGCTGTGCGAACTCTACCTTCATAATGAGGCCATTCCCGAAAATAGAAAAGTTAATCTTATTCCAATTGCAGGAGATATACAAATCAGGGCATTTGCTTCATTTTTGTCTAACCAGCTCACTTGGAAAACTGTGTTCACTGCAAGAAGTCATAATGAGGAAAATAAACTTCTGTGGATTAGACTAGAGCCTTTAGGCCCAGCCATGTTCATAGCACAATATTATGAATTCTTACAGAAGCCAGGAATGCACGAGTACATGGAGCAATTACAGGCTTCAATACTTTTTAAGTGTCAACAACACATTAGAATGAAGGGTACTGCTGCATTGAAGGCCAATGATATGTTTTGGCAGCAGTCATGTAAAGAAAGACATGATTATCACCCTTTTAACCCTCACAATCTTCAAGCTGCATTATCCAGGGTCCCTAAGTACATTGGTTGCGTTCAACATTGTGGAGTAAACTGGATCGGGTATCATTTCCGTTTTCCAATTTTATGGCTGCCATCAGACAAATATCAGTGTCATTACTAGTTGACGGACAGAGAGGAAGCCTCGGCATGGCAACATTTGCAGAACAACAGCGGATTCAGAGCTCCTACAGATGCCACCTTCTCCAGCTACTGCTTGAGTAATTTGCATGCTCAGTCCCAGTACTCAGACTCTGATTCAGACTAGGGGTTGCCTGAGGACATGCAACATTTTTAGCTGGGGGGGGATGTTAGGACTCCACTATGTATCATTTTTGCTATATATTTTGACACCATTCTACTCTTATAACCATGAACTTCATTGTCTTTTTCATCTACTTTATCCCAAGGTATATAGAAACCTCTTCTTTATTATATGTTTAATCTGTTTTACATTTAATTCCGAAATACTCTTATATTTTATCATTAATTGAAGTGTATTGTTGCTAACACAAGTCTAAAGATCGCAGATAAGTTACATGCCTTGTTGGGAACAAGCGGCCGTTGCTGATACAGCTGACTCCATTGCTGGAACAGCTGACTCCGTTGCTGAAACAGCTGACTCAGTTGCTGAAAGAGCCGTCAAGCACGCAAATCCCGTTATGCGTAATTTGCGATTCTGGAAGAACTTTTTGTGGAATAGTAGCAGCAGCACGAAGACACGGTTACCTGGATCATCCTGAAGATAGCACTTTTATTGTCTCGGTTGTAACAACATCTTTTTTTGAAAGAACAGAATAGTCCTGTTTTGGGAAAGAGAACAGAATCGAGATAATGTAGATTCGCTCTCATGTAAATTGTAAAAGATGTCTCCTCTTTAAAAAGAGGAGACATCATCATTAGAGGGGGGTTGAATTGTAAGTTACAGGAGAGTATTGTGTGAGAACTGGAGCTAGTCTCCTTCTGTAATGTATCAGTTTCTTTGACAGATGAATAAAATCTTCTTTTGAGCGTTCTAATTTAATTCTTTCTCCTGGGGAATCTTGTGAGAAGGAAAGGGCCCGCCTTCCTCACAAGATTCACCCTTTGGTTCCTGTAGTTTGTTTAATTCTTTGTGTGTCTGCAGTTCCCTTAATTCTGTTGTTGGACATTAGTTACACAGTTTTGTAATACTCTGTTTCTTTAGCACTACACGTATTGAATGCATGAATGAATGATGTTGGGAAGCATGTGCTGAAGATTCCTGCATAAAGGAATAGGGTCTTGCTCCCATTGATTGCTTTCCTTTGCCTGCAGTGTGATTAGGAACAAGAGGACAAGTGCTGAAGGTTCCTGTTCATGGGAATAGGGTCTTGATCTCTTGAAGTTACTTTTCTTACAGTGTGATTAAGTGTCAGGCATCAGGTGCTGAAGTTCCTCACCAAGGAATAGGGTCCTGTTCCTGCTATGGTTGAATGATTTCTTTCCTTGTAGATTGATTTTCCTTTGCTGAATTGTAACTGTAACAGAGAAATCATTTCTGCTATAATTTAATTGACTTCAGCTTTGATTAAGTAGAGTGTGAATTAGTAGATTGATGAGATTAATAATTGTGTGTTCTTTTACTACAACATTGATTCTGCTTTTGAAATTGAGCATATCCAGTGCGTTATTATCTTTGAAATAAAAAAACCTTCTCGGGTTGACAATTTATGTGGAGCTTGAATTGTGAAAACAATTAAAGCAACCAACACCAGCCTCTTCGGAGAGTATTCAGCATGTCGGTAAAATGACTATCCCATATAAGGATGTTGGAGTAGGATTAGTTAAAGATGCTGGTTTACTGAGAACTTTTCCTTTTCCTCCAATCAACGCATCATCTTCATTTGCAACCATTCATATGATTACATCAGACACTATGTTTTATGACGATCCTTGGATCGTTCCTTCTGAATCTGAAATAGACTCATTTGGTAATTCCATGCCTTTGAGTCCATATGAAATTGCCTATGAAGCCGTGCACTCTTTTTCCGCCACATGTTCAACCGAAAATGACTTAATGAATGTGGTCCATGAGGAATCACTTTTCACATCAACCTCAGATTTAACTACGTTTTCTGAACTTGTTCACTCTGATGAGCAAATTCGTGAAATCCTATGTGTAGATGATTTACCATGGGAAGATCTCCATCACAGATCTTCGTTTTTACCTGAGGATGATCGTTTTGAAAATGATTTCTCATAAATCTTTACGACTGAATATGTCAAGGAACCTCAAATCCAATGAAACATCCCGATTCAAAGTTAAATTTGGGAAACATCTCTCGAACTATTCCCATTGACATTTAGGTTAAGCCCAGAATTGTTGAGAACATTCATATAGGTGCCTCGTGTACAGATGACGAAATCCAATTATATAAGGCCCTATTTCAAGAATTCTGCGACGTGTTTGCCTGGTCCTATGAGGAAATGCCAGGAATTGATCCTGTGATTGTTGTTCATGAGATCAAGACTTACCCGGATGCTAAACCCGTCTGACAACGTTTGCGTGAGATTCACCCACGAAAAGCTGCTGCAATTAAAGCAGAAGTTGAAAAACTGTTGAAAGCAGGTTTCATTTATCCGATCCCGTTAACGGATTAGGTATCGAATATTGTTCCGGTTAACAAAAAACAGGGAACAATAAGAATATTCATCGACTATAGGGACATTAATCGAGCTTGTCCAAAGGAAAACTACCTAACTCCCTATATCGATCAAATCATTGATGATTGTGCCGGCAGTGAAATATTTTCCTTTATGGACGGTTTTTCCGGATACAATCAAATCAATATTCTACCTGCCGATCAACCGAAAATGGCTTTCATTTGTCCATGGGGGACATTTTCTTATTGCAAATTACCTTTTGGGCTCAAGAATGGCGGAGCAACTTTTCAAAGGGCGATGTCTTATGCGTTTCATGACATCAAACACATTGTGCAACCATATCTCAATGATTTGCCTGCTCATTCATTACATCGAGCTGATCACCTCATCCACTTACATGTAATCTTCATGAGGTGTAGGCATTATTGTATTCGGTTGAACCCACATAAATGTGTGTTCTGTATAGAAACGGGTCGATTGCTAGGATTTGTAGTTTCGAAAGATGACATTCGCGTTGATCCCTTGAAGGTCGAAGCTATTATCAATTTGCCTCCTCCTTCGAGTCTTTGCCAACTCCAAAGTTTGCAGGGGAAAGCAAACTTTTTACGACGATTCATTCCTAACTACGCTGAGGTTACAAAGGGTTTTACATGGTTGTTGAAACAAAATACTCAATTTTCTTGGGATGAGATAGCTCAGAAATCTTTTGATGCACTCAAACACGCGTTGACCCATGCACCGTTGTTGCATCCTCCCAACTACAACCAGGATTACTTTTTGTATCTCGCCGCCTCCCATTCCACCATTGGAATGGTCTTAGTTCAGGAAGATGAATTCAGAATGGAACATGTGATATATTACCTTAGTCGAACGTTAAATCCAACTGAGCTAAAATACTCACATGTGGAGAAATTGGCATTGGCAGCCGTTCAAGTTGTACAACGTTTTCGTCACTACATTTTACTACGTAAAACTACAGTCATTTCGGATTGCAACCCTATGATCTACATTTTGACCAAACAATTGCTAAGGGGAAAGTACTCTAAATGGATCGTTATCCTGAAGGAGTTCGACTTGGAGTTTGAGAAATCTAAGTCTAAGAACTCTTTAGTTTTTGCAGAGTTAATGTGTGACTTCCCGCGTGCTGACACGGAAACTGTGGCAGAGGAGCCCATTGCGGACAAATCTCTGTTTATAATCAGCACTTTAGATCTGTGGTATGGGGATATCATCGTCTATCTCCAGACCCAATCCTTTCGGTCAGAAATTTCAAGGTCTGAACGTCAGAAAATTCGCTTCCAGTCCCAACAATTCAAAATTATTAGAGATACCCTTTATCACCGTGGGGCGGATTCTATTTTTTGACGTTGCTTAACTCATGAAGAGGCTAAAAGGGTTCTAAAGGACTTTCACTCTGGAGCATGTGGCGGTCATATGTCTGGGTATGCCACAGCCCAAAAGATATTGCGCGCTGGCTACTTCTGGCCGTCTTTATTTAAAGATTGTATTACGGTGGTCCCAAAATGCCACAACTGCCAGATTTTTTATCGTAAGATGCGCACTCCACTCGCTCCTCTCCACGCTATAATTGTCGTTGGTCCTTCTGCCAAATGGGGTATCGATTTTATTACTTGTAACCCTCACTCGGCCGGGGGGCATGCATATATCATCCTTGCGGTAGATTATTTTACTAAGTGGGCCGAGGTGATGCCTACATTCGAGGCATATGGCAAGACAGGTGCAATTTTCATGTTCAATCATATAATTGCTAGGTTTGGTGTCCCACAAGCGATAATCACTGATCATGGACGTCATTTTCGAAACGTTATGATGACCGAACTTACAGGCTAGCTTGGTTTACGTCACGATAGTTCAACTCCTTATTATCCACAAGCAAATGGTTTGGTTGAGTCCATCAACAAAGTTTTAGTTATCATGATCCATTGAATCATTTCGATTCATCGGTCGAATTGGCACAACATGCTATTTTCAGCACTTTGGGTGTACCAAACTTTAGTAAAAACATCAACAGGGTTCACTCCTTTCCAACTAGTTTATGGTTTGGAAGCCGTGTTACCCATTGAGTGCGAAATCCCGTCACTGCAAATGGCCATCGAATTACTTCCAGCTACTTCCGAAGAGTAAAAGCGTTTGTTATACTTAGCTCAATTAGATGAGAATCGACGTGATGCTGCATTGGTGATCGAGACTCACGCAAAACGTATGAAACCTCAGTATGATCGGAATGTGACCCCACGAAATTTTTCGGAAGGAGACCTAGTGTTATTATATGATCAAGCTAATGATAAATTAGGTGCTGGAAAATTCGTTCCTATGTGGCATGGGCCCTATATTGTCAAACGAAAGCTAGCAAAAGGGGCCTATGAGTTGGTAGACTTTGACGGGGACTCTTTAGGTAAACCCAGAAATGGTCTTTACTTGAAGAGGCATTATGCTTAAAAGATTGGGTATGGAGATTTTTAGTTAGGTTAGTTTTTCTTTCAAGCAAGTGTGTTTAGTTGAAAGAGTGTGATTAGCTTAGAGAGTGTTTCTCGTCATTATTCCTGCTTATCTTGGTTTTACTCTTGATATTGCAGATGTCGATGCCTCTCCAAACATACATTGGATTTGCTGATGGTGTTTGTCGTAGTACACGGAACATTTCTTCCGCAGCTTGGGTTATCTATTCGCCCTCTGACAAGTTAGTTTCTATGCATGGGGTATGTTAGCACTCGAATTTGGCCTCAGGCTGAAGAAGGCAAAATCCAAGGCAAACATCAAACCACTTAGCCTTGTAGCTAGCCCTACGAGGATAGGAGAGGGCTCTCTCCGAGTCTATCTCGGAAAAAGGTCTACAAAGGGCTGAGATGACCAATAAAGAACACTGATTTTAGGCTATTAAACTGATAGGGAAAGTTTGATTTCAAATTTTTAGGGTTTTGTTGGAAAACTGAGCACGACAATTTTGGGTGCGGGGATGAGACACAGTTTTTGCAGAGGTCTTTTTGGGGAAAGGTAGGAGATTGTCTTGATGCCTTTGAAGGAAGTGAATGGATAGGTATGACTGGTGAGGAGCTAAGGAGAGCAAGAAACCATCAGGAGTTCTCCTTAAACAGATGAAAACATAAATATTAAGAAAACTTAAAGGCAGAGCATAGAAACCATGAATTCTACCTTAACACTTCATTTACTTAATTTTCAGAAGAGAAGAGTAGGAAAATGATACACATAACAAACTTACAAGTACATGAGAGAAACACACCATCAACACAAATAACCATAGGAATCCCAAATAGTGCTGCAAAACCCTGGCCTTTCCTTTGCCAAAATTGCAGAGATACAAAGAGTAATACAGTCTAAGCTTATCCCTCAAGAGTCCAACCATGAAAATGACTAAGAAAATACATAATATAGGCAAGCTAACACATTCCCTTGCATCTAGGGGTCGAGCTCATCATCCTAGGAGCTGTTTCAACCAATTCTAAACAAAGAACTATAATCTAGGCAATCAAAACAACTTGCCTCTATAAGCTAGGAAACCAATTCATTCATTAATTCTTTGCTATTTTATGAATGAATATTCTAAAATAGGTAAATAAGTGTCATGTCAACATGAAATTACATCAATTACATCAAGGAGGATGAAAAATCCCACCAAAAAATCAAAACTGGTCAAATGCTACGTTTTCCTAAGCTGAAGGTGAAAAATTGAGAAAATGTCCTGATGCGTAGCGCGTCATTTCTCAACACGTAGTGCGCCTTTGAGCCCACTTTTGGGGTACGTCCCAGCATCCAAATGAGGCACAGGTGGGCTTGTTGGAAAGGCCTAGATGTCTACTTTCCAATCCAAGTGGAATATCTCAATTTTGTGCCTATTTACCCCTCCAAACGTGAATTCTCCCAAGACTACTTCTTGTGTGTCCAAAAAGGGGCAGAAGGTCATTTTTTGCATGTTTTTTGACCTTTTGGGGGCCCAAAATTTGATGAAATGTCTTGGGAGTGGCTGAGCAGGTGTATTTTATCATGAAAAATCCAAAAATTCAAACCGTTCTTGAATTGGGCCTCCCCATCTTCAGGGTAGCGCGCGGCGCGCTACGCGTTGAGCCCAAAAACCTGTTTTTTAGTGCAAAAATTTCAAAATGTCAAAAGTTCTCCAAATTTCTTGAAATTTGGACTGTAGGTTATTCATCAAGGGCAATGATGAGCCAAGGATGTCTGAGCCAATATCTAGAGTCCTTCATCCACTTTTTTCCTCCTTGAAGATCTCTTTACCTTTGCTTTCAAACTTCCGATTCTCGCTTTGTACACCAAGTTCCGGGACAAGTAATGATATTTCTGCCACCTCTATGAAGCGTCATGAGTGCATGTCCTTCCAAGGGTGAGTCACTTTGGTTTTCCACTTCATAATCGGATGAATGACTGGATGACATATCTGTTGTTGCACGACTGCCTTGGATGAATGCTGATATGTGAAACTGCTGTATACAACTGAATGTGAACTACTCTTCTGATCTAAACAATGTTGTGACCACGGGGAAAACAAATGTAACAAGGGAATATTAGGAAGGGGAAAATATCAGGGAATTAGGGAATAATGGAAATAAAACAACGAATTTAGGGAACGGAAGGGATATGGAAATATTGAAGTTTTAGGGTTTTGGAATGAGGTAGGGATTATATGCTTGTAATAGAAGGGAGGGGTTAGAATTTTGTAGGGGGATAGTATAGGGTTTTATGAAGAATTTTTGAGGAAAATGTTGGTGAATGTGGGGAAAAGGAAGGATCAAAATGGGAAAACCTTGGATAACATAACACCTTGAAACCTTAGCAGAAACTAGGTCTTTAAATTTCACACAGAAATTTAGGGTTTTTAATTCCCATTTTCATGGCATTTTAACATATTAATTTCTCATTCATCTTGCAAAACCAAAACTATCCGTGGAGGAGAGGCCTACCTGAAATTTGCTTGAGAGAAAAGAGGATTTGGTAGCTTGCTGGCAGTTTATTGGGCAAAAAACCCAACGCGTAGCGCCCCTCTGATGCATAGCGCACGAGCAATTTTTTTCTGACAAAAGCAGCCTGATGCGTAGCGCGCCCCTGACGTGTTGCGCGCCCTCCCTGATGCGTAGCGTGCCATTAGCTACATAGTGAATTTTGCAGGAGGCTTTTGGAGGCCTTCCTGATGTCTAAATCAAGCGCAGGATAGCTCGTTGGAAAGGTTTGTGAGTCTACCTTCCAACCCAACTAGAATTTTTAAATTTGGAGTTCACTGGACATGCCAAAAATCAAATCTCCCAAGACTGATCAAAATGTGCCAAATGAGGCTGACTCAAGGTAGAGTGCTGTTGCAGTCAACTTTTGAATGCCTTCCACAACTCCAAACTGAGCTCATGATAGCTCATTGGAAATATATTTGTGTCTAGTTATCATTTGACTTATCCAGATATTCATTTGGCCAACCAATCTAGGAGAAAACTTGATTTTCGCAAGGTCACTTCAGAGGTGCATTCGATTCTCCTGAGGCAACACAATTTTTGACATTTCTCTAAAACCATTATACCTGTCTAAACAGTGAAGGATTGTTTTCTTTCGTGGCATGTTGTGAACAAAAACCTCTCTCAGTTTTCCAAAATTCATCTTTTATTGCTCTGAAACATCATTTGAGTGAAACTTATCCCGATGTGTGGAACAAGGAATTTTGTGGAAATGAAGCGAAATGAAGGGTATGAGGTGCTTCTAAATTCTTTAGAAAATTTTTGGAAGTAGGGGGCGATGTTACGAAGTAGGGGAAAGTGGAATATCAGAGATTGAGTGAGGGGAAGGGGTCCAAAAGGGCAAAACACAAGCCAAACCTAGAAAATTGCCAGGCTATAGCAAGAAACTAGGGTCTGTGCAAAAATGAGGAATTTGGGGCATCTCAGTGATGGGAAGCATTTGATAAGGTACTTTAAGGATAGGGGAAGGTGTATGAACATTTGGATACAAGTTTTTCTAATGATTTGACCATCAAAGAGAAATTGCCTTCAAAACCCTAGGAGAGGGAAATGAACCTTGCCTAGGCGCAACTGAAGCATGAACAAGGTGTAAAATGACTCATTAGACACTGACATGATAATGAAAACCCTATGAATGATGATAGACTCAGCTGAATGATGACGTGGACCGAAATTTGGACAACTTTAGAAGGAGTGAAAGCAAACCCTAGATCTAATGCCTAGTGACCAAATTTTGTTTGAAGACTCACTGGAATGACAAAATTTGACCTTGACACTCTGAGACCACTTTGTAAGAGCATATTTGATCACTGGAGGAAGGCTGGAAAGACTGACACTAACATTGGCTCCAATGGGGATGGTAGCTCCTTGGAGGTGCCAAGAACGATAGATCTCTGGAAGAGCTAGATAGTGCCTTCATCCATTGGGCAATGGAGTCAAAAACTCAAGCTGAAATGCATGACTGAAAAACGATGAATTGACAACAGAAATTGACTCTCACTCAACTAAAAACTGACTCAATACTTAAACACAACCGACAAACTGGAAATGATGCTCAAAGTGGAGCTTATTCATCAAAACCTACTCTAACAATTTCATTCATCACCTGATCAAGTGAAATGAAACAACCAATGCAACCAAGTAAGTATCCTGTTTGCTGTTCGAATTCTCCGCAAGTGCTCACTTATGAATAACAAGAGAGAACTATTGAAAGGCAACTCCCATGATAACTTAGAAACAGATCCGTTGAATGATATGAATTCTCTATCCACCTCCAAAAACACTGCATAAGGATCTTGAAGTTCATGCACACTGGGACTTAGCTCATCCAATGGATTACTTCTCGTTTCCTCATACCATGAATGCAAACTTTGATCTGAGCCTTGTGACGAGACCTCTGCTGAAAATGAGAAAGATACCGGCTGCCAGATCAAATTCATATCAGCACATGTTTCAAGCTCACATGTAGTCAATGGAGAAAGACTTTGACTGCAAACCTCATCCAAAACATCAGTTATTGGATCATGAAAAACTTGAAAAGACTGCTGTAATGTATCCATTGAAGATGTATGACATCCTTCTAGCTGTTCATCTTTTTCTTGAGATATTTTACGAAGATTCTGCCTTATAAACTGAAATGCTTCGAAACAAAAGGGTATAGAATCTTCCTGCATCATCGAATCATGTATTTCGTCTTCCACAACTTCATCTGTAATCTGTGCTTCAATTTCATTTGGTGGCTACAAAATCTGATGCTACAGGCTGCTCAAGAATTTTTTTATCTGTCTCATCCTCAACATTAACACTGAGAGATTGTTGACTTGTTATATGCTGTTCATTTGAAGATTTACTATGCAATCTACCCTTCAAAAACTGAAATGATTCAAAACAGAATGGTACGGAGTCACCTTGAATCATTAAATCATGTGTGTCCACTTCCAAGTCTTCAGCTAAAACCTTGACAATCAATGGCTTTCGGGGGTTGCAAATCTGAATATGAGAAGTCTTGAACAAAATTTTCATTGCTCTCAAGATGATTCAAATCAAGACTTGTTGACATTTGATTTCTGATTGCATGGTAGTTATCTCTGATGAACTGAAACAAATCAAAACAAAAAGGCAAAGATCCTTCACTTACTTCAAACTTTGATGCACTTTCCTCATCATTGTCATAGCTGCTATGCATAATTTGATCATTGTACTCGATCTGCTGTAAGTGAACATCCTCCTCCCACAAACTAGCTACTGATTTGTTTGCAAGATTAGCTTCTTTTTGGAGAACATAATCATCATCATATTGATCAAACTGAGGCAAATCATCGGTATAAAACATATCATCAAGCATGCAGGTCATATCACCAGATCTCTCTTCTCCAAGGTGATCTACAAAACAATCATTATCAAATCTATGACAACTAGGATAAGAAACAAAATGTTTTGGATCAACAACTTGTTCTTCTTCAATCAACGAGCCATGAGATTGAACATCATAATCATTCCTTTTGGTGATCCTGTCCATCATCGTTTCCACTGTACTTACCAAAATGTCAAGCTTCACCTCTAGAGATGTTGATTCGGCCAGATCTATGTTTTTCATCTCTTCTTCTTTCAACCTTGCCCGTCGGATCAGCAGATGCGCCTCTACATTTACTGCATTGTTTTTCATCTCATGAAGCATTGCAATATCCCTTTCTCTCAGTTGAAACTCCATCTCCGGATCAAAGACCCCCGGATAGTGCAAGAGAGCAGATCTAGGAGTAGGCCTTATATCAACTGGCATCGAATAATAAACCTGGTTAAATCTGGCTGAACACTGTTGTACTGTCTCCCCTGGCAATCTTTTCAGCTGGTTATACTCTTCTACAATCAAGAGAAGGTTCTGTCCGATCATCCACCTGTCGAGAAAAACTTTGACAAACTGCTGGAAATCTGAAATGCTTGCATCAGGCAGGGCTTTGAACCAACTCTTCACTTTGTCTTGCAAAGAAAGAGCAAAAAGCCTTATACTGACATCTTCTTCATCAACTTCAAAAAGATCTAGAAAATTCTCAAAATTCTGCACATGTTGCTCAGCGTTGACATTCTTACATTCACCATCAAACCTCGGCAAGTATAGATCATAGTTTTTGGGGAAAGCATGAAGAACAGAAGGTAAAACAAGAGGTTTGTACCGATCTGGAATTTTACAAGGTGTAGGGGTATGTACAGCAAGTATAGAATCAGTCTTGGTCTCTTGAGGCTCATCAATTTGAATATGGTCATCAGAAAATTTGGAAAAAGGATCTTGATCAAGCTCAAAGGCATGCAAATCTTTGGTATTCACAATCTTCAAAGGGAAAGAATCAACTGCAGGCCGAGGATCTCTTCTCAAATACAATATACTTTGCAAAGCCTTCTTGACATTTTTTGGAAAAGAGAAGAAATAATTTATGACAAAGAACAAAATGTCTTGGATGAAATTCCAACTTGAATATCTGATATGTCCATATTGTCCTTTCATGTTTTTGCTGGTCGGGATCATCCTCCAGTGGAGTCTTTGGATCTGATCTCAAAAATGATTTAGAGTCGCCAGGTGAATGGTTTCAGCCTTTCAAGTGTCTGATCGTTGTCCACCATCAACAATTAGATCTGAACTTGATACATGTACTGGGGTAATTAACAAGTTAAATGTCACGTTTACAAGCTAGATCGGAGATTGACTGAAGCAACGTTTATCTACTTTCGTTAATGCAAAGAAAAAGCATTTCGAAGGCTACCTAGCATAACTTCAGGCTCCGTCTGTAGCTTATAAAACAAATGACATCAACAAGTAAACCATTTGTTCTTCCCCAGTATGGTCGCCAATATGTTAGCGCTCGAATTTGGCCTCAGGCTGAAGAAGGCAAAATCCAAGGCAAACATCAAACCACTTAGCCTCGTAGCTAGCCCTACGAGGACAGGAGAGGGCTCTCTCCGGGTCTATCTCGGCAAAATGTCTTCAAAGGGCTGAGATGACCAATAAAGAACACTGATTTTAGGCTAGTAAACTGATATGGAAAGTTTGATTTCAAATTTTTAGGGTTTGTTGCAAAACTGAGCACGACAATTTTGGGTGTGGGGATGAGACACAGTTTTTGCAGAGGTCTTTTTGGGGCAAGGTAGGGGATTGTCTTGATGCCTTTTAACGAAGTGAATGGATAGGTATGACTGGTGAGGAGCTAAGGAGAGCAATAAACCATCAGGAGTTCTCCTTAAACAGATGAAAACCTAAATATTAAGCAAACTTAAAGGCAGAGCATAGAAACCATGAATTCTACCTTAACACTTCATTTACTTAATTTGCAGAAGAGAAGAGTAGGAAAATGATACACATAAAAAACTTACAAGTACATGAGAGAAACACACCATCAACACAAATAACCACAGGAATCCCAAATAGTGCTGCAAAACCCTAGTCTTTCCTTTGCCAAAATTGCAGAGATACAAAGAGTAATACAGTCTAAGCTTATCCCTCAAGAGTCAAACCATGAGAATGACTAAGAAAATACATAATATAGGCAAGCTAAAACATTCCATTGCCTCTAGGGGTTGAGTTCATCATCCTAGGAGCTGTTTCAACCAATTCTAAACAAAGCACTATAATCTAGGCAATCAAAACAACTTGCCTCTATAAGCTAGGAAACCAATTCATTCATTAATTTTTTGCTAATTTATGAATGAATCTTCTAGAATAGGTAAATAAGTGTCATGTCAACATGAAATTATGTCAATTACATCAAGGAGGATGAAAAATCCCACCAAAAAGTCAAAACTGGTCAAATGTTGCGTTTTCGTGAGCTGAAGGTGAAAAATTGAGAAAATGTCCTGATGCATAACGCGCCATTTCTCAACGTGTAGCACGCATTTGAGCCCACTTTTTGGGCACTTCTTGGCATCCAAATGAGGCACAAGTGGGCTTGTTGGAAAGGTCTGGATGTCTACTTTCCAACCCAAGTTGAATTTCTCCATTTGGTGCCCATTTGTTCCTCCAAAAATGAATTCTCCCAAGACTGCTTCCTGTGTTTCCAAAAAGGGGCAGAAGGTCATTTTTTGCATGTTTTTTGACCTTTTGGGGGCCCAAAACTTGATGAAATGTCTTGGCAGTGGCTGAGCAGGTGTATTTTATCTAGAAAAATCCAAAAATGCAAAACTGTCTTTAATTGGGCCTCCCCATCTTCAGGGTAGCGCGCAGCGCGCTACGCGTTGAGCCCAAAAACCTGTTTTTTAGTGCAAAAATTTCAAAATGTCAAAAATTTCTCCAAATTTCTTGAAATTTGGACTGTAGGTTCCTCATCAAGGGAAATGATGAGCCAAGGATGCCTTAGCCAATATCTAGAGTCCTTCATGCACTTTTTGCCTCCTTGAAGCTCTCTTTACCTTTGCTTTCAAACTTCCGATTCTCGCTTTGTACACCAAGTTCCGGGACAAGTAATGATATTTCTGCCACCTCTATGAAGCCTCATGAGTGCATTTCCTTCCAAGGGTGAGTCACTTTGGGTTTCCACTTCATAATCGGATGAATGACCGGATGACATAACTATTGTTGCACGACTGCCTTGGATGAATGCTGATATGTGAAACTGCTGTATACAACTGAATGTGAACTACTCTTCTGATCTAAACAATGTTGTGACCAAGGGGAGAACAAATGTAACAAGGGAATATTAGGAAGGGGAGAATATCAGGGAATTAGGGAATAATGGAAATAAAACAAGGAATTTAGGGAAGGGAAGGGATATGGAAATCTTGATGTTTTAGGGTTTTGGAATGAGGTAGGGATTATATGCTTGTAATAGAAGGGAGGGGTTATAATTTTGTAGGGGATAGTATAGGGTTTTATGAAGAATTTTTGAGGAAAATGTTGGTGAATGTGGGGAAAAAGAAGGACCAAAATGGGAAAACCTTGGATAGCATAACACCTTGAAACCCTAGAAAAAACTAGGTCTTTAAATTTCACACAGAAATTTAGGGTTTTTATTGCCCATTTTCATGGCATTTTAACATATCAATTTCTCATTCATCTTGCAAAACCAAAACTAGCCATGGAGGAGAGGCCTACCTGAAATTTGCTTGAGAGAAAAGAGGATTTGGTAGCTTGCTGGCAGTTTATTGGGAAAAAAACCCAACGTGTAGCATGCCTTGCCTAACGTGTAGCGCCCCTCTGACGCGTAGCGCATGAGAAATTTTGTTCTGAGAAAGGCAGCCTGATGCGTAGCGCACCCCTGACGCGTAGCGCGCCCTCCCTGATGCGTAGCGCGCCATCAACGACAGAGTGAATTTTGCAGGAGGCTTTTGGAGGCCTTCCCGGTCTCTAAATCGGGCGCAAGATAGCTTGTTGGAAAGGTATTTGAGTCTACCTTCCAACCAAACTAGAATTTTTCAATTTGGAGTTCATTTACCTTGTCAAAAATCAAATCTCCCAAGACTGGTCAAAATGTGCCAAATGAGGCTGCCTCAACGCAGAGTGCTATTGCAATCAACGTTTGAATGCCTTCCTCAACTCCAAATTGAGCACATTATAGCGCACTGGAAATATATTTGTATCTAGTTATCATTTGACTCATCAAGAAATTCATTTGGCCAACCCATCTAGGAGAAAACTTGATTTTCCTAAGGTCACTTCAGAGGTGCATTCAATTCTCCTGAGGCAACGATATTTTTGACATTTCTCTAACACCATTATACCTGTGTAAAACGTGAAGGAGGTTTTTCTTCCTTGGCATGTTGGGAACAAAAACCTCTCTTTGGTTTCCAAAATTCATTTTTTATTGCTCTGAAACATCATTTGAGTGAAAATTATCCCGATGTGTGGAACAAGGAATTTTGTGGAAATGAAGCGAAATGAAGGGGATGAGGGGCTTATAAATTCTTGAGAAAATGTTTGGAAGTAGGGGGGGATGTTAGGAAATAGGGGAAAGTTGAATCTCAGAGATTGAGTGAGGGGAAGGGGTCCAAAAGGGCAAAACACAGGCCAGGCCTAGAAAATTGCCAAGCTGTAGCAAGAAACTAGGGTCTGTGCAAAAATGAGGAATTTTGGGGATCTCAGTGATGGGAAGCATTTGATAAGGTAATTTAAGGATAGGGGAGGGTGTATGAACATCTGGATACAAGTTTTGCTAATGATTTGACCATCCAAGAGAAATTTCCTTCAAAACCCTAGGAGAGGGCAATGAACCTTGCCTAGGCGCAACTGAAGCATGAACACGGTGTAAAATGACTCATTAGACACTGACATGATAATGATCACCCTATGAATGATGATAGACTGAGATGAATGATGACGTGGACCGACATTTGGACAACTTTAGAAGGAGTGAAAGCAAACCCTAGATCTAATGCCTAGTGACCAAATTTTGTTTGAAGACTCACTAAAATGACAAAATTTGACCTTGACACTCTGAGACCACTTTGTAAGAGCATATTTGATCACTGGAGGAAGGCTGGAAAGACTGACACTAACAGGGTAAGCCTTGGTCAAACAACGAACAACATTGGCGAGTATAGTGCAGTGATTAAGTTATTATCTGAATCTATTTCATTTGGGATTCGGAGTTTGATAGTGAGGTTAGATTCTGAACTCGTTGTATTACAGCTTAATAGAGTGTATGCCATTAGGAATCCAGTGTTATTAAGATTATTTTTGAGAGTGCGTCTCTTGGAACGTGAGTTTGATTACATTGAATATCAGCATATTCCAAGGTCTTTAAATACATTATCAGATGCAATTGCTTCTCGAATGTTAATTAGACATTTGCAATAATCATAAATGTAAATTTAAAACCATTCCATAACATGATTTACAAGATAAGCCGGTAAGAATGATATATATATATATATATATATATATATATATATATATATATATATATATATATATATATATATATATATATATATATATATATATATATATATATATATATATATATATATATATATATATATATATATAGGAGTGTGTCAAAAAATACATCGTCTTCGATCATAGGTTGAAAAACACCTTATGATCGGCAAAAATGATAAGTACAAAAAACAAAATGTCACATGTGCCCACAAAAGGCGATCATCCTATCACTGGTGATGATCTCTATAAGAAACCACTACCCGGGCCACCTTGCAAAGGAACCTCCTAAAAGGTCCAGGGACTCCAATCCCATAGCGCTGAAGTCAACGAGGAATGTCGTCTATAGTGGTCTCAGGAATATCCCATGTCAAGCGCTCAAGATGGCCCTCCAACTCGGCCAAAACCTCTGCTGATTCATCCTGTGGGGCTGGCAAGGGTGCAATTGGTTGTTTCCTCTCGAAAGGCCGGAGAGCGGCTGGTCGCTGTGGACCCACATCTGCATTTTAATTTTTTGCTATCAGTTTTGAGACGATGCAAAAATTAAAAAAAAAATTAAAAAGAAAAGTTGAAAAGGATTTTACCTGACTCGTCCCACTGCTCTCCTGGTGGAAGAGCCATGTCTGGGTCACCACGGAAATCTATCCCAGTGTAAGGGAAGTCCTGAATGGCAAAAACCTAGTTTTCCAACCGTTGGAAATACTCAGTTTTGAACCGAGCAACCTCTGTCCTCTTGTTCGGGTGACGGGCCATGACTTCGACCCATCGCATCAGTTTGGGCTCTCGAGGAAGCCCAGCTCCAACAGTAAGATGCTGTGGGATCAGCATAGGAACCCTCTCCAGGCCAAAACTCACGACCAAAGCCCCATAACCAAAGGTCTTTAGCCATCCGGTCTTGGTCCTGGTCAGTTGACCTTTCACATTGGCCAGCACAACATTGCACTAGTTGAAGATGGTGCCTTGAAAGCAATCAATTGCCATACACATCTGGGATCTAGTGGTAACATGTAATGCAATAGCTCCGCAAAGTCTGGTGACAGTAAATGCAATCACCATGAGCTCAGGACGGGATATGGTTTTTATGTCTATCCCTTTGTCTTTAGCCTGGCTGTTGCAGTACTCTGGCCAAAGGCTATCGACAGACTGGCCACCTGGCGTAGTCCCGTATAGAGTCAAGTCCTCGCCTCTCTTAGGCAAACCAGTCAAGAAATAAATTTCCTCCGATTCGATTTCAAGCCGGTGCCCACCAATGAAGAAACACTGGTCCTGCATGCACCACCTGTCAACCAGCCACTGTAAGAAATCTACCTGAGCCCTCATGCCAGGAATGGTCCAGAACTTGTACAGTCTGCACGCCCTCAAAGCATCAAGTGAAGGCTGATGATTCCATGCGGCAGTATCCACGTCCTCATGCTCCCGTTCGCGCCAATCTAGCATGATATATTCTCTGCATCAAGAATAAAGATTAATTAGATTGCTAGAAAACTTTTTGATTGGTCCATTTTTGAGAAATTTTGGGTTCAAAGCCCTTGCGACAGGGTATGCACCCTCCACGTTAGACACATTGCGTGGGTCTGTACTTTGTCTACACTGAAGGTGCGGACCCCGAGCTTTTTCCCAATGGAGAAAAAGTCGGGGTCCACGGGTCCGCAATGGTAAACCTCCAGACCCTCGTGTGTGGGTTTTGTGCCTAAAAACCCTCCCAAAAAATGAAATGGGGGACTAAATCAAAAAACTAAACGGTCGAATATGAAGAGTAAGATGATGTGGATTACCTGGAGAAGACGACGCTCGATTCCGACGGTTGGATTTTCCACAATCTTCACGGGAAGTTTTCTAAGCAAAAGCACTATTTTCTCACCCAAACTCGAATGGTAAAAATGAATTGTCAAAACCCCTTTTCATAAGTTTTTTGAGTAAATGAATTGCAAATTTGTTTATGTTTCACTTTAAAAAGGTATTTTACGACATTTTTATCCATTTCAAACAAGTATGAGTAATGTTTGTGTCTTTGTGCAGAATATAGGATTGTTCAGGCGAAATTTATTATTTTCAACGAAAAAACAAGTAGAGTCATCTTTAAGCCCTTTTCTGACTCCTAAAACATGAAAAGATTGCCGAGCGTTTCTTTTACACTCGTTAAAATAGAATTAAAAGACGGTCCACTTACAGCTCTTTTCCGACCGTAAAAAACATGAAAAGTTTGCCAGATTTTTGTCGTTTCAAATTCGATATTGGTTATAAAATGACGTGTTGTTGATCGCTTTTTTACTTTTTTGGATCAGTGACACTAATAATGAAAAGTAATCCTTGGTCGTAAAAGATCAAGCGGTTCTCTCAAGTATTATTTTATACCTTTTCGGACTTGGGAGACACAAATTTACGAAAAAGGTCAACCCTGGAGTCTTCTTAAGTTTTTTCAGACTCTCTAAAATTGAAAAACACCGAGTTTCTCCTATACTGGACTTGTTAAATTTCACAGTAAAGGACCTGTTCAATTACAAATAGGAGCGAACCACTCCTTCTTAGGGTTCGAATCTAAACTAAGTTGGACTCATCCGAAGGATGAGCTTATAATCAAGCAAATGTTATCCTCCTCAAGCTTGTCAAAAATAAAGAGGTACTTGCCAGAAATGGTGGGGGAAAAGAGAGGAAAATGAGTCTGTTTGTCATACTTTGTAACCACTCTTGAACACGACACTTTTATTCACCTGGGTTGGGAAATCCTTTGCCTAACAATTAATCAAACCACATTGAAAGTCTTCAGCCGGTTTCTGGGTATTAACTTTGGGTTAATTGTCACCAAGCCATCTGTTGTGACGTTATGTGTTCAAGAGGTCACTGCCAATAAGCCATTCATCTGCAAAATATCTTTCATCCATCTTGACGATCCCTGAGTCAGTCGTTGCAACTAAATTTCTTCAACTTGATCTATGATTTCATGTTGTGGGCTTGCCTACGACGGATCGCTTTCTATCGACATCAGCACATTATCTAGAAATATGATCTAGGAATCATCAGTACCTTGAAATCCGCATGCCTCAATGGCAGGTTTCTCGCCTTTGACGACAGTTTACATCATTGACTTTCGATCGAAGGATTCTGTGACATGTTCGACATCAACACATCTACTCACATCTCATGGATTGTACTGGGTACTTTGAGAGCCATTGACATCACTGGTGGTTTCTCTCACACTTGTTAACAGTTTACATCATTTACTGGTAATCAAGTAACACATATTTCAATAAATTTGGAAGTTTCTTATTACAATGCCTTAAACAACATTCATTCTTTTGTAAATCGCCATATTAACTTAATTCAACATAAAAATAATTTTAGTAATTTCAGACCAAGTAGAGATCATGAATAGGTGAAACACAGAGTTGTTATGTACAATAGTATCAATACACAATAGGAGTGTGAACTCAAACTCTTAGAAGCAATTGATTTAATCTAAATCATATTAGTATGTGTAACATACAATGAAGATATTATAGTTATGGATAACGGACTAGATTCCTCGATGTTTGAATTTTGTGTCTGGTGACTCTAACCCCCTTTCCCGCAACCTACGACGGATTTATTGATTGAATGATGGTGATGTGAGGATCTTAGTGTAAATGGAAAGGATGTGTGTCCCTTGCATTGCATTGAAAATATTCTACTAAAAACTTAGTAAAATGTTTTTGTGCTCAATTTTCCTACAGTCCCTTCATGCCTTTATGAAGCACTAATGAGGGGATGATCATTCATCTTCGTAGCATCCAGGCATCCATTATAAAAGTTAGGCATTTTTGATCTAGGTATTTGAAGAAGGTTACACACCATTGATATATCTCCACTCAAAGCCAAGGACATCAAATGAAAGTTCTTAAATGGGTATTCAAGTCGTTCCATTGCGATGGACAATGTCACAAATTGAAGTAAACAAGAATTAGTGGTCTTCTTGTAAGTAGTGGAGGCAAGGGTTTTCAAATATTAGTACAGTTGATGATAATGTGGATATTGATATCTCCTTGTAAACATTGTCAAAACCAATAATAGTCTCGATGTATGTAAATGCTAGTCTCAATTGTATGGAAAACCATGATTGACCATTACTTTCACTAAGAGGAGAAAATGAAAAGATTTTTTAATATGGAAAAAATGACTGTGAAACATAACTCATGGATTTTAGTTGAAATTTATATAAGTCCTCGTGTTCTTTAATTATTAAATACTTAATGTAAATACAAATAAATTATCGTTAAGATATTTATTTTGAAGATTAAATATGTATTAAAAGGCATTGATCTATGACACTTGAATTTTCATATAGTCTAAATATACCACTTAAAACTCATTATCAATTAATTCTAATTAGTTTTGTAAAAGTATATATTTATTTAGATTAAGAGGTTTATTTCAAAAATAAATTACATTTATGAACTTTTATCAATACATATAACTAAATGGAATTCAATAAATAGCTTGTCAGTCTTGTTGGATTATATGAGATTATTTTAAGTACAAAATAATTTCTTTAAGAATTGAAATTTACAAAATGTTAATCTTGATGGGAAAATCATGTCATATGGTACAAAAGTTTAAAGACATCCATTTATGGCTCATCTATAGAATGATCTTAAATAATCTACTTGATGCTCATTGTGAATTCATTAATCCATGTTTATTAGAAAATACATTTTTTACATGGATTTTTATTCTAGAAATAGCAATGTCACATTTATACATTCATATTAAACCACATGATAGTTAAATAAAAATCAATTAATGGTTTCTTGACTTACTAACTTATATGACATGATTACATATAGAAATAATTGATTTAAAAATGCATAGTTAAAAAAAATTGCCAATTCAAAATAGAATAAACCAATTAGAACTCATCAACAATTGATTTTAAATTATTAATCTTCTAAAAAATATATTTTTACTTACATTAAGAACTTTATTTCAAAAATAAATTGCATGTATACATACATACATAATAGAATTTAATACATACTTGTCTTATTGGCTTCTATGAGATTATTTCAATTACAAATAATTTATTTAAGAGTTGAAATTTACCAAATGTTAATAGGGGTGGGAAAATCAAATGTCGTATGATGCAAAAAGTTTAATTACATGTATTTATGACCCATATCCTAAATGAACTTGAACTATCTACTTAACATTCATTACCAATTAATTATTCCATGTGTTGTTAGGAAAATCATGCAATTTTACATGGAGTTTTATTTTTAAAAAAAATGTCACATTTATACATTTATAGTAAACCTCATGAGAGGAAAATAAAAGTCGATAAATGGTTTTATATAGACCACTTAGAACTCATTATCAATTACTTATAAACTTTTATCAATCCATATAACAAATAGAATTCTTCAAGTCCTATTGGATTCTATGAAATTATTTAAACCACAAATAAACTATTTAAAAATTGAAAATGACAAAATGTTAATATGAATGGGAAAATCAATGTTTTATGGTGCAAAAAGTTTAAATACAACCATTTTTTACCCATCTCTTTTATGAGTCTAGATGGTCCACTTAACACATTGTTAGTTAATTATTCCATGTTTTATTAAGAAGATAATTTTGTTTTACATGGAGTTTTGTTTCAAAACAATACAATATGAAATTAATACTCTTAATAAATTAAGTGATAGAATTATGGACTAAAAATAGAATGCCCTACAATTTAACTAGTATTCACCTATGTGTCATCACCCATTAGCCTAAAGTGTCCACTTAATACTTATTACCAAGAAATTATAAGACTTATTTTTGGAAGAAATGCATCATAGAATATGGCTATTATATATCACATTTATACACTCATATTATTGGACATAACTAAGTACAAGTCAATATAATTCTAGCTCAAATGATATGATTTCAGTTTATTTAAAATACAAATTTACAAAAACATAACTTTAAGTAATAAAATTAGATGCCTTACAGTTCAAAGACATAATTCATCCATGACAGTGTCTAACCAAACCTTGATAGTCCACTTAGCAATCGTCATATTAATTATATGTTTTTCGAAGAAATGCAAAACTATTTACAATATATTTTTATCCCAAAAATTACAAATCATATTTATGCACTCATATTAGTGCATTTTATATGTAAAAAATGAATAACTTACTTTGTGCCTTGTTTATTTTCAATATGATATGATTGCAGCTACAATCATTAATTGATTTAACCATATAAATTTATGAAAATTATGAATTGAGAAATCACATATCTTATGCTTCAAAAAATTCAAATCATTCACCTATGACACATTTCCCATTAGCTTTAATAGTGAATAGTGAGTGCACATAGCATTTATTAAGTAAATTACTATAATTTCTTTAGTAAGAATTACACCTTTGTTTGCAAGGAGTTCTATTTCAAAACTCATATTTCACATTTATATATGATTATTGATGCATATAAGTAAACAAAAATCATTAAAAATAACATGTCTTGATGGTCCATGTAAGATAATTTAAAAGGTAAACAATTCATTTCAGAACACGCACACACACATTTTAGATTAAAAATATATATATATATATACAACAAAGTCATTGCAAAAAAATTTATAAATAATAAGAAATATACATATTAATATAATTGGCAATTCCCATATATTTCAAAAAATATAAAATCATACAAATTGATAAAACAAAAGATAATTTAAAAGGCAAACAATTCATTTAAGAATACGCACACACACGCACACATTTTAGGTTTTAAGATCACAAAACAAAAAAAATCGATACAACAAAGTCCTTGCAAGAAAATTTATAAATAATAAGAAATATACATATTAATATAATTGCCAATTCCCATATATTTCAAAAAATATAAAATCATACAAATTGATACAACAAAAACTATGTCCAAAATGTATTAAAAAATTGGAATGTACTTTTCAACAAATTTATAAAGGAAATTTCTCCATCCACTATAATGAAGTACATGTTCTATTGAACATTTGAATGTACTTGTGTTTTTGTTTGATACAATGAAGCGTCTTAAGAAAGGGGAATAAAACTTGCATAAGTCAAGTATCTTGCTCTTTTCCTGTATAGGATTTTTATCAAGACGTGGTTTGATCGATATCCAATGAATTGAAAAGTATGCTTTGTTGTATCTATTAATAATACATTTGATTCTTCATAATCATCTCCATATTGGACCACACATCAATCAACTTTTTCTCATAAATTGTCTTGTTCTCCCTACTTGCAATTTTGTTTGCAAGTGACAATGAGACCTGTCCCATGCAAATTTAAAGTCCTCTATATCAATATTTGATTTTTCAAGTACTTTTCGGATGTACTTCTCAATGACATTTAATGTCCATATTGTGACATCATAATTTTTTAAGCAACATTTTAATACTTTTGACTGAAAAGGCCTTAAAAAAATAGGACCTATCACCAAATTATCAATCTAGTTCCCTTTGAATATGAAAATTTTGTTCATCTTTGGTGTATGATTGGAACAATACTCCTTCCATTTCAAATATCAACATCTTTTGATTTGTAGTAATGCCCATCTGCATCTACATTGCAACCACATGTATGATATTAAAATATCTACACTTCAATTCTTAAAGACATAAACACTTACAAATTTAAAAATGATATTAACATTTATTATGAATTATTTCCATTTGTATACAAAGGGAATTTTACAACGAGTTAATAGCATTCACAAAATACAAATACAATGGCTCCATTAAAATGAACAAACTAATGATATGTTTAATTTATACATACAATCTAATACCTTTATTTAATTTGTATGGAATAAAATTTTTCTAAGAACGCATTGACCCACCATTTAAATCATTAATTTTTAATACTTATAATGATTTCTTTAATAGCAATTAAAAAATATAATTACAATGGTCTAGTGCAAGTAAACAAACTATTTTTTTTTGTAAGCTACGGCGTTTCCATTTCTATTATATACATCGAAAATAAAATATACATGCAAAGGCGACCTCAACCTGCCCCGAAGGGAAACCAGGTCTGTTGGTCCCTCAAAAATATTGTCTGGAGCAGTTTATTTATCCCACATATAACCATCGTCTATCAAAAATCCTTACAGTTTTATGTCTGCAATTTGTTCCTAGCTGTCTATAATCAGAGACTTGACAAGCTACCTTAAACATAAGAGCACTATAGTTTATAATAGCATGCAAAAAACAAAAAGAGTGACCGGGCAGACACTTCAATCTACCGTAATTTCTTGCTTGGGCTCGTCTTCTTTCTTTGCTTCTATTAGGTCCTTCAGCATACCTGTTATTTCCTCTGTTTTGATGTCCTGTTTCCAAGTCATAAACTGCAGGCTGGCCATCTCTTTCTTCATGTCCAGCACCCCTTGGGCAATCTCTGTCATCTCAACTGCAACTTGCTCCATGGCCTTGGCAAGCAGATGCTTCATCACCCAGTACATATGTAATGCTTGCTTGTACAACATTAATCTCCCTCTTGTGTTCCCAGGGTTCAGTAGCAGGGTATCCCACTATTCCATTTCAGGGTCCGAAGGTTCTTCCAACACTCTGTTCTCCAACGCATCGATTATCCTCCTTACGTCTGCATTTGTTTCCTTGATGTAGGCTACCTCCGCTGCCTGAGCTGCCTGCCCGATAGAGCGTCGTCCTCTCTTCGGCTGATCAAAAACTGAAGTCTCCCTTCCACCATAATCCTCATGCCTCGTTCTCCCTCGCCCTCTCCGTCTCCTTCATTTCCCTATTTTACCCGGCCTACCTCTGTTGCTATTTCTACTGCTTTGTCCGACTTCAAAGGTCACTCTCACCCCGCCATCCTCCTTCCCTATCTCCATATCCTTTTTGTCAGAGCTATCAGTCGCCATCGTCATATGTTCATGTTCTCTCCCGATGGTCTTCCCTTCACCCTCCTACTCCTGTCTTCCCCTCCTTCCTCCCTCCATCCTAATACTTAGGTAGCGTCTGAGTCATTGATTTACGTCTCTCTGCCAGACTAATTCTTCCCTCTCCACCTTCCCTGCCTTCCGGTTGTCTGTCATTCCGCCCGTGTTTCTTCTTAAATGAGTTTCGCCACCTAGCATCTGAAGCTGCAGATAATCGCCACCGGACCTTTATCCTTCCCTCACCATGATTTGTTTCGCTTCGTTCCTTGGTTTGCGTACTGCTCCACCACCCTTCACCTCAGCTCTATTAATGGTTGTCGTTTTGTATGACGCTTGCCGACCACCTCCCCATCCAATCACTGCCCTGTATTGGCCGTAGTTCTCCACCCTGATCGGGGCAAGTAAACAAACTAATTATATATTAATTTCCACATACAATATATTACAATTTTTGAATTTCAAACCTAATTAATATATGCTAATTTTTAGAGCCTCTACCTTAGTTGCTTTTGGTGTTTCTTTTAGTACAAATTATATGTTTATTGTTGGTGCTACGTAGAACCTAATATAGTTTTTCAACTTATATGGAATAAAAAAGTTATAAGAATGCAATGGGCCATCCTTCACATTACCAATTTCTAAGAGGTACAATGATAACTTAAACCACAATTGAAACAAATAATTGTAATGATTTAATTCAAACAAATATACTAGTTATCTATTAATTTTTACATATAATGTAATCCATTGTAAAAATTCGTATAGCATGGGAAATTTTGATATGAAAACATTAAATGGCCATTGAAATGAATAATTGTTATCAAGATAATATCTCACCAAAAATAAATAAAACAAAAATATTTTATTTTAGGTAATGACAAAGCAAATCAACAATTATTTTATTAGTGTTGCGAAATAAAAACAATAATTCATGATGACGTACATATAATAGCATGAAATAGGCATCAGTCATCTTAAAGTACTTCTAAATGTAATTGAACATCTTTCAAATTCGCTCACACATCTGTAGCCTTCTTTAGTTTATGCAACATTCTCCATAGTTCATCAATCAACCAATTATCCTCTTGATTTGTTCCAATGAATGGGGGGGGGGCAAGAATCACATTTTCTTTGAGATTCTCTTTCTCTCTCAAGTGAACAATCCACTATAATAATATTGGTTGCATCATATTGGGTATGCATTTCCCACATTTTTTCAATGATTTAGTATGTAACTTTGGTTGGATTGTCAATGACCTTATGTCCATTTTGTGGTTTACAATCTTAAGCAGTCCACATCAACACAAATTTATCTTGTAATGTTTCTGAAACCCCAGTTTTTTTAAAATTCTTCTTGTGCTTTGTTTCAAAGTTGTCGTCCAAATTGAAATGTCAAGAGATTCATTTTTTAAACACATTTCAAAAAATGTTTTTCCATGTGAATGAATCCAAAATAACCTTTTTCTCTAATGTGTAATTAGCATTAGTTCCATTTTTCTCCATATGTCATTTGTTTGTTGCTTCATCATCAATGCTATGATACAAAAATGTCCTTTAGTTCAAAAATAACTAATTTCTTTTTAGTTATTTTAGGTACAACATAATTACAAATAATCTAGTCAAACCGTTTTATTCATGTTTCAAAAATTACTAAAAAATTGTTAAAACAATACACATACCTTGAGTGGTGTTTCACTATTTATAGATGAAATAATAATTTATTTTATCATCTTGATAGAACCTAGAGTAAACACATTAAACCTTCAATGAAATACCAATAGTACTTCTTACTAAACCTTCAATCAAATACCAATCTCAAGAAAAACATTAGTAATGCAACCTTTAAAAAGAAACACAAACACACACCTTCAACATTATTTTGATTGTTAATTTTATCATTTTTATTTTTTCTTATAATAAAAATGTATAATGTTATGGTAGTTACAATCATTAGAGTTTGAAGAATAATAAAATAAATAATAAGACAAGTTATAAGTATCTTATATGATATTATCTTGATATTTGTAACTTTGCACCTCATCATCATCTTTGTTACCTTTATTTGTCTCTAAATTAAACACATAAAATATTTTGAATTCTAAAAATGAATAAAATCATTAAATAATAAGAAAAACAAGTGGACAAATTATAAGTACTTGATATTATATTTTGTCCTGATTAATGCTTTGTTTCACATACATTTGATCAATGTTTTTGTTCTCCTTGCTTGTCGCCATAATAAACATAAAAAACGTTATAAATTGTGACACTGAACAAAACTCATTAAACAACTATACAAAAAATGAATCATCTTTAATCATCCATATAATATTTTGGTCTTGATTGTAGTTTTGTGGGACATTCCATTGGTCACTATATTCATTCTCTTTATTTCCTACAATAATCAACATATGGAATGCTATGAATCACAATAATAAAAATAAAAATAAAAATTAAAAGAAATGTTACAATGATTAATACCAATTTCTATCTCCATCATTAAACACATAATATCAATTTATATTAATTTCATTCTTCTCATAATTCCCTATAATAGACATCCAAAAATGTTATGAATATGGAAATTAAATAAATTCAAAAAGTAACAAGAGCGACAACCAAACAAATTATGTACATGGTATGATAACTTTTTCTCCTCCTCGTGTTTCCATATCTAAACATTTTTCAACATCATAAGCATTATATTGATTATTTTTTTGCTTACCACTTTCATTATTCTTTGTTTTAGAATCTCCATCATTAATCATTTTAGTAAACACTTTGAATATTAAGAAGCCCGAATAAATACTATCCAAAGTATTATAAGAGAAACAACAAATGAACTATGGTACCTGAATTTTCCAAAAAGTTAATGGATCCTAGATTTGATAATTGAAAAGATTTGTAATTATTCAACATGATTATCCTTTGTGACTGTGTTTACACAACACATGCAATTCTTCTTCCATGTGTACAAGCAGCCTTTTGTTCCCGCATAAAGAGAAATAACCACTTTCACATCACTACATTGTTGGTGTTTTTCAATAAATCCATTCATAAATCATAATCTCTCCCATTTTTATCAAATATGTCTTCAAATGTGTGAGAGTATTTTGAAGCCTCCAAAATTTTTAATTTTGAAATAATAAATGTATAGTAAAGACTATATCATAACTATAATTGTTTTCAGACTTATATTGGTAAATGCCACTAGTTATTTTATAGTTGAACTTGGAGTTCTTTATGGAAATTTCCAAAGACTCGCGTACATTATTACAAAACCAAAGTTCTACTAAGAGAATTGTAGTAAATTCGTTCAACACATTTTTTTTGATAAGTCGTCGAAAATATTCAATATAATATCCCTTGTGGAAATGTCCTTTTTTCAAAGCCAGTGTATCCAGAACAACAAGGTGAGTATGTAAAATTGGTTGCAACTGACATTGGAAATGAGTGCAAAAGTGTTGACAAAAGAGTAGGGCCCCAAAAATGATAACCAAATTCAAAATTATTGTCAACCTATTAAACACTTGTTGATCATTTATCATTTTGTCAAGGAGTCCACATGCTTGCTGAGAAAGGGACTCTATCTTTGTATTATGTGTTCCTTTTACATAAGTATACCCCTTCACCATGTTGCAAAAATTGGAAAATATGATATCGTTAATTTCATAATGCTCAAGAATGTTGAATGTGGTAAGAGTCTTCTCATTCAATTTCTCATCATGACTTTGACAATATGTAACCATTTCATCCAATATTGTTCTATTGATTTTCAATTTAGAACAATAAGATTTTAGTTTTATGACATCTATTGGATGATTAAGTAGAATAGAAAACCAAATGGTTCCATCCAATAACTTATTTACTACTGAAGCAATTTCTTCCATGGTCAACCCCTGAAGGGGCCGAAGAGTAGTTGTTGTCAAACTGTGTAAACTATTTCTCTTGTAGTTCTCAAAATCAAGTGGGCTTGGAGAACACTTTATTAGTTGGTAACAATTAAAAACAATGTCATGTTTATCCCAAATAGGTTGATCAAGTTATAAGAGAATTTGTTTATTAGAAAAAATTGTAATTTGACAGTCTAAGGAGCACAACATTTTATCATCGATCTGATGAAATAGTAAATATAAACTAATTAACAACCATTTATTAGCATAATGTCTAACCATTGTAACAAAGTATAAACTTATTTTAAAATTGTCATACCATTTACAGATTTTGGTGTCGTGTTTTTTCAACTTCATTTTTCCTTTGATGCTTCCTTTGAATTTTCACTAGCTTCATAGTCCATGGTTTCTTAAAAAAAAAAAAACACTATTATCACAATTTTGAATTATTGAAGAAAGTATGAATTTATAAATACTATAACCACTCGCATCATTATATGTGTAACAAAATGAACAAGAACAATAACAAGTGTATAACTTACAATAATATCTAATCATGGTGTTGATTAGAAAAAAGGCACCCCCAAATAATTTATTATATTCTTTTAATCGTGACTATAGACAAGCTAGCACCTACTAGCCTTCTTTCTAGCACGAGCATAATCACATTTCCAAAAGACATTACATTGTGAATAAATAAAAACAACTGTAGAAACTACAACATCATATTTACACAATTTATCTTTTATAGTCATGTATAGTCTTAGCTTGCTTTAGAAACCATAAAAGCAAAATACAATGAAAGAACATTAAGTATGGAAATCATTAGATTTTCTTCTAGATCTTCGTCTAGCACAAAGACAAACACATAACAACATTGTAAGGTGAAAGAAATAGAGAATGTGATAGAATTACTTCTAGCAGAAACACAAGCATATTGCCAACAAGAATGTTGCAAAGCAAAATCAATATTTGCATCCTAGATTTCTTTCTATCACAGACACATGGATATTGCCAATAAAAACATTGTATTGTGAAATAAATCTAGCACATGCTAGAATTATTTTTAGCACGAACACATGCATATTTCCAAGAAAAACATTGCAAACCAAAAAAAATCTAACACAAGCTAGATTTCCTTCTAGCACAAACACAAGCACGTTGACATTAAAAATATTGCAAGGCAATGGAAATGTAACACATGCTAGACTCCCTTCTATTGCATAAAAGAAGATTGCCAACAACAACATTGCATTGTAAAGTAAATCTAGTGCATGCTAAATTTCCTTCTAACACAAACACAAACACATTGTCAATAAAAACATTGCAATAATAATATTTCCTAAGACATCTCCATGCTTATCAAAATTGACCTTTCTTCTTAGAGACAATGAGGTTTTAGTCCATACCTACATAGACTGTTGTTACGATATAAAAAATCTTAAACCCTCAAATTACTTGAAGGCCCTTCATATGGAATATGTGGTCTAAGAATGGGATATCGTACAAACATAAGCATGTTGCCAACAACAACATTGCATTGTGAAAAGAAATGTTCTATATTACCCTCTATCACAAACACAAGCACATTGCAAATAAAAACATTGCAAGGTGAAATAAATATATCGTACGTTAAATTTCATTTTATCATAAAAACAAACACACAACAACATTGTAGGGTGAAATAAATCAAGCATGTGTTAGAATTACGTTTAGCAAAAATACAAACATGCTTCCAACGACAATATTGCAAAGAAAATTTAATGTAGCAGATGCTAGATTTGTTTCTAGTACAGACGCAAGAACATTTCCAATAACAACATTTGGAGGGGAAAGAAATTTAAGCATAAGATAAACCAAAAAAAAAACTTGTATCAACAATGGTAGGTGAAAGAAATCTAACATGTGCTAGATTTAATTATATCACAAACACAAATATGTTGTCAACAACAACATTACAGCAGGGTAAAAGAAAATCTAGCACATGCTATATTTCTTTCTAGCACAAACATAAGTAAATAGCATTATTGTATGGCTAAAAAAACCTAATACATGTTGGATTTACTTCTAGAGCAAACACGAGCATATTACCAATAACATCATTATAAGGAAAAAGGAATCTAGCACCCACAATATTTTCTTCTAGCACAAACAAAAACACATTGCGTATAATCACATTGTAAGGTGAAAGAAATCTAATGTGTGTTATATTTCATTCTATCATAAACACAAGCACATAACAACATTGCAAGGTGTCAGAAATCTAGTATGTGCTAAATATACATCTATCACAAACACAAGTATATTGTCAACAACAACACTACAAGAAACCTAGTGCATGATAAATTTCCTTCTAGCATAGACATAAATACATTGCAAAATAAAAACAATGCAAGGCATTTGATTTCCTTCTAACACAAATAATTATATTTTCAAAACTTCTAGCATAGACGGAAATACATTGCAAAATGAAAACAATGCAAGGCATTTGATTTCCTTCTAGCACAAATAATTATATTTTCAAAATTAATATTGCATTGTGAAAAAAATATAACGTGTACTAGATTCCCTTCTAGTACAAATTCAGAAACATATTGCCATCAACAACATTAATAGACAAAACAAATCTAACACATGCTAGATTTACTCCTATCAAAAACACAAGCACGTTGCAAATAGAAACATTACAAGGTGAAAGAAATATAATGCATAGTATATTTCCTTCTAATGCAAACATAATCACATAACAACATTGTTGGGTGAGAAAAATTTAGTCTGTGTTATATTTACTTCTAAAACAAACATATAAATATTTCCAATGATAACATTACATGACAAAACAAATATAACACAAGCTAGATTTCCTTTTAGCCCAAACAAAAACATGTTAGCAATAACAACATTGCAAGGTAAAAGAAAATCTAATGTGTTAGATTTCCTGTTGGCACAAACACAATCACACAACCATTATAGAGTGAAAAACCTAGCAGATGCTAGATTTATGTCTACCACAAATAAAAGCACATTGAAACAACAACATTGTAGAGTAGAATAAATCTAGCCTATGCTAAATTTTCTTCCAACACAAACACAAGCACATTTCAATTTGAAAGAAATCTAGTGCATGTTATATTTCCTTCTAGCACAAACACAAGCACATAACAACATTGTAGGACTAAACAAGTCTAGTGCATGCTAGATTAATTTCTATCACAAACACAAGCAAATTGCAAGCTGAAGGAAACAAAACACATGCTAGATTCATTTTAGCACAAGCAACCATATTTCCAACAACATTGCATTGTGAAATAAATCTAGTGCATGCAAAATTTCCTTCTAGCCCAAAGATAAGCACATCACCAATAACAACATTGCAAGGTGAAAGAAATATAATGTGTTTTAGATTTCCTTCTAGTATAAACACAAGCAAACACAAACATTGTAAGGTGAAAGAATTATAGTGCATGCTAGATTTACTTCTACCACAAACACAACCATGTTGACAACAACAACATTACAGTGCAAGGAAATCTAGCGCATACTAGATTTCTTTCTAACACAAACACAAGCACATTACAGGATGAACGAAATCTAACCCGTGCTAGATTTTCCTTCTAGCACAAACACAAGAACATAACAACATTGTAGGGTTAAAGAAATATAACACACTAAATTTATTCTAGCACAAACTGAAAGATATTGCCAATAACAATATTGCAATAAAAGAAATCTAGAATGTGCTAAATTTCCTTCTAAGACAATCACATGCAAAATTCCAATAACAGCATTGCAAGGTCAAAGAATTCTAGCATATTTCCTTCTAGCACAGACAACCAAATTTCCAACCACCACATTGCATTGTGAAATAAATCTAGTGCATGCTAACTTTCCTTCTAGCTCAAACATAAGCACATAAAAGCAATGTAAGGTGAAAAAAAATATAACATATGTTATATTTACTTTTAGCAAAAACACAAGCCTATTGCCAACAACAACATTATGAAGCAAAAGAAATCTAACACATGCTAGATTTCATTCTATCATAAACACAAGTGTATTGCTAATAACAACATTGTAAGATGAAAGAAATCTAACGAATGTTAGAATTCCTTCAGCACAAATAAGCACGTAACAACTTTAACCCTTAGTAGCTCCCACACACATACTTTTTATTTGCATGTCTATTTTTTGACACCTAGAACCCCTCAAGTCATGTCATGGACTTTCTTTAGAAGCCGAAGAACTTTTATCATAATTATTAAGTTATATGAAACCCGCTTTGTATGCACATGGGGTCTTACCCCCCCATACTCTTTTCATCTTATTTGGTCTACAATGCTAATGCATTTATTGGTGTGCATAAACACCAGACCTTTTAGCATCAAAACATATAAAGTCATATCCCCACCAATACTTTGGTCCCAAAACATATACACATACATGCACTTTGCATTTAACACCCGTTACCTTTCCCATTTATTATAAGCATTGTAAATTAATTTAAATAAAAAGGTGTCGAGTTTAGGGACACATCCCAGAGTTAAGGAGGGAGGGAATTGTCTAGGATATTGATTGTTTGATAGAATCCATGGAGGCTGACAAGTGTGGACAAGGGACATGTTGTAAAAATATCAGCTAAAGATGAGGGCAAGAGTATGCCTTTGAGTAACTGAACATGGGACAACAAGACCAATGGAAATTTGGCCACGTAGCAAGGAACCAATTTGTGACTAGGTGCATATAGGATTGTTGGCCACCTATGGTAACAATAGAAAATTCTAGGAGACAAGGGGGAACAACACATAATTTGGTGTCGAGAGGACACGGGCAAGAGAGGAGCAGCAAAGAGGGTGGAGGTAGTGAGCTCCTAAGAGAAATTGAGAATAAATAGCAATGGTAGAGGACACTATGTCATAAACAAAAGAGGAGATCCTTCGAAGAAGCTTGGGGAAAGTTTGGCAAAGGTCTAAATGGTGAAAAAACAACATCGAGAGCCCTTGAAAATGTTGGAGAAAAACTTCTTGTGAAATCTAGAGCATTGAGATTAAGTGATTTCTCTTCGATTGATAATTGCTTGTGAATGTTTTTTACTTCTTAGGTTAGGATATTCTTTTACTTATGTTATTATAGTGTTATTCATCATCAAACAGTTACCAATGCATAAACCATAAAGAGATAAGAGACACAGAATATAGGCTATCCAACAAGGCCTAAACCTCTCCCACTTCAGAGGAAAATCCAAACGAATTCTTCTTCTTATAGAGACTTCAATAGACGAATACGAAACCTAGACCCTTGACCAAGAGCCCTCTAAGACCAATACACAAAGCTTATGAGCTTGACCCTTTCCGTCCTTGAGTCAATGATGGTCAAATTGCTAATTCTTCCTTCCTTCTCAGCTACTCTTTAGACTTAGATTTTATGTTGTACTTAGCTTACTTCAAAAACCCTAGCACATGTGAATCATCAGGATTGTAACATTAATTTCCTTTGCTTTAGGTGGAGGCTACTTGTTTGTCAACTCAGCTTGAGATACACCCTTGCTTCTTCCCTAACTTAACCTTCCAATGGGACTACAATATTTCGGCTTCTTTTGCAACAAGGACAATCCCTTTTCTTCGCATGTGTGAGATCAAAGTGACCCAAAAACATATCCAAATGATGCCAAAGACTTCGCTCTACTTCTCTCCCTTCTTTGCTAATGATTAGGCTTCCTTTTAAGTGAACTTCGCATATCTTTATATCATACCGAATTCTTCACCGAAATTTTGCCTTCTAGAATGAGGCTGAGCTGCCTATTTATAGTTGTTCCCCAGTCAATTAAGCTAACTTGAGAGAGGATGAGCCAATATGTCCTTTTTTGAAGATTATTTATTCCATCTTGTAGCCGACTTGTAGGAGGTGCCTTTGCTTGATCTTGGAGGGCCTTCTTATACATGTAAAGACTCATACAAAATGTAACATGCCCAAGAAGGGTCCTTCATATATGACATGACTCAATTTGGCTTTTATGACTAGATAACAATACCTAAAGGTTCACAATGGGAACCTTAACTAAAATAAAATCCCTTGATCATAAAACCCATGATTCAAGTGCTTACATAGATAATTTTATTTTCTTCTTTTCATAAAATCACAATTACACATATCATTATGAAGACCGAACCTAGTTACACTTTTCAACAAAACTAATTGAACATCACACAAGTTGGATTGTCAATAGAATGCAGATAACCTGGGAGGGCATTTGAAAGTTTGGCTAGGGAGAGAAGAAGAGCTCAACCAAGATCTATGTAAACAATTCATGCATCCATAGTGTGAGCGAAGAGTACGAGCTGGAGTGAATAGTGACGAGGAATTCTAGCATTGTTGGAGGGAGCTATGCTATGAGAGTGCATTCCCATAGATTTGCCTTGATGTAGTGGTTGAACGAAGTCAAAAAACACAAAGTAGAAGAAGAAAGGAGTTGAGCACGATAGCTCATAAGAAGCTAATAAATAAGTTGCATTGTTACAACATTGACATCTTTGAAGGTCCCTGTGCACAATCTGACTTTCGTGTCTCAGCTGATGGGTGGAGGTATTTGGACATCTGGAACCCCTGTTTCAACTGGCGGATCTGGTTTTAATCTTTTGAGCAAATCCCTCACTCATGCTCTGGAATCTGGCTCGAGGGTGATTGGAGTCTTGGATTGCAAGAAAGACCATAGTGTAGCCCAATCTAAGGTTGGGTGGAGAGTTGCAGTCTCGGACTCAGTTGTCGGTCCATACTTCAAGATAAGTATCTATGCCATTTAGCATATGCCATGAAATTTCATGTTATATAACCTATTGTTATGATCACTAAATGCTTGAGCATGGTTTACTCGTGTTGGATTGAATTTAAGCTGATGGTTCATAGACTATTGATAAGCATATGATGGGTTCCATGTATAATGCTGACTTACTAACCTGCCTAGAAATTATGCAACACCCCATCTGGAAGGTTATTAGTGTTACGGTTGGATCACATAAAGCAGACTCATGGTAGTAGAATCATAACATATATATACATTATTAATCTCTGCTCTATAGCAAGGCTGATCATGTACTCATGGCTTGGATTCCTATATATATATATATATATATATATATATATATATATATATATATATATATATATATATATGATATCCATCCCTGTGCAATAGTTACAACTTACAACCCTGTTAGCTTAAAGTTTCAAATATGCATATGCATTGATATGTGTGCAATTAAGGTGAACAAACTGTACTCCTTTCAATACCAGGGTAGTGACCATAGCCCATAACTTGCAATGACTACCATGCTCAATTAGTTATAGGAAAATATATGTGTTTTTCCAATTAGACCTAGGACATATGGCATGATGATGAGAGTCATGGGATATTATTCTCTGGCCGCCTTAGTCGCTTTTATGTTAAGTGGTTGGGAGTATTAAGACTCCTACATTCATTATTTAAATCACGTAAATGATACTAGTAGATCTGAGTGAGATTCTGTAAATTAGACCTGTTTATCCAACTAACTGTGCTATTATTTATTCTCGAGCACCTGAGAATGTGCTTTCTAACGGATAGGAACAATACCTTGTGAATTTTTGAAAGGCAGTCTCCCAGACAGGCCTGCTTCTACTTATTTTTTGGAGAACACATGTCATCTGATTGTTCTATACATCAAAACCCAATAGACAAACTCATTCCTATACCTCCTCGTCTTCTCCATTCCAACTATGCTGAATGGTCCTCAATTCAGAGACAAAGTACTAGTATTCTCTTCATGCAATCTCAAAAAAACTCCGAGGGCCAACCTACCTTCATTGGATGAATGGAAGGTATTAGCACATCTATTTAGTGTGCATCTAGATGTGCATTTGTGGCTTCTTCAGCACAGGTGTACACCACAGTGATGATTCAGTTTTGTGCTTGTGCAGAGGTGAGACATGGCATTTTATGAACAATGCTGCTCAGTGTTCCTGGAACAGAGTTTAGATTTTTATCATCCTTGCTGGCATGTGAAGGTTTGTCAAACCTTGTATATTCTCATCATGTAGATGTATTGATTAAGTTAGTGAAATTGCCACCTCCCCATTGACATCTTTTCATTACCAAATTGCCAAATGCTATAAAAAAGGTTGACCAAGGTTGTAGTGTGTGAACTCCAGTGTTTTTGCTGAGGCAGAAGCCATGCTTCTTTCAAGTCAAATGTCTAGTGCTACAATTCTCAGGGTACTTCAGGATTTGAGCTCTCTTGCTTCCTCACTTAACAAGGCAAAGGATTATTATTTACTACCTTATAGAGATCATGATGAAAGTGTTATTATAATCAGGAGTCTTAAATTAGCCGCTGAACTTCTATGGTAACAACTGGGTCTCTGTATCAGTAAGATAGAAAAACTGGTCATCTTCATTGTCTATTGTACTTGTGTCTTCTGGTGCTAATGGAGTTTTACTCCCTCTACCACCAGGCACACAAAATATCTTGCCATATATTGACGTATTTTTGTAATATGTGAAAAGTTGCAACCTCATCCAATGACACCTACACAGCTAGAATACACCAGTGCTACCTCTAGTGAGATAAAATCAGCTGCAAGTTCATCTGATTCCTTAGTGCTCAAGATCCTGGCCCATTGATTACACATAATCGAAGGGAATATCCTTCACTTTGACAAGTGAAACAACCATTAAAATCAAGGCAGCAATATCAAGATGAGTCCACACATGCTATATTATTAGATTGACATGGTAAACTGATATCTTGTTCCCTGTTCAGATTGCTGGGGCTACCTTTAGATTCTTTCTTTTTTATTGTACAGACTTTAAACTAAACACATACCCAACCCATTTCCTTGTAAGCATTACTAAGCATAGGATGATAACATGGGGCATTTTCCTGGATCGGATTCCAGCTTAGCTATTGCCTCTGCTTTTGGCATATGGAAAGTTAAGTGCATTCTAGGGAATTTGATTGCTTGTTTCTTTGTGTCAAGATATCTGCAAATGTCCTTGCTACACTGTGACATCAATGTAAGAGAAGTCCTTATAATGAAATGGGTATTTATCTCAGGAGTTTATTCTTGCGCATTCTCACACTTTCAAAGCTTGCATATGTGCCAGAAATCATTGACAAGTACCTAGACTTGGAAGAAAACTCAAAGTTGCTATGTAGTGACCTAACCCAATTCCAATTCAAGAGGTACAGAACTTAATCAATAATAGCACTCGAAGGGTTATGCTGCTACTGAGCTCCATTTCATAGAAACAGAGATCTCAACGAGTTAAAACTCAATCCATGGACCATTGAAGAGTTAGATCCAGCATTCAGTATTGCAATGAGAATATATTAAATACACCAATCTTATCTATGCGTTCATAAGCAACATCTGACAAACACCTTTGGCATCTAGCCCTTAGTTTTTACTAGAGATGCCTGAAGCATCATTACATAAAAAGAATGCAATCTTTTGGGAAGTCCATTCAAATGTGGAATCCAAGTTAAGCATTGATATTAGACCTTGCATGCACATTTCATGGATTGTTGTAGTAGTGACATAAAAATGGACTAGGTCAGTTATATCATATATGTCAAAGATAGTCTAACTCGGAGTATGAAACTGCCATCTAATCTAGAAACCTGACTAAATGGTCCAAACTTGAAACTGTGACCCTTCTTTGCAAATTGCATGTGCTACCAATTAACCATACTTAAAAGGCTTTAAATTCAATACTAGAGTAATCTTATGGAGGAGCTGTTGGGTTTGGAAAGTCGCCACAGAACAAAGGCCATTAGGTTAATCTCCTGAAACAAGGTGTTAACATAGTCTTCTGAGAGGCACATTTTGCATCAGGAGGTTTGGAAAGTCACCACAGAACAAAGGCCAGTGGGTTAATCTCTTGAAACAAGGTGTTAACATAGTCTTCGAGAGGCACATTTTGCATCAGGAGAAACCCTAGACTGATCTCTTTTTATGAGGAAGAAAAAACATGACAAATGTTTGGTTAGGTAGGAATACAGCTTGTCAATTTGGTCTAGCTTGAGTGATTAAAAGAGAAGGTTGTTAGGCTCTCTACCATTTCATGGATTGATATAGTGATGAGACAAAAGAGGCTCCCCCTTGAGACTTAACTAGGTCATTCATAACAGTTGTGGTGTTGGTGCCTTAACTTAGCCAGAAAATGCCAAAACTCTATTGATGCACAAAATTTATTACTGAATCGACCTCAGAATATGCCATAGTCACTGAATATGACATGCATGGCTGTACCAAGGAGGCCCTAAACTTTTGAACAATGGAACCTTACATTGGTATGATCAACCTACATGGGAGAAACAAAAGATTTTAATAAGATGCCAGCAAAACCTAGACACTGCTGTGTGAGATTATTCTTGGTACCTGCAGATTGCACAACGACATCTGTGGTTGAGCCAGCAAGAAGTGATCCCTTCAGGTGGATCTTACCAATAAAATATACATAGCGGTCTCCGATCTCAGGTTTATGTGAACCACATAGACATAAACCAAATGAAAAATAAATAAATTTACAACAACAACAAAAAAGCATAGGTCTAACCAGCAAATATATATATATATAATTATATATATATATATATATATATAGTATATGTGTTGTTGCGTCCCATTTCAATGGTGTACATTCCCAAAACTCATGTCCGTCTGTCCTAGTGTCAGTGTCACGTGTGACTTAGATTGAGCATAAACAAATATATGTGAGAAAGCAAAAAGCATTTACTATGGAAGCCAAGTTAAGCATTGATATTAGACCTTGCATGCACATTTCATGGATTGTTGTAGTAGTGACATAAAAATGGACTAGGTCAGTTATATCACATATGTCAAAGATAGTCTAACTCGAAGTATGAAACTGCCATCTAAGCTATAAACCTGGCTAAATGGTCCAAACCTGAAACTATGACCCTTCCTTGCAAATTGCACGTGCTACCAATTAATCATAGTTAAAAGTTTTTAGATTCAGTACAAGTAATCTTATGGAGGAGCTGTTGGGTTTGGAAAGTCACCACAGAACAAAGGCCAGTGGGTTAATCTCCTGAAACAAGGTGTTAACATAATCTTCCGAGAGGTAAATTTTTGCATCAGGAGAGACCCTAGACTGCCCTCCTTTTATGAGGAAGCAAAAACACGACAAATGTTTGGTTAGGGGGAATACAGATTGTCAACTTGGTCTAGCCTGAGTGATTAAAAGAGAAGGTTGTTAGGCTCTCCACCATTTCATGGATTCATATAGTGATGAGACAAAAGAGGCTCCCCCTTGAGACTTGACTAGATCATTCATAACAGCTGTGGTGTTGGTGCCTTAGCTTAGCCAGAAAATGCCAAAACTCTATTGATGTACAAAATTTATTACTGAATCGACCTCAAAGTATGCCATAGTCACTGAATATGACATGCATGGCTTGTACTAAGAGGCCCTAAACTTTTGAACAATGAAACCTTACATTGGTATGGTTCAACCTACATGGGGAGAAACAAAAGATTTTTAATAAGATGAGCCAACAAAAACCTGGACATTGCAGTATGAGATTATTGCTTGGTACCTGCAGATTGCATAACGACCTCTAT